>CM033469.1:10629802-11278159 GCA_019447015.1 Hymenochirus boettgeri
TGGAGTCAGAACGGCTTAAATTGGCAGGCTCATTCATTGCACTTACTTACAAAGTTAAGCAGGTTTCGTTTCGAAAAGGCAAAGCCCTCACTCACTCACATCACCTCACTCATCACCACTAATTCTCCAACTTGCCATGAGCGTAGACGGCTTAATTTGGCAGGCTCATTCATTGCACCCTTTACTTACAAATTTAAGCAGGTTTCGTTTCGAAAAGGCAAAGCCCTCACTCACTCACTCACTCATCCTCACTCACTCCGCACACTCTCACTAATCTCCAACTTGCCGTGGAGGCAGAGGCTAAATGGGCAGGCTCATTCATGCACCTTACTTACAAAAGTTAAGCAGGTTTTTCTTTTCGAAAAGGCAAAGCCCTCACTCACTCACTCACTCACTCATCACCTCACTCACTCATCATCACTATTCTCCACTTGCCGTGAGGCCAGACGGCTTAAATTTGGCAGGCTCATTTATTGCACCTTATTCAAAAGTTCAGGTTTCGTTTCGAAAAGGCAAGCCCCTCACTCACTCACTCATCACTAAATTCTCCAACTGCCCATGTGGAGGCAGACGGCTTAATGGCAGGCTCATTCATTGCACCTTACTTACAAAAGTTAAGCAGGTTTCGTTTCCAAGGCAAAGCCCTCACTCACTCACTCTCCATCACCTCACCTCACTCATCACTAATTCTCCAACTTGCCGTGGAGGGCAGACGCTTAAATTTGCAGGCTAATTCATTGCACCTTCCTTACAAAAGTTAAGCAGGTTTCGTTTCGAAAAGGCAAAGCCCTCACTCACTCACTCACTCATCACTAATCTCCACTTGCCGTGGACAGGCAGACGGCTTAAATTTAGCAGGCTCTTTCATTGCACCTTACTTCAAAAGTTTAAGCAGGTTTCTTTCGAAAAGGCAAAGCCCTCACCACTCACTCAACACTAATCACTAATTCTCCAACTTGCCGTGGAGGCAGATGGCTTAAATTTGGCAGGCTATTCATTGCACCTTACTTACAAAAGTTAAGCAGGTTTCATTTCGAACATTTCCACCTGTAACAGTGGATGTCTGACATTGCACCTGTAACTGTGGAGTATATCTGACCTTGCACAACCTGGTTTGCCGATTTCAAAACCAAATTTGTATGACATATACTCCTTTACCAGTAAAAGGTTAATGAAATATTTTTTTTAGGGTGGGGTGAATGGGGGGGATAGAATTTTGAACCCTGCACACTAACGGCTGGCAATTTTTACCAAACTTTTCAGAGTGTGTGTGGGGACTGCAGAGAGTGTAAGGGGAGGGTTTGGAGGGTGGACGAGAGGATAGGTGGGGGTATTGGGGCAGACGGGGAGGGGTGGTTGGGGGGTTATTTTCTCCACTGTCACATCTCCGATTACATGCTGTCCTAGCATCAACATTGCCAGAAGAGAACCTCATCCGAACACCCCGAGTGGGGGGGGAATATAATTTTAACCCTGCACCACTAACGGCTAAACCGATTTTTACCTAAATTTCAGGGTGTGTGCGGGTCTGGCTGAGGTGTAAGGGGAGGGTTTGGAGGGTGGACGAGAGGAATAGTGGGGGTATTGGTGGACGTTGAGGGTGGGGGGGATTTTTTTCTCCACTGTCACATCCCCGATTACATGCTGTCCCAGCATCAACTTGCTAGAAGAAGAACGCTCATTGGCTGAGAACCAACATTGCAGAAAGCACCAACCAACTCCTTGTTGCAATTAGCATGTCCCCACTGTACATCCCCGATTACATGCTGTCCCATGTATCAACATTGCGCGGAAGAGAATGCTCATCCGAACACCCAAGAGCATTCGTTACAATTACAGCGAACATAACAGATTTTTCTTTGGTTGTTATTATAATTACAGCATCTTGATACATTATTGCTTTCTTACTAAAAAGGTTATTTCAATACATCTCCGCGGCCAAGCGCGGTATTTTGTCTAGTAATAATATAAAATGTATTTGTTGTACATTGATGAGATATGGTGGAAATGCAGGAACAATTGATTAAAAACAATTCAAAATCTCTATATACAGTAGATAAAAAAACAAGACCCCTTATTAACCTCACATCATAAGTACATGTGTATAAACCAGAGAGTCATTAGTTATACTTATAGACTGCACTCTAGTCTAATCCAGTCCCACCACCTGTCCAGAGTTTTGTTCAGGTTCAGAGAAGCCGGTTTACACCCTCAATGAGTAATTCAGGTGGATAAAGTTCAAAGTAACATAGAGGAAGGGCCCCGCGGGACAGACCCCAACCATTTCACAGAGGCTTCAACTGTGGCCTGTTGCCGGTATGTTGACATCATATTAATGGCTGAATGAACATCCCACATTTGTTACGTAATGCTGTCATCAGCATGCTACTTCAGTGCATATAACATCATACTCATGTATTCCACAGTACGCATTTAAATTTAACCAAAGGCAAAATGGGAAATTGTTGCATAATAAGGTAACTTTTTTGTTTTTATGTGGGGCAGGTCCTCATGCCCAGTTTCAAAATAATAGGTTAAGGGCAACGGGCACACTGCATGCGATTGCAATTAAAATGTGGAACGCAAATCGCCATCCCACCCGAAAACACATTTTATGTGCGTTCTTTTTCTTTTTAAAAAAAAATCCTCTCTTTTTTAAGTTTTTAAACTCTCTTTATAAAATACAGCATTGTTCCTTATTACAACAATAAAGAATTACCAAGATGTCGACTCTCACGCTTACCTGCCTCGCTCCTTTGACGGGTCTCTCCCCTCCCCCCCCCCCCGTCCTCGGGAATCTCCGGAGTCGCTGTAGTGTCTTGAACCTCAATTTAGGCACTTTAGGGTTTGAACCTCATTTTAAGGCACTTCCCATGAGCGATTAGCTCTGAGCGATTTCCTGTTTTAAAGAGAGTTTCTGTTTTTTTAAGAAGAATTGACAGCGTTAAAAAACTAAGCGTTTATTACTGTGGTTGCAGCCTAAGTAATGTACTAACCTAACACTATTTATTTCTAGGAGGGTGCCTGTGTAAGTATTAATCACTAGTGTATTTTTATTTTTTTTTACTACTTACTGCTTGAATAAGGTGGTAGGAATTGTTTGAGTAAACTCAAGCACCTGGATTACTAAAACAATACTTGTGTTTAAAAAACACTGTTACCTGTGGAGCGGGGGCTGGTAGGAGACAATGAAAGGTTTTTTTTTTTTTTCTCTCTCTCGCTGATTGATGGGGTGTAACTAATTGGTTTAAATTGGCTGAGGCCTGTTGGCTCTGGTTGGTTTTTGAACCTCATTTAGGCACCTTCCATGAGCGATTAGCTCTGAACGATTTCCTTTTTAAAAAGAGATTTTTCTGTTTTTAAGAGAATTGACAGCGTTGAAAAACACTAAAGCGTTTATTAACTGTGGTTGCAGCCTAGTACAATGTACTAACCTACCACTATTTATTTCTAGAGGGTGCCTGTGGTAGTAATTATCACTAGTGTTATTTTTATTTTTTTTTTACTACTTACTGCTTGAATAAGGTGGTAGGAATTGTATTGAGTAAACTCAAAGCACTGGATTACTAAAACAAATACTTTGTGTTTAAAAAAACACTGTTACCTGTGGGCGGGGCTGGTAGGAGACAAAGGAAGGGTTTTTTTTTTGTTTTTCTTTTCTCTTTTTCTCTCTCTCTCTCTGATTGGATGGGGTGTAACTAATTGGTTTAAACAATTGGCCTGAGGCCCTGTTGGCTTTCTGGTTGGTTTTTCTGAACCGTCATTAATAAAAACAGGCAACTACTATTCCCATGAGCGATAATTAGCACACTCTGATCTGAAGCTCTGCTGAGCTGAAGGGCGATTTTTTCTGTTTTATAAAAAAAAAAAAAAAAAAAACGTTAAACAAACAGAGATTTTTTTTTCTTTTCTCCGTTTTTTTAACAAAGAAGAGAATTGAACAAAAAGCGTTAAAAAACTAAAAAAACTAAAAAAAAAACTAAAAATAAAACAATACTAAAAAAAAAAATTAAAAAAAAAAAAAAACTAAAAAAAAAAAAAACAAACGAAAAGAGCGTTTATTATTACATCTAACTGACTGTACTGGTTTTTATTAACATTACTGACCCTGGGGTTGCAAACCAGCAACAGCAGCCGCAGCATGCAGCCATCCGCAGCCTAGTAAAATTTTACTAACCCTAACTAACACTATTTATTTCTATTCTAGGTTCTAAGTAGGGTGCCTGTGTAAGTAATTAATAACACTAGAAATTAATATCAACTAGTGGTGTAACTTTTTATTTTTTTTTTTTTCCTTTTTTTTTTTTTTATTTCTGTTTTTTTTTTAAACTACTTACTAACGCGGCAAGTTGGAGAATTAGTGATGAGTGAGTGAGTGAGGTGATGAGTGAGTGAGTGAGTGAGTGAGGGCTTTGCCTTTTCGAAAAGAAACCTGCTTAACTTTTGTAAGTAAGGTGCAATGAATGAGCCTGCCAAATTTAAGCCGTCTGCCTCCACGGCAAGTTGGAGAATTAGTGATGAGTGAGTGAGTGAGTGAGGGCTTTGCCTTTTCGAAACGAAATAGTACACTAGCCAGTGCATATTTAAGAGTGGCTGGTAAACTGGAGGGTTAAACTAACAGTGTGCTGGCGTGACCCCTTCAGCCAACAAATAAGTTTGACGGTACATATAATATTGCTCACAGTGTGACGGTACATATAATATTGCTCACAGTGTGACTGGTACATATAATATTGCCCACAGTGTGACGGTACATATAATATTACCCACAGTGTGACTGGTACATATAATATTGCTCACAGTGTGACTGGTACATATAATATTGCTCACAGTGTGACGGTACATATATATTCCCACATTGTACGGTACATATAATATTGCTCCATGTGTGACGGTACATATAATATTGCTCACAGTGTGACGGTACATATAATATTGCTCACAGTGTGACGGTACATATAATATTGCTCACAGTGTGACGGTACTAAAATATTGCTCACAGTGTGACGGTACATATAATATTGCTCACAGTGTGACTGGTACATATAATATTGCTCACAGTGTGACTGGTACATATAATATTGCCCACAGTGTGACGGTACATATAATATTGCTCACAGTGTGACTGGTACATAAATATTCCCACAGTGTGACGGTACATATAATATTGCTCACAGTGGCTGACTGGTACATATAATATTGCTCACAGTGTGACGGTACATATAATATTGCTCACAGTGTGACGGTACATAAAATATTGCTCACAGTGTGACTGGTGCATATAATATTACCCACAGTGTGACGGTACATATAATATTGCCCACAGTGTGACGGTACATATAATATTGCTCACAGTGTGACTGGTACATATAATATTACCCACTGTGACGGTACATATATTGCTCACAGTGTGACGGTACATAAAAATTGCTCACAGTGTGACGGTACATATAATAATTGCTCACAGTGTGACTGGTACATATAATATTGCCACAGTGTGACTGGTACATATAATATTGCCCACAGTGTGACGGTACATATATATTGCCCACAGTGTGACTGGTACATATAATATTGCCCACAGTGTGACTGGTACATATAATATTGCTCACAGTGTGACGGTACATATAATATTACCCACATTGTGACGGTACATATAATATTGCTCTCAGTGTGACGGTACATATAATATTGCTCACAGTGTGACTGGTACATATAATATTGCTCACAGTGTGACGGTACATATAATATTGCTCACAGTGTGACGGTACATAAAATATTGCTCACAGTGTGACGGTACATATAATATTGCTCACAGTGTGACTGGTACATATAATATTGCTCACAGTGTGACTGGTACATATAATATTGCCCACAGTGTGACGGTACATATAATATTGCTCACAGTGTGACTGGTACATATAATATTGCTCACAGTGTGACGGTACATATAATATTGCTCACAGTGTGACTGGTACATATAATATTGCTCACAGTGTGACGGTACATATAATATTGCTCACAGTGTGACGGTACATAAAATATTGCTCACAGTGTGACTGGTGCATATATATTACCCACAGTGTGACGGTACATATAATATTGCTCACAGTGTGACGGTACATATAATATTGCTCACAGTGTGACTGGTACATATAATATTACCCACAGCGTGACGGTACATATAATATTGCACAGTGTGACGGTACATAAATATTGCTCACAGTGTGACGGTACATATAATATTGCTCACAGTGTGACTGGTACATATAATATTGCTCACAGTGTGACTGGTACATATAATATTGCCCACAGTGTGACGGTACATATATATTGCTCACAGTGTGACTGGTACATATAATATTGCCCACAGTGTGACGGTACATATAATATTGCTCACAGCTACGTGGACTGGTACATATAATATTGCTCACAGTGTGACTGGTACATATAATATTGCCCACATGTGACGGTACATATAATATTGCTCACAGTGTGACTGGTACATATAATATTACCCACAGTGTGACGGTACTTAAATATTGCCCAAGTGTGACGGTACATATAATATTGCTCACAGTGTGACTGGTACATATAATATTGTCCCACAGTGTGACGGTACATATATATTGCCCACAGTGTGACGGTACATATAATATTGCTCCAGTGTGACGGTACATATAATATTGCTCACAGTGTGACGGTACATATAATATTGCTCACAGTGTGACGGTACATATAATATTGTCCACAGTGTGACGGTACATATAATATTGCTCACAGTGTGACTGGTACATATAATATTGCTCACAGTGTGACTGGTACATATAATATTGCCCACAGTGTGACGGTACATATAATATTACCCATGTGACTGTACATATATATTGCTCACAGTGTGACTGGTACATATAATATTGCTCACATGTGACATACATATAATATTACCACAGTGTGACGGTACATATAATATTGCTCACAGTGTGACTGGTACATATAATATTGCTCACAGTGTGACTGGTACATATAATATTGCTCACAGTGTGACAGTACATATATATTGCTCACAGGTGTGACGGTCACATATATATTACCCACAGTGTGACGGTACATTAATATTACCCAAGTGTGACTGGTACATATAATATTGCTCACATTGTGAAGGTAATATAATATTGCCCACAGTGTGACGGTACATATAATATTGCTCACAGTGTGACAGGTACATATAATATTGCCCACAGTGTGACTGGTACTATAAATTGCTCACTTGTGCAGTACTATAATATTGCTCACAGTGTGACGGTACAATATATATTTGCTCACAGTGTGACAGGTACATATAATATTGCTCACAGTGTGACGGTACATATCATATTGCTCACAGTGTGACAGGTACATATAATATTGCCCACAGTGTGACGGTACATAAATATATATTGCCCACAGTGTGACTGGTACTATAATATTGCTCACAGTGTGACGGTACATATAATATTGCCCACAGTGTGACGGGTACATATAAATTTGCTCACAGTGTGACTGGTACATATATATTGCCCACAGTGTGACTGGTACATATAATATTGCTCCACAGTGTGACTGGTACATATAATATTGCTCACGTGTGACGGTCATATAATATTACCCACATTGTGACGGTACATATAATATTGCTCACAGTGTGACGGTACATATAATATTGCTCCACAGTGTGACTGGTACATATAATATTGCTCACAGTGTGACTGGTACATATAATATTGCCCACAGTGTGACGGTACATATAATATTGCTCACATGTGTGACTGGTACATATAATATTGCCCACAGTGGACGGTACATAAATATTGCTCACAGTGTGACTGGTACATATAATATGCCCACAGTGTGACTGGTACATATAATATTGCCCACAGTGTGACGTACATATAATATTGCTCCAGTGTGACTGGTACATATAATATTACCCACAGTGTGACGGTACATATAATATTGCCCACTGTGACGGTACATATATTGCTCACAGTGTGAACTGGTACTATAATTTGCCCACAGTGTGACGGAACATATAATATTGCCCACGTGTGACGGTACATATAATATTGCTCACAGTGTGACGGTACATATAATATTGCTCACAGTGTGACTGGTACATATATATTGCTCACAGTGTGACGGTACATATAATATTGTCTACAGTGTACGTACATATAATTTGCTCACAGTGTGACTGGTACATATAATATTGCTCACAGTGTACGTACATATATATGCCCAGTGTGACGGTACATATAATATTCCCACATTGTGACTGGTACATATAATATTGCTCACAGTGTGACTGGTACTATAATATGCTCACAGTGTGACAGTACATATATATTACCCACAGTGTGACGGTACATATAATATTGCTCACAGTGTGACTGGTAAATATATTGCACAGTGTGACTGGTACATATAATATTGCTCACAGTGTGACAGTACATATGATATTGCTCACAGTGTGACGGTACATATAATATTACCCACAGTGTGACGGTACATTTAATTTACCACAGTGTGACTGGTACATATAATATTGCTCACAGTGTGAAAGGTACATATAATTGCCACAGTGTGACGGTACATATAATATTGCTCACAGTGTGACGGTACATATAATATTGCCCACAGTGTGACTGGTACATATAATATTGCTCACAGTGTGACAGGTACATATAATATTGCTCACATGTGACGTACATATAATATTGCTCACAGTGTGACGTACATATAATATTGCTCACAGTGTGACGGTAACATATCATATTGCTCACAGTGTGACAGGTACTATAATAATTTTGCCACAGTGTGACGGTACATATAATTTTGCCCACGTGTGACTGGTACATATAATATTGCTCACGTGTGACGGTACTATAATATTGCCCACAGTGTGACTGGTACATTATATATTGCTCACAGTGTGACTGGTACATATAATTGCCCACAGTGTTACTGGTACATATAATATTGCTCACAGTGTGACTGGTACATATAATATTGCCTCACAGTGTGACGGTACAATAATATACCCACATTGTGACGGTACTATAATATTGCTCACAGTGTGACGGTACATATATATTGCTACAGTGTGACTGGTACATATAATATGCTCACAGTGTGACGGTACAATATAATATTGCTCACAGTGTGACGGTACATAAAATTTGCCACAGTGTGACGGTACATATATATTGCTCACCGTGTGACTGTACATATAATATTGCTCACAGTGTGACGGTACATATAATATTGCTCACAGTGTGACGGTACATAAATATTGCTCACAGTGTGACTGGTGCATATAATATTACCCACAGTGTGACGGTACATATAATATTGCCCACAGTGTGACGGTACATATAATATTGTTCACATGTGTGACTGGTACATATAATATTGCCCCATGGACGTACATATATATTGCTCACAGTGTGACGGTACATATAATATTGCCCACAGTGTGACTGGTACATATAATATTGCTCACAGTGTGACAGGTACAATAATATTGCTCACAGTGTGACGGTACATATAATATTGCTCACGTGTGACGGTACATATAATATTGCCACACAGTGTGCGGTACATATCATATTGCTCAGAGTGTGACTGGTACATATATATTGCCCCAGTGTGACGTACATATATAGTGCCCACAGTGTGACGGTGCATATAATATTGCTCACAGTGTGACGGTACATATAATATTGCCCACAGTGTGACTGGTACCATATTATAATATTGCTCACAGTGTGACTGGTACATATAATATTGCCCACATTGTGACTGGTACATATAATTTGCTCACAGTGTGACTGGTACTAATAATTGCCTCACAGTGTGACGGTACATATAATATTACCCCATTGTGACGTACATATAATATTGCTCACAGTGTGACGGTACATAAATATTGCCCAGTGTACTGTACATTATATTGCTCACAGTGTGACGGTACATTAATATTGCTCACAGTGTGACGGTACAATAAATTTGCTCACAGTGTGACTGTACATATAATATTGCTCACAGTGTGACTGGTACATAAATATTGCTCACAGTGTGACGGTACAATATAATATTGCTCACAGTGTGACGGTACATAAAATATTGCTCACAGTGTGACTGGCATATATATTACCCACAGTGTGACGGTACATATAATATTCCCACAGTGTGACGGTACATATAATATTGTCACAGTGTGACTGGTACATAATATTCCCACGTGTGACGGTACATATAATATTGCCCACGTGTGACGGTACATATAATATGCCCACAGTGTGACGGTACAATAATATTGCTCACAGTGTGACTGGTACATATAATATTGCCACAGTGTGACGGTACATATATATTACCCCCAGTGTGACGGTACTTAATATTGCTCACAGTGTGACGGTACATATAATATTGCTCACGTGTGACGGTACATATATATACCCACAGTGTGACGGTACATATAATATTGCTCACAGTGTGACTGGTACATATAATATTGCCCACAGTGTGACTGGTACATATATTTGATCACAGTGTGACGTACTATATATTGCTCACAGTGTGACGTACATAAAATATTGCTCACAGTGTGACTGTGTCATATAATATTACCCACAGTGTGACGGTACATATAATATTGCTCACACGTGTGACGGTACAATATATATTGCTCACATGTGGACGGTACATATAATATTACCCCACAGTGTGACGGTACATATAATATTGCTCCCAGTGTGACGGTACATATAATATTGCTCACAGTGTGACGGTACTATATATTGCTCACAGTGTGACTGGTACATATAATATTGCTCCAGTGTGACTGGTACTATATATTGCCCACATTGTGACGGTACATATAATATTTGCTCACAGTGTGACGGTACATATATATTGCCCACAGTGTGACGGTACATATAATATTGCTCACAGTGTGACTGGTACATACATATAATATGCTCACAGTGTGACGGTACATAAAATTTGCCACAGTGTGACGTTACATAATATGCTCACAGTGTGACTGGTGCATTAATAAATTACCCACAGTGTGACGGTACATAATATTGCCCACAGTGTGACGGTACATATAATATTGCTCACAGTGTGACTGGTACATATAATATTACCCACAGTGTGACGGTACATATAATATTGCTCACAGTGTGACGGTACATAAATATTGCTCACAGTGTGACGGTACATATAATATTAGCTCACAGTGTGACTGGTACATATAATATTGCTCACAGTGTGACTGGTACATATAATATTGCCCACATTGTGACGGTACATTAATATTGCTCCCAGTGTGACTGGTACATATAATATTGCCCACAGTGTGACTGGTACATATAATATTGCTCCACAGTGTGACGGTACATATAATTTGCTCACATTGTGACTGGTACATAAATATTGCTCACAGTGTGACGGTACATATAATATTACCCACATGTTACGGTACATATAATATTGCTCAGTGTGACGGTACATAAATATTGCTCACAGTGTGACGGTACATATAATATTGCTCACAGTGTGACGGTACATATAATATTGCTCACAGTGTGACGGTACATAAAATATTGCTCACAGTGTGACGGTACATATAATATGCTCACAGTGTGACTGGTACATATAATTTGCTCACAGTGTGACTGGTACATATAATATTGCCCCAGTGTGACGGTACATATAATATTGCTCACAAGTGTGACTGGTCATATAATATTGCTCACACAGTGTGACGGTACTATAATATTGCTCACAGTGTGACTGGTACATATAATATTGCTCACAGTGTGACGGTACATATAATTGCTCACAGTGTGACTGGTACATATATATTTGCCCACAGTGTACGGTACATATAATATTGCTCACAGTTGACTGGTACATATAATATTGCTCACAGTGTGACTGGTACATATATATTGCCCACAGTGTGACGGTACTATAATATTGCTCACAGTGTGACTGGTACATATAATATTCCCACAGTGTGACGGTACATATAATATTGCCCACGTGTGACGGTACATATAATATTGCTCACAGTGTGACTGGTACAATAAATATTGCCACAGTGTGACGTACATATAATATTGCCCACAGTGTACGGTACATATAATATTGCTCACAGTGTGACGTGTACATATAATATTGCTCACAGTGTGAACTGTACATATAATATTGCTCACAGTGTGACGGTACATATAATATTGTCCACAGTGTGACGGTACATATAATATGCTCACAGTGTGACTGGTACATATAATATTGCTCACATTGTGACTGGTACATATAATATTGCCCACAGTGTGACGGTACATTAATATTCCCACATTGTGACTGGTACATATAATTTGCTCACAGTGTGACTGGTACATATAATATTGCTCACAGTGTGAGTACATAATTACCCACAGTGTGACGGTACATATAATATTGCTCACAGTGTGACTGGACATATAATATTGCTCACAGTGTGACTGGTACATATAAATTGCTCACAGTGTGACAGTACATATATATTGCTCACAGTGTGACGGTACATAAATATTACCCCACAGTGTGACGGTACATTAATATTCTACAGTGTGACTGGTACATATAATATTGCTCACAGGTGATGGTACATATAATATTGCCCACAGTGTGACGGTACATATAATATTGCTCACAGTGTGAGGTAACTATAATATTGCCCACAGTGTGACTGGTACATATAATATTGCTCACAGTGTGACAGGTACATATATATTGCTCACAGTGTACGTACATATAATATTGCCACAGTTGCAGGTACATATAATATGCTCACATGGTGACGGTACATATATATTGCTCACAGTGTGACAGGTACATATAATATTGCCCAAGTGTGACTGTACATATAGTTTGCCACATGTGACTGGTACATATAATATTGCCCACAGTGTGACTGGTACATATATATTGCTCACAGTGTGACGGGTAACTATAATATGCTCACATGTGACGGTACATATAATATTACCCACATGTGACGGTACTATAATATTGCTCACAGTGTGACGGTACATATAATATTGCTCACAGTGTGACTGTACATATAATATTGCTCACAGTGTGACGGTACTATATATGCTCACATGTGACGGTACTAAATATTGCTCACAGTGTGACGGTACATATAATATTGCCTACCACAGTGTGACTGGTACATATAATATTGCTCACAGTGACTGGTACATATAATATTGCCCACAGTGTGACGGTACATATATATTGCTCACAGTGTGACGGTACATATATATTGCCCACAGTTGTGACGGTAACATATAATATTGCCCACAGTGTGACGGACATATAATATTGCCACAGTGTGAGGTACATATAATATTGCTCACAGTGTGACTGGTACATATAATATTGCCCACAGTGTGACGGTCACTATAATATTACCCACAGTGTACGGTACATAAATATTCTCACATGTGACTGGTACTATAATATTGCTCACAGTGTGCGGTACATATAATATTACCCACAGTGTGACGGTACATATATATTGCTCACAGTGTGACGGTACATATAATATTGCTCACAGTGTGACGGTACATATATATTGCCTCACAGTGTGACAGGTACATATAATATTGCCTCACAGTGTGACGGTACATTATATTGCCCAGTGCTGGTACTATAATATTGCTCACAGTGTGAGGCCATATAATATTGCCCACAGTGTGACTGGTACATATATATTTGCTCACAGTGTGACGGTACATATAATATTGCCCACAGTGTGACTGGTACTATAATTTTGCTCACAGTGTGACGGTACATATAATATTGCCCACGTGTGACTGGTACATATAATATTGCTCACAGTGTGACGTTACGGATACATATTGCTCACAGTGCTGGTACATATAATATTGCTCACAGTGTACTGGTACATAATAATATTGCTCACAGTGTGACGGTACATATAATATTGCTCACAGTGTGACTGGTACATATAATATTGCCACAGTTGGGTTTGACTGGTACATATATATTGCTCACAGTGTGACGGTACATATAATATTGCCCACAGTGTGACGGTACATTAATATTGCTCACAGTGTGACGGTACATATATATTCTCATTGCTCACAGTGTGACGGTACATATAATATTCCCACAGTGTGACGGTACATATAATATTGCGCATCAGTGTGACGGTAACATTAATATTGCTCACAGGGTGACAGGTACAATATAATATTGCCCACAGTGTGACGGTACAATAAGATGCTCACAGGGTGACCGACTTATAGAGTAGCCCACAGGTGACGGGGTTTACAAATGTTTTATTTTTTTGGGTGGTTTTTGTCTTGTTTCTTTCGAGTGGGGTTGGACGGTGTACATTGGATGTATTGTAGGTGTTGCCAGCAGTTGGGGATACAGGTTACATATTTTCTGTTCGCGGGAGGGGGTTTGTACTTTTGTGACATGTGAGTAAGGTAGTACGGATGGGTGTGGGTCGGGGTCTTCTCTCCTGTTTGGGGGGAGGTTGGGGGGTGGTGTAACTGTTGTGTATAGGGCATGGAATGTCATTGTGGGGGTTCGTTTGGCGCGTTGTGGTTGTGGTGTGGGGTTAACTGGGGTGACATGGGGTGTGGGAAGATAGGGTGTCGCGCGTTTCAAGCGAGGGGGTGTGTTGGGAAGTGTGTATAATGTGGTGGGAAGTCAGTAGTGCCTGTTGGGTGTCGGTGCCAGGAGCGGGGACAGGGAGAGAAGACCGGGCTGGCAGGGGTAACGACATTGGATTTAGGTCGCCCACGGCGTGGGGGGTACGTGTTTTGGACATGGGTTGTAAAGACCCGGTATGCATAGGGAACTTGGGGACAAAACCACAGGTGTGGGGACGGTGGGGGTTAAAAGTGAGAGATGGCCACAGGGGGGACGGGGTACGGGAGAGGGTCATGGCGCTCGATGTGGGTTCGCAGGTGTGGTTTCGGGGGGGACAGACGGGTAGAGTTTGCGTCACGGGATTGGGGATCGCGTTCGTTGGTACAGTGGGTGAATGGTCGTGGCGCGGCGGTATGTGATACCACGGAAGGTTTCCTGGGCCGCAGTGACTGGGGTGAAGTGGGAGAGGAGGTCTCTGTGTCTCTCCACGGTTGGAATGGGGGCGAGAACGGGGGGTTAGAGAGACGGTGTGCGGAGGTGTGCGGACGCGCTTTGGGGGGGTTATCGTGGGGGTGGGAAGAGGCTGCACAGGGGGGGACTGAAGGAAAATGTGAAAGGAAAGTAAGGTGATAGAAAGTGGGGGCTAAAAGAAAATTGAAAGAGTATTGGTGAAATCAGATGATAGAGAGTGAAAGGGAAGGAAATGGGAACTGGAAATTAGATTGAAGAAAGAGGGGGAAATATGGGGTGGAACAAGATGGAAAAGAAATGAAAGAGAGTAAAAGGTGGAAAAGGGTGGTGAGGGTAACAAAAAAATAGAAGGAGAAAAAAAAGCGAGTGGAGGATGTGAAAAGGGGAGAGAAGAAGGGGGAAAGAGAGGGGGGGGAATGAGCGGTGAGGAGAAAGAAGTGACGTAGAAGGGGGCAAATAACAAAAAAGGAGAAAGGTGGAAGGAAAACAAAGTGCAAGGGGGGGGTGGGGGGGGGAAGGGGAAAAGAGCTGAAAGAAGTGAAGAACAAGAAAGAAAGAGAAGAGGAAGGGGACAACAAACCCCCAGAGGGATCGATGTGTTGTGTTGGGGCGCACGGGTATTTGGGGGGCACGTCACGGGGGGAAGCCCACAGACAAAAGCCCACAGGGGTGACTTACGTGAGGCGCACAGGGACGGACAGATTAGGGTGTAGGGGCCCGTCTCGAGGACTGGTACATGTTTGGTAGCCGCAGTTGGGGGACGGTTGGACTGAAAACATGGTGACCCACAGGGAGCTTTTGGGTGTTTGACAAGTTGCAAGTGGCCCACAGAGGGGAAGTAAAGATCCACAGGGTAGCGTACCGTAGGTCCCACAGCACGCATATAAAGGCCGGCAGGCCATTAGCAAGGGGCTGGACAGGTTTTGCTGGGACGAGATGGGTGCCCACGGAGAGGGGGTGGGGTTCGGACATTTGTGGTTTTTTCCCTGAGTGACCTGGTTCACAAAAGTTGGTTGGGCCCACAGTGGTGGGCGGGGCGGAAGCCCCAGTTCTAGGGGAGCAGGGGGGGTTTGTGGGTGATGGTGCAGGACAGAAGCGAAAAAAGAACGACCCATACAAGCAAACAAAAACACCCACAACGGCCCGAACTCCACTGCCGCGCTCACCCACAGGCCGGGGGGGGGGGTGGGTGGTGGTGGGTGGTGGGGGTGGCGCCAAGAGGCTGGCCCTAGGGGAGCCGGTGCGAAGCCCGCACCGCGAACACACCACCGACCAAACTCACCTCCAGGAAAGAAGCCAGTGGGTCGGCGGGTGTGAGACTCCGATAGGTTGCCAAAAAAAACGCGGATAACAAAGGGGGGGGGGGTGGGGGGGAGAAAACCCAGTAATAATCAGATGAAGACATGTGGTGGGAATGTGTACGGGGACCCACCGCGAAGTAAACCCAAACAGCCGACGGGAGCGCCAGCCTCTCTGCAAGGAAGTAGAGCTCAGAAAGTGGGGTCTCAGCCAGCAAGGACCAAGTAAAGATGACATAACAACACGGGGAAATGTGTGTAGGTCGGCTAGCCTAATTGCGGGCCGGGAAACAACAGTGAAAAACACAGACAAAAGAAAGCGAGTGACCGCAATGACACAAGAGATGACAGGACAAAGAAAATAGTGGGACTCTTGGGTGTTTGGGAATTATTTGAGTTGACATGAGAGTTGTTCGGTTGTCGAGGCCAGGTAACATCCTAAGGTGTGGAGGGCCTGGGGCCGCGGGTAAAAAACCAAACCCAGAGGGCCCAACCTACGCCTGAGGCCACGGGGAGGCCGGGAAGGCCAAAGGTGGAAGCGCGGCGCTAGCGAGGGACGCGGGGGAAGAAAAAAGGGTTGCTCTCCGAAGGACCCAGGGAACAAAACGGCGAGGGAAAAGGAAAAGAAAGGGGGAGAGGGGGGGGGGGAGGATGAAAGATTGTGTGACTATACTTTTGGAGGGAGTGGGGTGGGGGGTCGAGATGGTTGTTCCGGGGTATTCCTCACCGCACAAACACCATCCCCATACCCATACCGCTATATGGAAACCCAGTTGTGGAACAAAAAATCGACGAAAAGTAACTCGCAGAAATTATAATATAAATGTGTCGCACCTGTGTCTCGGGTGACCACTAGCGATTGAAAAAACCATTGGTGTTTCTGAAATGAACCCTTATCACTCTCGCGTCATTCACCTGTGTGAGACCTTAGTTAGAGAATGTGCAAGTTTCTTGTGTGGGATCGCCAAAAAAAACCCTCTCGCCTGAATCCGATCTATGATGGTGGATTTGGTGATTTAGGAGAGGAGTGGGACAGCCAATGTTGTTCGCTATCACTACGGACGCCAGTGGAAGCGAATGTTCCCGGTGCCCTTTGCTGGATCTGAACCGAACGGTTGTACCGGTGTGTGTTGGTTTACTTCGACGCAGGAGGTTCTCTCGGTTGGCTCTCTTGTGTGCTGGTGGTGGGTTTGCGGGGGAGGAGCGGGGGGACGCGGACCAGCGAGGGAGGAAGGGGAGAGGAGGTTTTATTGGGCTGCCAATTGTTTGAGTGAGTGGCGCGACAGGCGGGGGGGAGGAGACGCTGGGCACCGGACTACAAGGGGGCAGGGGCAAGGTGAGGGCGGGGCCAACCGACAGGGATCAGAACGGCGGGGGCGCCATATGGTGGGGGGGGGAAGTGCGTAGAAAGGGAGGGAACCATTGGGTTGAGGGCACCAAGTCAGGGAGAGGTATAACGGTGTGGATAAACGAGACGTGGAAAGGTGGACGGGGGGCCGGGGGGCCGGCAAGAGGCGTTTCTTGAGGAGGTCGTCGTTGGGAAGGCAAAGAGGGCGAGCTTGCAGGGAGGGGCTTCACTCCACGGAAAAAGCAGAAAGCAAGAGAACCGAGAGCGAGGTGACCGGAGGACCCGCAAGGGGGGGGGGGGGGGGGACAAGTGGGGAGAGAGAAGAGGGCACCAACCGGCGATGGGGGGGCGGGGAACATTGGGATGGTCAACCATAGGCATGGTGGCAAGCAAGGGCAAACTAAGCGATCGGGAAACCCGGCCACCCAAAAAACGGGGGGGCCTGGTGGAGAGAGATTGATAGGAGTGCTCTCCTCATGGAAGGTGACATTGATACCGCTATCTGTCAGGTTCCATGCAATAATTAGGGTCCGTTTGTAAATCATCACGCTTCACGGAGTCCATTTTTTATTAACAAATGTAGGTGGAAGACAACATGCATCTAAAATCTCTGCCACCGGGGGAGACAAGGGGGGGGGTTAATCAAAGATTAGGTTAGTCTCAAGTCTTTCTGAAAAAAAAGCAAGCGAAATTACAACCACTGTGGTAACTCCCAGTCCAATGGCAAAACTTTGTGGGGGGGGATTAATTTCAATATTGTTTTACAATAGCATAAAAAAACATGATATCGCAAATGCTGCTATGCCTGGCCGCCGTTAGAAAGACAGACCCCACATTTCACCAGTTACTTCGGGGACACGACCTGTTTTATCGGCTACTTTACTATTTAAATCTGAGCACTAGTACCGGGGGACATCTCCATTGATCAAGTACTAAAATAAATCCCCACTTTAATCCTTTTTTACAGATCATGTGGTGTTTTACTTGTGGCTAGGCCGGACCCTTTCCCCGTGAGAACCGAATACGTAACCCATCTCGATATCCGGACGGGTACCGAGGCTCAAGTGAAATCGGGCGCGTAGTGGAAAGTAGTAGTGATTGTGTTGGATCTGGGGTTGAATTATTACACCTGAGGATATCACTCGAGAGAGAACATCAACATGATGGACAAAATTCGTGCTGATCATGATAGCTGGGGTTGAATACCCGTAAAGATCATCTGCAAGGAGCCGGCACGGTAGTCGGAGTGGGAAGCAACTAAGGAAAAAGAAAAAATGTAATGCAGGTCAACATCGTTCTGTTTATTATAGATAGTGGGAGGAACTGCAGATTGAATTATTAGATTATGTGATTATATAAGTGAATGTGCTTATGACAAACTTTGTTAGTTCACACCTACTGGGAGGAAATCGTAGTGATTTTTTTTAGATAGGCAAAATATATTCCATGGAAGTTTGCTATTGTTTACCGTTATTACCCATGTTGATTTAGATATCACTGAACGGGAGAGACTGGGTGTTTTTCGAGTTGTACGCTACGAATCATCACAATAGTTCTGCTATGATTGGGCGAGAAAGAATGTCACTGTGGTAGCAGCGTCAGCTGTCATGGGTTGTGCAAAATGTGGATCAAAAGAGAGAAGGTTATATGTGAAGTTGGCCAAACAAAACGCGCGGGCTGAAGAGGTGGATCTTAATGTGGTGAATGTGGGGGTTAAGATGCCTACTACTCCTCAGAGAGTGTCGCGGCCATTCGGTGGTTTATGTGCAGCGGAGAGAAAGAGCTCTGGCTCTACAGTAAGGGATGTACAGCCCACTTACTGGCCACGCCTTTGAAAACAAGAAAGAATGTACACTGAATAAACACTCAGGAAAGGCGGATAGCACAGTGAACAACTATGCAAAAAGAGGAATACATATAATAGTGAGAAGAAAGAAAATATCAAATGCAGATAAATACATTTTGATTTCGCGATAAGGTCCTTCGAAAGGCACATAGTACATACATGTAGGATTCACTCCAGACGGGCAGGGGCCTCGTTTCGGCCCCACAAGGAAGGACAATTGGTGAAACGGAGACAGAATACAGGGTCTGGAAGATCAAGGAGCTTGACAAAGTGCAATGTTGAATGTATTATTTCGGCGAAAAAAAATCATGGCGTTTGACGGAAGAGGGCCATATCCACAACACACGCTACACAACACAAGACCCTTGTGAAAGTCCGCATTTCATGAAGGAAGGGGAAATGGAAATGCAGCATATAAAGTGTAAGGTGTCAACAGTGTGCTTTTATACTCAACAGAACTGTCGATCGTACATATTAGAACTTAAGAATCTAAGTACATGAATGTAGGCCAACTAGCGCTCGTGGTACAGGTGTATGGATGATGTATAAAAAGGACTTTTCTAAAAACGTGTTCTCATTATTATTAGCTACAGTAATTTTTCACATCTCCTGATCTTCAAACATGTCAATAAAAAATAGCACAAGAAAACCATCAACTTAGGTTCCTCCAGTGTTTTCTCATATCAACTATACTTGCTATTTTCTAATATCTTCCCTAAATAATAGACAACTTTGCTTTTATTATGATTCATTATCGTGGTCATTCACACAAAAAAAAAGCCCTATCAGTAGGCTTTTTATATAACCAAATTTAAAAATACGCAGTTGGACCCATCGAGTCAATGAGATTAAAAACATCCTAAAGTTCTGCCTGGAAACAAGAAGCTTCTTGCGGCGCTCAGCCACGCTTCTCTGTACCTCCAGACCGTAGAGTGTTGTATCCTTCCAGAGGCTTGATGAAGTGACTTACGGTCACAAACGCGTCAGGGCACACTGTGTCCTCGAGTCTGTCCTATCGTTTATAATCCAGTGTCATAATGTTCGAAGGATTTATGTAATAAAGGATGTTTTAGCTACTGAGAGGGGTTCAGGCCTGCTTCTCCACGTGTCTCAATTTTTTATTTCATTATTAGAATTCTTATTACGTATCTAATCAAATCTATTTAGCGCGATTTTAAACGCTCTGAATCGTAAATGGTCACTGTTAGACAGACATAGTAACATAGTATAAGGTTGAATGATAACTTGCCATTACTCACATCTGCGCGAAGACAGTCCACCAGTTTCACCGTTCTCACAAAGTAAAGAAACCCTTCCTAACCTGAAGATGAAACTTCTTTTCTTCCAACCTTAGAGGATGTCCATGTAAGTCCTCCTATCTACCTATTATTAACACACTGCACAGTAGAGTTCATTGTATGTGGCCCATTAATAATATTCTATAAGGTTATCATGTCCACCCACCAACATTGCTTCAACCAATGTAAACCAAGCCCTAGACTTGTCTAATCTGCCTGCATATTCGAGCCCCTCCATTCCCATTATTAATTTAGTTTGGCTCGTCTCTTAACGGCCTCAATTTCCACAGAAGTCCCTTTTGTATAGGGGATTCCAAACTGACCGATCTGCACCGCATATTTTCCAACTGAGGCCTTACCAGTGCCTTGTAAAGAGGGAGAATATATTTTTCTCTCTTGATTTCTCATTCTCCCTCTTTATCATCAAGACAAATCTTGCTACTCTAGCCGTTTTTACCATTGCAATTGTTTTGCTGTGGCTAAGTCTGTTTCTACAGAACCCCCAAATCTTTTTCCATTACAGATGCACTTAACCAAGTTATTTATGGTGAGGTGGCTCACAGGGGATTTATTAATCCGCAATGCAATCCACCTTACATTTATCAACATTAAATCCATCTTCCATCTGTGCTGGCCCATTTTGATAATCTATCTAGCTGCTTGCAGCACTGCTTCAACATCATTGGAAGTTTCCAAAGCTGGCATAGTTAGGTGGTATCACAACACAGAGACCTTGCTCTCAATGCCCCCTTTCAAGTCATTTATAACAATTAAACGAAGCGGCCCCCAGTACAGAACCCTGAGGCCTCTCCGTTAGAACTTTAGAGCCCCACCTAATGTAGCTCCATTAACCACCAGCTCTCGTTTGCGGTCCAATAACCAGTTTCTCATCCCGATGAACAATGTTTTCTTCTAGGCTCACAGTCCTCAGTTTTATACATTAGTTCGCCTGATGTGGCACAGTATCAAAAGCGTTGGCAAAATCCAATATACACACCACCACTGCTGTGCCCTGAATCTAGCTTCTTACTCACTCTTCATAAAAACCAATTAAATTGTCTGTGCATGAGTCTATTCTCTCATACATCCATCTGAACTACGACTAAAAAAGATGATCTCTGCTCTGGGGGAACAAAGCCAAGGATGTGAAAAAAATCCCTTACACAAGGTTTCTCCATCCCTTTCCCTACCACTGATGTTAGGCTTACAGGTCTATAGTTAACCAGGGCTGGGAACGACTCCTTTTTTTGAATATTGGTATTTACAATTGGCTTTTTTCCAATCCAGTCGCAGCGGCACATCCCAAACAAAAAGCGAATCTAAAAGATGAGAAACAGTGGTCTAGATAAATGACGTAAGTCTCCTTTAAATCCAGGATGCATCCTCGGCCCCTAGGCGTCTTTATATGATTAACCTTGTCTAATTATGTTTCCGTACCAATAATCCTGGCTGTTCCAATTGATGGAAATGCATTCTCATTTCTTTCTCCGTGCATATTCTTACAATCCCCTAACTGAAGACAAGGATTCTCAACAGTAAAACCCGATGTAAAAAACAATTTTAGCAGATAGCCTTTTCGGCATCCTCTCTACCAGCATAGCACTACCCTCAGCCCGCCCATTACTTAATGTCCCCCGACCATTCCTCAAGTTCCTTCATCTTTTTTTTTACCATTTATATACTTAAAAAAAAAAACAATTTGGGGTTGGACTTGCTTGTTTCGGGCAATCGTATTTCTTTTCTATTTAAGCTGTTTTATTACTTTCTTGCCTCTTATTACAACGTTACGCTTTTGTACTCCCCTGTAAGCCTGTCTTGCCTTCTGCTTTCAAAATTTTAAAAAAGCCGTTTTCTTTGTTTTCCATCTCCCTTTTTCCTGAGCATTAAGCCTGCAGGACTGGATCTAACTTTTTTGCACTTTGTTACCCTAAAGGTACCGATTTAGAAATGTAATATGTTTTAATTCCCATTTAAAATTCCACAATCTGCTCAGTAAAATCTTGTACCTAGAAACAGTTTCTCCCCATCATAAGCAGGAGCGATTCTTTATCAAGCATAAAATTAGCTGTTCCTAAAGTTAAAAGTTTTGTTAAGCCATTGTCACTTTAGTTTTTTTTGCAACCTAATATTAAATGCACTATATCATGTCACTATTCTCCTAAGCTTCCATTACCCTATCTCCAAAATGAGTCATCAGGGTTATTAGATATCACACGCATATCCACACCAACGCATTCGTCACTAGAGAACTTCTACCATCTGTGAAAAGAAATGCCATATAGGAATTTAAGAACTTTATACCTTTTTATGGTGCTGGGCGTTCCTTACTCCAATCTATGTCAGGGTATTAAATCCCCCATAACCAAACTATGCCCATACCACACCTCGCCAACTGCATAGGATCATTCACCTCTTCCAGCCTCCTTCCCCGGCATTTGGCGCTTTAACATACCCAACAATTAATTTACCTACCTCTTGCTTCTGTACACAGTTGTCCCCATAATGTTTTCTGCATATCGTATACTCCCCCATCCTATTCCCATCTTTTAAATTTGGGCTTCAATTCCTGTACATAACATACATACATACTCCTCCTCCTTTCTTATTAACTCTGTCATGTCCTAAATAAGGAGTATCCTTCAACCTATTTACTGTCCTCAGTCGTGTGAATCATTAAGGCCATGATTCTGCTATACCAATTACCATCTCATACCTTTCCTTTAAAGCTATTATTTTCAAGTTCGCCGGTTTTCTTCCACCAGACTCTCTGCATTTGTAAACCATACATTTTAATTATCAATTGATTTGCTTCCATACATGGTCGCACATGCCTCCTTATCCTCTATGCTCTCCCCCCTCTCCCCTTCTCCATCCTCCGTTGTGTTAATAGCCCCCTGATCCCTAACTAACTTCTCTATCTACCCCTGTGTGGTTCACCAGTTCCCTCCCCCCCCATACCTAGTTTTAAAATCTCCTCCACCCCCCCCCTAGCCATCTTCTCCCCCCAAAACACCATCACCATTGAGGTGCATCCGTCTCTACTAAAGAGGGTAGCCAACAGAAAACAGCCCAGTTCTCCTAAAAACCCAAACCCCATCTCCTTACACATACACACACTCTCCTTAGCCACAATATTTTACTCCTGAGCTCCCCGTTGTCTCCCTACGTAGCACGTGGCTGCGGTAGTATTTCTGAAATCACTACCCTGGAGGTCCTTGCTTTTAAACTTGGCCCCCTAATTCCTCGGAATCATTTTTAGGACCTCACCTCCACCTCTAACTTTGTCATTGGCACCAATGTGAACCAAAACGCCGGTCACCTCCCAGCCCCACCCAATAATCTGTCGACACGATCCACCACATGTCGAACCCCTAGCACCAGGCAGACACACACTGTTTCGGCATGTAGGGTCTTGGCGACAGATTACCCTATCCTACCCTTCTAATAATGGAATCCCCTACCAACTACCACCTCTACGCACCTGCCTATCCTTCCTAACCCCCAGTTCTCTCCTCCCTTGTATTGAGATGGCTGTCCACCTGGGTGCTCAAGGAAAGGCCCCGCTCCATACATGCTGCTCCGACCATCGTCCTCCACATCTTCACCTAATGGCAAATCTGTCAGATCGCCAACTGGGAAGAAGCCCCCCTATCCTTCCGTCCCCTACTTCCCCCGGGTGACCCTTACAAATCTATCTCCTTCTCCACCTTATCTCCCGGCACCATCCACCCTCCAGTTTACTGGCCCTGCCAGTACCTGCATTCCCCCAGGTTTGCCAAGCCCTGTCAATGCTGCAAGTTACTACCCCTTAGATTCGGACCTCAGATTCCAAAAGGGCACCCACTCACATCTGACACATACATAGGCCTCCCCCTGGGGCGGCTTCTCCAAGATCCCATACATGTGACAGGATGCACATTGCGTGGCCCAACAAAACGGTCCTACTAACAGTCAATACACCAGGACACAAAAATAAACGCAATACACACAGGAGACACAGCAACTACACAGCAGAGACACAGCAGAGTTTTTCTAAACGCTTTCTTGTTCTAAACGCTTTGTTTTTTATAACGCTTTCTCTCCCCCCCTAAAACAGAAATACCTTTGAAAAACATCGCTCCAGAGCTGATCGCTCTGGAGAAATGACTTAAATGAGGTTCAAAACCAAAGAGTCACCAGCCCTCAGCCATTTAAAACCAATTAGCTACACTCACACCCCCATCCAATCAGTGAAAAGAAAACAAAATGCCTTCCTTTTCACTCACCAACCCCCGCTCTACAGTAACTAAACTATATTTTATGTACAAATTATCAAGAAATGTAAGATATACCTGTGAAAAGTTTACTACAACACTAGCAAAATTCTGAGGCACACCTCTTTAAAGTCACACCAGTGTGCCTCGCACACTGAGAAAAACCTTCGCTAGAAATGAAAACAGGCTAGATCAGAACAGAATAGCATCCACTGCAACTGATCAGTCAGGTCAGTCTGAGAATTAAATTTCATCAGCACAAATCAGACCAAAGCAGTGCCAAATCCACTAACACAAGTGAAGTTCCTTCAACCTGAGTCAGTCAGATCACAGTAGATAGTAATATGTTCAGGAAGCAAGAAAAGGTTGGAAAGCCATTGCATTCAGAAGTTGTGTTTCAAATTAGGTCTGGATACAGGCAGTCTATTAATACATAGTAATTAAGGTTGAAAAATAAAGACATACGCCATCAGTCCAACCTATTCACCCTCTTTTAATACTAAACTAAAAAAAAAAAAACTAAACTTACTTTACTGAACACACCTATTTTTGAATGGAAAACTCAAAATGATAGGTTAAACCACCCCCAGGATTTCTACAGGGTCTCCATGTAGGCACTAAAAGGAAGTGGAATTTTACTAACATCCAATGAAGGGTTCTGATCTTCCACTGTTGCAAATCAAACAATTCTCTTAGGCACTGTCGCAGGACAAGACAGGAAGTGTAGCTAAGTTCCTGTATTACAATCCAGTTATGTGCTGTTTCTAAACATGTGACAGTCTATCCATTAGAACATTCTTCAGACTCTCACATTTCCTCCCCTCCTCCCCCCTCCCCTCTCCATAGAAAGTAATGAGACATCCAGTGTCTGTTTGCTAGACAGGAAGTATCTGTTTATGATTAACTTACTTGGTATATCCTGAAACCTACTCAGCATTCTTAGAGAAATGGTCAGTTTTTAACCCCAATATTAAATCTTAAAGGACACTCCACCCTCATAATAACATCTTTTAGAAGAACGGCCTCTTAAAATATGTTGATATATCCTACTTTGTCCTATGGAATCATTACTGTAATGCCTGCTTGCTTCTGGATGCCTCATGGAAACTGAGGGCAATTTAGAAACCTGTACTGAGCAGTTACTGAGCCTGGGCATGCTCAGAAGGGGCAGATAGGGGATTAACATTCAGTCAATCCATAACTGACAGTTGCTAACTGGAAGAACCTGGAAGCAGAAATGGGAAACAGGACATTGTGCAGGATTTCAGGTTAGACTTATATTTTCACATTTCAAACTATTTTATTTGTTTTGGGGGGTGATTTACCTGTATGTAAGTTTTCATTTTAGGGCTGGGACTTGCCCTTTAAAACATGAGGCTGTCAGGTACCTTCAGTTAGTAAGAAGGCTCTACTTCATTTTATACCCTGTGGGAGCTTTTAGCTCCTTTATTCAACCTCTTGGTTTGGTAATTACCAATAAGTATGAACTTAGCATGTTTTCTGGATCCTGTATAGGGTCTCAGGATGTCCATGAGCTGTTCAGATTAATTGCACATTGTGGCAGGATTTGCCTGATCTGTGTCAGATCTGCAGGTTAATACCATTTTGTCTGGATACATATAATACATGTTCCCAACTGAGCATCTGCTTTGTGTGAGAGCCCTGCCAGGGCAGATGACTGTTGTCACGTAACAGTGCTGCAGCCAGCAGCGCATGTGGACAGACTGATCATGTGGTCCCATAGGGAACTGCATGATTGGCCGTGATTTACTAACTGACCCATTTGTCTGATACGGACGACCAAACTCGGTCGCGGCTGGCCACCCCACACCATCACATATTTCGCAGGTCTGACTAGCCTTGGGCACTATTGGTTCATTGGTTTGACACACATGCGATCGCAGGTGCAACCCGTGACGCATGATGTGTACGAACGCTAATATCGTGCCATGTATGGCAACGTTTTATCGGCTAAAATGGTCGTTCTGCTGTCGATACACAGCACAAATATAATCCGAAACGGCCGTTCGGCACATGTCATGCGTCGGCACACGGCGACGAATGTGGTGCACGAACCTTTAGACTTTATGGATTATAACTGCCAGGTAGGTGGTATTTGGAGTGATGCAAATAGGTAAAATTTATGACTGGTAACAGGGGACACCCAGAGGCACAAGCTCTCCGTACGGGATTTACCAGAGTCTGTGCGATTTGGGTGAATCTCACCGGCACATAAGTATTTATCGCCGCTATTAGTTGGTGCTTAATACTTATGTGAAAGAGGTACGCACCTCTGGTAAATTACTTTGAAACGGCCGCACGAGTGCCTTCTGGTACTCGCACTGCCGCCCACAAAGCGGGCCTTAACGTTGCGCCAACCAATCGGACCCATATAATGCCTCCTAATATATAAATCTAATAGCTATGGATTAAAGGGAAGGCAGATGAATCACATCATTTTCAAAACCCTTTGGTAGGATTTCTAAAGCATGACCGTGGGCTTTTAATGTCTGTAGTCAGGAAAATGTCTTTATTCCAGGATGTATGAAAACTAAGTTTTCCAAATTCTGTGCAGTTAGGGAATGCTGTGGAATTGTAGTTTTTAAACATGTGAAAAGTTCTAAGAAGATAACTAACTGCAAAAACAGAGAAGCTGTGATTTGAGTTTTCAAACTGTGAAAGGTCACAAGCTTAGGCCGTATTAGATCTAGCTACCGACGAAGTTTGCCTAGACAATGAAACGCGTCTAGCCTGCAATTTTTAACTGCTCCATTCTCTATGATGTCTACACTGAGTGTTGATATTGGTATCAATATGCTTACCTGTGTTACTCCTTTGGGGATTTGATCTGCCATATATTCTATAACTCCTGTATTTAGGGTAAATAAGTATCATGTAAGTAGGTTAATGATTTGTACCTATATGATCTAATACACAGATAGGACGATATAAAGAGGTTCACCGTGTATTCTTAGGAATTACGCTGTAAAATACATATATGCTTATTTCATTATGATTCTGCTGTATTTATGATACACCATTTATCTATTAACTGCATTAGTACAGTTTATAATGTTAAACATCCTTTGAGCTGGATGTGATTTTAACTGTACGTTCCTTTTGTATACTTTTACCCCGTTTTGGTGTATTATAATAAGGAGTTTTTACTTTGAACTTAAAACTTTTTGATGTCCATAACTTTTTTCATTTGGTATGCTGTATTAGATCTAGACAGATGCCTTAGCTACAGATATTAAGAAAAAAACTTACTGCAAACAAGAATGCTGGGAATTGTGGTTTTCAAACACCATAAAAAAAGAGTCACCATGCTCTATACCATCTAGGCTGTTTATATCTAGACACATGCCTTTGCCACAGGCAATAAATAAGATACTTGGCATGTCCCCACCCACCATTTTCTTAGTGAGAAATTGTGTTTATATGTTAGATTATTAAGGCAATGCTATTATAATAACAAGATTCTATGAGGTACCTTCTGTTATAAGAGGCTCTATTTCATTTTATACTCTGTGTGGAGCTTTTAGCTCCTCTATCCACACCTCTCCCTACATAATATATATTCAATCATTATCCTGTGCTCCCAAGTCCTAACCCATAGGTAGTTAAACTTGTTGTGGTAAATACTAATAAATATGACCTTGCATGTTAATCAGGATACTCTAAGGATTTAAGGTGGCGTACACATAATCCGATTTTACTTAACCAACCAGCGCTCATGCAGTATAGTTTGATCTTGTCAGAACCACCTTTCCTCCATTCATCTATGCCACAGACAGAGGTTCTTGCAGGATCGTTCTAATGTCGCGGAGCACTCGGTCAGGAAAGTAAATCGGATATATGTATGGGCTGTTTTGATTGCCCAAGGTGCTGTTTAGATTGCCTGGATCAGTTCTCAGACCTGGCAGTTTTTATTCACATAGACCCCTCTATATTCTACTGGCAGTAGTATACGTAAGGGGGATATAAGTGTGTGTTTGTTTCATTTAATATGATGCGATTATTTTGTTTTTTTTAGGTCCTTCAGACTTATTTTATTATTGCCCCTGCCTGCCCCTGGATGTTTCCTGATGGTTCCTGTGAGCACCGCAACTACCATAGCAAAACATACACACATTTTTTCTACTGTGTCCACCAACGGGCAAACTTTTGCTAGTATATTTATATAATAAACCCAGGGATATCACTCTATTGCCCTATTGTTTAAATTACAACATCCAGCATTCTAGTTCGGAAAAAAGCTAGAAATGTTAGTCCAAGTATACGCAAATGGCTGCTGTTATTAGTGCTTCTAGAACACTTTTCAAGCTGCCCTTATGTTTTCCAGTGGTGAGCAAATGTGGGCATGGCTTGTGGAGGTGGCGCTTGTGGACTAACTAACAGCGTCTGGTGACTGGAGGGCTGACTAGAAACTGTCTGGTGAACTGGAGTTGTGACTTGACATGGGCTGGTGAACTGGAGGGCTGACTTGACACTGGACGGTGAACTGGAGGGCTGACTTGACAACCTGCCGGTAACTAGAGGGTTGGCCTAACGCGAGGCTCAAAACCCACCAGCCCTCTAGTTCAGCAGACACTTGTAGTTCAGTCGTCCATTTCATCACACTGTTTAGTTCGTCCTCAGTTCACCAGACACTTAGTTCGCCCTTCATTCAGCAGACACCATTGGTTAAGTCCTCCAGTTCACCAGACACTGTTAAGTTAGCCCTACAGTTCAGCAGGTACTGTCAAGCCCAGCCCTCTAGACACTACCAGTGCCATATTTACGTGGCTGTAAACTGAGGTTTAAACTAACAGTGGCTGCTGACCCCTTCACCCAACAAATAATTGACGGTACGATATAATATTGCTCACGTGAGGTACATATATATTGCTCACAGGAGTGGTTGACATGGGTACATATAATATTGCTCACAGTGTGACAGGTACATATAATATTGCTCACAGTGTGACGGTACATATAATTTGCTCACAGTGTGACGGTACATATAATATTATTGCTCACAGTGTGACGGTACATATAATATTACCACGACATTGTGACGGTACATATAATATTGCCCAGTGTGACTGTACATATAATATGCCACGTGTGCTGGTACTATAATATTGCCCAGTGTGACGGTACATATATTTGCCACAGTGTGACGGTACATAAATATTGCTCACAGTGTGACGGTACATATAATTTGCTCACAGTGTGACTGGTACTATAAATATTGCTCACGTGTGACTGGTACATATATATTGCCCACAGGTGACGTACATATAATATTGCTCACAGTGTGACTGTTACATATAATATGCCACAGTGTGACGGTACACTAATATTGCTCACAGTGTGACTGGTACAATATAATATTGGCAGCTCACAGTGGTGACGGTACTATAATATTGCCACATGTGCGTACTAATATTGCTCACAGTTGTGACTGTCATATAATTTACCACACAGTGTGACGGTACATATAATATTGCCCACAGTGTGACTGGTACATATAATATGCTCACGTGTGACTGGTACATATAATATTTACCCACAGTGTGACTGGTACATATAAATATTGCTCACAGTGTGACGGTACATATAATATTGCTCACAGTGTGACGTACATATATATTGCTCACAGTGTGGACCTGGTACATATAATATTGCTCCAGTGTGACGGTACTATAATATTGTGACCACAGTGTGACGGTACATATATATTGCTCACAGTGTGAACGTACATATATATTGCCCACATGTGACGGTACATAAATATTGCTCACAGTGTGACGGTACATATAATATTACCCACATTGTGACGGTACTATATATTGCTCCAGTGTGACGGTACATATAATATTGCTCACAGTGTGACTGGTACATATAATATTGCTCACAGTGTGACGGTACATATAATATTGCTCACAGTGTGACGGTACAATAAATATTGCTCACAGTGTGACGGTACATATAATAGTGTGCTCACATATTGTGACTGGTACATATAATATTGCTCACCAGTGTGACTGGTACTATAATATTCCACAGTGTGACGGTACAAACATATAATATTGCTCACAGTGTGGACTGGTACATATAATATTGCCACAGTGTGGACGGTACATATAATATTGCTCACAGTGTTACTGGTACAATATAATATTGCTCACAGTGTGACGGTACATATATATTGCTCACAGTGTGACGGTACATAAAATATGGCTCACATGTGACTGGTCATATAATATTCCATACCCCAGTGTGACGGTACATATAAATTGCTCACATGTGGACGGTACATAATATTGCACAGTGTACTGTACATATAATATTCCCACAGGTGACGGTACATATAATATTGCTCACAGTGTGACGGTACATAAAATATGTGGCCTCACAGTGTGACTGGTACATAAATTTGCTCACCAGTGTGACTGGTACATATATAGGCTCACAGTGTGACTGGTACATATAATTGCCCACAGTGTGACGGTACTATAATATTGCTCACAGTGTGACGTGTTACATATATATTGCCACACAGTGTGACGTACATACTATATGCTCACAGTGTGACTGGTACATATAATATTGCCCAGTGTGACTGGTACATAAATATTGCCCACAGTGTGACGGTACATATAATATTGCTCACCGTGTGACTGGTACATATAATATTACCCACAGTGTGACGGTACATATAATATTGCTCACAGTGTGACGGTACATATAAATGCTCACGTGTACTGGTAACATATAATATTGCCCACGTGTGACGGTACATATAATATTGCCCACAGTGTGACGGTACATATAATATTCCACGTGTGACGGTACATATAATTGCTCACATGTGACGTAGCATATATATTGCTCATGTGACGTACATATAATATTGTCCACAGTGTGACGGTAACATATAATATTGCTCACAGTGTACTGGTACATTATAATATTGCTCACAGTGTGACTGGTACATATAATATTGCCCACAGTGTGACGGTACATATAATATTGCTCACAGTGTGAGGTACATATATATTGCTCACAGTGTGACTGGTACATATAATATTGCTCACAGTGTGACGTACATATGATATTGTACCACAGTGTGACGGTACATATAATATTGGCTCACAGTGTGACTGGTACATATAATATTGCTCACAGTGTGACTGGTACATATAATATTTGCCACAGTGTGACAGTACATATATATTGCTCACAGTGTGACGGTCACATATAATATTACCCACAGTGTGACGGTACATTTATACTTACCCACAGTGTGACTGGTACATAAATATTGCTCACAGTGTGACAGGTACATATAATATTGCCTCACAGTGTGACGGTAACAATATAATATTGCTCACAGTGTGACGGTACATATAATATTGCCCACAGTGTGACTGGTACATTAATATTGCTCACGTGTGACAGTACATATAATATTGCTCACAGTGTGACGGTACATATAATATTGCTCACAGTGTGAGCAGTACATATATAATTGCTCACAGTGTTGACGGTACATATATTGCCTCACAGTGTGACGGTACATATAATATTGCCCACAGTGTGACGGTACAAAATATAATTTGCTCACAGTGGGACTGGTACATATAATATTGCTCACAGTGTGACGGTACATATAATATGGCCGTCACAGTGTGACGGTACATTAATATTGCCCACAGTGTGACTGGTACATATAATATTGCCACAGTGTGCGGTACATATAATATTGCCAGTGTGACGGTACCTATATATCTCACAGTGTGACGGTAACTATAATATTCCCACATTGGTGACGTACATTAATTCTCACAGTGTGACTGGTACATATAATATTGCTCACAGTGTGACTGTACATATAATATTGCTCCAGTGTACGGTACATATAATATTCCCACAGTGTGACGGTACATATAATTTTCTCACAGTGTGACTGGTACATATAATATTGCCACGTGTGACGGTACATATAAGATTGCTGCACATGTGACTGGTACATATACTATGGCTCACACAGTGTGACGTACATATAATATTGCCCACATGTGACGGTACTATAATATGCTCACAGTGTGACTGGTAACATATAATTTCCACAGTGTGACGGTACATATAATATGCCCACAGTGTGACGTACATATAATATTGCTCACATGTGTGAACTGGTACATATAATATTGCCCACCAGTGTGACGGTACATATATATTGCCACCATGTGACGGTACATATAATATTGCTCACAGGTGGACGGTCCATATATTGCCACAGTGTGACGGTACATATAATATTGCTCACATGTGTGACTGGTACAATATATATTGCTCACAGTGTGACGGTACATATAATATTGCCCAGTGTGACGGTACTATAATAGTCTCACAGTGTGACTGGTACATATAATATTGCCCACATTTGGGTGGACGGTACATATATATTCCCACAGTGTGACTGTACATATAATATTGCTCCCAGGTGACTGGTACATTAATTTGCCACAGTGTGACAGTACATATAATATTACCACAGTGTGACGGTACATATATATTGCTCACAGTGTGACTGTACATATAATATTGCTCACAGTGTGACTGTACATATAATATTGCTCACAGTGTGACAGTACATATGATATTGCTCACAGTGTGACTGGTACATATAATATACCCACAGTGTGACGGTACATATTAATTACCCACAGTGTGACTGGTAACTATAATATTGCTCACATGTGAGGTACATATAATATTGCCCCCAGTGTGACTGGTACAATAATATTGCTCACAGTGTGACAGTACATATAATATTGCTCCACAGTGTGACTGGTACAATAATATTGGCTCACAGTGTGTGACAGGTACATATAATATTGCTCACAGGTGACGGTACATAATATTGCTCACAGTGTGACGGTACATATAATATTGCTCACAGTGTGACGGTTACTATCATAATTGCTCACGATTTGACGGTACATATAATATGCCCACAGTGTGACGGTACATATAATATTGCCAAGGTGACATATAATATTGCCACAGTGTACTGTACTCAAATGCAATGTGACGGTACATATATATTGCTCACGTGTGACTGGTACATAAATATTGCTCACAGTGTACTGGTACATATAATATTGCCACAGTGTGACTGGTACATATATATTGTCCACAGTGTACGTATAATATTCCACATGTGACGGTATATAATCTAGTGTACGGTAATATATATTGCCCCAGTGTGACTGGTACATATAAATTGCTCACACTGTGACGGTACATATAATATTGCTCACATGGTGTGACGGTACAATAATATTTGCTCACAGTGTGACGTACATATAATATTGCTCACCGGATGTGTTACTGGTACATATAACTATTGCCACAGTGTACGGTAACAGATATTGCCACAGTGTGCGGTACATAAATATTGCTCACAGTGTGACGGTGCATATAATATTACCCACAGTGTGCGGTACATATAATATTGCCCACAGTGTGACGGTACATATAATATTTTCACAGTGTGACTGGTACATATAATATTGCTCCACAGTGTGACGGTACTATAATATTGCCACAAGTGTGACAGGTACATATACTATTGCCCACAGTGTGACTGGTACATATAATATTGCTCACAGTGTGCAGGGTACATATAATATTGCTTCCACAGTGTGACGGTACATATAATATTGTCCCGATTGTGACGGTACATCAGATATGGCTCAGCAGTGTGACGGTACAATAATATTGCCAAGTGTGACTGGTACATATAATATTGGCCCACAGTGTGGTGACACATATAATATTGCCTCACAGTGGACGTACATATAATATTGCCACAGTGTGCGTACATATATTTGGCCCACATGTACTGTACATATATTTGCTCCCAGTGTGACTGGTACATATACTATTGCCCACAGTGTGACTGTACATATAATATTGCCACAGTGTGACTGGTACATATAATATGGCTCACAGTGACGGTACAATATAATATTACCCACATGTGACTGTACTATAATTGCTCACAGTGGACGGTACATATAATATTGCTCACAGTGTGACTGGTACATATAATATTGCTCACAGTGTGACGGTACATATAATATTGCTCACAGTGTGACGGTACATAAATATTGCTCACAGTGTGACTGTACATATATATGCTCACAGTGTGACTGGTACATATAATATTGCTCACAGTGTGACGGTACATATAATATTGCTCACAGTGTGACGGTACTAAAATATTGCTCACAGTTGTGACTGGTGCATATAATATTACCACAGTGTGACGGTACATATAATATGCCCACAGTGTGACGGTACTATATTTTTCACAGTTGATGGACATAATATTACCAAGTGTGACGGTACATATAATATTGCCCACAGTTGACGGTACATATAATATGTCTCACAGTGTGACGGTACATATAATATGTCTCACAGTGTACTGGTACATATAATATGCCCACAGGTGACGGTACATATAATATTACCCACAGTGTGACTGGTACTATATTTGCTCACAGTGTGACTGGTACATATATTGCTCACAGTGTGACGGTACATTAATATTACCCACAGTGTGACTGACATATAATTTGCTCACAGTGTGACTGGTACATATAATATTGCCCACAGTGTGACGGTACATATAATATGCTCACAGTGTGACGTACATATAATATTGCCACAGTGTGACGGTACATAAAATATTGCTCACAGTGTGACTGGTGCATTAATATTACCCACAGTGGTGACGGTACATATAATATTGCTCACAGTGTGACGGTACATATAATATTGCTCACAGTGTGACGGTACATATATATTAACCACAGTGTGACGGTACATATAATATGCTCACAGTGTGACGGTACATAAATAGCTCACAGTGTGACGGTACATATAATATTGCTCACAGTGTGACGGTACATATATATGCTCACAGTGTGACTGTACATATAATATGCCTCACAGTGTGACGGTACATATAATATTGTCCTCACAGTGTGACTGTACATATATATTGCCCACAGTGTGACGGTACATCTAATATTGCTCACAGTGTGACTGGTACATATAATATTGCTCACAGTGTGACTGTACATATAATATTGCTCACAGTGTGACATACATAAAATAATCTCCAGTGTGACGGCATATAATATCCACCGTGTGACGGTACATATAATATGCCACAGTGTGACGGTACATATAATATTGCCACAGTTGACTGTACATTATATACCCACAGTGTGACGGTCATATAATATTGCTCACAGTGTGACGGTACATAAAATATTGCTCACAGTGTGACGGTACATATAATATTGCTCACAGTTGTACTGGACATATATATTGCCACAGTGTGACTGGTACATATATTGCCCACAGTGTGACGGTACATATAATATTGCTCACAGTGTGACTGGTACATATAATATTGTCCCACAGTGTGACTGGTACATATAATTGCCACAGTGTGACGGTACATATAATATTGCTCACAGTGTGACTGGTACATATAATATTGCCACAGTGTGTACGGTCATATATATTACCACTTGTGACGTACATATATATTGCTCCTGTGACGGTACATATAATATTGCCACAGTGTGACTGGTAACTAATAATATGCTCACAGTGTGACGGTACATATAATATTGCCACAGTGTGACGGTACATAAAATCTGCCACAGTGTGACTGTACATATAATATGCTCCCAGTGTGACGGTACATATAATATTGCTCACAGTGTGACTGGTACATATAATATTGTCACCACATGTGACGGTACATATAATTTGCTCACAGTGTGACTGGTAACATATAATATTGCTCACAGTGTGACGTACATATAATATTCTCACAGTGTGACTGGTACATATATATTGCTCACAGTGTGACGGTACATATAAATATTGCTCACAGTGTGACTGGTACATATAATATTGCCCACAGTGTGACGGTACATTAATATTGGCTCACAGTGTGACTGGTACATATAATAATTGCTCCACAGTGTGACTGGTACATATATATTTCCCCAGTGGGACTGGTACATATAATATTGCTCACAGTTGACTGGTACTATAATATTCCCACAGTGTGACGGTACATATAATATTGCCCACAGTGTGACGTGTACATATAATATTGCTCACAGTGGTGACGTGGTACCATATATATTGCCCACAGTGTGAGGTACATATAATATTGCCCACAGGTGTGACGGTACATAATAATAGTGCTCACAGTGTGACGGTACATATAATATTGCTCACAGTGTGACGGTACATATCTAATATTCTATTGCTCACGTGTGACGTACATATAATTGCCATCAGTGACGTACATATAAATGCTCACAGTGTACTGGTACATTATATTGCTCACAGTGTGACGGTACATATATATTGCCCACAGTGGTGACGGTACATATAATATTCCTCACAGTGTGACGGTACATACTAATAGTTTGCCTCACAGTGTGACTGGTACATATAATATTGCTCACAGTTGTGACTAGTACATATAATATTCCCACAGTGTGACGGTACATATACTATTCTCAGTGTTGACTGTGTGACTGTACTATATATTGCTCACAGTGTGACTGGTACATATAATATTGCTCACAGTGTGACAGGTACATATAGATATTGCTCACAGTGTGACGTACACTATAATATTATACAATAGTAATTAATTATTATATATTCTATTAATAATTGCGTTAACACAGTGTGACGGTACATTAATATTACCCACAGTGTGACTGTACATATAATATTGCTCACAGTGGACAAGTACATATATATTGCCCACAGTGTGACGGTATCATATAATATTGCTCACAGTGTGACGGTACATATAATATGCCCACAGTGTGACTGGTACTATAATATTGCTCACAGTGGTGACAGTTACATATGATAATTGCTCACAGTGTGACGGTACATATAATATTGCTCACAGTGTGACAGGTACATATAATATGCTCACAGTGTGACGGTACATATCATATTGCTCACAGTGTGACGGTACATATAATATTGCCCACAGTGTGACGGTACATATAGTATTGCCACAGTGTGACTGGTATATAATATTGCCCACAGTGTGACTGGTACATATAATATTGCTCACAGTGTGACTGGTACATATAATATGCCCACAGTGTGACGGTACATATAATTACCCCATGGTGACGTACATATAATATTGCTCACAGTGTGACGGTACATATAATATTGCTCACAGTGTGACTGGTACATATAATCTTGTCACATGTGACGGTACATATATATTGCCACAGTGTGACGTACATAAATATTGCTCACAGGGTGACGGTACATATAATATTGCTCACAGTGTGACTGGTACATATAATATTGCTCACAGTGTGACTGGCATATAACTGCCCATCATGTGCGTGTACATATATATTGCTCACAGGTGACTGGTACATATAATATTGCCCACAGTGTGACGGTACATATAATATTGCTCACACAAGTGGTGACGGTACATATAATATTTGCCACAGTGTTGACGGTACATATAATATTGCTCACACAGTGTGACTGGTAACATATATATTGGCCCCCAGTGTGACGGTACATATAATATTGCCCACAGTGTGACCATGGTACATATAAATATTGCTCACAGTGTGACTGTACATATAATATTGCTCACAGTGTGACGGTCATATAATATTACCACAGTGTGACGGTACATATAATATTGCCACAGTGTGACGGTACATATAATATTGCTCACAGTGTGACGGTACTAATTTTGCCCGGGTGACCAGGTACATATAATATTGCCCACAGTGTGACGGTACATATAATATTGCCCACAGTGTGACTGGTACATATAATATTGCTCCAGTGTGGACGGTACATATAATATTGCCTCGACGTGTGACTGGTACATATAATATTGCTCACAGTGTGACTGGTATCATATAATATTGCCCACAGTGTGACTGGTACATATAATTTGCTCACAGTGTGACGGTACATATATAATATTGCCCACATGTGACTGGTACATATAATATTGCTCACAGTGTGACGGTAACTATAATATTGCTCACAGTGCGACTGGTACAATATATTGCCACAGTGTGACTGGTACATATAATATTGCTCACATGTGACGGTACATATAATATTGCTCACAGTGTGACTGGTACAGATAATATTGCTCACATGTGACCTGGTACATAATATTGCTCACAGTGTGACGGTACATATAATATGCTCCACAGGTGACAGGTAACATATAATATTGCTCACAGTGTGACGGTACATATAAATATTGCTCACAGTGTGACGGTACATATAATATTGCCTCACAGTGTGAGCAGGTACATATAATATTGCCACAGTGTGACGGTCCATTAATATGGGCTCACAGTGTGAAAGGTACATATAAATGCCCACAGTGTGCCGGTACATATAATATTGCTTTGCACGGTACATATAATATTGCCCACAGTGTGACGGTACATATAATATTGTTCACAGTGTGACTGGTACATATAATATTGCCCACAGTGTGACGGTACATATAATATTGCTCAACAGTGGACAGGTACATATAATATGCCCACATGTGACGGGACGATATAATATTGCTCACAGTGGTGACAGGTACATATAATATTGCTCACGTGTGACGGTACATATAAATTGCTCACAGTGTGACAGGTACATAATATTGCTCACAGTGTGACGGTACATATATATTGCTCACAGTGTGAGGTACATATAATATTGCTCACAGTGTGACGGTACATATAAATATTGCCCACAGTGTGACTGGTACAATAATAATTTGCTCACAGTGTGACGGTACATATAATATTGCCCACAGTGTGACTGGTACATATAATATTGCTCACAGTGATGACTGCGTACATATATATTGCCACAGTGTGACTGGTACATATAATAATGTGTTTCATAATTGCTCACAGTGTGACTGGTACATAATATTATTGCTCACAGTGTGACTGGTACATATTATATTACCCACATGCTGTGACGGTACATATAATATTGGCACAGTGTGACGGTACATATAATATTGCTCACAGTGTGATTGGACATATAATATTGCTCACAGTGTGACGGTACATATAATATTGCTCACAGTGACGGTACATAAATATGCTCACAGTGTGACGGTAATATAATATTGCTCACAGTGTGACTGGTACATATAATATTGACCACAGTGTGACGGTACATATAATATTGCTCACAGTGTGACGGTACATAAAATATTGCTCACAGTGTGACTGGTCATATAATATACCCACAGTGTGACGGTACATATAATATTGCCCCAGTGTGACGGTACATAAATTTGTCACAGGTGAATGGACAAATAATATTACCCACAGGTAGTACATATATATTGCCCAAGTGTGAGGTACATATAAATATGCCTCACAGTGTGACGGTACATATAATATTGCTACAGTGTGACTGAGTACATATAATATTGCCACAGTGTGACGGTACATATAATATGCCCACAGGGCTGGTACATTAATATTGCCACAGTGTGACTGGTACATATAATATTGCTCACGGTTGACGGTACATATAATTTACCTCACAGTGTGACGGTACATATTAAAAAAATATTGCTCACAGTGTGACTGGTACATATAATATTGCCCACAGTGTGACTGGTACATATAATATTGCTCACAGTGTGACGGTACATATAATATTGCTCACAGTGTGACGGTACATAAAATATTGACGCCACAGTGTGACGGTGCATATAATATTACCCACAGTGGCTTACATATAAATATTGCTCACAGTGTGACGGTACATATAATATTGCTCACAGTGTGACTGGTAACATAATATTCCCACAGTGTGACGGTACATAAATATTGCTCACAGTGTGAAGGTACTAAATATTGTCCACAGGTGACGGGACATATAATATTGCTCACAGTGTGGACTGGTACATAAATATTGCTCACAGTGTGACTGGTACATATTCATATGCCCACGTGTGACGGTAATATAATATTGCTCACAGTGTGACTGGTACATATAATATTGCCCACAGTGTGACGGTACAAAATATTGTCACGTGTGAATGGTACATATAATATTGCTACAGTGTGACGGTACATATAATATTGCTCACAGTGTGACAGTACATAAAAAATTGCTCACAGTGTGGACTGGTACATATAATATTCCCACAGTGTGAAGGTACAATAAATATTGCCCACAGTGTGAAGGTACATATAATATTGCTCACAGTGTGATGGTACATATAATATTACCCACAGTGTGGACTGGTACATATAATATGCTCCCAGTTGACGGTGAATAAAATATGCTCACAGTGTGACGGTACATATAATATTGCTCACAGTGTGATGTACATATAATATTGCTCCACAGTGTGACTGGTACATATAAATTGCTCACAGTGTGACATGGTACATATTAATATTGCTCCACAGTGTGACTGGTACATATAATATTGCCACAGGTGACGGTACATATATATGCTCACAGTGTGACGGTACATATAATATTGCTCACAGTGTGACTGGTACATATAATATGCTCACAGTGTGACGGTACAATAATATACCACATTATGCCACAGTACATAATATTGCTCCAGTGTGACGTAAATATAATATGCTCACAGTGTGACGGTACATAAAATTGCTCCAGTGTGACGGTACAATAATATTCACAGTGTGACGGTACATAAAATATTGCTCACAGTTGACGGTACATATAATATTGCTCACAGTGTGACTGGTACATATATATTGCTCACAGTGTGAAGGTACATATATATTGCTAGTCTTACACAGTGTGACTGGTACAATAATATTGCTCACAGTGTGACGGTACATATAATATCTCCACAGTGTGACGGTACATATAATATTGTCACAGTGTGACGGTCATATAATATTGCTCACAGTGTGACTGGTACATATAATATTGCCCACAGTGTGACGGTACATATAATATTGCTCACAGTGTGACTGGTACATATAATATTGCTCACCGTGTGACGGTACATATAATATTGCCACAGTGTGACGGTACAATATATTGCTCACAGTGTGACTGGTACATATATTACTCACAGTGTGACGGTACATATAATATTGCCCACGTGGTTTGACAGGTACATATATAATATTGCTCACAGTGTGATGGTACATATAATATTGCCCACAGTGTGACGGTACAATAATATTGCCCACAGGTGAGGTACATATAATATTGCTCACAGTGTGACGGTACATATAATATTGCTCACAGTGTGACGGTACATATATATGCTCACAGTGTGACGGTACATATAATATTGTCACAGTTGTGACTGGCTAAATATAATAGTTGTCACAGTGTGACTGGTACATATAATATGCTCACAGTGTGATGGTACATATAATATGCCACAGTGTGACGGTACATATAATATTACCCACAGTGTGACTGGTAATATAAATTGCTCACGGGTGACTGGTAAATATAATATTGCTCACAGTGTGACAGGTACATATAATATTACCCACAGTGTTGACTGGTACATATAATATTGCTCACATGTGTACTCGGTACTAATAATATTGCTCCACAGTGTGACTGGTACATATAATATTGCTCACAGGTGTGACAGTACATATATATTGCCTCACAGTGTGACCGGTACATATAATATTACCCACAGTGTGACGGTACATTTTAATATTACCCACAGTGTGACTGTACATATAATATTGCTCACCGTGAAGGTACATATAATATTGCCCACAGTGTGACGGGTACATATAATATTGCTCACAGTGTGACAGGTACATATAATATTGCCCACGTGTGACTGGTACATATAATATTGATCACAGGTGACAGGTACATATATATTGCTCACAGTGTGACGGTACATATAATATTGCTCACAGTGTGACAGGTACATATAATATTGCTCACAGTGTGAGGTACATATCATATTGCACAGTGTGACAGGTACATATAATATTTGCCACAGTGTGACGGTACATATATATTGCCCACAGTGTGACTGGTACATATAATATTGCCCACAGTGTGATGGTACATATAATATTGCTCACAGTGTGATGGTACATATATATTGACTCACAGTGTGACGGTACATATAATATTCCCACATTGTGACGGTACATATAATATTGCTCACAGTGTGACTGGTACATATATATTGCTCACAGTTGACTGGTAATATAATATGCTCTCACGTGTGACGGTACATATAATATTGCTCACAGTGTGACGGTACATAAAATATTGCTCACAGTGTGACGGTACATATAATATTGCTCACAGTGTGACTGGTACATATAATATTGCTCACAGTGTGACTGGTACATATAATATTGCCCACAGTGTGAAGGTAAATATAAATTGCTCACAGTGTGACTGGTACATATAATATTGCCCAGTGTGACGGTACATATAATATTGCCCACAGTGTGACGGTACATATAATATGCTCACAGTGTGACGGTACATAATATGCTCACAGTGTGACTGGTACATATATATTGCCACAGTGGACGGTACATATAATATTACCCACAGTGTGACTGGAACATATAATATTGCTCACAGTGTGACTGGTACATATAATATTGCTCACAGTGTGACGGGTACATAATATCCCACAGTGTGAATGGTACATATAATATTGCTCACAGTGTGAAGCGTACATATAATATTGCTCACAGTGTGACGGTACAATATATTGTCACATGTGGACGGTACATATAATATGCCCACAGTGTGACGGTACATATAATATTTGCACAGTGTGACTGGTACATATACTATTGCTCACAGTGTGACTGGTACACTATAATATTGCCCACAGTGTGACTGGTACATATTAATATTGCTCACAGTGTGACTGGTACATATAATATTGCCCACCAGTGTGACGGTACATATAATTGCTCCACAGTCCTGTGACGGTAACATATAATATGCCCACAGTGACTGGTACATATAATATTGCTCACAGTGTGACGGTACATATAATATTGCTCACAGTGGACTGGTACATATAATATGCTCACAGTGTGACTGGTCATATAATATTGTCTCACAGTGTGACGGTTACACTATAATATGCTACAGTTGCGGACTGGTACATATAATATTGCCACGTTCATCAGTGTGACTGGTACATATAATATTGCTCACAGTGTGACGGTACATATAATATTGCCCACAGTGGTGACGGTACATAAATATTGCTCACAGTGTGACTGGTACATATAATATGCTCACAGTGTGACGGTACATAAATATTGCCCACAGTGTGACGGTACATATAATATTGCTCACAGTGTGACGGTACATATAATATTGCTCACAGTGTGACAGGTACATATAATATTGCCCACAGTGTGACGGTACATATAATATTGCTCACAGTGTGACAGTACATATAATATTGCCCACAGTGTGACGGTACATTTAATATTGCTCACAGTGTGACTGGTACATATAATATTGTGCGAACAGTGTGACTCACAGTGTACTGTACATATAATATTGCCCACAGGTGATGACTGTACATATAATATGCTCACAGTTGTGACAGGTACATATAATATTGCTCACAGTGTGACGGTACATATAATATTGCCCACAGTGTGACTGGTAAATATAATATTGCCCACAGTGTGACGGTACATATAATATTACCCACAGTTTGACTGGTACATATAATATTGTCCACAGTGTGACGGTACATATAATATTACCCACAGTGTGACTGTACATATAATATTGCTCACAGTGTGACGGTACATATAATATTGCTCACAGTGTGACTGGTACATATATTATTGCCCACAGTGTGACTGTACATATAATATTGCTCACAGTGTGACTGGTACATATAATATTGCTCACAGTGTAACTGGTACATATAATATTGCCCACAGTGTGACGGTACATATAATATTACCCACAGTGTGACTGTACATATAATATTGTCCACAGTGTGACTGGTACATATAATATTACCCACAGTGTGACTGGTACATATATTATTGCTCACAGTGTGACTGTACATATAATATTGCTCACAGTGTGACAGGTACATATAATATTGCTCACAGTGTAACTGGTACATATAATATTGCCCACAGTGTGACGGTACATATAATATTACCCACAGTGTGACGGTACATATAATATTGCTCACAATGTGACTGGTACATATAATATTGCCCACAGTGTGACAGTACATATATTATTGCTCACAGTGTGACTGTACATATAATATTGCTCACAGTGTGACTGGTACATATAATATTGCTCACAGTGTAACTGGTACATATAATATTGCCCACAGTGTGACGGTACATACAATATTGCTCACAGTGTGACTGGTACATATAATATTGCTTACAGTGTGACGGTACATATAATATTGCTCACAGTGTGACGGTACATATAATATTGCTCACAGTGTGACTGGTACATATAATATTGCTCACAGTGTGACGGTACATACAATATTGCTTACAGTGTTACTGGTACGTATAATATAGCTCACAGTATGACGGTACATATAATATTGCTCACAGTGTGACGGTACATATCATATTGCTCACAGTGTGACTGGTACATACAATATTGCCCACAGTTTGAAGGTACATATAATATTGCTCACAGTGTGACTGGTACATGTAATATTGCCCACAGTGTGACTGGTACATATAATATTTCCCACAGTGTGACAGTACATATAATATTGCTCACAGTGTGACTGGTACATATAATATTGCCCACAGTGTGACGGTACATATAATATTGCTCACAGTGTGACGGTACATATAATATTACCCACAGTGTGACTGGTACATATAATATTGCCCACAGTGTGATGGTACATATAATATTGCTCACAGTGTGACTGGTACATGTAATATTGCCCACAGTGTGACTGGTACATATAATATTGCCCACAGTGTGACAGTACATATAATATTGCTTACAGTGTGACTGGTACATATAATATTGCCCACAGTGTGACGGTACATATAATATTGCTCACAGTGTGACGGTACATATAATATTGCCCACAGTGTGACTGGTCATATAGTATTGCCCAGTGTATCAGGTACATATAATATTTTCAGTGTGACTAGTAAATCTAATATAAAAGTTTGAACTTACTCCAGGTGATGGCAGGCAAAGGCAATATCAGGAAAAGCACACACAGCTACATTCCCAGAAAGCCACTTTTGCTGCGCTTCTCACGCTTGTGTGTGCTATCATGTTGCGCATACGCAATATTGCTTCTCGCATTTTTTTTCTTTCTAATGTCCGCTGCTATTCCTCTGAGAGCAGGAGCACCACCTGAGCCAAAAGACTCACTCTGCCTCTTGGAAAAGTAACCCTGGTCTTCTTTGGAGAAGGCACTAATTATGCAAAGAAAAGGTATCTTCTTTAAAAACAAATGTTTTTTTTTTTTTTTTTTAAATAAAACCCAAATATATTTATTTACACTGACCCAGTGAATAGAGAACCCAGAACAGGCTGAATTTAAGTCTCATGCTCTCTTCATATTATTTTATCTCATATAATTGGACTATCCAGGCAAGTGGTACCATATTAGATTAAGCTAAAAATGGGCAATTCACTTTTAAATGTATTGCTTCTAGTCCTAGAATCTCCTTAAAACAGACATTTAAAAACATTTCATACAAAATATAATCTATTTTACTGCGCAATAAAAATATAATTAAATACAGAAGAAAATATAGTTTGATCTTGTTGATTAATATTTATTGATGTGATATTTTTACTTTTTTTCAGGTCTTCCATTGAACATTTCCTACAGTTTGTGGATTTTCGATTTGCCTTTCAGAAAATAAACCAGAACCCATTGTATTTACCCAACCTGACTCTGGGATTCCAGATGTTTGATTCCTGTGGAGATGTGCGAAAGGCTTTGAGAAGCGTCTTCCAGATATTATCTGGTACCAGGGAACCGGTTCCGAATTACTCCTGTATGGGAAACAGAAACATTGCTGGTTTTACTGGGGATCTCACCTCAGCAACAACAATCCCCATAGCCCAGATACTCAGTCTATATGGATATACCCAGGTGGGGGAAAACAAAATAACTGAAAAGTAAAATAAAATTATATATTAAAGGGCAACTGTGGTCTCTGAACACATTAGAGTTCAAAAAAGCCATTAGTTTTTCTTTTGAAATGAGCCCCGTATCACATCTCTGGCTTCAGCCTGTGAGACATTATGTAGGAATGTTCAAATTTTCTTTTTTTATCTCCTGACCCTCTTCTCTGAATCCTGACTATGAGGTGGGATTTGGTGATGAGGAGTAGGATGGACAACAGATGGTTTTCCTATGCACTAAGAGGCTCTCCATTGTAATCGAGATGGGTTGCCCTGTTCCCTTGGGCTGGGATCTGGAACACGGTGGTACCTTTAACTAACTCAGTGAGGTGAGTGGATTGGTGCTTCGGTTTGAGTGTGGGAGCTGTGGTGTACTCTGGACACAGGAGTTAGCGGTATAGTATAGGGGATAGGGCTGCAAGTTAGGTGGATCACAGTCTGTGGGAATTGATACGCTGCACCTGATACAATGTTTCATTTTGCAAGGTGGATGGTTGCTTTGTTCCAACCTACATGGATACAAAACTCTGCATATTTGTTGGTAAGCTATAAATTGATGTACCATTTTTTTATTTCACAAGGTGTCATTTTAGAGTGAAACTTGTGTTAATTAAAGTATACTTTTAAGAGGTTGACTTGGGGCCTGGTGGGTCCGGTCAATATGGTTTTCTTATATGCACCGAGAGAGTCAGGAATAGGTGCTTGAGCGTTCAAGGGTGTGTGCTTCACTCCACGTGTTAAAAATGGCAGAAAGCAATAGAACCAACCGATCCTGAGGACCCGTCAATTGTGGTTTGTACAATGTTTGTGTGATATATATATATGTGCTCCAACACGGTCTATGGGTTTCTGATACTATTGGGTGGTCAGACCATATTCATTTTTGCAAATCAAAATGTCTAAAACTAATCTATCATTTAGACCTCTTCCAGGCACACTGTGTGGCCTGGTGGAGATATATTGATGACGTGCTCATCCTATGGAAGGGTGACATTGATACCCTATCAGGGTTCCATGCCAATTCGGTTTGATATCAGTCACAGCTCTACTGAAGTCCATTTTTTTTTACAATTTTATTTTAATACAACATGCATATAAAATCTCTGCCACCCAGAGGGTTAATCAAAGATTATGATCTGCATCTTTCTGTAAAAAAAAACAACAATATACAACCACTGAACTCACAAATCCAATGCAAATTGGATTATTATCAATAGTTTACAATAGCATAAAAAAACATGATATCGCAAATCTGCTATGCCATGCCTTTAGAAATACAGACACACATTTCACCATTTAAACACAGAAATGTTTACATACTTTACTATTTAAATCTGAGCACTAGTACCACATCTACATTGATAAAGTATAAATATAACAACCCACTTTAATTCCTTTGTTACAGATCAGTTACGGTGCTACGGACCCTTCCCTTGATAACCGAAATACTTACCCATATCTATATCAGACTGTACCGAGTGATCAAAGTGAAATCTTGGCTCTAGTGAAAGTAGTAAAATATTTTGGTTGGAACTGGGTTGGAATTATTACACCTGATGATATCAGCTCAGAGAGAGAACATCAACAGATGACAAAATATCTTTCTGATCATGATATCTGTGTTGAATACACCGTAAAGATCAGCTGCAAGGATCCTTCAACTGATTCTGAGTTTTTAAGCAACCTAATGAAAAATAAAAAAAAATTTAATGCATCAACATCTTCTGTTATTATAATATGTGGAACTTCAGATAATGAATTATTATATATGTATTATATAAGTGATGTGCTTATTGAAAAGACTTTTGTTATTTCACCTAACTGGGAGAGAAATCTAAGATTTTTTTTATATAGTCAAGATATATTCCATGGAAGTTTGCTATTGTTACCTTATTACCCATTTGATTTAGATAGAACTGAAAGGGAGAACTTTTTAATGACCTACAATTCATCACAATATTCTGCATATGATTTGCTAGAAGAGATGTCAATGTTTTACAGCTCATGTTCATCAGAAGACAAAAAGAAGAATTTTATATTTGAATTTTGCCAAAACAAAACTCTCCCTAAAGATATTTGTAAGAATTGGAATGTTGGTTTAAATGCCTACTACTCCTCATATAGTTCTCCCACTGTGTTTATTGCAGCGTATATAATATCTCTGGCTCTACATAAAATGTACAACCCACTTACTGGCCAACCTATTGAAAACAAGAAAGAGATATACAATTATAAACACCAGGTAAATGCTTATTAGCACAGTAAACAATGATGCAGAAAAGTATTAATACATATAATAGTTAGAGAAGAAAGGAAAATATCAAATGCAGATAAATACATTTTGATTTCTCTATAGTCATTCAGAAATGCACATAGTTAAATACATATATATTCACCCAGAATGCATAGTGCCTCTTTTCGCCCCCAACAAGGAATTACAATTGGTTAACTTATACAGAATACAGGGTATGACATACAATGATCTTACAAGTGCAATGTTAATGTAATTAATTTCTGCTAAAATCATGCTTGAAGGATATATGGCCATATCACTAACACTACGCTACACAACACTAAGTAGCCCTTTGAAATTCCTCATTTCATGATATTTAATTGTTAAAATAGAAATGCAGCATATAAAGTGTAGATGTTCCATTATTTTACTTTTTATGGTTCCCCTTGGATACAAAGTAATGTACATTTAAAAAAATGTAACTGATCCATACAACCTAATACCTGTAAAGGATGAAAATGATGAAGAATCATTTACGAAATGGGTGGTTAACATATAGATTTAAATTGGAGAGTAGAAAGTGTTTCCTACATTATTTGACTACATGGCAGTTTAGTTCACTTGTTAATGGATTTGGAAAGAGGTCCATGCCTCAGAAGAATGAAGAGAAAAATGTTACAGGTGGGAGAAAGCAGTGTTAGCCCAGAGTTTGCAGAAAAGTTTGCTTTGTGAATGACAAAGGGCATTTTATATTTAGCTTGAAGTACGGAACTAAGTAATGGAGCTCCTATCTATGGAGCAATCATGCAAGCAACACAATTGAAGACAGATATATCTGTTGTATTCAATTAGATCAACTGGATTTGAAGTTTAGTTCTTGAAAATGTTTCGCTAGGCATCCGACTTCAACATCTTCAAGAACCAAACTTCAAGTCCAGTTGATCTGATTGAATACAACAGATATACCATGACCTGGATGAATGAGAACCTTCACAAGCAATTGAAGACAGACTGAGAGACGGTAGTGAAGACTCAATAGAAGGCATGCATGTGTCATGTAAGGTTATAACTCTTTAAAATCTTTACAGGAATCTTTTGGTGTGGTTCAGTCTGATGTAATACTTACCCTCTGAGCTACTGTTCCTGCTAGGTTCTCGCAATGCAGTAATCACTGTGATTTACTGCTTTGCGGGAACCTAACAGGTAAAGTGTATGGAAGGTAAAAGCAGCTTTTAAAACAGGCTTGTTTTTTTTCAAAAATGAAAGTTTTCCATTTAACATTGAATGCCAGTGCTGTTAATAGAAAATGGCACAAGCCCTGGAAAAATGTTTAGCATGACCCATGCTAACTCAATATTACTTGGGTTTAACTCCATTTTACTCCATAGTGTGGGATATTACACCCCCCTATTGATTCTATATAATTCATATAGGGCTCATAAGATACATGATTATGGTAATGTTTCATTGAGGCCCCCTTTGGGGAAATGTATCTAAGAATTGAATCCACTTGGCCTCTCTTTGGAGGAGTATATGGTCCCTATCTGTCATCCACCCTTGAAATCCATCCTAAGTTTGCCAGTGTATGCCTGGCCTCTTTGAAATGGGACAAAACCATATTTTGTTCTTTATTGGCACCTTTCTCATATTTTTCTCCAAAAGCTATCCTTACCACTTGCTGGTGATTCGCCATGCGATCTCTGTCAGTAGTAGCAGTCTTGCCTAAATAGTATAGGCCACATGGGCATGTTATTAAAAAACAATGTGTGTTCTTAAACAAGATACTATACTTTATATAGGGATTCTCTGATAATAAAATTACGTTATGCACCCTATGCATTTAAAACAGAGATGCTGAATCTTGAGAGCTTCCTCTGCGGTAGACTAACAAAGGTTAAGTATTTTTAAAAGGCTAATACTTAAGATAAATTATTAATGTTTCGCGTCACACTATCACAAATCCTTTAAGTTGCTGAGGAATGTTGTATAGCGTAAGGGAGCCTCAAATTCATTTCTGTTCTAGTTTTTTTGTCAATTGGGGTCAATAAAGCTTGATCTGTAACCTCTGTCCCTGAATATTATGGGCATGATTTGAGTTTGTTGTAATGCGGTTTCAAAATTATGCAACACTCAAAAATTCTGAGAACAAAATTCCCCTTTTTTGTTGAAATGATGGCAACTAGACACATGTAAGATAGTATTTTTGTCAGTCGATTTAGTAGAGTGGTACTCAACTTGCTTTCATCGCTATATATTCTTAGTTATAGAAAATCAACTTGTTTATCATAAACCATTGTCAATTTGATACAAAATATGTTTTAGGAATTCTTTAGTTCTCTCTTACAACATCAAAATGTCTTCTACAGTTTATAACATTTATAGATCAATAAGTTGGTCCTAAACTTTGGACATAGGTGTCGCTTGAAAATATCTGTGTATTGATTGGCAAAGGAGGGCCCTAGGTTACTGCCTTTTGCCATCTTGGAAAAATCCATTGGGGGGCCCACACGGCCACTTCTAACCAAACTTACATAGTAACATAGTATTGGATGTTGAATAAAGCCATATGTCCATCTAGTCCCATCTGTTAAGCCTATCCTGGAATCCTACTTAGCAGTTGATCCAGACGAAAAAAAATATGGAAAGGGAAAATACATTTATTCCAGACTCTAAATGGCAATGTGAAAGGATCCCAGTATCAACTGGAAGAATTGGAGAGATTTCCCAGCCTTGCAACCCCTCTGCATAGATCTCCCAGAAGAGATTAACCAGCTGCTCTGGGTGAATTTATTGCAACGCCAAGTTAAATACTTCTATTTAACCGCTGGTCTGCCTTCTTTAGCACGTATTTATTTAAAACTTACTAACTTATATATTGTATTGGTGTTGTTTCCTAAATAAAAGGATAATCATCCTGATAATATCTTTGGTGTTCTTAGATTAAATTAACAAAGTTATGTTTTGGGTCCTTTTAGCTATCTCTGTGTGCAACCATGCATGCGGCATACCATTTGATTCAGGACTTGTGAATTATTGGATTTTGTTTTTATTTTATTTGGGTTTTGTGCAATATTTAGAACTTTGAATTATTCTTTTCCTTTTTTTCAGAAAATCTGCTAAAAGTGTGAAATTTTGCAAACAACTGTTTCGAGAATTCTGAATTTATAAGTGAAGGAATTGTACCAGTACATAGCCGAAGGTGCATGGGTTCCAAGAAAAAAAATCAAAAATAATATAGTTTGTGGGCTAAAGTTATTTAGCCTTTTGAGTTTGAGTGATTTGGTTGGTGGCCATGTCTCTGTGTGTGCCATGCATACTGTAAGCTATACTGTTAGATTCAGGACACATGGAAAATTGATGTATAAGGGCATATGTATAAAGGAGTGCTATTTTGCCCATTTCATTAACACAATCGGAAAATAGTGTTCTTACTGAAATATTTATAAACCCGACGATTTTCACTGCATAGATGTTAACTGTGGTGATATCCAGCAGTAATATTGTAAGAAGTTATTTGCAATTAAAACAGTTAGGGGACTATTCTGTACACGTGGAAATACCCCAGTGGAATATTGTAAATTAGCGAAAAACAGAAACTAAAAAATGAGTGGTCTAGAGGTGTCTAATCAAACAATTTTTAGCCTACCCATCAACAAGAAATATTCGCCGAATATACCAGGGAGCGCTCCTTTCTCCTCTTAAAGTCTTGTTAACTGATTTACGATCTGTTAGCACAACGTTAAGTCTCGCTTTGCGGCGGCTGTGCGAGTACCGGAAGAGGCACTCATGAAATTGGTAAACCAATTTACCAGCTGCTGTGCGACTGTTTGCGTGCAAGTATTTAATGCCAGCTAATAGCTGGCATTAAATACTCACGTGCGGGTGAGATTCACCCAGAGTCGCAGCCTTTGGTTAATCTGCTACGGGAGATTTGCCCAGAGCACTTGCGCCTCTGGCTGAAACTCCCTATAGCTTTATTAATAACAGTAATTTTCAATACATAAAATCCATCCTATGGAATTGCTATTACCACATCTGATGGAAGTTCCATCAGACCTATTAGTGAACAATGCACCAGAGAGTTTATTGTATAGCTCATTAATATATTTGTATAAAGTGATCATGCAAACGTTGCTTCTCCAATGTAAACAGCCCTGACTTTTCTAATCTGCCTGCATATTCAAGCCCCTCCATTCCCTTTATTATTTTAGTTGCCCTTCTCTGCACTGCTTTAGTGCTTCCATTTCAAAGATGTCCCTTTTGTATATGGGATTCCAAAACTGCACCGCATATTCCAAATGAGGCCTTACCAGTGCCTTGTAATGAGGGAGAATAATATCTTTCTCTCTTGAATCTATTCCCCTCTTTATACAAGACAATATGTTGCTAGCTCTAGCTGTTGCTACCTGGCATTGTTTGCTACAGCTAAGTCTGTTATCTACCAGAACCCCCAAATCTTTTACCATTATAGATGCACTTAACACAGAGTTATTTATGGTGTAGGTGGCACAGGGATTGTTAAACCCCAAATGCATCTTAAATTTATCAACATTCTGCCATTCTGCTGCCCATTTTGATAATCTATCTAGGTCAGCTTGCAGCAATTGCACATCATTGGAAGTTTCCAAAGCTCTGCATAGTGTAGTGTCATCAGCAAACACAGAGACCTTGCTCTCAATGCCCCCTTCTAAGTCATTTATAAACAGATTAAAAAGGAGTGACCCCATGCATGATATTGAATCCGCATGCCTCTGCAATGGGCCTCTCCATAAATGAGGCCTATTGTGTTTCCAAATCAATAGTTTATCTTTATTATAGTTCTGGTACTTTATAATCTGCTGATCATTTCAATACTGACTCTTACTCTCAATTGAACAGCTGCAGCAAGCAAAAATACCGTTATTTGAACAAACATCCTTATTTTGATGAAATGGACGCATTATTACTAAATATTACATAAAAAATATAGTTAATGGTCATTGAAAAAACATATTCAGCTGATACTGGAATATTCACCCCTGGGCTCCACTGAATCAACACGATAAACATCAGCTTGGAATCTATACAATGGAAGGAACACAATAACATAGTAAGTAGAATATGAAATATACCAGATCAATGGAAAGGCTCTACTAAAACATAGACCCAAATATGGTTTAGGGTCAAATTAACTGATTCTGTGAAACTACCAATTAAATATATACATGGAATTACATAACTGGACATTGAAACAAAATGCAAATTACCTAGTAATTAGCCAAATTCCTGTTCTTTCTATTTTTTCTTCTTCCCTTTTATTCTTCTTTTGGACTGTATCTCCATCCACAAGTTTCAAGCTAGAGACACAAAATTCAGTATAGACATGCAGGACACGTAGGAGACATGTGCTATTATCTTGCTAAGGAATCTGTGGAAGCGTAACCACGTTATTGGCGAATTCCGGGACTTTTTTTGCCATTGACTTTACTAAATACTTCAATACCAGGACATTTCAAAAATTTTTAGGGTCATGTGATCAAAACAGTTTTATGGTCTTAAACACAAACACTTATTCCCCCAACCCCCACACAGAAACAAGGTAAACACACACATACTATAATATAATAATGATATTTTCCACTAAACTAGAACCAGTTAATGAGAATACAAATACCTTTTTGTTTATAGTCAAAAAAAATCGCTTTTCTTGGTTTATTAAAGGCAACTGTAGTCAAGTAGGGTTAAACAAAGTTTTGCAGGACAAAAGTTTTGCAGGAAAAAAGGCAATTGAGGGTCGCACTCCAAGAAATTAGAACAATTTTATTGTGAACCACACATTACACGTCACAACGTTTCGGGGGAATACCACCTTCTTCAGGTGCTGATCACCTAAAAAAGGGGGTATTCCCCCGAAATGTTGTGACGTTGATGTGTGGTTCACAATAAATTAGAATTGTTCTAATTTCTTGGAGTGCGACCCTCAAGCCTTTTTTCCTGCAAAGCTACTGCACCCACAGTTGGACAAGTGCACCTCCACTATTGTTTATCTATTAACAAAAGTTTACAGGCTTATCTTTAAATTAGCACTGGACCACACCTTGGCTGCAGCCCTATGAGAAATAATTTTTTGGGGGAATATTCCAATTTCTTGCTTTCAGTAGCTGGAGTGTCATCACCTGACCCTCTGACCCTCCCTTCTGACCCAGGGGAGGAGCATGCTCACTTAAGACTTAATTCTGGTAAAGATGGGAAGTGCCTGCACAGACTAAAAAAGTTGAGATGATATTAATGCAGACAGTCCCATGATAACGAGCTGGTCACATGGCTGAAAACAGTGTTCAAGCAGGAAGAAATATTGCTGAAACTTTCCAGCAATAACTTCCCACATATTTTACTGAGAAATATGATTTAGGTTTAATTTTAAGGTATAACAGAAGGCTTTACCACAGGACAGTTAAGCTAGGTACACACCTAGCGATTTTTCCTCCTGACCGACCGTTCGATACTTTCGAACGGTCGGCCAGGAGGAAGGACTGTCGGTCGCGGCAAAAGCAGCCGCGTCCGATAGTCACCGCGACCGATCGTGCGGGCCATAGAGGACCGCACGATCGGACGAGGTTTTCCACCCTGTCCGATCGTCCTTTCGTCCGATTCGGACGAACGGTCGATCGGACATGGGCACATTCGGATTCGATAATTTCGGTCCGATCGACCGATACACTGAACTATCGGTCGATCGGACCGAAATATCTAATCGTGTGTACCCAGCATTACCCTTTAAAGGATCCACCTAGGAAACAAATCAAATTTTACCAATTTGTACTTTTAATCATTATTTTTTGAATTTTCTTTATTCCATTGTCCTTTAAAAATGGCCAACCTTACTTAACTTAATCCAATTCATTTCTATTGACATAGACACTGTCTCCTAGGGAGAATGGATAAAACATAATTGCTGGTAACAATGGAATATACAGCTATTTATGTTTTCTATTTAGATTCCTAGAGGGAGATGTACAGAATACTGTCTCCCTGGTTTCTGGAAGGCACCAAGACAAGGAGCCCAGTCCTGCTGTTATGATTGTGTCCCATGTTCAAAAGGAGAGATCTCCAATGTAACTGGTATTATTGCAATTTTAATACAATACAATAACATTTGTAAAGCGTTTGTCTCCTAAAGGACTCAAAGCACATAGAAATGTCTCAGATCAATACAGTCTGTGTTACAGAGGAAAGTCAGGTGTTAATAAATGCCAGACTAAACAGGTGGCTTTTCAGTTTGGGTTTAAATGATTCCAGGGATGGGGATGTCCTGATTGGGTGTGGCAAGGAGTTCCATAGTGTAGGGGCAGCATGACAGAAGTCTCTGTCTCCAAACGTTTTGAGGTGGACTCTGGGAATGACCAAGTTATTGGATCCTTTTGATCTAAGATTGTGGGGGCGGTGATGCAGTTGCAGCAAGTCCTTCAGATATCCAGGGCCCCGATTGTGCAAAGATTTGAATATCATTAAGCCGATTTCAAACAGAATTCTCCAGTGGAGGGTTGGTGTTATGTGAGAATGGTGGAGTTGGCTTGTTAATAGCCTTGCAGCTACATTCTGTACTAGCTGCAGGTGGTGCAGGTCTTTTTTTGAAAGGCCTGTATAGAAAACATTGCAGTAATCCACCCGTGATGTGATGAATGCATGGACCAGGGCTTGAAGATCTGCTGGAGGAATGAGTTGCTTTATTTTTGCAATGTTCCTTAAGTGAAAGAAGGAATTATTCACAACAGCTGAGATTAGGTTCCTGAAGCTTAGTTCCCCACCAAGCAGTGCACCCAGGCTGCAAACAAAGTCTGAGTTGTTCAGGTCTGAGCTTAAGATAATTGTTTTAAAAAAAAATGTCAAAGTGTTTAAAAAAAAAAAATTATACATTTCATGGAAAAAATTGTGAAAAATAGAGAATTAAATGTCCTCCTCTTATTTAATTACCCTAACATATCATAATCTAATTTGTTCACCTACTGCCTGTTTTCTTATACTTTTGGTGTATGGAAAACACAATTTGGACTATAGTATATCAAGTGGTAGTATAAAGATAGAGTCTTGTAGATTTATTTTTATTATAGGTTGTAATTTTTTTTATTCCTGCAGAGAGTGAAAAATGCCTCAGTTGCCCAGACATGGAAAGACCCAATATTAAAAGAAACCGGTGTATCGCCAAGATAGAGGATTTTCTACAGTTCACTAAGAATGCATTCTCCTTGTTTTTTACATTTATTTCATTGTTATTTTTTTTTACAACTTTGTTTATATTAGGAATTTTTGTTACATTCCAGGACACCCCCATGGTGAGAGCCAATAACAGGAACCTCAGCTTCCTCCTCCTTGTCTCCATCAAGCTGAGCTTCCTCAGTGTGTTTCTGTTCCTTGGTCGCCCTGTGGATATAACCTGCAGGTTACGTATAATCACTTTTGGAATCACCTTCTCCATAGCTGTCTCTTCTCTCCTGGCCAAGACTATCATGGTTTACATTGCATTCAAAGCCACCAAGCCTGGGAGCTCATGGAGGAAATGGGTGGGAGTCAAACTGTCCAATTCTGTAGTCTTGATCTGTTCATCCATTCAAATAATAATCTGTATTACTTGGTTGGCCATTTCTCCTCCCTTTCAGGATATGGACATTCACACTTACCCTGGAACAATCATCATTCAGTGCAATGAGGGATCAGCTATTGCCTTTTACTCAGTTATTGGTTATATGGGGCTTCTAGCAGCTGTTAGTTTTGTTTTAGCATTTTTAGCTCGGACCTTACCAGACAGTTTTAATGAGGCCAAGTACATCACTTTCAGCATGCTGGTCTTCTGCAGTGTTTGGATCACAATGATCCCGGCCTATCTGAGCACCAAAGGGAAAAACACTGTGTGTGTGGAAATATTTGCCATATTGACCTCTAGTGCTGGACTTTTAGGCTGTATATTTCTACCAAAATGTTACATAATATTATTTAAACCTGAAATAAACTCAAAGAACTTATTGAAAAACAGGACCCAGTGATCATATTTGCACATCCATAGTCTTTTACTCAAGTGTAAAAAAATAGAAATAATGTGTATTAAATTAAATGTACCATAATTTTCGTTCACTTACTGTTATATATTATGCTTTACAGGAATAAGGATACCCTTAGGAAATAAGAATTATTATACTTCATTTTTTAAGCAGAACTAGAGGGAAAAAAAACATTTTTATTTCTTAGTTTTGTTAGTTTTGTAGAGACTTGGAAATTTGGATAAAATAAATTTTAAAAAAAGCAAAATTTGCAAAATGTAATTGTTAAATGTTTATTTGTATAAAAGTTACGCTTGGGCATAAAAATCTTTTTTAATTTTTAAGAGATCAGATTCTGCAGAGTACAACTTACTCAAACATATACTGGTAGTCCACTTATCACGTGCAGAAAACTCCCCAGAAAAACAGCACTTTCTAGAATTTTACATAAAATTGAACATCAGAAGGCCTTTCACCAATGCCTTCTGACGTTTATGCAGAATCTTTTTTACAGTTTCTTATTAGCAAGATATGTTTGTTAACAATGAAGATACTGTACCTAAACAGCTGTTCATGAACTTGGAAGTTTTTCTCCACATGTTTTCTTTGTTTCTAAAATATAAAAAAAAAAGCTAAATCAAAGATAAATTCACAGAAAACTGTAGCTGAAAGTAGCTGTATAGTATAAGACAAAAAAACCCCCAGAAAAATCTAACAGCTTCCTGTATTTCAAACTGAACGCCTATCAAATTTGGAAATACCCTCCACAAACAAAATATTTTGAGAATCTACAATATACACATTCAGCTAGATAACGATGTCTTTGTTTTATAGATATATGCCGGAACTCCAGATGCAGTTCCTCATAGAATTTCACACTTTTAGAAAAAGATTCAGATTAGAAACACACTAAATAGAAATCTCCCACATGTCCTGAATCAAACGGTATGCCATATACATGGGTGTTTACAAAGACATGGCCAGCAACTAATCCCAAATACCGTAGATCAACTGCATAAGTGCAATAGGAGTAAAAAAAAAATGAAACTGCTTTAATTGTTTAATTTTAAACTGTATTTTCCACAGGTTCCAATTTTTCAAATTTTACCATTGGTTTTTTACTCCTTGTGATATTATCTAGCTTGTCTGCCACCTGGAATGTGAAAGTGGCATAAATTGTTCTATTTAGTATCATCCTCATTAAATGCCCAACAAAGATTGGGTGTACTTACTTGACTAAAATTTCTACCAGCCTACAAGCCTGTCAACCAGAACAGAACAATTGCTGCCCTTTCTCAGGTAAGTACCTCCCCTTGCATACATCTGGCCCGCAGTACCTATTCCTGCTCCGGTTGCAACCCCCCCCTGCTGAACAATGTAATCTATACTAATAAAAGGCAAAGCCCTCACTCACTCACTCACTCACTCACTCATCACTAATTCTCCAACTTGCCGTGGAGGCAGACGGCTTAAATTTGGCAGGCTCATTCATTGCACCTTACTTACAAAAGTTAAGCAGGTTTCGTTTCGAAAAGGCAAAGCCCTCACTCACTCACTCACTCATCACACCGCATATTTCCAATTGTGGCCTCCCAGTGACCTTGTAAAGAGGGAGGAATAATATTTTTCTCTCTCTGATTCCATTCCCCTCTTTATACAAGACAATAGTATGCTACGCTCAGCTGTTGTACCTGGCATGTTTGGCTACAGCTAAGTCTGTTATCTACCAGAAGCCCCAAATCTTTTTCCATTCAGATGCAACTATAACACCGAGTTACTCCCTAGTGGTTTGTAGGTGGCACAGGGATACGTAAATACCAAATGATCCACCACATTTATCAACAATTGAATCTCATCTCTGCCATGTCTGCTGCCCATTTTGATAATCTATCTAGGTCGTTGCAGCACTTGCACCTCCTTGGAAGTTTCAAAGCTCTGCATAGTTTAGTGTCATCAGCAAACACCAGAGACCTTGCTCTCAATGCCCCTTCTAGGAGTCATTATAAAAGCAATTAAACAGAAGCGGCCCCAGTACAGAACCCTTGAGGAACTCGCTTCAGAAACTTTAGCCCACATAGAGTGTAGCTCCATTAACCCCAATCTCTGTTTGCGGTCCAATAAACCAGTTTCTATCTATGAACAAATGTTTCTTCAAGGCCAACAGTCCTCAGTTATACATAGTCGCCTATGTGGCCCGTATCAAAGGCTTTTGCATCAAATCCAAAATATACCACATCCACAGCTGTGCTCTGAATCTAACTTCTTACTCACTTCTCATAAAAACCAATTAAATTTGTCGGCTGATCTATTTCTCATAAATCCATGCTGACTATACTACTAATAAAGATGATCTCTGGAGACAAAGTCAAGGATAGATCCTTACAAAGTTTCCATCACCCTTCCCTACCACTGATGTGAGGCTTACAGGTCTATAGTTACCAGGCTGTGAAGACTACCTTTTTTGAATATTTGGTATTACATGGCGTTTTCCAATCCAGCGGAACATCCCAGACAAAAAGCGAATCTGAAAAAGAGACACATGGTCTGCTAGAACTGAACAAGCTCTTTTAAAATCCTAGGATGCCATCTCTGGTCCTGGCGCTTTATTGATATTAACTTGTCTCAATTGATTCCGTTACCATATCCTCTGTTATCCATGTGAAGACTCTTCATTTCTCTCCCTGCACATTGTTACAATCCCTACGTAGGATTCTCAACAGTAAAAACCGATGTTAAAAAAACCGGTTAGCAGATTAGCCTTTTCGGCATCCTCTACAACACACCTCAGTCCATTATTTGAATGGTCCACATCATGCTCAGTCCTCATTTTTTACCATTTATATACTTAAAAAACATCTTGGGGTTGGACTGCTTTGTTCGGCAATCCGGTGTTTCATTTTCTATTTTAGCTAGTTTAATTGCTTTTTGCACTCTTTTATTACAACTTTGAAGTCCCTGTAAGCCTGTTCTGTGCCTTTGCTTTCAAAATTTTAAAATGCCCTTTTCTTTTTCCATTTCCTTTTTACTGACTGCATTAAGCCATGCAGGAGGGACCTAATTTTTTACCACTGTTTCCTAAAGGTACCAATTTGGAGAATGTTATAGTTTAATATCCTTTAAAAGTGTCACATCTGCTCAGTATCTTTACCTAGAAAACAGTTCCCCCCCCCAGTTCATGAGCCAGGAGCGATTCCTTAAAAAGCCTAAAATTGCTTTCCTAAAGTTAAAAGTTTTGTTAAGCCAGTGACACTTTAGTTTTCTGCAACCTATATTAAAGACACTATATCATGGTCACTATTCCCTAAGCTTCCCATTACCTTCATCTCCAAAATGAGTCTGGGTTATTAGATATCACCGATCCAACAACGCATTCTTTCTAGTAGGAACTCTACCATCTGTGAAAGAAAATGCTCATATAGGAAAATTTAAGAACTTTTACCATATTTTGATGGTGCTGGCAGTTCCATTTACTCCAATCTATTTCGGGTAGTTAAAATCCCCCATACCAGAACATGCCCGCATACAGCAGCCTTCGCCAACTGCATATGGAGATTCATTTCCACCTCTTCCCGGCATTTGGCGGGCTTATAACACACTCCAACAATTAATTTACCTACCTTCTTGCTTCCTGACACAGTTCCACATACTGTTTCTGCCGCACGTTTGCTCCCCCATCTATTCCATCTTTTAAATTGGCTTCAATTCCTTGTTAACATACATACATAACTCCTCCTCCTTTCTTATTAACTCGGTCATGTCTAAATAAGGAGTACCCTTCAATATTTACTGTCCAGTGCGTGTGAATCATTAAGCCATGATGTCTGCTATACCAATTACATCATACCTTTCTTTAACGCTATTATTCAAGTTCGCCAGTTTTTCCAGCCAGACTCCTTGCATTGTAAACATACATTTTAGATTATCAATTGATTTACTTCCATACATGGTCGTACATGCCTCCTTATCCTCTATGCCTCCCCCTCCTCCTTTTCCTCCCTCCGTGTGTTACTAGCCCCAGATCCCTAACTTCTCTATCTACCCCTGTGTAGTTAAAACGTTCCCTCCCCCCCCAACCTAGTTTTAAAATCTCCTCCAACCCCCTAGCCATCTTCTCCCCAAAACCAGTTGCACCACCACCATGAGGTGCAATCCGTCACTCTAAAGAGCCTGTAGCCAACAGAAAAGTCAGCCAGTTCTCTAAAAACCCAAACCCCATCTCTTACACCACTCTCTAGCCACGCATTCATATACTCCTGAGCTCCCGTTGCCTCCCTAGCGTAGCAACGTGGCTGCGGTTGGTAGTATTTCTTGAACACTACCCTGGAGGTCCTTGCTTTTAACTTGGCACTCTAATTCTCGGAAAATCATTTTTAAGGACCTCACCCCCACCTCTAATTTGTTCATTGGCACCAATGAACCAAAAGACCGCCGGGTCCATCCCCAGCCCCACCCATAATCTGTCTACGATCCACCACATGTCGAACCCTAGCACAGGCCAGAACCAACACACTTTCGGCTGCAGGGTTCTGGCGACAGATTACCCTATCTACCCTTCTCATAATGGAATCCCCTACCAACCACACCTGCCTATCCTTCTAACCACCGTCTCCCTCCCTGTATTGAAGATGGCTGTCCCGGGTGCTCAAGGTAAGGCCCGCTCCATACATTGCTTCCGAGCCATCGTCCTCCACATCTTCACCTAAAATGGCAAATCTTGTTGGATCGACCAGCTGGGAAGAAGCCCCCTATCCTTCCGTCCTCCTACTTCCCCTGTGACCCTACAAATTATCTTCCTTCTCCAACCGTTATTGCTGCCCATCTCCACCCACCAGTTTACTGGCCCCTGCCAGTACCTGCATTTCCCCCAGGTTTGCCAGTTCTGCCAATGCTGCAAGTTTACCCCTTAGACTCTGTACCTCAGATTCCAAATGGGCAACACACTCACACCTGACACATACATAGGTCCCCTGGGGCGTGCGCTCCAAGATCCCATACATGCGGCAGGATGCACATTGCGAGGCCCCCCAACAAACTGTCCATACTAAACAGCAATACCACAGCAGAGACACAGCGAGAGAAATAGTGTGTTTCTCAAACGCTTCTGTTTTAAACGCTTTAGTTTTTTAACGCTGTCAATTCTCTTAAAACAGAAAAAATCTCTTCAAACAGGAAATCGCTCAGAGCTAATCGCTCATGGGAAGTGCCTTAAATGAGGTTCAAAACCAAATCCAGAGCCAACAGGCCTCAGCCAATTTATAACCACATTAGTTACACCCCCATTCCAATCAGAGAGAAGAGAAAAAAAAAAAAAAAAACCTTTCCTTTGTCCTACCAGCCCCAGCTTCCACAGGTAACAGTTTTTTAAAACACAAGTATTTGTTTTGTAACCAGTGCTTTGAGTTTACTTCAACAAACAAGTCTACCACCTTATTCAAGCAGTAAGTAGTAAAAAAAAATAAAAATTATACACTAGTGATTAATTACTTACACAGGCACCCTCTGAATAAAATAGTGTTAGGTTAGACATTTACTAGGCTGCAACCACGTTAATAAACGCTTTAGTTTTAACGCTGTCAATTCTCTTAAAACAGAAAAATCTCTTTAAAAAGGAAATCGCTCAGAGCTAATCGCTCATGGGAAGTGCCTTAATGAGGTTCAAAACCAACCAGAGCCAACAGGCCTCAGCCACATTTAAATCCAATTTACACCCCCATCCACATCAGAGAGGAAGAGAAAAAAAAAAAAAAAAACCTCCTTCTGTCTCTCTACCGCCCCCGCTCACAGGTAAACAGGTTTTTTAAACACAAGTATTTGTTTTAGTACCCAGTGCTTGAGGTTAGAAACCAATTTCCTACACCTTATTCAAGCAGTAAGTAGTGAAAAAAATAAAAATACCATAGTGATTAATTACTTACACAGGCACCCTCTAGAAATAAATAGTGTTAGGTTAGTACATTTATAGGCTGCAACCACAGTAATAAACGCTTTAGTTTTTTAACGCTGTCAATTCTCTTAAAAACAGAAAAAATCTCTTTACAAACAGAAAATCGCTCAGAGCTAACTCGCTCATGGGAAGGCCTTAAATGAGGTTCAAAACCCAACCAGAGCCAAACAGGCCTCAGCCAATTTAAACCAATTAGTTACACCCCCATCACAGAAGAGAGAGAAAAAAGAAAAAAAAAAACCTTTCCTTTGTTCCTACCAGCCCCCGTCCACAGGTAACAGTGTTTTTAACCCACAAGTATTGTTTAGTAATCAGTGCTTTGAGTTTACTCAACCAATCCTACCACCTTATTCAAGCAGTAAGTAGTAAAAAAAAAATAAAAAACACTAGGATTAATTACTTACACAGGCACCCCCTAGAAATAAATAGTGTTAGGTTAGTACAATTTATAGCGCTGCAAACCACAGTAAAAACGCTTTAGTTTTTTAAACGCTGTCAATTCTCTTAAAACAGAAAATCTCTTAAAACAGGAAATCGTTCAGAGTAAACGCTCATGGGAAGTGCCTAAATGAGGTTCAAAACCACCAGAGCCAACAAGGCCTCAGCCAATTTTAAACCAATTAGTTTACACCCCCATCCAATCAGAGAGAGAGAGAAAAAAAAAAAAAAACGTTCCTTTGTCTCCTACCAGCCCCCGCTCCACAGGTTAACAGTGTTTTAAAACACTAGTATGTTGTTTCAGTCACTCAGTGCTTTTGAGGTTACTCAAACAATCCTACCCACCTTATTCAAGCAGTAAGTAGTAAAAAAAAATAAATACCACTAGTGATAATTACTACACAGGCACCCATCCTAGAAATAAATAGTGGTTGGTTAGTATCTTACTAGGCTGCGAAACCACCAGTAATAAACGCTTTAGTTTTTTTAACGCTTCTCTGTTCATCTTAAAAACAGAAAAATCTTCTTTAAAACAGGAAATCGCTCAGAGCTAATCGCTCAGGTGAAGTGCCTTAAATGAGGTTCAAACAACCAGAGCAACAGGCCTCAGCCAATTTAAAACATTAGTTACACCCCCATCCAATCAGAGAGGAGAGAAAAAAAGAAAAAAAACTTTCCTTGTCTCCGACCAGCCCCCGCTCCACAGGTAACAGTGTTTTTTAACACAAAGTATTTGTTTTAGTAATCCAGTGTTTGAGTTTACTCACAACATTCACCACCTTATTCAAGCAGTAGTAATAGTAAAAAAAAATAAAAATACCACTAGTGATTATTACTTACAACAGGCACCCTTCCTAGAAATAAATAGTTAGGTTAGTACATTACGGCTGCAACCACAGTATAAACGCTTTAGTTTGTTTAACGCTGTCAATTCTCTAATAAAAACAGAAAATCTTTTAAAAACAGGAAACGCCTCAGAGCTAATCGCTCATGGGAAGTGCCTAAATGAGGTTCAAAACCAAACAGAGCCAACAGGCCTCAGCCAATTTAAACCATTAGTTACACCCCCATCAATCAGAGAGAGAGAGAAAAAAAAAACACAAAAACCTTTCCTTTGTCCCCTACAGCCCCCGCTCCACAGGTAACAGTTGTTTTTAAAACACAAGTATGTTTTAGTAATCCGTGCTTTGATCGTTTACTCAAACACATTACCTACCACCTTATTCAAGCATAAGTAGTAAAAAAAATAAAAATACATAGTGATTAATTACTTACACAGGCACCCTCCTAGAAAATAAATAGTGGTTAGGTTAGTACATTTACTAGGCTGCAACCACAGTTAATAAAGCTTTAGTTTTTAACGCTGTCAATTCTCTTAAAAACAGAAAAATCTCTTTAAAACAGAAAATCGCTCAGAGCTAATCGCTCATGGGAAGTGCCTTAAATGAGGTTCAAAAACCAACCAGAGCCAACAGGCTCAGCCAATTTAAACCAATTAGTTACACCCCATCCAATCAGAGAGAGAGAGAAAAAGAAGAAAAAAAAACCCTTTCCTTGTCTCCTACCAGCCCCCGCCACAGGTAACAGTGTTTTTTTAAACACAAGTATTTGTTTTAGTAATCCAGTGCTTTGAGTTTACTCAAAACAATTCCTACCACCTTATTCAAGCAGTAAGTAGTAAAAAAAAATAAAAATACACTAGTGATTAATTACTTACACAGGCACCCTCCTAGAAATAAATAGTGTTAGGTTAGTACATTACTAGGCTGCAACACAGTTATAAACGCTTTAGTTTTTTAACGCTGTCAATTCTCTTAAAAACAGAAAAATCTCTTTTAAAACAGGAAATCGTTCAGAGCTAATCGCTCAGGGAAGTGCCTTAAATGAGGTTCAAAACCAACCAGAGCCAACAGGCCTCAGCCAATTTAAAACCAATTAGTTACACCCCCATCCAATCAGAGAGAGAGAGAAAAAAAAAAAAAACCTTTCCTTGTCTCCTACCGCCCCCGCTCCACAGGTAACAGTGTTTTTTAACACAAGTATTGTTTTAGTAATCCAGTGCTTTGAGTTTACTCAAACAATTCCTACCACCTTATTCAAGCAGTAAGTAGTAAAAAAAAATAAAAATACACTAGTGATTAATACTTACACAGGCACCCTCCTAGAAATAAATAGTGTTAGGTTAGTACATTTACTAGGCTGCAACCACGTTAATAAACGCTTAGTTTTTTAACGCTGTCAATTCTCTTAAAAAAACAGAAAAATCTCTTTAAAACAGGAAATCGCTCAGAGCTTAATCGCTCATGGGAAGTGCCTTAAATGAGGTTCAAACCCTAAGGCCTTAATGAGGTTCAAACAAACACTACAGCCGACTCCGGAGATTCCCGAGGACGGGGGGGGGGGGGGACCCGTCACAGGAGCGCGAGGCAGGTAAGCGTGAGAGTCTGACATTGTAATTCTTTATTGTTGTAATAAGGAACATGCTGTATTTTATAAAGAGAGTTTAAAAACTTAAAAAAGAGAGGATTTTTTTTAAAAAAGAAAAGAACGCACATAAAATTGTTGTTTTCGGGTGGGATGTGCGATTTGCGTTCCACATTTTAATTGCAATCGCATGCAGTGTGCCCGTGCCCTTAACATTTATTTTGAACTGGGCATGAGGTACCTGCCCACATAAAAACAAAAAAAAAGTTACCTTATTAGCAACAATTCCCTTTGCCTTTGGTTAAATTAAATGCGTACGTGGAATACATGAGTATGAGTTGTTATATGCACTGAAGTAGCTATGCATGACAGCATTACGTAACAAATGTGGGAGTTCATTCAGCATAATATGATGTCAACAATACCGGAAAAGGCCACAGTTGAAGCCTCTGTGAAATGGTTGGGGTCTGTCCCGCGGGGGCCTTCCTTCTATGTTTACTTTGACTTTATCCACTGAATTACTCATGATGGGTGGTAAACCGGCTCTCTGAACCTATGAACAAAACTCTGACAGTGGTGGTGGGACCTGGATAGACTAGAGTGCAGTCTATAAGTATACACATGACTCTCTGGTTATACACATGTACTTATGATGTGAGGTTAATGCAGGGTCTTGTTTTTTTTATATATGTATATAGATTTTGAACTGTTTTAATCATGTTCCTTATTCACCATATCTATCAATTGTACAACAAATACATTTTATTCATTATTACTAGACAAAATACCCGCGCTTGGCAGCGGAGTGTATTTGAAATAACCTTTTTATGTAAGAAAGCAATAATGTATCAAGATTGCTGTAATTATAATAACAACCACAGAAAAATCTGTTATGTTTCGCTGGTATTGTAACGATGCTCTTGGGTGTTCGGATGAGCATTCTCTCCCGCAATGTTGATACTGGGACAGCATGTAATCGGGGATGTGACAGTGGAGGACTATGCTAATTGCAACAACGGAGTTGGTTGGTGGCTTTCTGCAATGTTGGTTCTCAGCCAATGAGCGTTCTCTTCTAGCAAGTTGATGCGGGACAGCATGTAATCGGGGATGTGAAAGTGGAAGAAAATAATACCCCCCACCTCACCCCCGTCCACACCCCCTACACCCCACATCCTCTCGTACCCTCCAAACCCTCCCCTCTACACCTCAGCCAGACCGCACACACCCTGAAATTTAGGTGAAAAATCGGTTTAGCCGTGGTGCAAGGAGTTCAAAATTTATCCCCCCCCCCACTCTTGGGTGTTCGGATGAGGTTCTCTTGGCAATGTTGATGCTAGGACAGCATGTAATCGGAGATGTGACAGTGGGAGAAAATAACCCCCACCACCCTCCCCGGTCTGCCCCAATACCCCCCACTTCCTCTCTGTCCACCCTCCAAACCCTCCCCTTACATCTCTGCCAGTCCCCACACACACTCTGAAAGTTTGGTAAAAATTGGTCCAGCGTGTAGTGTGCAGGAGTTCAAAATTCTATTCCCCCCCATTCACCCCCACCCTAAAAAAAATATTTCATTAACCCTTTACTGTAAAGGGTATATGCATACACAATTTTGGTTGAAATCGGACCCACCAGTTGTGGCAATGTCAGATACTCACCGTTACAGGTGCAATGTCAGATACTCACTGTTACAGGGGGAATTTCGAAATGAAACCTGCTTAACTTGTGAAGTAAGGGGCAATGAATGAGCCTGCCAAATTTAAGCCATCTGCCTCCACGGCAAGTTGGAGAATTAGTGATGAGGTGAGTGAGTGAGGGCTTTGCCTTTCGAAAGAAACCTGCTTAACTTTTGTAAGTAAGGTGCAATGAAAGAGCCTGCTAATTTAAGCCGTCTGCCTCCACGGCAAGTTGGAGAATTAGTGATGATGTGAGTGAGTGAGTGAGGGGCTTTGCCTTTTCGAAACGAAACCTGCTTAACTTTTGTAAGTAAGGTGCAATGAATTAGCCTGCCAAATTTAAGCCGTTGCCTCCACGGCAAGTTGGAGAATTAGTGATGAGTGAGTGAGGTGGGATGAGATGAGTGAGTGAGTGAGGGCTTTGCCTTTTGGAAACGAAACCGGCTTAACTTTGTAAGTAAGGTGCCATGAATGAGCCTGCCAAATTTAAGCCGTTACCTCCAGGCAAGTTGGAGAATTGATGATGAGTGAGTGAGTGAGGGGCTTTGGCCTTTTTGAACGACGAAACCTGCTTAACTTTTGTAAGTAAGGTGCAATAATGAGCCTGCCAAATTTAAGCCGTTGCCTCACGGCAAGTTGGAGAATTAGTGATGAGTGAGTGAGTGAGGTGATGAGTGAGTGAGTGAGTGAGTGAGGCTTTGCCTTTTCGAAAAGAAACCTGCTTAACTTTTGTAAGTAAGGTGCAATGAAGAGCCTGCCAAATTTAAGCCGCTCTGCCTCACGGCAAGTTGGAGAATTAGTGATGAGTGTGGAGTGAGTGAGGTGATGGTAGAGTGAGGTGAGGGCTTTGCCTTTTCGAAACGAAACGCTTAACTTTTGTAAGTAAGGTGCAATGAATGAGCCTGCCAAATTTAAGCGTTTACCTCCATGGCAAGTTGGAGAATAGTGATGAGTGAGTGAGTGAGTAGTGAGGGCTTTGCCTTTTCGAAACGAAACCTGCTTAACTTTTGTAAGTAAGGTGCAATGAATGAGCCTGCCAAATTTAAGCCGTCTGCCTCCACGGCAAGTTGGAGAATTAGTGATGAGTGAGTGAGTTGAGGGCTTTGCCTTTGGAACCGAAACCTGCTTAACTTTGTAAGTAAGGGGAATAATGAGCCTGCCAAATTAAGCCGTCTGCCTCCACGGCAAGTTGGAGAAAGTGATAGTGAGTGAGTGAGGTGATGAGTGAGTGAGTGAGTGAGTGAGGGCTTTGCCTTTTCGAAGAAAGAAACCTGCTTAACTTTTGTAAGTAAGGTGCAATGAATGAGCCTGCCAAATTTAAACCGTCTGCCTCCCGGCAAGTTGGAGAATTAGTGATGTTTCGAAAGGCAAAGCCCTCACTCACTCACTCACTCATCACTAATTCTCCAACTTGCCGTGGAGGCAGACGGCTTAAATTTAGCAGGCTCTTTCATTGCACCTTACTTACAAAAGTTAAGCAGGTTTCTTTCGAAAAGGCAAAGCCCTCACTCACTCACTCATCACTAATTCTCCAACTTGCCGTGGAGGCAGATGGCTTAAATTTGGCAGGCTCATTCATTGCACCTTACTTACAAAAGTTAAGCAGGTTTCATTTCGAAATTCCACCTGTAACAGTGAGTATCTGACATTGCACCTGTAACGGTGAGTATCTGACATTGCACAGACTGGTTGGTCCGATTTCAACCAAAATTTGTATGCATATACTCCTTTACCAGTAAAAGGTAACAAAATATTATTTTAGGCTGGGTGGGAATGGGGGGGGGAATAGAATTTTGAACTCCTGCACACTAACGGCTGGACCGATTTTTACCAAAAATTCAGGGTGTGTGCGGGTCTGGCTGAGGTGTAAGGGGAAGGGTTTGGAGGGTGGACAGAGAGGAATAGTGGGGGGTATTGGGGGTGGACGGTGAGGGGTGGGGGGGATTATTTTCTCCACTGTCACATCCCCGATTACATGCTGTCCCAGCATCAACATTGCTAGAAGAGAACGCTCATTGGCTGAGAACCAACATTGCAGAAAGCCACCAACCAACTCTGTTGTTGCAATTAGCATAGTCTCCACTGTCACATCCCCGATTACATGCTGTCCCAGCATCAACATTGCTAGAAGAGAACGCTCATTGGCTGAGAACCAACATTGCAGAAAGCCACCAACCAACTCCGTTGTTGCAATTAGCATAGTCTCCACTGTCACATCCCCGATTACATGCTGTCCCAGCATTAACATTGCCGGAAGAGAACGCTCATCCGAACACCCAAGAACATCCATTACAATTAACAGCGAAACATAACAGATTTTTCTGTGGTTGTTATTATAATTACAGCAATCTTGATACATTATTGCTTTCTTACTAATAAGGTTATTTCAATACATCTCCGCTGCGAAGCGCGGGTGTTTTGCTAGTCCTACAGTATAAGTCATCCCAACCTCTAGGGTACCTTTAGTTTCTTTAAATTCTACATAGTCCCCGAGATATAAGCCTTTGAATATGCTGTAATTTGTAGGAGCTGCTACACCTCATCTGTCACTCAAAGGCACACACACAATCCAAAGCTCCCCTGCAGTACTGTCCACACTCCCTCACCCACACTATATACACCATGTGCAACACATGTCAAATGCTGTAGTGCTAAACACAATCAATAAACCATTAACCCAGCATTATGAGCATAACACACTATAAAACAGCCCCTCCCCCCCAAAAAAAATCTTATATACATACAAAACCAGTGACTCAAATGGACATCACCAAGTAAACACTAATACAGTATATATAATAATACAGTAATACAGTCTATATAATAATACAGTAATAGAGTCTATATAATAATACAGTAATACAGTATATATAATACAGTAATACAGTCTATATAATAATACACTAATACAGTATATATAATAATACAGTAATACAGTCTATATAATAATACAGTAATACAGTCTATATAATAATACACTAATACAGTCTATGTAATAATACAGTAATACAGTCTATATAATAATACAGTAATACAGTCTATATAATAATACAGTAATACAGTCTATATAATAATACACTAATACAGTCTATGTAATAATACAGTAATACAGTCTATATAATAATACACTAATACAGTCTATATAATAATACAGTAATACAGTCTATATAATAATACAGTAATACAGTCTATATAATAATACACTAATACAGTCTATATAATAATACAGTAATACAGTATATATAGTAATACAGTATATATAATAATACAGTAATAGAGTCTATATAATAATACAGTAATACAGTATATATAGTAATACACTAATACAGTCTATATAATAATACAGTAATACAGTATATATAATAATACAGTAATACAGTCTATATAATAATACAGTAATACAGTCTATATAATAATACAGTAATACAGTATATATAACAATATACTAATACAGTCTATATAATAATACAGTAATACAGTCTATATAATAATAGAATTTTGAACTCCTGCACACTAACGGCTGGACCAATTTTTACCAAACTTTCAGAGTGTGTGTGGGGACTGGCAGAGATGTAAGGGGAAGGGTTTGGAGGGTGGACAGAGAGGAATAGTGGGGGGTATTGGGGGCAGACGGGGAGGGGTGGTGGGGGTTATTTTCTCCACTGTCACATCCCCGATTACATGCTGTCCCAGCATCAACATTGCTAGAAGAGAACGCTCATTGGCTGAGAACCAACATTGCAGAAAGCCACCAACCAACTCCGTTGTTGCAATTAGCATAGTCTCCACTGTCACATCCCCGATTACATGCTGTCCCAGTATCAACATTGCCGGAAGAGAATGCTCATCCGAACACCCAAGAGCATTCGTTACAATTAACAGCGAAACATAACAGATTTTTCTGTGGTTGTTATTATAATTACAGCAATCTTGATACATTATTGCTTTCTTACTAAAAAGGTTATTTCAATACATCTCCGCTGCCAAGCGCGGGTATTTTGCTAGTATATGAATAAAATGTATTTGTTGTACAATTGATAGATATGGTGAAATAAGGAACAAGTGATTAAAAACAATTCAAAATCTATATACCAGTATATAAAAAAAACAAGACCCTTGCATTAACCTCACATCATAAGTACATGTGTATAAACCAGAGAGTCATTAAGTTATACTTATAGACTGCACTCTAGTCTATCCAGTCCCACCACCTGTCAGAGTTTTGTTCAGAGGTTCAGAGAAGCCGGTTTACCCATCAATGAGTAATTCAGGTGGATAAAGTTCAAAGTAAACATAGAGGAAGGGCCCCGCGGGACAGACCCCAACCATTTCACAGAGGCTTCAACTGTGGCCTGTTGCCGGTATTGTTGACATCATATTTAATGGCTGAATGAACATCCCACATTTGTTACGTAATGCTGTCATGCATGCTACTTCAGTGCATATAACATCATACTCATGTATTCCACAGTACGCATGTTAAATTTAACCAAAGGCAAAATGGGAAATTGTTGCATAATAAGGTAACTTTTTTTGTTTTTATGTGGGGCAGGTACCTCATGCCCAGTTCAAAATAAATAGGGTTAAGGGCACGGGCACACTGCATGCGATTGCAATTAAAAATGTGGAACGCAAATCGCAATCCCACCCGAAAACACAAGTTTTATGTGCGTTCTTTTCTTTTTTAAAAAAAAATCCTCTCTTTTTTAAGTTTTTAAACTCTCTTTATAAAATACAGCATTGTTCCTTATTACAACAATAAAGAATTACAATGTCAGACTCTCACGCTTACCTGCCTCGCGCTCCTGTGACGGGTCTCCCCCCCCCCCGTCCTCGGGAATCTCCGGAGTCGGCTGTAGTGTCTTGAACCTCATTTAAGGCACTTAGGGTTTTGAACCTCATTTAAGGCACTTCCCATGAGCGATTAGCTCTGAAATACTTGTGTTTAAAAAACACTGTTACCTGTGGAGCGGGGGCTGGTAGGAGACAAAGGAAAGGTTTTTTTTTTTTTTTTCTCTCTCTCTCTGATTGGATGGGGGTGTAACTAATTGGTTTAAATTGGCTGAGGCCTGTTGGCTCTGGTTGGTTTTGAACCTCATTTAAGGCACTTCCCATGAGTTTTCAGATTCGCTTTTGTCTGGTGATGTGCCGCTGGATTGGAAAAAAGCCAATGTAATACCAATATTCAAAAAAGGTAGTCGTTCACAGCCTGGTAACTATAGACCTGTAAGCCTAACATCAGTGGTAGGGAAGGTGATGGAAACTTTGTTAAGGGATCATATCCTTGACTTTGTCTCCAGAGATCATCTTATTAGTAGTAGTCAGCATGGATTTATGAGAAATAGATCATGCCAGACAAATTTAATTGGTTTTTATGAAGAAGCGAGTAAGAAGTTAGATTCAGGCACAGCAGTGGATGGGGTATACTTGGATTTTGCGAAAGCTTTTGATACTGTGCCACATAGGCGACTAATGTATAAACTGAGGACTGTTGGCCTTGAAGAAAACATTTGTTCATGGATAGAGAACTGGTTATTGGACCGCAAACAGAGAGTGGTGGTTAATGGAGCTACATCTATGTGGGCTAAAGTTCTAAGCGGAGTTCCTCAGGGTTCTGTACTGGGGCCGCTTCTGTTTAATCTGTTTATAAATGACTTAGAAGGGGGCATTGAGAGCAAGGTCTCAGTGTTTGCTGATGACACTAAACTATGCAGAGCTTTGGAAACTTCCAATGATGTGCAAGTGCTGCAAGCAGACCTAGATAGATTATCAAAATGGGCAGCAGAATGGCAGATGAGATTCAATGTTGATAAATGTAAGGTGATGCATTTGGGATTTAATAATCCCTGTGCCACCTACACCATAAATAACTCTGTGTTAAGTGCATCTGAAATGGAAAAAGATTTGGGGGTTCTGGTAGATAACAGACTTAGCTGTAGCAAACAATGCCAGGTAGCAACAGCTAGAGCTAGCAAGATATTGTCTTGTATAAAGAGGGGAATGGAATCAAGAGAGAAAAATATTATTCTCCCTCTTTACAAGGCACTGGTAAGGCCACATTTGGAATATGCGGTGCAGTTTTGGAATCCCATATACAAAAGGGACATCTTGGAAATTGAGGCAGTTCAGAGAAGGGCAACTAAATTAATAAGGGGAATGGAGGGGCTTGAATATGCAGGCAGATTAGACAAGTTAGGGCTACTATGTTACTATGTTACTATGTTACTATGTCTTTGGTACATGACATCATTACTTTGCATCTGGCATCCTTGTGAACACGTGCACTTGCCTCTTCTCACGTGGCGGCTCGGCTGTCTTCATGTGCCTCACAGACGCGCAGACACCACTTATCTTCTCCGCTCCTGCAAACATTAGATTGGGCGGATGAGATTCAATTGGTTTAAATCCACCAATCCTGCATCTGGCTCTTGTCCTTTGTCTCCCCATTGGTTCCTCTGCTGTATTTAAGCCTGTCATTGGCATTCATTCCTTGCCTGTTGTAGTTTTGGTTAGCCAAACTAGTGGTCCCTGCTATTTTGTTAGTAGCCAAGTCTTGTTCATTGCTCTCATTGTTCATTGTATTCTTGTGCTCTTGTTCTCTTCTTTGTCTTCCAGCTCCTGTGTCGATCTATTGCTGTTCCAGTTTTCCTGAGTATACCCAGCCCCAGCGTCTATACCTTGCGCTCTAAGACCTGGGGGTTACCATGTACAGCGAGGCGCAACAAGTCTCCTGACGATCAGGGGCTTATCTATAGGTGACAGCTGCTGTAGATTGGGGTATAGGGGTTGAAGGTATACTAGGGGACTCTGGGCATCACAAACAGATGGACACATGGGGAAGAACAGCTACAACATTTTACTTAGGATTACAACAAATTCCATCCAGTTTCATATATAATGGATTTTTCTGGGGAATCCATACACTTTTTGGACACCACAGTTACCCTGAAAGATGGAAGCATTCATACATCCTTATACAGAAAAACAGATACAATTATTTCCATTTCAATGGTTTCCATCGGCACCACACCAAGAAATCAATCATATACAGCAATGCTACTACAGTAGATACCACAGAATATGCTCAGAAACTAAAGAGAGAGACAGACACCTACTGTAGATGCACTTGGTATATCATTTAAAGTGCTGGGAGTAAAGGAGCCATGTCTTAGCACATGATTTTTAATTAAACTGTCAGGAGTGAACAAAAAAGAACTTACCCACAATCAAGCTCCTCCGCTGTCCCTCTGACAGGTTCTCACATGCCCTTCCAATGTATGCACATGCACATATAGTGCAAGGGAGCATCACAACCTTTCAGGTGGACATTGGATAAGTTCGCTCCTGACCGTTGAATTGAAGAACAGGAGATAACCATATGTTTTGAGTGGAGATACCCTTTAAATGCAGACTAGAATGAATAAAACTGAATAGACGAATATGGATCTGTCTATGTAGGAAAAAAACACACCCACTAATAACATGAGCATCAATGAAGTAGATCTGAAAATTAAACTTTAGAGTCCCGATTTCTAACTGAAACTGGTTTTGAAGTAGTAAGCAAACCAAGGGGCATATTTATAAAGGTTCGTTAACTTTTCGCGGCCGTTTTCGCGGACATTAACGCATAAATCGCGTTTACCACGATTTATAAAAGTCCGAAAACGGCCGCGAAAAGTTAACGAAGCGTTAACCTTTCGCGGCGATACTTACCTGTTACCGCCGCTTCTATTTATAAAGCGGCGGTACTGGTTTCGCTCGGCTAGTATCGGCTGTTTTACTTCGCCACCTTGAAGGTGGCGAAGTCAGCCGATACTAACCTCCCGCGGCGCGATACTAACCTCCCGAACTTTCCAGAAATCTGATTGGTTAATGTAAAGCAAGTATTAAAAAATTTACCAATCAGAAACGGATTATGGATTTCTGCAAACCTATATAAAGAGGAGCTTTCCGCCGCGGAACTCAGATGCCATCGCAGTAGATGGCTGAAGAAAGAAGAAAGAAGCGGCTGGCAACATCGGATCCGCTGAGGCCGGCGGTGCCAGCAGGCTCACTGGCGGCCGCAGTGAGTCTGCCTGGCATCGGCGACCTGAGTGGGGTTGGTGTCGCCAGCCCGAAGACGTCGCGTCGGATCAAGACGCCGGCAACATCGGCCTCGTTGAGGTCGCAGGGGTACCTCTCGGGGGTCGGCGGCCTCGGCGGAGCTGGTGTCGCCGGGACTGGAAGAAAGAAGACGCCGCCCAAGGGCCCTTTTAAGAGCCGCACTGGGGGTCCCGGTATGAGCCCCGCCAAAGGCACTTGTCAGTGCCGCAAGGGCCCTTATAAGGGCCGGGGAGGGGGGGTCCCGGTTCGAGCTGCGGGACACCCTAAGCCCCAAAAGGCCCTTCTCAGGGCCCCGCTGGAGGGAGCCTCCACCCCTCCCAGCGGCTCCCTCCCTTCCCCTCCCCGGGAGCGGCCGGGGGGCTTAGAGGGTTTGCCGGGGAGGGGGTGCGCGGCGGGTGGTCGCGACCACCTGCTGCGGCCCCTTCCCGGCAGCCCCTCCTAGCCTCCCGTTCCGAGATTGCTGCGAGCGGGGAACGGGTTGGGAGGGGCTGCTGGGAAGCGGCAGCGGGTGGTCGCCGCCGCGGGGGGTGTGGGCGGGGTGGGTGTATGCCCCGCCCCCTTAGGAGCGGCGTCGGGAAGGGATTTTAAGTCCCTTCGCGGCGATACTATACAGTATCGCCGCAAAGGGGCTTAAAATTACCGCAGCACATCGCGGCCGCGATAGGTATCGCGGGAATAGCGCTCACCGTTATAAATACGGCGATAGCGCTATTTTCGCGGCCGCGATGTGCGGCGGTAATTTTTTCGCGCTATTATCGTTTCTTTATAAATATGCCCCCAAGAGGTAATCCTGCACACACATACAGACAGTAGTTGAGGGAGATAAATTGCTGAGTGCAATGGTGATTGTAAAATGAACAGAATAATACAATGCTGTTTTGACACCTTACTCTGGGCGTTCCTATAACACCTCTTAGCCCTTTGCAATCACGCCCTTAACACCTGGCTGTGATATGCTAATTGGGATTTTCCAGGGTACATAATTGCCACAGATTCTTGTACAAGTCATTCTGAATTGAGAGATCCAGTTGGATGACTAGCGAAACGTGTTCAAGAAGTCAGTTGTATTTGAATACAACAGATATACCATGACCTGGATGAATGAATATTACAGATATACCATGACCTGGATGGATGACTATTACAGATATACCATGACCTGGATGTATGTATATTAAAGATATACCATGACCTTGATGAATGAATATTGCAGATATACCATGACCTGGATAGATGAATATTACAGATATACCATGACCTGGATGAATGAATATTACAGATATACCATGACCTGCATGGATGAATATTACAGATATACCATGACCTGGATAGATGAATATTACAGATAGACCATGACCTGGATGGATGAATATTACAGATATACCATGACCTGGATAGATATATTACGATAGACCAGGACCTGGATGGATGAATATTACAGATATACCATGACCTGGATAGTGAATATTACGATAGACCATGACCTGGATATGAATATTACAGATATACCATGACCTGGATGGATGAATATTCAGATATACCATGCCTGAATGAATGTTATTACAGATATACCGTGACCTATGAATGAATATTACAGATATGCCGTGACCTGGATGAATGAATATTACAGATAGACCATGACCTGGATGAATGAATATTACAGATATACCATGACCTGGATGGATGAATATTACAGATATACCATGACCTGGATGGATGAATATACAGATATACCATGACCTGGATGGATGAATATTACAGATATACCATGACCTGGATGGATGAATATTACAGATATACCATGACCTGGATGAATGAATATTACAGATATACCATGACCTGGATGGATGACTATTACAGATATACCATGACCTGGATGTATGTATATTAAAGATATACCATGACCTGGATGAATGAATATTACAGATATACCATGACCTGGATGATGAATATTACAGATATCTGTGACCTGATAGATAAATATTACAGATACCATGACCTGGAGGAATGAATATTACAGATATACCATGACCTGGATGATGAATATTACAGATAGACCATGACCTGGATGGATGATATATCAGATATACCATGACCTGGATAGTGAATATTCCAGTATACCATGACCTGGATGATAATATTACAGATATACCATGACATGGATGGATGAATATTACAGAGATACCATACCTGGATGGATGAATATTACAGATATACCATGACCTGGATAGATGAATATTACAGATAGACTATGACCTGGTGGATAATATTACAGATATACCATGACCTGGATAGATGAATATTACAGATAGACCATGACCTGGATGGATGAAAATTTACAGATATACCATGACCTGGATAGATGAATATTACAGATAGACCATGACCTGGATGAATGAATATTACAGATATACCATGACCTGGATGGATGAATATTACAGATAGACCATGACCTGAATGAATGTTATTACAGATATACGTGACCTGGATGAATGAATATTACAGATATGCCATGACCTGGATAATGAATATTACAGATAGACCATGACCTGGATGAATGAATATTACATGATATACCATGACCTGGATGAAGATACATATATACATGACCTGGATGATGAATATTACAGATATATCCATGACCTGGATGGATGAATATACATATAGACCATGACCTGGATGGATGAATATTACAGATATACCATGACCTGGATGAATGAATATTACAGATATACCATGACCTGATGGATGAACTATTACAGATATACCATGACCTGGATGTTGTATATACAGATATACCATGACCTGGATGAATGAATATACAGATATACCATGACCTGGAAGGATGAATATTACAGATATACTGTGACCTGGATAGATGAATATTACGATATACCATGACCTGGATGATGAATATTACAGATATACCATGACCTGGATGGATGAATATTACAGATATACCATGACCTGGATGGATGAATATTACAGATATACCATGACCTGGATAGATGAATATTACAGATATACCATGATCTGGATGAATGAATATTACAGATATCCATGACCTGGATGGATGAATATTACAGATTACCATGACCTGGATGATAATATTACAGATATACCTGACCTGGATGAATGATATTACAGATATACCATGACCTGGATGGTGAATATTACAGATATACCATGACCTGGATGAAGAATATTACAGATATACCATGACCTGGATGAATGAATATTACAGATATACCATGACCTGGATGATGAATATCACAGATAACAGACCTGGATGAATGAATATTCAGATATACATGACCTGGATGAATGAATATTACATACATGACTGATGATATCAGATATACATGACCTGGATGAATGAATATTACAGATAACCATGACCTGGATGGAAATATTACAGAATATACCATGACCTATGAATGAATATTACAGATATCCATGACCTGGATGAATGAATTACAGATATACCATGACCTGGATAGATGAATATTACAGATATACCATGATCTGGATGAATGAATATTACAGTTATACCATGACCTGGATAGATGAATATTACAGATATACCATGACCTGGATGGATGAATATTACAGATATACCGTGACCTGGATGGATGAATATTACAGATAGACCATGACCTGGATGGATGAATATTACAGATAGACCATGACCTGGATGGATGAGAACCTTCACAAGCGAACAGAATAATAAAAACCATGCACATCAGTCTTGCAAACCCATTACTAATTTCTACCAAAACGTTACTGTGTACCCGTGTATGAAGCAATAAAAATACAAGGGTCTGCAAGTCTGATGTGCATGGTTTCTATTATTCTGTTGGTTTTGAAGTAGAACTGCAGAATTTTAAAATTTTGAAAGGAACTTTGGGGAATTTAGTCGATAATTTGATGTTCAAAATGTAAAAAAATCCGCGATGGAATCCAGTGACGAAATTTAACTTTTAACTTTTCGAATCGGCAGAATGTGTAGAAATTCAACTGGCAAAAGGAAACTTGACATTTTCATTCATCACTATTTACAAGGAACAAGGAAGATGCTGAGAAATATATAAAGTGCATCACTGTGACAAGGTGTCACCATCAGTAAACATTGGACGTGTTCAGACGTTACTGACAAGCAATGCAAAATACATTATTGATCATGCAAACCAGTTCGTTTTGAAACAGAGATTCATCACTACTGATTAGTTCTTTAGGTCTGACCATTGGATTCAGGATGAAAACTTGAAGAAAATGATAAGGAAATTACATGATGAGAACATAAGGAAACTGTACTCCCCTATCAGAAACTATATTCTGAGGAATGCCATGAAGCTAAAATGATCTTATTATTTGAATGGTACATGGGATTCCTTTCACACTATGAATAATTGACTTTTCACATCCTAAGCATCATCCCCTTACCAGTTTTTTTTTGTCTTTGTTTTTCTGTTTTTTGTTTTGCCCTTTTTTCCCTTTCCCCTCTTTCTTTTCTCTTCCTCCCCCTCCTATTCTCATGATCACTACGCTATTCCACTATTCTATTATCTCTCCTCATGTTATTGCCTTTTCCTTGTCTCACCTTACTTCTTGACCACCTCACTATTCTGTTATCTATCCTCATTTTATCGCCCTCTACACTTTCCTTGGCACCTTTTGCTTTTAAAGAGAACTGTGGTACAAAATGACTTTAGGTAAATTGATAGGAATTGCTCTCCTGAGAGTTTTTGAAATTTATTTCCATTGTTTATTTTGCATAGTTTGGAAGATATTTTCATTTTTGTGTGTGATATGGCAGCAGCATCACCAGGTCCCCTGCACTTCCTGCTCTGAAACCTGTCAGTCAATCTGCCCTGTGTCTCCTCCCTTTTGCAGCCCCCCTGGTCCCTCCCACTCATGGACTCCATGGTCCCTCCAGTTGCAGGCCCCCCTTGGCCCATTCCCTTACAGCCCCTTGTGGCCCCGCCCACATGTGCCTAAGCCCTGCCCACCCACGAGTGCCTAAGCCCCGCCCACTTTTGGGTGCCTAAGTCCTGCCCACTCGCGGGTGCCTAAGCCTCACCCGCTCACAGGTGCTGTGGGCCACTCTGACACCCCCCCTCACTCAGGCAGGGTGAGAACTCTGCCTGAAAAGGCTGTTTTCACATAGTGAGAGAGAAGGGCTGTAGATTCCCTTACCTTCTCTGCAGCTGCAGGTCCTTCACACAGCAGAGAGAGGAGGGACTTCCTGTCTCCCCACATACTGAGGGAGTCTGAGGCTGTGCTGCCGGCGGCACTGTGCAGGAGAAGCCTATGAATTGTCACATGTCAGTCTTCTACCCATTACTTTCTGGTCAGTCATTTCTTTATATCTTGGGCTGTGGAGCATGTAGAGAGGTGGTTGATGGCTTGTTTTAAAGTTAGGAAACTGACCTTTCATTTAAACTCAACTTGTTTGGAGACCACAGTTCCCCTTTAACTAGTGGGTTTTTTTGTTTTTTGTTTTCCTCGCCTCCTTGATTTTTGGCTTATCTTATTATCTTTTGGAATTGGCTTTTTACTTTCTGTTAAACCTTTGTTAAAATCAGTACTGCTCGACCTAATGAAGAGGGTATATCCCTAGAAAGCTTATCAACTAAATAAACTGTTAGTATCACTGTACTATTTTTAATATCTAGATATTGGACTAATACGGCACTACAATGTAGTTTCTGTACTATGAAAACTAAAATGCACATGATGAAGAATTTAGATGATTCTTTAGCAGAGGGAAGTTTTACTGAATCTGTCGACTCCAACATTACCAACATTGGTAACTCTACAATAAAATCCATGGAAATGTGAGTCCAAGGTACATCTAGGAGTGCCAAATGAGGCTTTTCTAACGGGTTACTGCAGGCACAAACTGCACAAGCACATGTATGTATATAAAAATATAACCCCCAAATCTCCTAGGAGTAAATGCAGGGGCAATACTCAATCTATTCCCTCCAAAATATAAGTATACTGTATATGGGCTAGCATAGACCCACAGAGTACAACCCCATGATGTGGGTGGGGGGGAGACAAATCTCACAGATATGTATACAGCTCAATGTAAGTGGGCAAGAGGGGATCCTTAAAGGTAAACCTAGAGTTAGGGTATCTGCCAATAATTAATCCAAAGCTGCAACCACCATAAAACGTCAAAAGAAAATTACTTTTAAATGAAAGCAGAGTAGAAAGCAGGAGAAGTGTACCTACCTCCTCTAGAATGATAGATTCGCAGGGAAAAACGTGTTTTATGCATATAGGTACCCCATATAGGTACCCTTTATTCATATAGGTACCCCATATAGGTACCCTTTATTCATATAGGTGCCCCATATAGGTACCCTTTATTCATATAGGTACCCCATATAGGTACCCAGTTTGTTTTGAAACTTCTCCAGTTTGTGTACGCATAATTATTTCATATTTGATGGCAAGTACTATGTGCAGGAAGGGCACGGCGATGGGTGCCAGATGCGCTCCCCCCTACGCCAACCTATTTTTGGGTTGGTGGGAGAGGGAGCGCGTCTCTCGAGAATTGTTATGCTTTACTACTTGTATGACATCTGGTATAGATTCATCGATGACATTATATTTGTTTGGAGCGGGACTAAAGCATGCTTGAGGAGTTTATTAACATTCTTAACAACATACACTCAACATCTTTCTCACTAAAACCATTTCAGCTAGTCAGGTAGAATTTCTGGATGTGGTCATTAAAAAACAAGCTGGCAAATTGGTCACGCACTGTTTAGGAAGCCAACCCGACTAATTCCCTGTTACATTTTGAGAGTGCACACCCAATACCCCTTAAGAAGTCATACCAAGGGGACAATACCTTAGGGTGAGGAGAAATTGCACCGATAATGCAGATTTTCATGAAGCCTCAAGGGAACTCACTGAGATAGTTGTCGACAGGGGCTATCCTAGGGGCTTGCTCAAAAGGGAAAAGCGAAACAGCTAAACTCCACAAATTGATCTTTTACATAACAAAAAAACCAAAGAGTATGATGGCCTAGTGAGGTACATAACCACGTTTGGTCAAGAATGGCACTCATTGAGACAAATATTAAATAAGTCATGGCACATATTGAAGAATGATGACAATGTTGGTCGTTTTGTTCTAGACACTCCCTCTTTGACAGCTCGACGGAGTAGGAACATATCTGATATGCTCACCAGGAGCCATTATAGACGACCCAAGGGAGTACATACCACAGGCCAGAAACTGAAAGGTACTTTTCCATGTGGAGATTGTGTTTTTTGCACATATATGTACAATAGGGTCACAGTAAACGACTCTGAGTGTAGGGATACATTTCCTATCCACTCAATACTTTATTGCAAGAGTGAATGCTTGGTATACTGATACAATGTCCTTGCAATCTATTATACGTAGGCAAGACATCTCGCAAATTGAAGCAGAGACTATCTAAACATTTGTCGGATATAAGACTGGCAGGGAGACATAAGACAGAAGGTAAGACATTGACTACTATAGCAGAGCACTTCTGGTACATCATGGGGGCAGCTATAAAGATCTAAAGATCAGCGGCTTACACAAAGTAGCTGTCACCCTGAGAAGGTACACTGATAATATGCTACTTTGATGTGAAAGCAGGTGGATCTACCAACTTAAGACTTTGTACCCTAGGGGTTTGAATGAGGCCCTTGACTTTTCTCCCTTTCTTTAATAACTTTGTACTTGCTTTTCCCATCTTTAAAAAATAACAACAACAGCCGGGGCAATAGCAGTTTTTTGGAATTGTTGGAATTATCACCTAATTCACCATCATCTAATCAACGTCTCTCGCATGATCCATATACCTGATGTAGTGCTGACATATGTCTGGATATATACCAACCATCAACCATCTCCATGATCTTCATCTACATATATCATTACGATCATCATCATTAACCATTCCATTATCATCCATTTCTTCAAATATCATTCATCAACTTTTTCATCTTCTCTGCATGATTTGGGCCTCTTTTTGGGATTACTATACGGCATTATTTATTTCTTCAATACATTGTGATACACTATTGGGATTTGAAGAAATCATGGTTCCCCACAACATTGTCTTTTCGAGAATTCTACTGGTTGGCGGCCCCCAACAACTCATGTGGACTAGTTACTTTATATTGTATGCTTGACCATGTATTATTTCATTTGTAAATTGTATATAATTGTTCAGTAGTGTTTGGCATATTATTCATAGGTCTACTTGCTTTTTTGATATTTTAATGATATTAGTATTTGTATATGGAAGCAAATTGATACTAGCCAGGCATCTTTCAAGCAAAGATCTGTATAGATCTTTTCATCTATTTAAGCTACTTGGTAACCTAGAGCACTATGGGTACTGTAGTTCATTGCCTAGACACGATCCAGGGCGAGCAAACCATTTGTAGTGAGACGTTTGTAGCTTAGCCTTTATTATTACATTTTATCTTACCCTGGGTCGGATACACGTACTTTGACGCCATGAGGTCATCACGTGATCCCGTTCGTGCAGGTACCTTAGCTTGTGAGTTACGTACGCCTATCATGGGACGTAGAGCTCAGTGACGTCATCACGTTATCCCGGTCTCGCGGGACTTCACTTCCTTATAGATGCCGGCAGTTTTAGAGAATACACGCTATTGAGAAAGCCTCGTGTAGAGGCGTAACGCGTATAGCGTTCTCTTTTTGCTTTTTTTCCCCCATTTAGAACCTACTTACCTTACACTGGGCATGGATGAGTATCCCCATGATGTTACCTTAACTGCACCTGCGACTGGACAATAAGTTTATGACTGTTCTTAGGATTTGCAAAGGGACTATAGGTTGAGTAAAGGTTGTACTTACAACTAATTTCTACATATGGAGGTTTTAGTAATTTTTGTATATATGGTTTTAATGTTTTATATGCTATCACTGTCTATCCCCTGGGTACTACCTTATTAAAGGGAGTGTATATACACTTTTGGTATATTCAATAGTGTGCTGTGTATCTTTGCTCTTTGTTACTATTTCCATATAGGTACCCTTTATGCATATAGGTGCCCCATATAGGTACCCTTTATTCATATAGGTACCCTTTCTGCATATAGGTACCCCATATAGGTACCCTTTAAACAGGTTTAAAGGGCATGTCCACCCCCAAAACTTAATCCCCCCCACTACTGGCCCCATTGTGTAGTGTAGTTTAATCCTTACCTCACATCCCAGCTCCATAAGGTTCTCCTGTAGTCCCCCCCCAAAGTCCCAAAAACTGCCCACCGGAGGATAGCAGAGTCCATATAGGACTCTGCCTCCTACCTGGCCTCCGGAGAAGTTTGGCATGCGTACTGCAGCCCTTCTCCCTCCCCTCCCTCTCTCCCTGATAGATTCCCTCCCTCCCCCTACCATAAATCCCTTTTAGCAAACATTCCCCCTGTCCCCCCAGCCCAACCCCTCTATTAGTAAGATCAGAAAGTGCCCAAAACATTCTTACCTTCCCTCTTGCCTCCGCCCCACGAACTCCCGGCAGCCGCATCCCTGATTGGCTGCCGCTCAGCCAATCACAGACGCGACTGCCGGTCCCGCCCCTCTGCTTGCATTTTCTCGCAAGCAGAGGGCCTGGCAGCGCGGCGGAGGAAAGAGGGAAGGTAAGTAAAGTTTTGGGCATTTTCTGATAATACTAATATAGCGGTTGGGGCTGGGGGGGACAGGGGTAATGTTTGGTAAAAAATTTTTTTTAGGGTGGACATACCCTTTAAGAAACTTGTCACCAATTTATTTCAATAAATAATCCAAATTACCAATCCAATAAGAATATGAAATAGTAACATTTACTTACCCATCAGGAACCTGAATATACAGTATGATATTTTTACCTCTGTTTTTTTTTTTCTAGAGATGAATTAATTAAATACAGCTTTAGATGAAAGCTCTGATCCCCAGTGCCTGTGTCTATATCCAGGACACGGTGTGATTCCTCACTCTGTTCTCTATATAATGAAGTTGTATTAGCCAGTTCCCTTACACTGCACTACAGATCAAGTCAGATGCATTATTCTTGTGATACACCATGCAAATCGATACTAGGGAGAAACTCTAACCCTTTTCTGTGTCTTGTGGTACCTTGTGTATCTAGAGGTACAATGGTGAAAGTCAAAATTCCATCTAATGCTATCAAAATACTGATATACCTGAAATTCCTGTGTGTGAGATCCTGCACATCTCAGAATGTCAACCCTGCTTGTTATCTGGAAAGCAGTAAAGTAACGATGGAACATGAATATACACAAGATGGAGATATTCTGATTGGAGGGGTGATGATGACACATTTCACATTGTACAGAAACAGGTTTTCATGGGACAATTCTCAAGTTTTGAAGTGCATTGAGTAAGTAATATGTCCCAGAGACATATTAAGGCAAAATGGTAGATCTGGGACTCCCATATTTCACTCATTGAACTGTTATAACTTTTGGGGGCACAAGTACGTGTATTAATAGCAGAGTCATATTGTACTTCATAATATATCCCTCTTTTAATTGTGTGTGTTACTTTTATTATAATTAGAGAAGGTTAATCCCATGAAGGCATCAATGCAGTAAATAAATGGCAGAGAAAGGGAGAGACAGCGGGGCACTGGGCACAACATGCTGTGCAAAAGTTGATTATAGCTACTTGTCAAGATCCCACCCTTAAACGGCAACTGTGGTCTCTATACAAGTGTTCTTTCTCAGGGAAAAACGACCTCACACCTCAAGCCTAGGACAATGTTTCTAGATTATTTGGATCTTAAGTTTTTTGCTTGTAAAGTGACACTTTTTAAACTGCCCGGTCTCTGTGACTGGCATTTGCTATAATGCCCCAACCACCAAAATTGTTCTTTTCAGTAGCTAATTTCAGACATGCAACCATTCTCTATCCATTCCTCTACCAGGGAGGTCACAACTCACAGTGCACGCAGGGAAAAACACCTTTTATACTGCTGTAACTTTGGATAGACTGCAGCTAGGAGCATTATCCTGGAGTAATTATAAAGGTAGGAACGTGGTAATTTTAATAAAATAAATGAATGAATTGAATGTAGACCACAGTCCCCCTTTAATTAAGGCTTTCTCCTACCACAGTTTATACAGAATAGCCATTTATTATGTACAGTTAAAAGCACTTTATTGTATAGCATGTCCACTAGTATTACCAACACCATACACTACATCAGTGGTGGTGAACCTATGGCATGTGTGCCAGAGGTGGCAATCGGGGCCCTCACTGTGGGCACTCTTGCACAGCAGAGTTCACCAGAGTTTGTAGAAGGAAGGGGAGATGGGGGAAGCTGTGATGAAAAGAATGTGGATCAAAGAGGGACACCTTAGAAAGGTTTTGGAGCTGCTGATTAAAAGGAAACTGAAGCCTTGCAACAACACTAAATCAAAAGGCAGAGCACCCTGACATGAAAACAGTTATCTGTGCCCCCCCTTACTGGGCCATATGTGTAAATGTGTGATATTGCGGAAACGGTCGTACATTGACAGCGAACGTTTATTAATTAACACCATGCAGTTGTAGAATAGTGCAATCTATCGGGAACCTAAATCTATGGTCACGTTTGTAGATTTACGTTCGTTATCGGACATTTACAATCCCTATTGTAGATTTACGTTCGTTATCGGACATTTACAATCGCTATTGTAGATTTACGTTCGTTATCGGACATTTACAATCGCTATTGTAGATTTACGTTCATTATCGGACATTTACAATCGCTATTGTAGATTTACGTTCATTATCGGACATTCACATTCGCTATTGTAGATTTATGTTCATTATCGGACATTTACAATCGCTATTGTAGATTTACGTTCATTATCGGACATTTACAATCGCTATTGTAGATATACGTTCGTTATCGGACATTTACAATCGCTATTGTAGATACGTCGTTATCGGACATTTACAAGCCTATTGTAGATTTACGTTCTTATCGGACATTTACAATCGCTATTGTAGATTTATGTTCTTATGCGACATTTACAATCGCTATTGTAGATTTACGTTTGTTATCGGACATTACAATCGCTATTGTAGATTTACGTTCATTATCGGACATTCACATTCGCTATTGAGATTTACGTTCTTACGGACATTTACAATCGCTATGTTAGATTACGTTCGTTATCGGACATTACATCGCTATTGTAGATTTACGTTCGTTATCGGACATTTACAATCACTATTGTAGATTTACGTTCATTATCGGACATCACATCGCTATTGTAGATTTACGTTCATTATCGGACATTTACAATCGCTATTGTAGATTTACGTTCATTATCGGACATTTACAATCGCTATTGTAGATTTACGTTCGTTATCGGACATTTACAATCGCTATTGTAGATTTACGTTCGTTATCGGACATCACATTCGCTATTGTAGATTTACGTTCGTTATCGGACATTTACAATCGCTATTGTAGATTTACGTTCATTATCGGACATTTACAATCGCTATTGTAGATTTACGTTCATTATCGGACATTCACATTCGCTATGTAGATTTACGTTCATTATCGGACATTTACAATCGCTATTGTAGATTTACGTTCATTATCGGACATTTACAATCGCTATTGTAGATTTACGTTCATTATCGGACATTTACAATCGCTATTGTAGATTTACGTCGTTATGGACATTCACATTCGCTATTGTAGATTACGTTCGTTATCGGACATTTACAATCGCTATTGTAGATTTCGTTCGTTATTGCACATTTACAATCGCTATTGTAGATTTACGTTCATTATCGGACATTTACAATCGCTATTGTAGATTTACGTTCGTTATCGGACATTTCCAATCGCTATTGTAGATTTACGTTCGTTATCGGACATTTACAATCGCAATGTAGATTTACGTTCGTTATCGGACATTCACATCGCTATTGTAGATTTACTGTTCATTATCGGACATTTACAATCGCTACTGTAGATTTACGTTCGTTATCGGATATTTACAACGCTCATTGTAGATTACGTTCGTATTGACATTTACATCGCTATGTAGATTCGTTCATTATCGGACATTTACAATCGCTATTGTAGATTTACGTTCGTTATCGGACATTTACAATCGCTATTGTAGATTTACGTTCGTTATCGGACATTTACAATCGCAATTGTAGATTTACGTTCATTATCGGACATTCACATTCGCTATTGTAGATTTACGTTCGTTATCGACTTTACAATCACTATGTAGATTTACGTTTATCGGACATTCACATCGCTATTGTAGATTTACGTTCGTTATCGGACATTTACAATCACTATTGTAGATTTACGTTCGTTATCGGACATTTACAATCGCTATTGTAGATTTACGTTCGTTATCGGACATTTACAATATATGTAGATTTACGTTCGTTATGCACATTTACAATCGCTATTGTAGATTTACGTTCGTTATGGACATTTACAATCGCTATGTAGATTTACGTCATTATCGGACATCACATTCGCTATGTAGATTTAGTCGTTATCGGACATTTACAATCCTATTGTAGATTTACGTTCGTTATCGGACATTTACAATCGCTATTGTAGATTTACGTTCATTATCGGACATTTACAATTCTACTGTAGATTACGTTCGTTATCGGATATTTACAAGCGCTATTGTAGATTTACGTTCGTTATTGCACATTTACAATCGCTATTGTAGATTTACGTTCGTTATCGGACATTTACAATCGCTATTGTAGATATACGTTCATTATCGGACATTACATTCGCTATGTAGATTTACGTTCATTATCGGACATTTACAATCGCTATTGTAGATTTACGTTCGTTATCGGACATTTACAATCGCTATTGTAGATTTACGTTCGTTATCGGACATTTACAATCGCAATTGTAGATTTACGTTCGTTATCGGACATTCACATTCGCTATTGTAGATTTACGTTCGTTATCGGACATTTACAATCACTATTGTAGATTTACGTTCATTATCGGACATTTACAATCGCTATTGTAGATTTACGTTCGTTATCGGACATTTACAATCACTATTGTAGATTTACGTTCATTATCGGACATTTACAATCGCTATTGTAGATTTACGTTCGTTATCGGACATTTACAATCACTATTGTAGATTTACGTTCATTATCGGACATTCACATTCGCTATTGTAGATTTACGTTCGTTATCGGACATTTACAATCACATTGTAGATTAGTTCGTTATCGGACATTTACAATCGCTATTGTAGATTTACGTTCGTTATCGGACATTTACAATCACTATTGTAGATTTACGTTCGTTATGCACATTTACAATCGCTATTGTAGATTTCGTTCTATCGGACATTACAATCGCTATTGTAGATTTACGTTCATTATCGGACATCACATTCGCTATTGTAGATTTACGTTCGTTATCGGACATTTACAATCACTATTGTAGATTTACGTTCGTTATCGGACATTTACAATCGCTATTGTAGATTTACGTTCGTTATCGGACATTTACAATCACTATTGTAGATTTACGTTCGTTATTGCACATTTACAATCGCTATTGTAGATTTACGTTCATTATTGAACATTTACAATCTCTACTGTAGATTTACGTTCGTTATCGGACATTTTCAATCGCTATTGTAGATTTACGTTCGTTATCAGACATTTACAATCGCTCTTGTAGATTTACGTTCGTTATCGCAGATTTACAATCGCTCTTGTAGATTTACGTTCGTTATCGGACATTTACAATCGCTCTTGTAGATTTACGTTCGTTATCGCAGATTTACAATCGCTATTGTAGATTTACGTTCGTTATCGCAGATTTACAATCGCTATTGTTGATTTACGTTCGTTATCGCACATTTACAATCGCTCTTGTAGATTTACGTTCGTTATCGGACATTCACATTCGCTATTGTAGATTTACGTTCGTTATGGACATTTACAATCTCTACTGTAGATTTACGTTCGTTATCGGACATTTACAATCGCTATTGTAGATTTACGTTCATTATCGGACATTCACATTCGCTATTGTAGATTTACGTTCGTTATCGGACATTTACAATCTCTACTGTAGATTTACGTTCGTTATCGGACATTTACAATCGCTATTGTAGATTTACGTTCATTATCGGACATTTACAATCGCTATTGTAGATTTACGTTCATTATCGGACATTTACAATCGCTCTTGTAGATTTACGTTCGTTATCGGACATTCACATTCCTATTGTAGATTTACGTTCGTAACAGACATTTACAATCGCTATTGTAGATTTACGTTCGTTACTGACATTACAATCGCATTGTAGATTACGTTTGTTATCGCACATTTACAATCACTATTGTAGATTTACGTTCGTTATCGAACATTTACAATCGCTATTGTAGATTTACGTTCGTTATCGGACATTTACAATCGCTATTGTAGATTTACGTTCGTTATCGGACATTTACAATCGCTATTGTAGATTTACATTCGTTATCGGACATTTACAATCGCTATTGTAGATTTACGTTCGTTATTGGACATTTACAATCGCTATTGTAGATTTATGTTTATTATCGGACATTTACAATCGGTCTTTTAGATTTACATTCGTTATCGGACATTTACAATCGCTATTGTAGATTTACGTTCGTTATCGGACTCACATCGCTATTGTAGATTAGTCGTTATCGGACATTTACATCACTATTGTAGATTACGTTCGTTATCGCAGATTACAATCGCTATTTAGATTTACGTTCATTATTGCACATTTACAATCGCTATTGTAGATTTACGTTCATTATCGGACATTTACAATCGCTATTGTAGATTTACGTTCATTATCGGACATTTACAATCGCTATTGTAGATTTGCATTCGTTATCGAACATTTACAATCTCTACTGTAGATTTACGTTCATTATCGGACATTTACAATCACTGTTGTAGATTTACGTTCGTTATCGGACATTTACAATCGCTATTGTAGATTTACGTTTGTTATCGGACATTTACAATCGCTATTGTAGATTTACGTTTGTTATCGGACATTTACAATCGCTGTTGTAGATTTACGTTCGTTATCGGACATTTACAATCTCTACTGTAAATTTACGTTTCTTATCAGACATTTACAATCGCTATTGTAGATTTACGTTCGTTATTGGACATTCACAATCACTATTGTAGATTTACGTTCGTTATCGGACATTTAAAACGCTATTGTAGATTTAATCGTTATCGGACATTTACAATCGCTATTGTAGATTTACGTTCGTTATCGGACATTTAAATCGCTATTGTAGATTTACATTCGTATCGGACATTTAAAATCGCTATTGTAGATTTACGTTCGTTATCGGACATTTACAATCGCTATTGTAGATTTACGTTCATTATCGGACATTTACAATCGCTATTGTAGATTTACGTTGTTATCGGACATCATTTAATCGCTATTGTAGATTTTACATTCGTTATACGGACATTTAAAATCGCTAGTGTAGATTTACGTTCATTATCGGAAATTTACAATCGCTATTGTAGATTTAATTCGTTATAGGACATTTAAAATCGCTATTGTAGATTACATTCGTTATCGGACATTTAAAAACGCTATTGTAGATTTACGTTCATTATCGGACATTTACAATCGCTATGTAGATTTACGTTCGTTATCGGACATTACAATCGCTATTGTAGATTTAAGTTCGTTTATCGGACATTTTCAATTGTATTGTAGATTTACGTTCGTTATCGGACATTTACAATCGCTATTGAGATTTAGTCGTTCTTATCGACATTACATGTATGTAGATTACGTTCTTATCGGACATTACAATCGCTATTGTGATTTACGTTCGTATTATCGGACATTTACAATCGCTATTGTAGTATTTACGTTTTTATCGAACATTTACAATCGCTATGTAGATTTACGTTCGTTATCGGACATTTACAATCACTATGTGAGTTACGTTGTTATCAGACAGACAATACAATATTTGTAGATTTACGTTGTTATGGACATTTACAATACTATTGTAGATTTACGTGTTACGGACATTTACAATCTATGTTAGATTACGTTCATTATCGGACATTTACAATCGCTATTGTAGATTTACGTTGTTATCAGACATTTACAATCGCTATTGTAGATTTACGTTTCGTTATGGACATTCACATCAATATGTAGATTTACGTTATTGGACATTACAATCGCTATTGAGATTTACGTTCGTTTTCGGAATTTACAATCACTATTGTAGATTTACGTTCGTATCGTTATTGGACATTTACAATCCCATTGTAGATTTACGGTCATTATCGGACATTTACAATCGCTATTGTAGATTTACGTTCGTTATCAGACATTTACAATCGCTATTGGATTTACGTTCGTTATTGGACATTACAATCACTATTGTAGATTTATGTCGTTATCGACATTTACAATCGCTATTGTAGATTACGTTCGTTATTGGACATTACAATCATATTGTAGATTTACGTTCATTATCGGACATTTCAATCGCTATTGTAGATTTACGTGTCGTTATGGACACATTACAATCGCTATGTGAGTTTAGTTCGTTATCGGACATTTACAATCTATTGTAGATTTACGTTCGTTAGGACATTTTTTTGTTTTACAATCGCTATGTAGATTTTGTTTATTATCGGACATTTCGTTTGTATCGGAAATTTACAATCGCTATGTAGATTTACGTTCGTTATCGACATTTATCACATTCTCGTATTGTAGATTTACGTTCGTTATCGGACATTTACAATGCTATTGTAGATTTACGTTTTATCGGCATTTTACAATCTCTATGTAGATTTACGTTGTAATAGACATTTACAATCGCATTGTAGATTTACGTTCGTTATCGGACATTTCAATTGCTATTGTAGATTTACGTTCGTTATCGGACATTTACAATCGCTATTGTAGATTACTGTTATCGGACATTACAATCGCTATTGTAGATTTCGTTCGTTATCGGACATTTACAATCGCTATTGTAGATTTACGTTCATTATCGGACATTTACAATCGCTATTGTAGATTTACGTTATTATCGTACATTTCAATTGCTATGTAGATTACGTTCATTATCGTACATTTTTCAATTGCATTGTAGATTTACGTTCGTTATCGGACATTTACAATCACTATTGTAGATTTACGTTCTTATCGGACATTTACAATCGCTATTGAGATTTACGTTCGTTATCGGACATTTACAATCGTATGTAGATTTACGTTCGTTATCGGACATTTTCAATTGCTATTGTAGATTTACGTTCGTTATCGGACATTTACAATCGCTATTGTAGATTTACGTTCATTATCGGACATTTACAATCGCTATTGTAGTTTATGTCGTTATTCGGACATTTACATCACTATTGTAGATTACGTTCCTTATCGGACATTTACAATCGCATTGTAGATTTACGTTCGTTATTGGACATTTACAATCACTATTGTAGATTTACGTTATACGGACATTTACAATCGCTATATGTAGATTTACGTTCATATCGGACATTTACACACGCTATTGTAGATTTACCGTTGTATCGGACATTTCAATCGCTATTGTAGATTATTTGGGTATCGGGACATTTACAATCGCTATTGTAGATTTACGTTCGTTATCGGATATTTACAATCTCTACTGTAAATTTACGTTTGTAATCAGACATTTACAATCGCTATTGTAGATTTACGTTCGGTATCGGACATTTTCAATTGCTATTGTAGATTTACGTTCGTTATCGGACATTTACATCACTATTGAGATTTACGTTCATTATCGGACATTCACATCGCTATTGTAGATTTACGTTCATTATCGGACATTTACAATCGCTATTGTAGATTTCCGTTCATTATCGGACATTTACAATCGCTATTGTAGATTTACGTTCATTATCGGACATTTCAACGCTATTGTAGATTACGTTCGTTATCGGACATTCACATTCGCTATTGTAGATTTACGTTCGTTATCGGACATTTACATCGCTATTGTAGATTTACGTTCATTATCGGACATTTACAATCGCTATTGTAGATTTACTTTCATTATCGGACATCACATTCCTATTGTAGATTTACGTTCATTATCGGACATTTACATCGCTATTGTAGATTTACGTTCATTATCGGACATTTACAATCGCTATTGTAATTTACGTTCATTATCGGACATTTACAATCGCTATTGTAGATTTACGTTCGTTATCGGACATTACATTCGCTTTGTAGATTTACGTTCGTTATCGGACATTTACAATCGCTATTGTAGATTTACGTTCGTTATTGCACATTTACATTCGCTATTGTAGATTTACGTTCATTATCGGACATTTACAATCGCTATTGTAGATTTACGTTCGTTATCGACATTTCCAATCGCTATTGTAGATTTACGTTCGTTATCGGACATTTACAATCGCAATGTAGATTTACGTTCGTTATCGGACATTCCCTTCGCATTGTAGATTTACTTCATTATCGGACATTTACAATCTCTATGTAGATTTACGTTCGTTATCGGAAATTTACAGCGCTATGGTAATTTACGTTCGTTATTGCACATTACAATCGCTATTGTAGATTTACGTTCATTATCGGACATTTACAATCGCTTTGTAGATTTACGTTCGTTATCGGACATTTACAATCGCTATGTAGATTTACGTTCGTTTCGGACATTTACAATCGCATTTGTAGATTTACGTTCATTATCGGACATTCACATTCGCTATTGTAGATTTACGTCGTTATCGGACATTTACAATCACTATTGTAGATTTACGTTCATTATCGGACATTCACATTCGCTATTGTAGATTTACGTTCGTTATCGGACATTTACAATCGCTATTGTAGATTTACGTTCGTTATCGGACTTACAACATCGCTATTGTAGATTTACGTTCGTTATCGGACATTTACAATCACTATTGTAGATTTACGTTCGTTATTCAACATTTACAATCGCTATTGTGATTACTTTCTTATCGGACATTTACAATCGCTATGTAGATTTACGTTCATTATCGGACATCACATTCGCTATTGTAGATTTACGTTCGTTATCGGACATTTACAATCACTATTGTAGATTTACGTTCGTTATCGGACATTTACAATCGCTATTGTAGATTTACGTTCATTATCGGACATTTACAATCTCTACTGTAGATTTACGTTCGTTATCGGATATTTACAAGCGCTATTGTAGATTTACGTTCGTTATTGCACATTTACAATCGCTATTGTAGATTTACGTTCGTTATCGGACATTTACAATCGCTATTGTAGAATTAGACTTCATTATCGGACATTCACATTCGCTATTGTAGATTTACGTTCATTATCGGACATTTACAATCGCTATTGTAGATTTACGTTCGTTATCGGACATTTACAATCGCTATTGTAGATTTACGTTCGTTATCGGACATTTACAATCGCAATTGTAGATTTACGTTCGTTATCGGACATTCACATTCGCTATTGTAGATTTACGTTCGTTATCGGACATTTACAATCACTATTGTAGATTTACGTTCATTATCGGACATTTACAATCGCTATTGTAATTTACGTTCGTTATCGGACATACAATCACTATTGTAGATTTACGTTCATTATCGGACATTTACAATCGCTATTGTAGATTTACGTTCGTTATCGGCATTTACAATCCTATTGTAATTTACGTTCATTATCGGACATTCACATTCGCTATTGTAGATTTACGTTCGTTATCGGACATTTACATCACTATTGTAGATTTACGTTCGTTATCGGACATTTACAATCGCTATTGTAGATTTACGTTCGTTATCGGACATTTACAATCACTATTGTAGATTTACGTTCGTTATTGCACATTTACAATCGCTATTGTAGATTTACGTTCGTTATCGGACATTTACAATCGCTATTGTAGATTTACGTTCATTATCGGACATTCACATTCGCTATTGTAGATTTACGTTCGTTATCGGACATTTACAATCACTATTGTAGATTTACGTTCGTTATCGGACATTTACAATCGCTATTGTAGATTTACGTTCGTTATCGGACATTTACAATCACTATTGTAGATTTACGTTCGTTATTGCACATTTACATCGCTATTGTAACGTTCATTATTGAACATTTACAATCTCTACTTAGATTTACGTTCGTTATCGGACATTTCAATCGCTATGTATATTTCGTTCGTTATCAGACATTACAATCGCTCTTGTAGATTTACGTTCGTTTATCGCGATTTACAATCGCTCTTGTAGATTTACGTTCGTTATCGGACATTTACAATCGCTCTTGTAGATTTACGTTCGTTATCGCAGATTTCAATCGCTATTGTAGATTTACGTTCGTTATCGCGATTACAATCGCTATTGTAGATTTACGTTCGTTATCGCCATTTACAATCGCTCTTGTAGATTTACGTTCGTTATCGGACATTCCCATTCGCTATTGTAGATTTACGTTCGTTATCGGACATTTACAATCTCTACTGTAGATTTACGTTCGTTATCGGACATTTACAATCGCTATTGTAGATTTACGTTCATTATCGGACATTCACTTCCTATTGTAGATTTACGTTGTTATCGGACATTTACAATCTCTACTGTGATTTACTTTTCGTTATCGGACATTAACAATCGCTATTGTGATTTACGTTCATTATCGGACATTTACAATCGCTATTGTAGATTTACGTTCATTATCGGACATTTACAATCGCCTTGTAGATCGTTCGTTATCGGACATTCACATTCCCTATTGTAGATTTACGTTCGTTAACGACATTTACAATCGCTATTGTAGATTTACGTTCGTTATCTGACATTTACAATCGCTATTGTAGATTTACGTTTGTTATCGCACATTTACAATCACTATTGTAGATTTACGTTCGTTATCGAACATTTACAATCGCTATTGTAGATTTACGTTCGTTATCGGACATTTACAATCGCTATTGTAGATTTACGTTCGTTATCGGACATTTACAATCGCTATTGTAGATTTACATTCGTTATCGGACATTTACAATCGCTATTGTAGATTTACGTTCGTTATTGGACATTACAATCGCTATTGTAGATTTATGTTTATTATCGGACATTACTCGGTCTTTTAGATTTACATTCGTTATCGGACATTTACAATCGCTATTGTAGATTTACGTTCGTTATCGGACATTCACATTCGCTATTGTAGATTTACGTTCGTTATCGGACATTTACAATCACTATTGTAGATTTACGTTCGTTATCGCAGAATTTACAATCGCTATTTAATTTACGTTCATTATTGCCCATTTACAATCGCTATTGTAGATTCGTCATTATCGGACATTTACAATCGCTATTGTAGATTTACTTTCATATCTGGACTTTACATCGCTATTGTAGATTTGCATTCGTTATCGACATTTACATCTCTACTGTAGATTTACGTTCATTATCGGACATTTACAATCACTTTGTATTTTTACTTCGTATCGGACATTTACAATCGCTATTGTAGATTTACGTTTGTTATCGGACATTTACAATCGCTATTGTAGATTACGTTTTACGGACATTTACAATCGCTGTTGTAGATTTACGTTCTTTATCGGACATTTACAATCTCTTACTGTAATTTACGTTTCTTATCAGACATTTACAATCGCTATTGTAGATTTACGTTGTTATTGGACATTCACAATCACTATTGTAGATTTACGTTCGTTATCGACATTTAAAATCGCTATTGTGATTTACATTCGTTATCGACATTACAATCTCTATTGTATTTACGTTCGTTATCGGACATTTAAATCGCATTGTAGATTTACATTCGTTATCGGACATTTAAAATCGCTATTGTAGATTTACGTTCGTTATCGGACATTTACAATCGCTATTGAGTTTACGTTCATTATCGGACATTCACATCGCTATTGTAGATTTACGTTCGTTAGTACATTTACATCGCTATTGTGATTTACATTCGTTATCGGACATTTAAAATCGCTATTGTAGATTTACATTCGTTATCGGACATTTACAATCGCTATTGTAGATTTACGTTCGTTATCGGACATTTAAAATCGCTATTGTAGATTTACATTCGTTATCGGACATTTAAAATCGCTATTGTAGATTTACGTTCATTATCGGACATTTACAATCGCTATTGTAGATTTACGTTCGTTATCGGACATTTACAATCGCTATTGTAGATTTACGTTCGTTATCGGACATTTTCAATTGCTATTGTGTAATTTACGTTCGTTATCGGACATTTCAATCGCTATTGTAGATTTACGTTCATTATCGGACTTTACAATCGCTATTGTAGATTTACGTTCGTTTCGGACATTTACAATCGCTATTGTAGATTACGTTCGTTATCGGACATTTACAATCGTATTGTAGATTTACGTTCTTATCGAACATTTACAATCGCTATTGTATATTTGTTCGTTATCGGACATTTACAATCACTATTGTAGATTTACGTTCGTTATCAGACATTTACAACACTATTGTAGATTTACGTTCTTTATCGGACATTTACAATCACTATTGTAGATTTACGTTCGTTATCGGACATTTCAAATCCTATTGTAGATTTACGTTCATTATCGGACATTTACAATCGCTATTGTAGATTTACGTTCGTTATCAGACATTTACATCGCTATTGTAGATTTACGTTCGTTATTGGACATTCACAATCACTATTGTAGATTTACGTTATTGGACATTAACAATCGCTATTGTAGATTTACGTTCGTTTTCGGACATTTACAATCACTATTGTAGATTTACGTTCGTTATCGGACATTTACAATCCCTATTGTAGATTTACGTTCATTATCGGACATTTACAATCGCTATTGTAGATTTACGTTCGTTATCAGACATTTACAATCGCTATTGTAGATTTACGTTCGTTATTGGACATTCACAATCACTATTGTAGATTTATGTTCGTTATCGGACATTTACAATCGCTATTGTAGATTTACGTTCGTTATTGGACATTCACAATCACTATTGTAGATTTACGTTCATTATCGGACATTTCAATCGCTATGTAGATTTACGTTCGTTTTGGACATTACAATCGCTATTGTAGATTTACGTTCGTTATCGGACATTTACAATCACTATTGTAGATTTACGTTCGTTATCGGACATTTACACGCTATTGTAGATTTTTGTTTTTATCGGACATTTTACTTTGTTACGGCATTTCAATCGCTATTGTAGATTTACTTTCGTTATCGGACATTTACAATCGCTATTGTAGATTCGTTCGTTATCGGACATTTACAATCCTATTGTGATTTACGTTCGTTATCGGATATTTACAATCTCTACTGTAAATTTACGTTTGTAATCAGACATTTACAATCCTATTGTAGATTTACGTCGGTATCGGACATTTCAATTGCTATTGTAGATTTACGTTCGTTATCGGACATTTACAATCGCTATTGTAGATTACGTTCGTTATCACATTTACAATCGCTATTGTAGATTTACGTTCGTTATCGGACATTTACAATCGCTATTGTAGATTTACGTTCGTTATCGGACATTTACAATCGCTATTGTAGATTTACGTTCATTATCGTACATTTTCAATTGCTATTGTAGATTTACGTTCATTATCGTACATTTCAATTGCTATTGTAGATTTACGTTTCGTTATCGGACATTTACAACCACTTGTAGATTTACGTTCATTATCGGACATTTACAATCGCTATTGTAGATTTACGTTCGTTATCGGACATTTACAATCGCTATTGTAGATTTACGTTCGTTTATCGGACATTTTCAATTGCTATTGTAGATTTACGTTCGTTATCGGACATTTACAATCGCTATTGTAGATTTACGTTCATTATCGGACATTTACAATCGCTATTGTAGATTTATGTTCGTTATCGGACATTTACAATCACTATTGTAGATTTACGTTCCTTATCGGACATTTACAATCGCTATTGTAGATTTACGTTCGTTATTGGACATTTACAATCACTATTGTAGATTTACGTTATCGGACATTTACAATCGCTATTGTAGATTTACGTTCATTATCGGACATTTACAATCGCTATTGTAGATTTACTTTCGTTATCGGACATTTACAATCGCTATTGTAGATTTAATTTTGTTATCGGACATTTACAATCGCTATTGTAGATTTACGTTCGTTATTGGACATTTACAATCACTATTGAAGATTTACGTTCGTTATTGCACATTACAATCGCTATGTAGATTTACGTTCGTTACGGACATTTTCAATTGCTATTGTAGATTACGTTCGTTATCGGACATTTACATCGCTATTGTAGATTTACGTTCGTTATCGGACATTTACAATCGCTATTGTAGATTTACGTTCGTTATCGGACATTTACAATCGCTATTGTAGATTTACGTTCATTATCGGACATTTACAATCGCTATTGTAGATTTACGTTCATTATCGTACATTTTCAATTGCTATTGTAGATTTACGTTCATTATCGTACATTTTCAATTGCTATTGTAGATTTACGTTCGTTATCGGACATTTACAATCACTATTGTAGATATACGTTCGTTATCTGACATTTACAATCGCTATTATAGATTTATGTTCGTTATCGGACATTTACAATCACTATTGTAGATTTACGTTCGGTATTGAACATTTACAACTGCTATTGTAGATTTAAGATAGCGATCAAAAATGAACGATTTTAACGCATGCTTGTGTTAAAGTAAAACAGGAGACAGACAGACTCTATCAAAGCCGAAGATGAATTTACTCAATGCATTAAAGGAATAATTAACTTTTTCAGCGAATTATTAACTTTAATGCCATTTACTGGAGTGGTATTTTATAGTTTATTGGTATTTTTGAAAGGGATGTTTTCAAACCCTCGAATTGTGTAATCGAGGGTTACCAAACTCTCGAGTCCAGATTCGAGGGTTACCGAACTCTCGAATCATATGATCAAGGGTTACCGAACCCTCGACTGATTCGATAATTATCAAAAGTCCGGAAAGTTCTAAAGTCCGAGAAAAGTTCAGTTTTGTGTCCATCTCTAGTGCCAGTGCCTATATAGTAGTGGTGGCAAACTTTGTTAAGAAACTACAACTCTCAGTATGCTTTGGTTGCATTCTGCAACATCTGAAGATTTGGCTCCAGCAGACCCCAAGTTTAGTGGTCAGTGTCAGTGTGTTTAAAAGCATGTGTGTGCCAAGTTCATTACCCAGTGTTGTCAGCCCTTCAGTTTATTAGCCAGTGTAGTCATTCCTCCATTTCATTAGCCAGTGTTGTCAGCCCTTCAGTTCATTAGCCAATGTTGTCAGCCCTTCAGTTTATTAGCCAGTATAATTAGCCCTCCAGTTCATTAGCCAATGTTGTCAGCCCTTGAGTAAATTAGCCAGTATTGTCAGCCCTCCAGTTTATTATCCAGTGTTTATAGACTTCCAATTTATTAGCCAGTTTTGGTCAGATCACAAGTTCATTAGACAGTGTTGCCAACATTGTTTAAGTTTTCTATCTTCCTTCCTGGCTACTGTTATATTAATTAAAGTATATGACGTAAGACTTGTTTCCTTTACCCCCCATACTTCAGTTAATGCAAAAACCGAATAGTTTACTTTCTGAGTGAAAGGAAAGGGAAGGGTAGTAATAGCTGTTCCTAAATTCCCTATTATTATTGAAATGAATTAGTTATTTTCAGTATAGATGACTTTAAGGGCTAGGCCACACAGTTACATTTCAATGCCAGATTGGTGATCCACTATCCAGAGCGATTTGCATTTTTTGGAGCAACACTGCGCATCTATATATGTGGAGGATAATGGTCAGTAGTGAGGTGGTGCAGGTGTAAGTAAGCTCTTGTTTCGTACGTTGGACTATCTTTGTACTGCTATTAATTTGTACTGGCACTGTACACTTTATCCTCACATTGTCTGATTTGTGTACTGTATTTGTTTTAGATGGATTGTATCTATATGCTTTTATAACCTTGTTATATGTATATTTCTTCTGGATTTATTGAACTAATAAGACTGCTCTAGACACTTTTTCTTGTTCATTTAATGAAACCATTTTTGGAGCTTCTAAAATAGTTGAAACTTGTTAAAAGTTGTGAATATTGTTTTTATTGTAGTTTCAAGCAGTGAAGCATTGTTTAAAGGGCATGTCCACCCTGAAATTTAACTTTTGATATGTGGTAGGGCATGCTCCCCCAGCCCCAACCGCATTAATATAATTGTTAGAAAGTCCCCCGATTCTTACTTACCTGCCCTCTCTCCTCCGCTGCAGTGTTCAGGCCCTCTGCTTGCATGGAATTGAAAGCAGGGGGCGGGACCGGCAGCCGCGTCCGTGATTGGCTGAGAGGCAGGGAGGGCTGCACTGAGCATGCCTCAACCTTGATGAGGTTGAGGAAGTCTCAGGCACAGCATGAGTCACACACTGCTCCTACACAGCAGTTTCCTGGACTTTGGAGGGGCACAGCAAGGGAACTATTTTGAGCAGGAATGTAAGGTAAGGATTGTTTTAAACTACTTGATGTGGCAAGTAAGGGGTTAAATTTTAGTTTTGGGGGTGGACATGCCCTTTAAGTATTTAGGCAAATTGAATTACCAGCACTTTAGGCTGGGTACAAATGAACAGATTATTTGTCCCAACCAAGCGCTCGCTACAAGCGAGCGAACAGACGAGACAAATGTCCGTCGGTCATGGCAAATTCGGCATATAGAATTTACCGACATGTCTGCTAGTTCGTTCATCCAGTCTGGGTGAACGAACGATCAAGGCCGGTCAAGGCCGGCCGGCCTACACCAGCAGATATTTTCATCCGACTGAAAATATCTTCTGGTGTGTACCCAGTCCTTAGCCCTGTAGTAAACCATGACAAATAATAGACCCATGTGCTAAATAGATCTATGTATAGCATGGATCCTTGTTCTGTGTAATGCTAGTACTGTGTGTATTTTAACTTGCGTTAGCATAGCTGTTACTCCTTCTCTTCTGTTACTCCTACTCTTCACCAGCTTTTCTCTAACCCGTTGTGCACTCTTATTTTAAATATATATGTGCAACAAAAGCCATCTTAACTTATTTTTCTCCCATACTTTGTAACGCTATTAGATTTGCAATGGTTGGCTGCATTTTACAATTCATACAGCTGGCAGGATCAATCTGTTTAGTGATTGATTAAGAGCAGGATTTGGAATCTTTCTCCTACACTTTACTCCCATGGTGGACTGGACATAAACTGAGACTCTTCTCTGTCTGTAAGCAAATGAACGCCTCAGCATAGAAATACAACTGGTCAGAATTGAAAGGACATGTTCAGCCCTAAACAACATTTTAACCCTTGACTTAACCCTCCCCCAAACCCCGTTTGCGTAATACTTACCTTTTTCCCCAGTGCTCCTAACATCAGATATCTTACCGCTGCTTTGTTCCACATTACCTCTCTTCCAGGGTGCGGGCCAATGTCTTGCAGTGAGATGGTTGCTTTATGGCTTTGCAAGCTCACAGTTAGCTTTCCAGGCCATATAAGAGATGGAAACTACAGGGAGGGAGGATAATAAAGAGAATATGATCTTAGCACAGCTCTGTGCAATGCATTTCTCAATAGTGTTACTATTTAATGTATGGAATTATGAATGATAAAGAGCTCCTAAATCCGTGACAGAGGCAGACACAGTGTAGTGAAGTATTGCGAAAGTAGGGGTTTGGTTCGTCCTGGTTGCAAGATGAAAAGTTTGCTTGGGGGTGAACATGCCCTTTAAATATACTATCTAGCACAATTACACATTAACTCTAAAGGCGACACCTGATCAAATGATAGTGCCCATCTATTAAGCTATAGTCAGCCGAATCAAATGTTTGTCCTACAGTCTGTATGGACCTTCAGTTAATGGGATTGTTATTGGATTTCTAAAAGTATTTTTATTTTCATTTTATCATTTATCTATACTGTATCATTTCTTACAGTGACAGTTCTCTCTCAGCTTCCTGAGAGGCAGGGGCCTAACTGCAGGGGCCCAGCCCCCCGAGAGGTTGGATCCCGGGCCCCTGATCCACCCCCCTCCAGGATCAGCTGAAACATACGTGCGATCAGCTGTTTAAAAGACCACACCGGAACTTCGGTTCAGTTCCGGGAGTTCGGAGCCGGTCTTTTAAACAGCTGACCGTGCATATATGTTTCCTTCGCCTTTTTAAAAACAGCTGATCGCGGAGTTTGGGACGGACCATCCTACCGTCCGGGCCCTGCTGAGAGGTATAGGTAAGATATTTTCTTTTTTCAAATTCTGTCTCCCATACAGTCTCTCAGTACAGTTTAAACTAAAATGACGTTACACTGTTTTAGTGTTCGATATAACACAAACCATAAAACATTGTAGTGGTGATTCTCAGCTTCTAATGTTCTTGTAAAACTTCCCAGAGTGATCACAGTTTATGTTCAACATTATGGCCATAGTGTTTGTCCCAATGGGATCAGGATGGGCAGTTTTCTAAATGTTGGCAGAATGTCAGGCGATAATTTTTGTATGACATCTTAATGTAACTTTCTGTGCAATTACAATTTTCACATTATTTATTTTTCCAGTTCCAGTTACCAGAGTTTAAAACTCCTATTGGATTTTCGATTTGCCATTGAACAAACCAATAAGGATCCAGAACTGTTGCCCAACCTGACCCTGGGATACCATATATACGATTCCTGTGGGGATCAACAGAAAGCTGTAAAGAGCGTGTTCCAGATATTATCCGGTACTAGGGAACCGGTTCCCAATTACTCCTGTGTGGGAGAGAGAAACATTGCTGGATTTATTGGGGATCTGGTATCAGAGACCACAGTACCCATAGCTCACATTCTAAACCTGTATGGCTACACCCAGGTAATCCCAAAGTCAGGCTATTTTTGAATTATTTGGTAAACTTCTTCATTTATATTTATATCATGTTCAACATATTCTACTCTTTTTTTTTTTACTATTGACAAAAAAAACCCCAAATACCAAAGAAGTTACTGTAATATTGCCATTGAATTTGTTTTATTTCTGTAAAGGTTACAGTATGTTACCACACATATTAATTACTTACACAGATTCTCATGAAAACCCTCTCAGGAACCATCAGATCTCTAATTCAAAGCTTGTCACTCTATTTCCTGTTTTGCATCTAAGCTAATAATACCAATACAATAATATTGTAATTAGAGATGGACTAGAACTTGAATTTGACACCAATTTCAAATAGAACATTAATAGTTAGAACGAAACCAAACTTTTCAGATTTCAAACTTTTCGAGAATTTTAGAGTTTTCGAAAATGTTATTTTTAGCAGTGCCAACCCCCTGGGTATAAAAGACAACTTGACAGGCGTCCCCTGGGTATAAAAGACAACTTGACAGGCGTCTTGTGATTGTTATTTGTTACCCTTACGCCCACTTACACAATGCATTCTCCGAGGGAAAGAAGCCAATGTGTTGTTGGCTATGTCTAGAGAGGCCAAGACTGCCTGGCTCCTCAACAATGGTGGGACACTGCAGTGAGCCAACTCTAACTCAATGGTTCCGCTGCTGTGAAGTGTAACACTTTCATCTACTTTCCCTCGCACGATGCATACTCAGAGAGAGAGAAGCCTATGTGGTGTGGAGTATGTCCAGAGGGGTCAAGTCTGCCTGACTCCCCAACGATGGAGCCAAATTGCAGTAAGCTTAATCTAACTCAATAGTTCTGCTGCTGTGAAGTGTAACCCTTTCATCTACTTTCCCTTGCACGATGCATACTCAGAGAGAGAGAAGCCTATGTGGTGTGGAGTATGTCGAGAGGGGTCAAGTCTGCCTGACTCCCCAACGATGGAGCCAAATTGCAGTAAGCTTACTCTAACTCAATGGCTCTGTTGCTGTGAAGCATTACCCTTTAGCCTGCTTTTCCCTATATGATGCAAATTGCAAAAATAAAGAATAAAGGGAAGATAAGTACAAATGCATATACTTTAAGCAAAAAGAGCAGTATTTTTCTATCCACCTTAACCTGCTCATTCAGCATTGTGTCTGTGTATAAATAAATGGTTCTGAAATACTGACCTCCTGTTTGCAGGTCCCCTAATAGAGATCGTTATGGTCTTGCCCTTGACCCAGCGCCTGGGTTGATTCAGTTGCTCAGTAGAGATCTGAGCATGTTTGTCCCATCTAACAGCCAATCAGTAGAAATTCCAGTTATGAATATTCCAAGGTAGTGTGCAGGTAGTGTGCAGTGTGCAAGGTAAGGACTGGTACAGAACCTGAAATGTCAGCTCACTAATGTTAACAGCAGGGAATAGCAAGGGGTATAAATTCCACAGATTTTTCAAAATGGGAGAGAATATGTTGAATAATTAGGTATGCATAATATAAAGTAAGAATTTTAAAAATAAAGATATTTTCCAATGAACTTTCCCTTTAAAGACAGATTTGTTTGAGGTGTGCAACAAGGAATGGTTGCCACTTCATGCTGGACATGAGTCGTCTTGTAAAATAATGAACACCGGGGCGTGGCCTGCTCGCGACACTGGCAGGCAGCAAAGAGTAAGAACTCCGGTGGTCAAAGCGTATCTTACCAGATAAAACGGACAAGTGAAAGTCCATCTCAACCAATCCATACAAAAGAGAGATACCTAAGATGACCAAAAATAAAAATAAGAAAACCAAAATCCACAAATTAACAGATTACTACCCACAGGGGACATACTCACCGAGCCGCGATCCAAGATGGCGCGGCACCACAAGGTCCTCCCCAGAACCAGAGCAAGCGACCACTCCAAAACCTAAAAGAGGGAAAAATGACACAGCAAGTAAATACCAGACAAAAGAAAATAACTATCCTAACAACTCCTCTACTCCTGAATCATCTCAATGTATGTAGGACTCCAGACAGACCTCACCAGCAAACAGTAGGTCTGACTTACAGACTACAACTTTACCTGACAATAAAAATGTTTCTGACTACATAGATGGGATTTTTGAGGAGTTAAAACAAATTACAAACGATCCTAAGGATAAATAAACTAATACTACAAACTCAAACCGATCGTCCTTTTGATACATCAAAACACATTAAAAAATATGCTGATAACACAAAATATAACTTCCACAACAGATATAGTAAACTTACTGCAACCCTTATAAGAAGGCATTTCAGAACTGATGCAGAGAACAGACCAATGGAGAATAAAATGATGGAGTTCACTGGATCTTTTAATGATTTATTAGATGAACACTATGAACTGTCAGATACAGTTCAAACGCTTAAAAATAAATGAGCAGATCTGGAAGACAGATCTAGAAGGAATAATTTTAAAATAAGAGGCATTCCGAACAAAATTCTAAATCTAGCAATGCAACAAGGATCTCTACCCCAAGAAATATTAAATGCTCTAATTAATCCTATACCAAGACCCATCTTTAATTCTAAATTATAGACCAATATCATTACTGAACACAGATCTAAAAATGTATTCAAAATTTTTAGCAAATAGATTAAAACAATACTTACCATTACTTATACATCCAGATCAAGTTGGTTTTGTGCCGTACCAACAATCTACAAACAACACAAGAAGAATAATAAATTTAATTAATTGGACTATTGGAAAATATAACATCCGTCTTCCTAACATTGGACGCCAAAAAGGCATTTGATAGAATCAACTGGCTTTATATGAACATGGTCCTAGACAAATTTCAACTACCAGAAAAATTCAAACTTGCTATCAATGCACTATATCATAACCCAACTGCACAAATTTATGTCTCTCAAATGCTATCAGATCCAATAAAAATAACCAACAGAACCCGTCAGGGCTGCCCACTTTCCCCACTAATCTTTGCCCTGATAATGGAATCCCTAGACCAAAAGACACAAATATCCATGGAATTAAAATAAACCAAATTGAACACAAATTAGCATTATTTGCTGACGATATAATCCTGACATTAACCAAACCAATTCAATTTTTACTACACATCAGTAAAATAATAGAACAATTTAGCAAAATCTCATATTACAAAATAAACGTATTCAAGTCACAAGTACTATCCATAAAAACATTCTTTGCATTTAAAGTATTATTATCCAGCAAATACCCATATGACGGGAACACTGGGAAAATAAATTACTTAGGAATCATTTTGACAAACAGTAACAAAGACCTATATGAAAACAACTACACACCTCTCCTATCCAAAATCCCAAAATATTTGAACCCTTGGAAGTCTGTAACATGGTCACATATCAAAAATGATGATCCTCCCACAATTCCTGTATTTGTTTAGATCAGTACCAATAGAGATACCTTACATTTTTTTTAAACAATCACAATCTCTGATCTCCGCATTTATATAGAACCACAGAACCCCAAGAGTTAAGAAACATACAGGGAGATTCAATGAAAGTTCTTATCGTTTAAAATGGTGCTAATTTTGCCCCAACCAATCAGATCTTAATTAACATTTGAAAGCTAACATCTGATTGGTTGGGGCAAAATTAGCACCATTTTAAACGATTAGAATTGTTATTGAATAACTCTGATATTATCCAAAACGAGACAGGCAGGAGGTGTGACAGCCCCCATCCATAGAGGACCGCACGATCAGACGAGGTTTTCCACCCTGTCCGATCGTCCTTTCGTCCGATTTGGACGAACGGTCGATCGGACATGGGCACATTCGAATGCGATAATTTCGGTCCGATCGACCGATACACTGAACTATCGGTCGATCGGACCGAAATATCTAATCGTGTGTACCCAGCTTAACATTGGATAGTTTCAATTTACTTATTTCCAATTTCCAAATAAACTGGACAGAATATGAAATCCAGCACCTATTTCACAACAACATTTATATTCCATTTATAGAATTACAAAAATCCAAATCAATACCGAAAAACCAATTTTACAAACACCTACAAATACTCTCTTTTCTTTCTAGAAATAAAACATTCAATATCGCCATGGACAATACAGAACTAATATACCCACCACAATTACCAGTATCTGATAAATCAATAAAGATCTTTTATTTAGCAATAAATAATAAGAATAAAATACCAAAGAACAACTATATCAGTACATGGGAAACAACCATTTACAGAAGACCAATGGAATAAAGCACTACTGTTACCATTTAAACCGTCTAAATGTGTTAATCATTGGGAAATGTCAAGAAAAATATTTAAGACTAAAAAAATGAGGATGAAGGTACAAAGCTTTCTTCAAAACGTATTTAAAAGGAGATTCCCACTTAACCCACAACTCACCTTACTCCTAATGGATCTCAATAATTTTCCTATAGAACAAAAAACAATAACTTGCCATATAATTACAATAATACAAACAACAATAGCCAGAAACTGGCTAACTACCAAAATTCCAAGTTTAACAGAAATAAAAAAACAATTAATCATATACATGCAATATAAAAAGATGTATGCAATCTCCCAAAATAATTTCGTAAAATTGTACCGTAACTGGGAATACTGGAATACAGACACCGGATCCATGATCTGAAGAATTCAATATACTTAACAATTTTGTAGTAGGGATGTGTGGAAAGCTTTGGACCTCAACCTAAATAACAAATGTAATGTATTGTATTATATAAAAAGAGTTTAATATGTATGTGCCTGTAATATTTTATACCTAAACCCTCCCGTCTCCCCTCCCAGTTAATAAATCTCAACTTTATAAACCTGTAATCTCACTAATGTTGTTTGAACAATGTGATATTTTGTACTATCACAATTGCTTAATATGAACATGTGACTGACTTCTTACAGGGAGATTCAATAAAAGTTCTTATCATTTAAAATAGTGCTAATTTTGCCCCAACCAATCAGATGTTGTTTAACATTTGAAAGCTAACATCTGATTGGTTGGGGCAAAATTAGCACAATTTTTAACGATAAGAACTATTATTGAATAACCCTGTTAGTGTCATAATCATTTAAACAATATATGTGACTATATATCATTTATATTGTATATATATCATACTATATATCATTTCTTATTGTTTGGTGCTAATTTTGCCCCAACCAATCAGAACTTATGTAACATTTGAAATCTAACATCTGATTGGTTGGGGTAAAATTAGCACCATTTTGAACGATAAGAACTTTTATTGAATAACCCCCTACGTTTATTAAAAAAAAAAAAATACACCCTTTTTAAGATATTCACAGACAGATTCAGAGACAGATTCTAGAAATATTTAATTTTCAAAAATTCTCGAATTTCGAATGTAGAAGCTCAAAATTAACACGTGCATGAAGGAAGCGACTTTATTTCAAGTTCTAGAAATTTACACATGTTTCCCAGACCGTTTCCCAGGTCTCAGAGCCATGTACAGTAAGTTACCATTGCTATTTTAACCTTATTTTATCCGAAAATTTCAAACTATTTGTCCCCGTTGTCTTTAATGGGTGTGTTTTTGAACTTTCAAACTTCAAAAGTTCAAATTTGAACCGTACTTTAGAAAGTTCAGCTATCTCTACTTGTAATGCCAATATTCAAAAAAGGTAGTTGATCACAGCCAGTTAACTTTAGACCTGTAAGTCTAACATGAGTGGTAGGAAAGGTACTGTAAACTTTGTTACGGGATCATATTCTGGACTTTGTCTACAGACCTAATCTCATAACTAATAGCCAGCATGGATATATTATTTATTATTATTATTATTATTATTATTATTATTATTGTGGATTTATATAGCGCCAACATCTTCTGTGGCGCTTTACAGTTGCATTAATGTACATAAGGAAAATGTACATGTTACATACAAGGGTAGTGCAAATAATTAAGTGCTGGTCCAGCATCATTCAGTGTGGTAAGTTACAGCATTACTGTGGTACAATAGGATGGAGGGCCCTGCCTAAGAGCTTACAGTCTAGAGGAGATGGGGATGAAATATAAGGTGAAGCAGATCAGTATCTGTAACTAAGTTGTCAGTGGATTATAACTAGTCGGTCTGTGATGGGTCAGTAAGAGGGGTAGAAGTGTCCAGGTCCAGATTGTAACCTTACAGTCTAGAGGAGATGGGGATGAGACATAAGGTGACAGATCAGTATCTGTAACTAAGTTGTCAGTGGATTATAACTAGTCGGTCTGTGATGGGTCAGTAAGAGGGGTAGAAGTGTCCAGGTCCAGATTGTAACCTTACAGTCTAGAGGAGATGGGGATGAGACATAAGGTGACAGATCAGTAGCTGTAACTAAGTTGTCAGTGGGGTATAACTAGTCGGTCTGCGATGGGTCAGTAAGAGGGGTAGAAGTGTCCAGGTCCAGATTGTAACCTTACAGTCTAGAGGAGATGGTGATGAGACATAAAGTGAAGCAGATCAGTAGCTGTAACTAAGTTGTCAGTGGGGTATAACTAGCGCGTCTGCGATGGGTCAGTAAGAGGGGTAGAAGTGTCCAGGTCCAGATTGTAACCTTACAGTCTAGAGGAGATGGGAGGAGAAATAAGGTGAAGCAGATCAGTATCTGTAACTAAGTTGTCAGTGGATTATACTAGTCGGTCTGTGAGGGTCAGTAAGAGGGGTAGAAGTGTCCAGGTCCAGATTGTAACCTTACAGTCTAGAGAAATGGGGATGAGACATAAGGTGAAGCAGATCAGTATCTGTAACAAGTTTGCAGTGGATATAACTAGTCGGTCTTTGATGGGTCAGTAAGAGGGGTAGAAGTGTCCAGGTCAGAGTAACCTTACAGTCTAGAGGAGATGGGGATGAGACATAAGGTGAAGCAGATCAGTATCTGTAACTAAGTGTTAGTGGATTATAAATAGTCGGTCTGTGATGGGTCAGTAAGAGGGGTAGAAGTGTCCAGGTCCCGATTGTAACCTTACAGTCTAGAGGAGATGTGATGGAGACATAAAGTGAAGCAGATCAGTAGCTGTAACTAAGTTGTCAGTGGGTATAACTAGCGCGTCTGCGATGGGTCAGTAAGAGGGGTAGAAGTGTCCAGGTCCAGATTGTAACCTTACAGTCTAGAGGAGATGGGATGAGACATAAGGTGAAGCAGATCAGTATCTGTAACTAAGTTGTCAGTGGATTATAACTAGTCGGTCTGTGATGGGTCAGTAAGAGGGGTAGAAGTGTCCAGTCCAGATTGTAACCTTACAGTCTAGAGGAGATGGGGATGAGACATAAGGTGAAGCAGATCAGTATCTGTAACTAAGTTGTCAGTGGATTATAACTAGTCGGTCTTTGATGGGTCAGTAAGAGGGGTAGAAGTGTCCAGGTCCAGATTGTAACCTTACAGTCTAGAGGAGATGGGGATGAGACATAAGGTGAAGCAGATCAGTATCTGTAACTAAGTTGTTAGTGGATTATAACTAGTCGGTCTGTGATGGGTCAGTAAGAGGGGTAGAAGTGTCCAGGTCCAGATTGTAACCTTACAGTCTAGAGGAGATGGGATGAGACATAAGGTGAAGCAGATCAGTATCTGTAACTAAGTTGTTAGTGGATTATAACTAGTCGGTCTGTGATGGGTCAGTAAGAGGGGTAGAAGTGTCCAGGTCCAGATTGTAACCTTACAGTCTAGAGAAGATGGGGATGAGACATAAGGTGAAGCAGATCAGTAGCTGTAACTAAGTTGTCAGTGGGGTATAACTAGCGCGTCTGCGATGGGTCAGTAAGAGGGGTAGAAGTGTCCAGGTCCAGATTGTAACCTTGCCTGAAGAAGTGAGTTTTGAGGTTGCCGAGAGATGATAAGGGCATGAACTAGAATTTTCGTAGCGTTCTGTGAAAGGAAGGGACGAATGCGGGAGATTTTTTGAGCTGTAACCGTCAGGAGTTGGACAGGGTATTAATGTGGTGTTTAAAGGAAAGTTCTGAGTCAAAGGTTTCTCCCAGGCATCGCACATAAGGTGTTGGGGAGACTGGCGTGTCATTGATTTGGATAGTAATGTTAGGTGAGGAGTAGATCGAGAGGGTGGGAAACTTAACCATGTTGAGCAGGAGGACATAGAAGCAGAGATGGCATTTAGGCAGTCAGGGACCCGGGATGTCAAGAGTGACAAGATCAGGGGTGAAGGTGTAAATTTGGGTATCATCAGCACACAGGTGGTATTGGATTTATGAGAAATACATCTTTTCAGACTAACTTGCTTGGTTTTTATGAAGAAGTGAGTAAGAATTAAGATTCTTTCACAGCAGAGGATGTAGTTTACTTTGATTCTGCTAAAGTTTTTGATCCCTTGCTACACAGGCAACTTATGTATAAACTAAGGTCTAGAAAAAAACATTTGTACATGCATAGAGAATTGGTTGTTGGATTGTATACAGAAAGTATTGGTCAAGCCCCATTGATGTGTGCTTACTGTAAGTTCTAAGTGGAGTGCCTTAGGGCTCGATACTGGGGCCACTTGTTTTTAATCTGTTTATAAATTACTTAGAAGTGGGTATTAAAGGCAAGGCTATCCAAAAATCAAAAAGCGAGCGTGCACACCAACTGGAATCGAAGCTCTAGTTTCGTAAAACCAAGTCTTTATTCAATACAATACATGAGGTAAAATGAAAAGGAACACTCTACGGTCAGTCCCCTGACGCATTTCGTACTATCAGTATTTAATCATAGTTATGATTAGAGATGGTCGAACTATTGAAAGTTCGAAAGTTCGAAAGTTCGAAAACGGACCCATTAAAGTCTATGGGAGGCAAATAGTTCGAAAAGTTTGAGTCAAATACAATTAAAATATTAATGGTAACTTAATGTAAATGGCTGTGGGACCTGGGAAATGGTCTGGGGAGCATGTTCCAATATCCAGGACTTTCGTAAAATCGATTTTACTCTTACACCAGCTACTTTCGAGCTTTCGCGTTCGAACGTTCGAGGTAACATGGACATTTTACTCGCAGATTTGATGCTCGCGTATAGGCTTTACTGGAGACTTTACTCGCAGATTCGATGTTCGCGCCTAGATACCATGGACATTTTACTCGCGGATTCGAACGTTCGAACGTTCGAACATTCGATAAATCATCGAAAGTCCGGGAAATATCGAAAGTCCGCGTCCGAGATAGTTCGAGAAGTCCGGGTCCGTTCGAACTCGAACAGTTCGGCTCGAACTCGGGTTCGAGTTCGAGTTCTATGCCATCCCTAGTTATGAATGACTCAAGATAGAGTGAAACAGAAAGGGCTCCTAAATACACATGGAGTCCCACCCTTTAATTAATTAACCCTAATAGGAAACCACAAAGCAGACAATATTAAATGAGATAAAACAACAAAACAAAAACAAAACAAAATAAGCCATTATAAATCAACATAATACAGTGTACTGCATTACATACTATATAAACTGCACATATACAAAAACTAAATGTAACAAGCAAAGAAGGATTCAAAACCTAATGCTGCATTAAAGCATTTTTTGTTAGATGTATATGGCACACTATGATTCCATGATTAGATTGTTTGTCTAAACAGGAACAATATATATATAATAATAAAGAACAACAAAATAATATAACCAAAACACAATATTGTAAATTATAAGTGGGAGAAAACAATGTTGGTCTCCTACCCAACAAAACCAGAAATGTCAAAGGTGCTGTTTAAACCAGAGGGTGATCTGGTGCGCAGGACAAAAATCCATCTTGCCTCTGCTTTACGTAGGGCAACCTCCAGCGACCCCCTTCTTTTGCCCTCAACCGAGGCACTAATCCGTTGAATACCCTGTACTTGTAGATAAGTAAGGCTATTGTTATTACATGAAAAGAAGTGTCTAGCAACAGGACTTCTATAGTTATTATTCTTAATGTCCCTAACATGCTCCCTGATGCGTGATTTCAGAGTGTGGGACGTAGACCCGACATATTGCAAAAAGCATCGCGAGCATGTTAATAAATAAATTACCCAAGAGGTATCACAATTTATATACTGTTTAATAACGAATTTTTGTTTAGAAGCTGAGCTACTAAAAGAAGTGCTAGTTTGGATATAATTACACGTAAGGCACTGGTTTTTACCACACTTGTATATGCCTTTATATTTTAGCCAATTCTGATGTGAAATAGGTGTACTGGAGAACCAACTAGGAGATAATATATTTCCCAGTGTAACTGCTCTACGTGCTACATTTTAAACCTTTATCTAGGGTGTTTCTTAAAAGCGGGTCTTCATGAAGTACCGGCAAGTATTTTCTAATTATTCTAGTAATAGTAGGATACTGGTTACTGTAACTTGTAGAGAAAATAACTTGACTACTATCATTCCTATTACAAGTAGCCGACATCGCTCTCCGTTGGAAATTCATAACAGAAGAGGATGAAGTGAAACCATTTCTACCCATATCACCTTCTGTATTAAACCTATCAATGTTGGTCCGGGTGGTGTTGTTAAATTCCTGACCTGAAATCAGATCCTCCCTATCCCTGCAAAGGGATTTGTGAAAAGCGCTCCTTAAGATACTCATTGGACACTCTCTTTTCAGAAGTCTGTCCCGAAGAACACAGGATTGAAATAAAAAATCATCAAATTGAGAACAATTTCGTCTAATCCTTAAAAATTGACCGTACGGTATTCCTCTAAAATTATGGGGTGGGTGACTTGATTTAGCATGTAAAATAGTGTTACCCGAAATTTTCTTACGAAAAATATTAGTCTCAAGGTGATCACCACAATGTTTAACAGTGATATCAAGGAAATTCAAAACTTTCCCTCCAAAGTCATAGGTGAACTTTAAGTTCAAATCATTAATATTTATGATGCTCATAAATATTAATGTAAAATAGTGTTACCCGAAATTTTCTTCCGAAAAATATTAGTCTCAAGGTGATCACCACAATGTTAAACAGTGATATCAAGGAAATTCAAAACTTTCCCTCCAAAGTCATAGGTGAACTTTAAGTTCAAATCATTAATATTTATGATGCTCATGAATTCTTTGAAATCAAACTCTGATCCTGTCCACAAGATGATTAAATCATCTATAAACCGGCTAATCATAAATACATGTTCATATAGGGGTGATAAAGAAAGGCAAGGCTACTGTATTTGCTGATGACACAAAACTATGCAGTGCTTTGAAAACTTTAAATGAAATGCAATTCCTACAAGCTGATCTACATAGATTATCAAAATGTACAATATTTAGCATTAATGTTATAAATAAACTTCTCAGATAATAATAATAATAATAACAGAGAATTTTTATCTTTAAATAGCCTATGTGTAATAATCGGCCGGGAGGCCAGGGTACTTTCGAGTATGCTTTAGGAGGAGGCGCTCTGATGGCTGGTGGGATTGCAGAACTGGATACAAGAGACTGCTGGGAACTGTAGGCTGAGGAATGAGAGAGAAGGCAGGATACTGGAACTGGCAAGGAGTCTCAGGAACAGGCAAGGGAATTCACTGGTGCTAGTATGGCAAGGTAAGTCTCTGGAGCAGGCTAGGTAAGTAACTGGTGCTGGTATGGCAAGGAGTCTCTGGAACAGGCAGGTAAGTCACTGGTGTGCTGGTATGCAAGGTAAGTCTCTGGAGCAGGCTAGGTAAGTAACTGGTGCTGGTATGGCAAGGATCTCTGGAACAGGCAAGTAAGTCACTGGTGCTGGTATGGCAAGGTAAGTCTGGAGCAGGCTAGGTAAGTCACTGGTGCTGTATGGCAAGGTAAGTCTCTGGAGCAGGCTAGGTAAGTAACTGGTGCTGGTATGGCAAGGAGTCTCTGGAACAGGCAAGGTAAGTCACTGGTGCTGGTATGGCAAGGTAAGTCTCTGGAGCAGGCTAGGTAAGTCACTGGTGCTGTCTGGCAAGTAAGTCCTATGGAGCAGGCTAGGTAAGTACTGGGTGCTGGTGCTGGTATGGCAAGGTAAGTCTCTGGAGCAGGCTAGGTAAGTCACTGGTGCTGGTATGGCAAGTTAAGTCTCTGGAGCAGGCAAGGTAAGTAACTGGTGCTGGAGAGGAACAGGATCTAGGGCAGGTAAGTAGAAGGAGCCGGGGAGGTAGCTAACGCTACTATCAGGCACCGGGTCCAGGAGGACACCAGTTTTTGAATTCTTGAGCCGCCCAGTGTGTCGGCATCGTGACGTCATTACGTCTACGACGCCGCCCACCCGGAAGTGCAGCGCAGTGCGGGACCGGAGCGGCAGGAAAGTTCGTGACACTATGGTTACCTTTCAGATAATAAAATTATTGATGGGATAGATAACAGCATTTGGCACAGTTCACTGCAATGAGACATTTTCCAAATTGAAGTGAGACACCTAAGTAGCTGCTGTAGATCCATCAGGTGTACACAAGAAAAAGGTACAGACCCTTCCTATTCCATTGAGAATGCTCACAGTGAGTTATGTGGCTTGTAATGCCAGACCAATTTACATTTATTCTGTTGGGAGTATCTTTTTGCCATGTTTCTTAATCTTTGTATCTCAGAGTGCAAAATTCAAAGCTTCAGTCTGGCTTCCTTCTTTCCCCCTTCCCAAACATATTTTGTACGGTAGAACTCCTTAATAAACAGACAAATTATTAAATATTGCAGGGGATTCAAACTCCAGCCCTGTGTGGTTGTAATGCAGAGGCAATGCTGAAACTGATGGTGGGGAGTGAAATGACACCCCAGTATTAAAGCAGGACCCCTGGTAGCACAGTTTACCGAATGCTTTGGTGTGGAATCTGAGCAAAAGAAAGATTCTAACAGATCTGTGCCTGTTGTTTCTCTTCATGATCCAGCGTGTAGCCATTGTGTCACCGCTTGCCAGGAGATGCGGTTAGAAGGAGCCAGTATAAGATCTTTCTGCTATAGTTAACAGTGCTTGTAAGTAGTGGATGGTGGGAGTAATTACGCCCAACTCCCTAGGAAATATGGATTTAAATTAAAGGTTCATTTTAATTTTAAGTATAATCTGTCTACCTTGCTTCTTATTAGATTGATATTGTGGTGATAAGTAAGCAGCAACTTTCTTTGGAACTGTAGCTTTGCCTCTAGACCTTAATCCAGGTGACTTTTCAGTTTGGGCCCTTTTTCCTGCTTGATAGAACCTTTGTAGATTGCAGCATCTACATGTCAGTTAGGACATGAGTATTGTAACATTACATGTGATGATCAACCTTCTCATCTAGTGGTTCATAGTATTCCAGGTTACAGGATGTATTAAGGCAGGCAAGAAAGGTGTTTCATAAAACTTCAGCTCTCCTGCCTAAAATTAAGTGACAACCATAATCCAGCCTAATATACAAACTCATCTGCTATGGATGATTAACCAGGATGCCTGCTGTGTTCTGGCCCATTTAAAAACTGATTTAAAAAAAAAAAATGTAAGAGAATATGTAGAATAATTAGGTTTGCATAATATAAACTAAGAATTTTAAAACTATATTTTCCACTGAACTTTCCCTTTGAAGATTTTTTCTTTCTTTAATTTTTACCCCCTTTTTTTGAGGCATGCAACAAGGAAGCCTTGCTATGATTCCTCTTGTATAATAATAAGGACCCCTTTTTAAGGGATTCAGGGAAATATTCAGAGACAGATTCTAGAAAATTTCTGAAAATATCTACTGAAATTTTGACGAATGCTCAAAAGTAGTTCTAGATATTTGTACGCGCTCCCAATGCCATTTCCCAAGTCCCAGAGCCATGTACAGTAAGTTTCCAATGCAATGTTAACTTTATTTTTAGCTTTTCAAACAATTTTTTCCCTATTGACTTTAATGGGTCAGAATTTCATTTTTCAAACTTTTTCAGAAGTTCAAAAATCCAAAATTGGATTGAATTTTTGGAAGGAATCCAATACTCCAATACCATTTGATTGAGGATATATGGGAGATTGATATTTAGATGGTATATTTACCTTTTAAGTGGATTTAGGTAAGATTTGTAACCCGGAATTCTGCATGTATATATGAATGAATGGATAAATATATATATATGGCAATATATTTATGCGATTACGGACGTTATTGCATCACAGGATCGGGGCACTTGCTCTTTCATACAGTTCACGGAAAGTTTCACGATAGTAGGAGGTGCAAAAAGGTTTTGCATCGGGTTACCCGCTATTTCAGAAACCCAGTATGGAAAATGTGGAATAATTGCACTTATGCATTTGCCCTTTTCTGAGTTAGTTGTTGGCATCTGGCACATTGTTTGATTCAAGACATATGGGAGATTGATATTTAGTTGATATTTACTCAACAAGTAAGTTTTTCTAACTTTGAATCATCTCTTTAATTTTTTAAAGGGTATGTCCATCAAAAAAGTAAGTTGGTTTCTATCTGATTTACTGAAGAACAGGATGTAAATGCACTATCTCTTACCTCCCGTACTTCAGTAAATCTTACAGGAGAGGAGGAGACACTTACCCACGGACCCGCTCCAGCGCCGAATTCCCCGACGCCTCTGACGCTTCCCCAGTCTTTGCACTGTGCGTGCATGCGAACACAGTGCGAAGGAGCGAGGATGCGTGGGAGACTTTCAGTGAAGCCGGCGCTGGAGCGGGTCCGTGGGTAAGTGTCTCCTCCTCTCCTGTAAGATTTACTGAATAACGGGAGGTAAGAGATTGCATTTACCGCCTGTTCTTCATTAAATCAGATAGAAACCAACTTTTTTGAGGGACATACCCTTTAACATATCTTCTAAAAGATCAAATGTTGAATGCTGTTCAATGTAGAACTGCGTCCAGCTATCTGTATGTATGAAATAATGGAACCGTTACATATCTGAAGGTGATTAGATTCCAAAAATATAAAGTATGTGGGGGTATTTCCAAGTTAGGGGGTATTTCTTTTGAGCAAGTGGAAGCTGTTCAAAATATGGAGCACTTTGATTTTTCTCTTGTAATTGCACTAATGCACATGTCCAATGTTTGTGTTAATTGGTGATCACGTCTCTGTGTACAGCCACACATATGGCATACTGTTTAATTCAAGACATGCAGGAGATTATTTAGTTAGATTTTTTGCTTGTCAAATGGATTTAAATTAAAGGACAACTATACTCACCTCACCCTCGCTCCTCTTCCTCCATAGCTGCATAGTACCCAGGGTGAGGACCTAAAATTGCTAAGTCCTCACCCTGGGTACTTTCCCTAACTCCTGCACTACTTACCGCAAATCTGCTTCGCCGATCGCTCCATTCCTCCGCTCTTCCTGCTTCACTGACAGATTGCGAGGCAGCCAATAGGAAGATACGCTCTGCAAGGAGGCGTGTCTTCCAATTGGCTGCCTCGCGACTGTCACTGACAGTAGAAGAGAGGTGGAACAGAGTGGATCGGCGAAGCAGATTTGCGGTAAGTAGTGCAGGAGTTAGGGAAAGTACCCAGGGTTAGGACTTAGCGATTTTAGGTCCTCACCCTGGGTACTATGCTGCAGTGGATCGGGGAAAAGGTGAGTATAATTGTCCTTTAAGATTTCTAACTTGAATAATCTTTTTCTTTAATATTTTCTTAAAATCTCCTTAAAGTAGAACTAAAGTAGAAATGTAACTGTAGCTGTGCTGTCTCTTTAAATCTAAATTTGCACATTGCTGCCCTGCTCACCTCCCATAGTGCTGCCTTGGATGAGAAATCCTTTTTTACTGGCAAGGTGACAGGCTAGATCCCGTTTGTGTTGCCTCCCGGCTTGGGACACCGATTCACTTTATTTCCTGGTCGCGCTCCTTGGAAGGAAACTGTTCCAACAGGAAAACGCTTAACTACACTGCTTATACTGCTTAGGCAAGTGCTGAGAAACCGGACTAAACTACTTTGGAGGAGATCGTAGTGAACCATAAAGAATGGAAGGGAAACGGATTAATAACCAAGGGAACTACAAACTAACTCAGTGATTTTCGGCCAAGAAAAGTTATTCGGGTGAAGAGGCAACAGGAGACAGCAATACAAGTCGGCTGAGTGGCAAGTATACCTGCTGTATAGGGTATCCACATATATAGTGGATCGTGATATCGACTGTCTAATTGTGTGCCAGGAAAAGTCCCAATACGCATTACTCTGTGAGCCAGACAAATGTATTCACTGTTTTTGAATGGGATTTATTGCGATATCCAGAACTCCATATGACCGAAAAAACCTTTACGAATACTATCTAGTAGGACACTATACTGTGTTTTGGTCAGAAGGATATAGGAATTGATCCACCTTGGTTACATATGTTGGAATCCCCCACTATATCATATACCATTGAACATACGGTTTACTGTGAATCGGATGACATTATTTGGATACGACCCTTCCGTAAGTATATCAATTGACATAATAACTAAAGATTTGGCTCTATATATATATATGAGACATTAGCTTTTGGTTCCGATACTCAGCATTTGTGGTTGGGTTATAAGTCTAGTCCAGTAAGTACATATTTATGTACTTACACTGCTTATCCAATGGGCTTACTTCTGCTGCTCCCGCCCATCCTCCTCCAGTAACCAATGAGATGGCGCCATTCTCGGGTGGATTCACACACAGTGCAGAGCTACTTCCTGGTCCCCAGTGTAACAGGAGGACCGGGACCTTGTTCTAGTTCCACTGACAGGCTGGTCACTGTGTGAAAGATCCTACTGGGACCTGGTTATTGTTATTCCTGTTACTGACCCATTAACCACTCATTATTCCTGGGATACAGAGTGTGTGTACTCAGGGGAACATTGCATGGGATAAGATTGTATTGTGTAGGGGCACTGATTGGATGGGGATAAAATTGTATTGTGTAGGGACACTGATTGGATGGGAGTAAGATTGTATTGTGAAGGGACACTGAATGGATGGGATAAGATTGTATTGTGTAGGGGCACTGTTTGGATTGGAATAAGATTGTATTGTGTAGGGGCACTGGTTGGATGGGGATAAGATTGCATTGTGTAGGGGCACTGATTGGATGGGGATAAGATTGTATTGTGTAGGGGCACTGATTGGATGGGGATAAGATTGCATTATGTAGGGGCACTGATTGGATGGGATAAGATTGTATTGTGTAGGGGCACTGATTGGATGGGGATAAGATTGTATTGTGTAGGGACACTGATTGGAAGGGGAATAAGATTGTATTGTGAAGGGGCGCTGATTGGATGGGGAATAAGATTGTATTGTGTAGGGGCACTGATTGGATGGGAAGGCAGATTTGACTGAAGGGCACAGATTGGATTGAGAAGGCAGGTTTGACTGTACAGTGGTACAGACTGGGTTGAACGGCAAATTTAATTGTGAAGGGACATGGATTGAATTTGAGAACCGATTGCATTGTCAAAGAATAAAATTTGAATGAGGAATAAAATTGCATTGACAAGGTGCTCGTGGCTGTAATGGCCTTCATTAAGATTTATTTTAAGGTATTAGCTTTTTTGCTGCTTCTTTGCTGATTGTGTATGATGTCATGGTGACTCTGATGTCAAAAGTCCAACCCCATTTAGTTTTTATTACTGCCATGTATGCAGTTACCACCATATGTTACCACCATATGCAGAATGGTCAGTTTATAATATTGCGATTTTAGTCAGTGGGTATTTCCAGCTGCCTATATGTTATATATGATTACAGGACACATTTGATTTTATTAGCAGGGCTGCATTTGTTTCAAACTGGTTGCTTTAACACTGCAGTAATTTGACTCAGCCTTACTGCATGTGTTTCTGATATCTCCTTTAATTACCCTGTTACCTCAAGTTCAAAAATACAACTTCCACCGCTACCCCCCCCTCTCCCATTAAGAGGAACACTGGGAGAAGCAGCCCGACTACATTTACAGCAATGTCAGTCACGCCTGCTACAGGATGTTTAGATGAAACAAAAAAAACAAAAAACCAGACAATATAATATTTGGTTTCAGACACTACCACCAGACCTAAAAGTTGCCCAGTCTGGCTAACAAGCCAGGAACTCCAAACAACCATCTGTCCCAATATACACTATGCATAAAATAAGCTGCTAGTCTAGAGTGGTTGGCTGCTTTCTTTAGTAGTCTTGTTTTGTGCTAAGACTAATGAACAGAGCATAATTAGAGGCTCCAATTCTAACTACTGTCTGGATAAAGTTGTTGTTTGCTGACCTTATTCTAAAATGGTCTATATCTACAAATAAGCTCTAGTCAAATACTGTACCTTGCACACTCCAATAATGGAGTCCTGGATAAAACTTCGAAAGCTGCTTGTTACCCTGCAGTTTATTTACCAGTCAGTGTGAGTTGCCGGTAAAAAGACTGCAGGGTAACAAGCAGCTTTCAAAGTCTTATCAGGGACTTCCATTTTGGCGTGAAGACATCTGCATGACATTTTTTTATTTATTGAGAAGCTTTATCTTGCAAAAGATAAAGCTTCTCAATACCAAGACTCTCCCAAGCAACTATTTTAGAAGCGCACAAGTCACAAGTTCAAATCCTCAGATTTAACTTTTCTTTTGTTTCCATTACGTTCCTAGTAAAAGATAAAGATTTTACATGTACAAATGTTCCAAATAGAATCTCTTTTATGGTAAGGGTAAGGGCTATGCTTTTAGGAAGACAGGGTACAAGAAGTTGTTCCCCAGAAGTTTAATTCCCCAGAATTACTTTTACTGAAATGTTAACATTATTTTCCTTACATCTATGTTAGCTATGAAATACACTGTTAAGATTACTTTTCTTTTTTTCTATGAAAGGTAAAATTATATCATTAGGTGCTTCTGTTAGGACAGAAGCACTGAATGTATTTGAAAGCAAAAAACTGAAATCCATGTTCTGTGTCATGAGAATGATTTTCTCTGTGCTATTATGTCATTGGCTGTCAGCTTCTAGAAAGCAAGGCTGCTACTTCCTTGTTTTGATCTTTTGAGCACTACAGAGTATGTGCATGTATGGCAACACTTTTTACCCAGCTAAGGTGGATTATGGGAGCTGACCCCTAGTACCCACAGGTTAATTTCATAAATTACCCAGCAGCCACAGCAAAGGGAGAGGTGAGACACAGCTTGTTGTATAATTGTGAATGTGCTCTGTCTATTGGGACAATGTTGTCTGGAGACTTTAGTTCTCCTTTAAACAATTATTCAACGATCATGCAATATGTGGAATATACATTACCAATTGGATATGAAGCAATATCTCAGTATTAAAACATCAATTGGGTAACCCCAGTACAGTGAATACTGCGTACAAAATCCATCTGTGCCTCCAAAGTCCAATGCCACATGTCTGATTCAAAACCTATTAAAGGGCATGTCCACTTTAAAAACTAACTTTAAGTATAACGATCTTTAGGGTTGCCCATCCTCAACCGCCATAATAACACAAAAAGAAAACTTTCTGGTATCTACTTACAGCCCCTTCGCTCCTGCAACTATCTTCTTCCCTCTCTACAAGCCGGAAGCTGCAGAGAGGGGCCGGACCAGCATCCGCGTCTGTGATTGGCACGGCTGCTGGCTATGAAGATAAGTGCGGGAGCTAAGTAAATATCGGAAAGTGTTTTTTATGTAATATTATGGTGGTTGGGGGTAGGCAACCCTCTACATTAAAAGCATTTAACGCTAGGAGGAAGGGATGGCAGAGGGGATCCGGTGGGAGAGAGGGAGGGGGGAAAGGGCTAACCTGTGCATGTCCGCATCCCTCCCAGAGGATTCACAGAAGGCAGAGGCCATTGAACAGGAAGATAGCCACTACTCTTCAGTTTCCTGGACTTTAGACATGGATTGCAGGGGAACCATAAGGAGCAGGATTGTAAGGTAAGGATTTTTCAAAACTATATAGAGAGGCCAGCATTTGCGAAATTTTAGATTTGGGGGTGGGCATGCCCTTTAACACTGTGACCGGTTATTATAGCCCTCCAGGTTGAATATTCCCCCTCCCTTCCAGACAACTTTCTTGTCCAGCAGATATTTGAGATAACTCTTCTTTACAGGCCAGACACAGAGATCCCGTTCTTAAACACAGCAAACCATCCCCAAACACAAAGAAGGCAAACAAATCAAATAAAGAAGGTAAACCAAGACTTAAAAAAAAACACCTTGGCATTACATAAACCCATAAAAACATGTTATATATAGATATGCAAGATTCAGCAGAAATTGGCTTTATATTCTAATATAACCTATGAACCATAGAGTCAACAATTACATAAACTATTCACCCACCAGGTGAATTATATGTGCATCACAATGAGCAGGTGGGGATTCTTGTTTTGCTTTCCTAAAGTTAAATGTCTTTGTCAACCAAGCGCACTTTACAACATGTTTTTTTCAACATATATTAAATGACAATATATCATGATCACATTTATCGAAGCTTCCTATTACCTTCATTTCTATAAAGAGCACAGGGTTATGAGATATTACCAGATCCAACAAATCATCCTTTCTAGTAGGAACATTTTTACATTCTGTGACAGAATACTATACACGTAGTGTGCCAATTTATTTATCATCTGTGACTGTTTTATTGGAATTACAGGCTTTACCATTTTTACTTTAGAAGGCTGAGGCCACACTGTTAGAAATAGAGAATATATAAAAACCTAACACACACTACAACGCACAAAATTGCAAGCGTTATCGCACGCGATTGTGTATGCTTTTCTTGTGCGTTCGCGTTTTGCGCATGCGTTTTCACCATTTCGCATTATGGAAACGCTGTGTTAAGGCACCAAAAATGGTGAACGCATGCATTACCAAAACGCGAATAGACGCACAATGGCATGTGTATCGGAAACCGCGGGAATTTTCGCGTTCCCGCGATTTCCATTTTAGCGAAACGCGTGCGCAAACATGCGAAAAACGCGCTAGTGTGGCCTAGCCCTTAGTCCTAGAGATTTACCAAAATTAGTTCCACTGCAGAATTTAAAAAAAAGCTTACACCCAGTTTGTAAAACATAGAACTTCTTGGTGGATTTTCTGCTAGCCATTCTCAACCATTCCTCTCTGGACATTTAAGCTTAGGTACATACTGGAATAACTGGGAAGGTAACTCAAAGCCCCCACAAAACAGTATATATATAAAAAATTAGTAAGGTGGTCTAAAAATCTTCCACTGCAGTGGGCAGGGTATCCAGCTTAGAATAGTATCTGCACAGTGAAGACAAAGATCAAGCCAAATATATATAGAAATGTCAATGGCGGGTCTTCATTAGGGATGTACTAGAATTCGAACCCGAGTTCGAGACGAACTTTATGAGTTTGGACGAATTCGAACTATTCGAAATAGTTCGATTTTCCGGACTCGCGGGTCTATTTTCGGTAACGTTCTCGAACGTTCGAGGATTTCCGAACGTCCGGCAGGCCTGAGTTCCGCTGAGGATTGCACCTCTTTATATAGGTTTGCAGAAAGTCCTTATCCGTTTCTGATTGGTCAATTTTTATAAGGGCCCTGACAGGGCCGGGGAGGGGGGGGGGTCCCGGTTCTAGCTGCGGGACCCCTTAAGCCCCAAAGGGCCCTTGTTAGGGCCACAAAAGTCCTTGTAAGGACCAAGGAGGGGGTCACAGTTTCGAGCTGCGGGACCCCCAAACGTCGGATTTTGGGAATCTACGGCCATTCTGGGATTTTCAGAAGCGGCTGTTCGATTTTTGCCAAACATTCGAAAATCCTCGAAAAATATCGAAAGTGGCACACGGAAACCGGAAGCAGCTGGCACACGGAAACCGCAAGCAGCGCGCGTGTGCGCTACATCCTTTTTTATGCTGTTCCCCATGCATGGACGGGTTTCCCAGACCATCTCCCAGGTCTCAAGGGGCTGTAAGGTAAGTTTACACTACAATATTCATTTGAACTTTCCGAACTATTTACCCCCCATTGACTTTAATGGGTCCATTTTTGGACTTTCAAACTTTCAAACTTTTTTAGAAGTTCGAAAACGAAATTAACTTTCGAAAGTTCGGTCATCTCTAATCTTCATGCTGAAACCAGACCCAAACATCTGAAGTTGGGGATGGATGTCTAGACCTTTTGATTAAATCACACAGATGTAAAATTACAGCTCCTATTGATTTCAGTGGGGTTCGGTAGTAAAATATCAGTTTTTGGCACTTTCTTTTAAATTTGCAAAACAGCTAGCGGAACGAATCTGCATAGTTTCTGCATCTCCAGTGGGCAGTTGGAAATTACAGTTTGTGAGTAGCCTTTTAAATGTATTCTCACCAGAACTAATTAGCAAGAAACATAAAAATTATCTTTTCTCCATTATAATATTCAATTCATTCAATGGAATTACCATTCTGTAAAGGGATTAGAAAACTTTAATAAACATCTCTCTATAAACGTCTATATTTTTCACCATATTGATGATACGCCTTATGGCCATTACACAATTTTAGTATTTAACCCTGATTTGATGTTAACAGATCAGCTATGGAGCTACAGACCAAATGTTCAGTGATAGATCCACCTTCCCGTACTTTTATCGGACAGTTAAAAACGATGATGATCATTTATTTGCTTTATCAAAACTAATGGCACAGTTTGGCTGGACCTGGGTTGGAATTATTACATCTGATGATATATCTGGTTTGAAAGAACATCAACTGCTGACAAAGTATCTTTCCAATGAGGGCATCTGCATTGATTTCACTATAAAGTTTAATATGAAACAAAAGCAGTTAAAGAATGTATTCCAATACATAAATATCATTGGATGTTCCACTTCAAACATCATTATACTTTGTGGGACAATTTCCTCATTTTCTTTTGCAACGTTAAGTGAAATGGCCTCGATTTCTGTAATGAAAGAAAAAACAATTATCCTCGCATCTAATTGGGGAGCTAATGAATTTGTTATTCCTTATGCAGAAACATTATTTAATTGTAGTTTGTTATTTGCACCAGTTTATCATTATGATCTGAACACTCCAGAAATGTGGAGATTTTTAGAGAATTTTTATCCTTTAAAATATCCGGAGGATAAATTGCTTGAAGAACTTTGGATTGTTTTTTATTCATGTTTGTCAAAAGATGAAAATAAAAACCGTGTGTTGAAAGAACAAGGGTATTATCTTTATAACTGTACCGGAAAGGAACGTATTACTGACCTGCCCAATTTTAGTGACCTGTCCAAGTCTCCCCGTGTGCATCTTGGGGTGGATCTCATGTCTCGTGCACTTCATGATATGATCAAAACTAAACCCCCCAGGGACAAATATCATTATAGGGATCAGGTAATTATTATTATTTTAGTATTTATTTCTTATTATTAAAATCCAATTAATATGACTCCAAATCTAATTTTGCTTTCCAAAAAGGCTGCCAATTTTAGAAATGTATGTATCAAGTGATCCTCAATCTTAATATATATATATATATATATATATATATATATATATATATATATATATAGAGAGAGAGAGAGAGAGAGAGAGAGAGAGAGAGAGCCACCAACCACCAACACAGTGATTCCTCAGTCCTCCAGTTGAGTTTCTAAGGGAACTTCTCAATTTCATTTCAACTATTTTCGATTCAAAGACAACTTTTACCAACAAGTGGCTGGCACTGCCATGGGTTCCAATGTGGCTCCTTCCTTCGCCAATCTTTACATGCAGTGGTTCGAAGAGACACACATTTTCCCATTTATGATGACAATATTGTCATGTACAAAAGGTACATTGATGATGTGTTCATGATTTGGCAGGGGGACCACATTGGGGCCCAGGAGTGTATTGCATATCTTAATGGGTTAAACACCCCTATTAAGTTTACCACTAATATTAATTCTAAAATGGTAGATTTTTTAGATCTTTGAATTTCCATTGAAGGCAACAGGTTTTGTACTTCTCTTTTCAGGAAACCTACTGACCGCAATACCATATTACATCGGAGTAGCTTTCATCCATTACAACAAATTAAGAGTGTTCCCTTTTCTCAATTTCTGTGGATGCTTCAGATTAACACTGACCCTGTGGCAGCTAGTTCACAAGTGGGTGAGATGACTGAAAGATTTTTAGCTCGAGGTTACAAACCTGATCTTTTGGAGCAACAACTCGCCTTGGCACAGGAACGAGTGACCAGCATTCGGGACTGTGTGAATATTGACAACACTAAAGATGTTATGGCTTTCACTGTGGGATATACAACTCTCAGCCAGAAAATTCGGCAAAGTATAGTCAAGCATTGGGATTTGGTACAGGTTGATAAGTCACTTCTGTTTAAGAATACCTCAATACGATGTGCGTATAGAAGGGCTCCTAATTTACGCAATCTGTTGGTAAAAACAGACATGAGACCTCCAAAAACTGTGGGCAACAAGAACTGGTTGAATATGAAAAATGCTACTGGATGTTTCCGGTGTTTGGGTTGTCAGACGTGTCGCCATGCATTGATTGGGAAAGACTTCCCACACCCACACTCTGGTAAAAGATTTGTGATCAACTTTAAACTTACCTGCTTGTCGACCCATGTTGTATATATTATAGTCTGCCCCTGCGGTCTTTATTACGTGGGTAAAATGTCCACGACTGTTAGAGAGTGTATGAACAATCATAGAGCTGCCATTAGAGCAGCTTTGGCAGATCCTTATCCTGCCATTGAGAGTGATAATAGGTTTGGGGAAAAATCGGTGGCGTGCCACTTTAAAGCCGTTGGCCACCAAATTGCGATGTTTAAATGGATGGCTGTGGATCATATCCCCCCCCCCACGGTGTTGGGTCCTTTGAGGGACAAGAAGCTGCTACAACGCGAGGCACATTGGATTCGCCGACTGGATACGTTGGCTCCTAGAGGACTAAATGAGTCCTTATCATTGGCTTGTTTTCCTTAATCTGCCTAAATTGTGTAATCGTCTACATTGTATAATATTTCCTGTTTTTGATGGATTTTCGCCGGCTCTGTATTTAGGCTCTGTTTGGTATCGATATACATTCTGAATGGGTGAGCTAAACATATAAATGTGTATCAATGTGTATGTGAGTTACAATGTTAGCTTGCATATATTTAGTTTCAAAGTATTAATTCACTATCAGTTGTTCAGAGTCTCTGGCTCACTCCCTTGTGGCTGTGGTCAAGATTTAGTTCCTTTCCTTTGATCTTCCTCTATTTGCATCCACATATGGCTTTTTGTAGTTTTTAATGTTTTTGTATGGTGCACGAGTAGCGTGGTATACACAGGGTTAAGGTTCCTGGTGGGAGGTTCTACCTGGGCCTTTAAGATGGTGAGAGCAACTGAGAATGGACGATCCTGATGATGGCCGAGACGGTGGCCAAAATGCATTGATCATTGTTCCAACACTACTGGTTGTTTGAAGAAGTCCTGTGATTGCTCTGTTTGTTTAGGTGGTTGGTGGCTATACATCTCTGGCAGGTACACCACCCGGGCTGAGTGGCGGTGCTCATGGAGTGCTAGCGGCCAAAGGAGAGTTTACGTGTATAAATATATATATATATATATATATATATATATATATATATTATATATATATACACACAATACAAAACTAGATCAACTGGACTAAAAGTTTAGTTCTTGAAGACGTTTCGCTAGTCATCCGACTGGCTTTCTCAATTCAGAATGACTTGTACACCACCACCACCTCTATTCAGGCTTTGTTTCTAACACCTGGCTGTGATATGCTAATTGTGACTTTCCAGGGTACATAATTGACAACAGATTCTTGTACAAGTCATTCTGAATTGAGAAAGCCAGTCGGATGACTAACGAAACGTCTTCAAGAACTAAACTTTTAGTCCAGTTGATCTAATTGAATACAACGGATATACCATGACCTGGATGAATAAGAACCTACACAAGTAAAAGTTTATAACCTTCCCCCAAACCAGACCCTGGGTCAGGTAAAAGAGGGAAGAAAGAGTTCCCATAAAGGTCAAAGCCATATTAATATATCTGATAATATGTGTCCAGGGCAATCACGTTTGATATTAATTTTTTGGATAAATCTGGTAGAATTAGAATGTTGTTGGGATATTACAGTGTACAGATTAAAGTTACAGGGGTCAGTATAAATTGAGGATTAAAGGAAGGTTTGGGACATGTTGGAAGGGTGAAATTTTCTCAGGAGACCTTTAAATGCAAGGAACTTTCTAAGGTCTAGTGTCATACTTTTGAGGTCCAACCTGATTGAATTTTTTATTCCTTCATGTACCATCATTTTCTATTATTTTCTATTACACACACTGTCCACCTTTTAGAATATTAAATCTAAAATTTAATAAGTTTTGACTTTGATGCTCTAAACAACTCAAGTAGCCTCTTAGCTTCCAGGACAAGATGTGTATAGCCAGTGAGAGTCAAGAGTGATTGTGTGGTGTCCCCAAAGACTTAAGCATGGGTTGGTGGCAACAAATTACTGATTGGTTCAATCTGACTGATTGGTCAGATCACATGCCCAGTTAAGATGCAGGAAAAGGTGGTGGACCGTGTTAGCCAGTCAAAATGTTTACAGGGTAACCTTTCGAAATTAAAAAAAAAAAAAAAAATTGGTACAAAGGGAAACTTTAACTTACCACTTATATCAGCCACTTTGATCCACAGAATCTTGTATCTTATCTGTTTGACCCTTGCAGATCCCTTTATATGACTTTGTTACCACCTTCCACACTGATATTCCCTTTATCTGGTTATTTGAACTATGAGCTGAATGTTGTAAATATATCAGAGAGCACCATAGCTTCATTGTATTCAGCTTGATAAAGGAACTAGAATGTCCTGAAAGCTTGCCCAGTTAACTGATGGTCGTGACAAGTATATTTTTAAGGAAAAAAAGCTGTATTTTCCAACTCAAATGACCTTAACCTGCCCAAAGGGTGTCCGTTATGGTCTTGCCCTTGACAGTAGAGAACTGTTTGACCCATCGAACAGCCAATCAGTAGAACAAATGTTATTAAAATTTAATTTAAAAGTTAATCCTGGGTAAAAGAAAAATCATTGCAGAATCTAAAATGGCAGCTCACTACTAACCACATGAGATCACTTAATTTATCACAATGAAAGAGAATATGTATGTAACTATGTATGTGAAAAAATAATGCTATTTCCCACTGAACTGCCACTTTAATGACCAGTATTACAAAAATCAGAAATGAACAATATTGTACAATATGTCATGCAATCAATTGACTACTTCTTTACACCCGCCTTCTGCCGTAAACACCATCAGTCAACATCAATTTGAAGTGGAGGTTTGAATTTACAACTGTAAAGAAGTTGTCGCCTTTCATTATGGAATTTGTGTTGATTTGGTGATATTTACATTTTTTTCTTTCAGATACAGGAAAATGTATATACAGTACGAATGAATGTATTGTGTAGAGATATTGTATCTCTTTCTGGATTCTCCCTTTTCACCTCTATCGACAGTATACATTCTCTAGGCTGAAATATATAGAACGGTCACATAGTCTCATGTCTTTATACATCAAAAACTATTATACCCATTTGAGCAACAAAAGGGATTCTGTATTAACATAATTAATAATTTAACTATTTATTAGCGGGGAGATTTAATAATTTCCATGGAAAGCAGCTTATCTACCCTAACGTGATTTATTGCAAGAACCCAGAAGTTAAGCAGCGACATCCTTACGCCACCAGTTCAAAGGCTTTGGTTTTCTTGCTCCTACAAAAGCTATGGGAAATTGAATTGGGTGCCTGAGCAGTTAATAGCCAATGGCTCAGCCCCAGGGAAAGTGGGTAGCATGGGTTTAACTCGTTTTTAGCTGATACCGGCAAATAATGAATCTCTCTATTTATTTATTGAATAATGTATTTTCTCTAACACTCCAACAATAATAACAAATTGTTTATTTTTTTGAAAACTCTAACAGTTACATCACTACTTGAAAAAGCTTCGTTATAAATCCCAAGATGGAGAAATTTTATTTTTCAATGAAATCGGAGAGAGTATCTCTGGATATGGGGTCTCTAACTACATTATAAATAAAAGATTAATTGAAACCTTTCTTGGTGGGACATCACCATTGGCTCCTAAGGAAAAGATAAACATCAACTTTACCTCAATCACATGGAAAACCCAGGACAATACAGTAAGAGAGATATCTTGTCCTTCATCCAAAATAAAATACAGTTTAACACTTGAATCTTGGAATCTGTTTGTTTTTTTTTTTGGTAATGCAATAATGAGAATTAAGTGTTAAAAGCAACGTAAATATCTATATATTATATCTACAAAATATGTCTAATGACAAACTCAATATGAAAAACAATCCACAAAACACAAATGGAAATATTTTAATAGGAACATAAGAAACTCTTCAACTGTGAAAGGGAATTAAAAGGATCAACGTACAAAAACCTTCCTTCCAATTAATCTATAATTCTACAACATTCCGCTTTAGTTTAAAACGTAAAAAGCATTTGGTTTGCAGACCTGTCTCAGTTCAACAAACAAAAATAATAGTAAATATATTGTTAAGTGTCAGAATTCATGCAGAGAAATGTCTTACCTGACACTTAATTTCTGGTACAATATTTTTCTTTGAACTCAGCCAGGGAGACTGAAAGCTACAAGTTCACTGACTAAACTTCTAAAACAAATGTTTAAATATAAAATAAAATGAGAGGTAGGAATGCTTGTTCCTATCTCTCATTTTAGTACATTTAGTTAAAATGAATTTAAAGCAATTAATGTGTACACACAGTCACCACAGTGTGATCAAGACACTAACAGAAATATGTAATATTTATTGTTATAATGAATGTGCTGGCGTTTAGCTCAAGTTATTAGCTAACCGCCTCTACTCAATCTTTACTAGAGATGTCCGAACTTCGCAAAATCCGGTCCGCTCAAGAACACGCAAATTTTAGAAAAAATTTGAAAATTCAAAAATCTGCGAGCAGACCCATTAAAACCTATTAAAATGAAAGTTCGGCAAAATCCGTTCTTCGAAAATACGAGGATTCTTCGAAAATACGGACCCGAAAATGAGGCTTGCTCCATCCAAAAATGTCAAAAATCTGCGAAATTTTGAATTTACAAGGATTTCTCGTATTTTCAAAAATACAAGAAATCCTGGTAAATTCGAAAATTTTTCGAAAACGCAGTTCAGAAAAGTTCGGAAGGCAGAAAAACGGAAAATCTGCGATATCCGCCGTTCGCGAACGAGGTAAATCCGCTGCAGATCTGGGTTCGGATCCGCGAACTGCACCATCACTAATCATCACGCTTGATCAATCTAGATTTATTCTTCAAAGACAAACAACAGACAATTTCCATAGAGCGATCGATTTAACTTTACAAGTACAAATTCAAAAACAACCATTCTTACTCCTATCCTTGGATGCCCAGGAAACATTTGATATGGTAAACTGGACTTGTTTACAGTATTAAAAACAGCAACAAAGTGCATTCACTCAACAAGTTCTATCAAAAGTAACATCTGATCGCTGCAATACATCCAATATCTGCAAATGAGACAGGAATAAATTTGACCTTTTGACGACTATCTTAAAAAACAACATTCTGCATCACCAGCCATAATAACCTAAAATGGAAAAGGAACGGAAAAGTTATTATGGCTTAAACATGAAGTTACAAAAAGATTATTAAAAAACAGTGCTACAGTGATATATAAGAAAAAGACCTAGTTTACCAATTGAATATAATCTACCCCCCATCCCCTCTAATCCCCTATTTTCCTTCTCTCTCCCTCGCCCCGCCCCTACCATAATTAACACACAAACATTTTATAGAAATACTATTATATATTATTATAATTAGAGATAAAGTTTGGATCCGATTCAGAACTCTCAGATCTCACAGAACTCTTAATTTTCAGATTTTCAAAAATTTGCAAAGATTTGATAATTATCGTAATAGATCAAATGAAATGTTAGAAACATATCAAAATTGAAAATTCAAACATTTCAGAATTTTTTAAAATGATCCAGCCACATGACCTAAAATCACCAACCAGTGTCAACCCCCAGGGTATAAAAGGCAGTGTTCCTGGTGCCATTTTGCCAGTGTGTTGTAGAGTTTATTAGACTGACAGTGTTTAAGTTCAGTGTGGTGGGTTAACACCTGCTCTTATCCCCCGTGTTCAAACATCTACAGACCCAAGAGTCTTAGCATGTTGTATAATGATTAATAGGCCTATTCGAGGCTCGATAGTAGATCCTTAAACAGTGGGATAGAACAGGGAATAGTAATCGAGATTTCAAGAAAAGGCAAACCTACAAGTTCGTGAACATTCAATGCGGAACCTCGGGGGGAAAAAAGTGGTTACTCCTCTAAACTGCTTTTGCCTTAGTGGCCACTGCTAAGACCAATGTATTTAGTTGCATTTTTTAGAATCTTCTACTTATTGGATATCCAACATTATCTGGTTACCTTTATCTGGTTTATGCTTTGCAATAATTTGAAATTAGCTCTGACAGTTAAACAGTTGTTTTGTCATTAATATGATTACTAATATAAATAACAATGAATAAACAAGCATATTTAATTTAAATGTATTTAGATGCCAAGATCTCAATGTTCAGACAACTGTCTCCCTGGCTCTAGGAAGGCACCAAAACAAGGATCCCAGTCCTGTTGTTATGAATGTGTCCTGTGTTCCGAAGGAGAGATCTCCAATATAACTGGTAGAGTTGCATGATAAGTATTTGATAATTAGAAAGTAATACAATAATAAAAGACTTAATCTTATAATATATTTACAGTTTTCTTTTTTTAAATCTTTTTCTGCCTGTCTATAATTAAAGGGCATGTCCACCCCTCTTACAAAAGTTGAGCATGAAACAGAACAACCCCCAAAACCCAGGTTCCGTTTTACTTACATTTACCAAAGATGCTCTCCAACTGTGTAAAGAGCCTTACAAAGCCACGATCCATTGCCAATTAGTCCATGCCTCCACTGCTGCTGCAGGTGCCCTTTACGTGCTCAAGCAGCGTTAGCAGAGGCTTGTTCCTTAATGGCCGTCAGTTACTGGCCATGACGTCATTGTCATGGTCGTGATTGACAGCCGTTACCTGGAAGTAACTGGGAGCTGTGGCGATGGATCATGGGTTTGTAAGGTTCAATACTTAATCTGGGTGCATCTTTGGTAAAAGATGGGTTTGGGGACGTGTTCTTTTATATGCTTGATTTTTGTAAGAAGGGTGGACATCTAATATAGTTTATGCACTGCCAGCTTACTTATTTTTTTAGATCAGTTCAGATATCTTACCCTTTAATACATTTGGAGAAGTCCTTTCTACAATGGGAACTTCAATGGATGTTTCAGCTGGGCACAAGAAGCCCGGATGGCCTGAATGAGGTTAATTTTACATGCTTTCTCTAAAACAAATAAATGTTGATTAGGCTGATTATACTTCCCCTTTAAGACAAGTATGAATCTTGGAAATTTGCCCTTAAATAGAACTCAGAAAATACAAAGATGAGGCTGGAGGTTTTCTGGTGATGAGGTAAAGGAATGACGTCTTAAAGAGCCTGGTTAAGATAACTTGGTTATCCACAAGATGTGCGGATCCCCTGGGTACGTAGTAAACAACTAATGATAACTCTTCAAAGAGAAGAGCTTTCCCTTAAGAGATAAGTTTTTATCTCTCATCATTGCATTAACCCTCCCCCCAATATACAGTATCCATGGCTATAATAAAGTAATGTTTTTAAGAGTTTTATATGTTGCACTTAAATATCTATTTTAAAAAAGCACTTTTAGGTTTACGGTAACCTGTGCAGCCTGAGTATATATGGCACCGTCACACGGGCAGAGCCGGCAAATGGTATAAGATTGATACCGGACAAAAATAGGCCACGCCCTGATGAAGTCACGGGTCATGTAACGAAACATACGTCGGCGGTCTTGTTTGGCGGTACATGGCGGCTCGGACAAGCGTAAAACTGAGTATTGTATAACCCAGGAGAAGTCTCTGGGACATGGGCAGTAAGGCTCTACGAGACTGGTAAGGACTGTAGTATATGTATGATAGCAGGAGCACTCCGGAGGTAAGATGCCATGAATATCATAGCAGGCAATCCTTTGGTCTAATAGGCAATCTGTATGTATCTACCTGCAGTTAAACTATGGAGTATGTTTTAAACAAGGATGCTTATCTGTATAATGTCCGTTGACCGCATGTACTAGCCACGTTTCATGTTTGTGTGTATTTGGTGGTTAAGGGGAGGTGGGTGTTTTAAAGGCATATGGGTTGAATCCAGTGGATGTTGCTGGGCAATATCACCAATATGGTCAGAGTGATAATACTGTGCCGTGGTATGTTTTGGGCGCGAACATAGGCCCTACCCAAAATGATACGGTTAATGTATCAAAGAGTAAGATATCTGAACTGATCTGAAAATTAAGTAAGCTGGCAGTGCATAACCTATGTTAGAGTTTTGGGGACTTTTGGACATACATTTTAATACTAATACATTTAATACATTTTTGCTTGGTATCCAATTTAAAAAAAAGCATTTGAAACATTAATTGTACATAATTGTGGAATACGCAATTTGAAGTGCTGTGTTAATTTTGTAAACGTAACAGCGGGAAAATTTCCTAACATACTGTTTTCCCCCCCAGCACAAGCTGTAGCTTAATTTGAGTTTTACACAACCTTAACTTTAAAGCAGCACAAAGCCACCGATCGATCTTAACTTTCCCCGATCCCGTGATGAACTTAATTGCGTTGCGAGATCAATGAAACTCATGTTACTCTGCGATATTAAATCTCGTTTTCTAAAGGCTCCAATTTTCAATGAGTACAATGAGAGAAGATATATGTAAATAAGAAACAGAGGCTTCTGGGTAATTTCTATGTTTCCATGGCAGCTCTCAGTAAAGCTATATCTTTTAAAATATTTTGACAGCATTCCCCAAGCTAAATGCAAAACCAGAGTGCCAACTAAAGACTTTATTGAGCCATCATCTGTTTAGTGCGGTGTGAAGCGCCTATAGATAGACATCACTAACCTATAGACAGACAGCAGCTGGGAAGCTGTACTGCCTTTTTCTCTACCTATTTTATTTAAGATATACAGTATGTAGTCACCCCACTTTATTCTATTCAGGAGACTCCCCAGAAATTTAAAAAAAAAAAATTTTAGACCGTACCACCAAATTGAAATGTATAAGCATTTCTGATGATTATTGTTTTAGAATAATTACCGAATTAACTAAAATAGTGAGATATTTTAAGAAATTACACTTTCCCGGGTTTTTGGGTAAGTTGCAAATATCTGGACACTGCTGTTCATCGAATTGAAAGTTTATTTCTAATATTTAAAAATGTCCTAAAATAAAATAGATTAAAACTATGGGGGTTATTCAATAAAAGTTCTTATCGTTTAAAATGGTGCTAATTTTGCCCCAACCAATCAGATGTTAGCTTTCAAATGTTACATAAGTTCTGATTGGTTGGGGCAAAATTAGCACCATTTTAAACGATAAGAACTTTTATTGAATAACCCTGTATAACTGGTTATTCAAGAACAGCACAAATAAGAGCCTAATCCATCCTGAATAAAGCAGTATGCCACTACGGGTGGTTACAGATACAAAAAAAAATGTACCTGCTATGTATTTTGAACAGCTTTCAAAATAAACTCCACTTAAACTTGAAAAAAACACCCACAAACTATACATTTTTGAAATCTGCATACCTTCAGCTACATGTCAATGCCATCCTTTTATACCTTCAGAACTAACAACCTAACTCCAAATAGGACAAATGCATACATGTAATTACAGAAAAAAAACCACTCAAAACTGCTTTATATTTTGAGCAACCTTTAGACTATAAGGAGATTTTCTGAAAGAAAAAAGAAAAGCATTAAAAATCTTACTTGAACATGCTAAACAAAAAAAAAAAAAAATATTCTAATATATGTCCTGAATCAAACATTATGCGATATGCATGGGTATACACAGAGATATGCCCACTAACTAACACCAATGCATTGTTGCAAAGTGTTTTTAAATGTGTTGCTCCATTCAAACAGTCTGCTTGTCAGGCACTGGAGTTCTCTCCCACTCCTTTTTCTGTACATTACCCTTTGAAACCAACTGGACTTTTTTCCAAGCTGTATAAGAGCAGTAAGACCAGGGAAGAGAGAAATCTGTGACATCAGTGTGATTCCTGATAGTTCCGCCTCCTGGTTTCCCTTTCCCCAATGGATTAAAAGTGTCTCCGTTGGTTAGGAAACACTAGTACTATCCCATAATTTATATCCCTTCCAGCTTTATGGTCACTGTTCTCTTTATCCTGTATCTGTTCTTTCCCTCCCACCTGCCAAGACATGATTTATGATAGATTTCTGCATTGACTTTCTTCTTTTTGGGTCTCCCACAAGCAACTTTAGACATGTGCCTTTGTTTACTGCAGAGTGAGAAGGTGATTCACGCACAGGAGAGTCTAAATGCTAATGCCATTGATTAATATTCTGCAAAGAGATGTTATCTGCAAATTAATATTCTGCAGAGAGATTCTAGACTGAAACAAGCCTAACAAGCCTAACTTTAATGTAAGATATATAAAGAAATATTTCTTCTTGGGAAGGTTGTATTCCTGACCTTGCATTGTATTAGTGTAACAGGCTTTCATTTCCCCTGCCTACTGGCTTTGAAAAAAAATAAATATAAATCTCACGTCTTCAATCAAACAGTATACCTCATGCATAGGTGCACACAGACAGACAGCAGACAGCCATAAAAGTACTCAAACACACAACAACCTATGAGTATGTCTTTATGATGGGGAGGGGGGGGCAACATCCCACAAAATAGCAACCCTTTCCATCTGCATATCAAGCTGACTCACTTCCTCACTGCCAGCATTAGGTGGCTTATAGCAGACACCAACAATAACATAAGCTTCCTTTTTGATGCCCAATTCCACCCATATTGCCTCCGTTTTATCAGCCATATTTACTGTTATTTCTTGTAACTCATGTTTAAAAGTCATGTACACCCTTAAAACAAAATTCTGGGACTTGTCAGTTATCTGCTTTAGGGGCAGGTAACTGACAATTGACCAGTTTTTTGTTTTAAGGGTGAACATTCCCTTTAACACAAATATATTCCCCTCTCTTTTTCCTATTTTTTCTATCATCCCTAAACAAGTAGTATACTTCTAAATATACAGCCCTATCACGAGCATTGTTCCACCAAGTTTCTGCTATACCTTTTACATCATACTTTCCAGTCAAAACCATTATCTCTAATTCTCCCATTTTTTTAGCCAGGCTTCTCATATTTGCAAACATACATTTTAGATTAAAATTACATTCCTGCAAATTATTTATGTACTTCAGTACACATGCCTCCCTATCCTCTATGCTAGCCCCTCTCCCCTTTACTCCCACTACTGGCCTATCTACAACCTGTTTACCTCCTGTGCTTTCTATCCCTGTGAGATTGACTTTACCCCCCCCCCCCAAAAAAAAAATCAAGTTTAAAAACTCCTCCATTTCGATACTTTATATATATGCCTCTAGGTTAAGACTACAGTTTGGGAAATATTGGAGGTTCGTTTTCTGTATATATGTTACTAAAATTCCCATATAGGACTTTTTTTATTTCTGGATTTAACTTTGATTTCTAGTGTTCAAATTGAAGTGTCTTATTTGTTATCAATTTATCTTTAATACAGACAGTATAATATGCACCATGTGCCCTGACATGGAATGGCCCAATGAAAATCAGGATCAGTGCATTGCAAGAAAGGAAGATTTTTTGTCATATACTAATTATGTGATTTCTGCAATTATTTCATTGGCCTCCATTCTCTTTTTCCTTATAACCTTACTGATTCTGGGAGTTTTTATTAAATACTGGGAAACCCCTATTGTGAAAGCCAATAACAGGAGCCTCAGCTTCCTTCTTCTGGTCTCTATCAAGCTCAGCTTCCTCAGTGTGTTTCTGTTCCTTGGTCGCCCTGTCGATATAACCTGCATGTTACGTATAATCACTTTTGGAATCACCTTCTCCATAGCTGTCTCTTCTCTCCTGGCCAAGACTATCATGGTTTACATTGCATTCAAAGCCACCAAGCCTGGGAGCTCATGGAGGAAATGGGTGGGAGTCAAACTGTCCAATTCTGTAGTCTTGATCTGTTCATCCATTCAAATAATAATCTGTATTACTTGGTTGGCCATTTCTCCTCCTTTTCAGGATATGGACATTTACACTTACCGTGGAACAATCATCATTCAGTGCAATGAGGGATCAGCTATTGCCTTTTACTCAGTTATTGGTTATATGGGGCTTCTAGCAGCTGTTAGTTTTGTTTTAGCATTTTTAGCTCGCACCTTACCGGACAGTTTTAATGAGGCCAAGTACATCACTTTCAGCATGCTGGTCTTCTGCAGTGTTTGGATCACAATGATCCCGGCCTATCTGAGCACCAAAGGGAAAAACACTGTGTGCGTGGAGATATTTGCCATATTGACCTCTAGTGCTGGACTGTTAGGCTGTATATTTCTTCCAAAATGTTACATAATATTTTTAAAACCTGAAGCTAACACAAAAACTCATTTAATGAGAAATAAGGTCCTATTATCTTCCAAACATTCTAACCACCTAAACAATTAAAGGATAAGTTAATTCAAAAAGTAAACCTATCTGTTTCTGCATAAATTGAATGTGAGGTAAAGGAGCTTTGTCTTACCTCCCATTCTTCAATTAATCTAACAGGAGCAGGGAAGGAAGATTTAAAACTTACCTTACTCTTCTGACAGATCTTAAATTATACTATAAAATGCATACACCAGGAACTGTCAGAGGGAGGAGTCTGCAGTGGAGCACGCTAGTCCTTACATTTTCAATCTTTGTCCTCGGCTCCTGATTTATTGAAGAACGAGAGATAAGACATAGCTCCATAGCTTTTTTATTGAACTATTCCTTTAAAGATAAGATTTTTGCCTAGATGATAAATAATTTGATAAAGATGAATAACAATGCAAAAAAAAAAAAATCTGTTGTAAAAAATCTTTACACCGGTATATACATTTTCAACAAAATTTTAAATTTGAAAAGCTATTTTAAAGTATAGAAATACTATGATTTATTATATACCATTTTTAAAAAGTCCCCAAAATGAAAGTCACCATGGTATATTTTTATGGTTTAATTATTTAAAATTTAGAATAAATTTAGAAAAAATTTAGAATTTTAAATTTATTTTAAATTAAGAATTTTAATAAACAAGCAATAACTGGGGAATCCCACCTGTAATTAAAGCAATACAAATGTTCAAACCTAATTATGTCTTATTTATTTTCCTGGTGGTATGCTAAGAGATCTACAGATACAGTTGAGTCACAACATTTGGAATACATATCAACTTCACCTTCTCCATAGCTGTATCTTCTCTCCTGGCCAAGACTATCATGGGATTCAAAGCCACTAAGCCTGGGAGCTCAGGGAGCAAACGGGTTGGGGTAAAAATTTCAAATTCAGTGGTTTTCCTCTGTTCATCCATTCAAATAATAATCAATATTTTAAAAATATAATCCTTTATATTATATAAATAAATTTATATTTTTACAGAGATTGCATTGAGTTTCTAGGAGCAACTAACTAGGTGGGTGTATATAGCATTATTACACATAGGAAAGGTCCATATGTATGTGTAATTAGCACTATTTAATTAAAATCACCATAAGAAATAACACCATACAAAGTATAGTACTACTACCTACTACTGAATTACAAAACAATTTATATACAATTAATAAACTAAACTTACTTTACTGGACACCCCTAAGTTTGAATGGAAAACTCAAAATGATAGGTTAAGACACACCTCCAGGATTTCTACAGGGTCTCCATATAGACACTAAAAGGAACTGGAATTTTACTAACATCCAATTAGAGGTTCTGATCTTCCACTGTTAGCAAATCAAAAAAAATCTCTTAGGCACTGTCCAGGACAAGACAGGAAGTGTATTACACCCAATTAGGTGCTGTTTGTAAAACATGTGACAGTCTTAGCCAATTAGAAAAATCTTCAGACTCTCACATTTACTCCCCCTCCCCTCTCCATAGAAAGTAATGAGACAATCCAGTTTCTGTATGCTAGACAGGAAGTGTCTGTTTATGATTAAATGACTTTGCATGTCTCTGAAACTACCTAGCATTCTTAGAGAAATGGGCATTTTTTACCCCAATATTAATATATTAAAGGACAACTCCACCCTCATAAGAACATCTTTTAGAAAGAACGGCCTCTTTAAAATATGTTGATATATCATTGTTTGTCCTATGAATTCATTATTGTATGCCTGCTATGCTTCTGGATGCCTCATGGAAACTGAGCAATTTAGAAACCTGTACTGAGCAGGTACTGAGCCTGGGCATGCTCAGAAGAGGCAGATAGAGGATTAACATTCAGTCATTGGCTGTGATGTCAACTGTCAAATCCATAACCTGGAAGCAGAAACGGGAAAGAGGACATTGTGCAGGATTTCAGGTTAGACTTATATATTTCAGATTTCAAACTATTACCGCATAGGGTTTTGGGGGGTGATTTACCTGCATGTAAGTTTTCATTTTAGGGCTGGACTTGCCCTTTAAACATGAGGCTGTCAGGTACCTACAGTTATAAGAAGGCTCTGTTTCATTTTATACCCTGTGGGGAGCTTTTAGCTCCTTTATCCAAACCTCTCCATAATTTGTCAATTTAATCAGAATCCTGTGTTTCCTAACCCTATAGTGACTGTAAATCTGGAACTTGTGGTAATTACCAATTAGTATGAACCTAGCATGTTATTCTGGATCCTGTATATGGTCTCAGGATGTCCAATGGAGCTGTTCATATTGAATTGCACATTGTGGCAGGATTGCCTGGATCTGTGTTCAGATCTGCAGGTTAATACCATTTTGTCTGGATACATATAATACATGTGTCCCAACTGAGCATCTGCTTTGTGTGAGAGCCCTGCCAGAACAGATGACTGTTGGTCACAGTAAAAGTGGCTGCAGCCAGCAGCGCATGTGACAGACTGATCATGTGGTCCCATAGGGAACTGCATGATTGGCCGTGATTTACTAACTGACCCATTTGTCTAATACGGATGACCGAACTCAATCGCGGCTGGCCACCCCACACCATCACATATTTCCAGCTGACTAATCTGTGGAACTATTGGTTCGTTACTGGTGTTTACCCAGCCTTAAGGTTCGTACACACATGCGATTGCAGGTGCCAATCCGTGATGCACAATGTGTACGAACGCCCGATAATCGTGCCATGTATGGGCACTTTATCGACTAAAATGGCCGTTCTGTCGATACACAGCACGAATATAATCTGAAACGGCCATTCGCACACGTCATGCGTCGGCACCGGCGATCGCATGGGTGCACAAACCATGAGACTTTATAGATTATAACTGCCAGGTAGGTGGTATTTGGAAGTGAGTGCAAATATAATAAAGGTTATGACTCTAACAGGGAGATTCACCCATAGGCACAAGCTCTCTGGGCAAATCTCCCATATGGGATTTACCAGAGGCTGTGCGATTTTGGGTGAATCTCACCCGCACATAAGTATTTATCGCCAGCTATTAGTTGGTGTTTAATACTTACGTGTAAAGAGGCACGTAACCTCTGGTAAATTACTTTGAAACGGCCGCACGAGTGCCTCTTCTGGTACTCGCACTGCCGCCGCAAGGCGGGCATTAACGTTGCGCCAACCAATCGACCCATGTAATGCTTCCCTAATCCAATAGTCTAATAGCTATGGATGTAAGGGAAGGGCAGATGAATCACTTGCATGTTCAAACCCTTGGGTAGGAAGCGCTAAAGCATGACCGTGGGCTTTAAATGTCTGTAAGTCAGGAAAATGTCTTTATTCCAGGATGTATGAAAACTAAGTTTTCCAGAATTCTGTGCAGTTAGGGAATGCTGGGAGTTGTAGTTTTAAACATGTGAAAAGTTCATTAAGAAGACACTAACTGCAAAACAGAGAATGCTGGGATTTGTAGTTTTCAAACATGTGAAAGGTCACAAGCTTAGGCTGTATTAGATCTAGACAGATGCCTTAGCTACAGGATATTAAGAAAAAACTTACTGCAAACAGAGAATGCTGGGAATTTTGGTTTTCAAACACGTAAAAGGTCACAAGTTAAACAAGCCTACTTTATACCATTAGGCTGTATTATATCTAGACACATGCCTTTGCCACAGGCAATAAATAATATACTTTTATTTTCTTTAAGTGAGAAATATGTGTTTATATGTTAGATTATTAAGGCAATGCTATTATAATAACATGATTCTATGAAGTACCTTCTATTATAAGAAGGCTCTATTTAATTTTATACTCTGTGTGGAGCTTTTAGCTCCTTTATTCACACCTCTCCCTAACATGTATATTCAATCAGTATCCTGTGCTCCCAAGTCCTAACCCCATAGGTTAGTTAAACTTGTTGTGGTAAATGCTAATAAATATGAACCTTGCATGTTAATCAGGATACTCTATAGGATTTAAGGTGGCCATACATATATCCGATTTTACTTATCCAACCAAGCGCTCATGCAATATTAGTTTGATCTTGCCAGAACCACCTTTCCCATTCTTCTATGCCACAGACAGACAGTTCTTGCATGATCGGTCTAATGTCGCGGGAGCACTCGGTCGGGAAAGTAAAATCGAATATATGTATGGGCTGCTGCTTTTGATTGCCCAAAGGTGCTTTTTAGATTGCCTGGGTCAGTTCTCAGACCTGCAGGTTTATTCCTCATAGATCCTCTATATTCTAGCTGGCAGGTAGTATAGGTAAGGGAGGATATAAGTGTGTGTTTGTTCATTTAATATGATGCGATTATTTGGGGGTTTTTTTAGGACCTTCATACTAATTTTATTATTGCCTCCCTGGATGTTTCCTGATGGTTCCTGTGAGCACTGCAACTACACATAGCAAAACATACACACATAATTTCCACTGTGCACCAACGGGCACACTTTTGCTAGTATATTTATATATTTATTTTTTTTATATATTGTTTTTAATATTTTTTAAAACTGCAGCTAACAACATTTTTTATACATGAAAAAAATATATAGATTAATATGAAAATGACATTTTACGTTTATTGTATGTCCACCTTTCGTAAAAAAATTTAATATAATAGTCTCCCTGCCCCCCCTAGCCCTAACCGCTATAGTTTTAATATCAGAAAGTGCCCCAAACAATACAGTACTCCTGGTGGGCGTTTTTTTGGACTTTGGGGGGGGGGACTACAGAAGAACCCTATGGAGCTGGGATATAAGGTAAGGATTAAACTACACTACACAATGGGGCCAGTAGTGGGGGGGATTATAGTTTTGGGGGTGGACATGCCCTTTAAATATAACACATATAACCTAAAAAAACCCAAAAAAAGCTTAATATTTATTATTTTTTATTTATAAACTCTTCCACAAATCAGAGACCTATAATTGAATTATCATGTTTCCTGTATTTTGTGTCCTGTATATTAAGAATATTTTTTGTTTCATCTTTTTCAAGTTTTCAGTTACAATACCATCCTGTTTAAAAATATGCATAGAGAAAGGGAATACTGGGGTCACGGCTCTTTGATGACTACATGGGCTGTATTTTGTACTGACAACAACATGGAAGCCTTCTTAGTTTCAAAAACTATAACTTAGTTCTGCACAGTCTCAACATGGGCACTGCTCTGCTTATACCTCTCCCCCTCCTCATTGCCTCCTTTACTCTGCTGATTCCCTTAATGATTGCAGAAAGTGTGCTGGCAGATAGCCAAAGAGGTCAGAGATAGGACACACATTATAATTTCTGCTTCTGGAATGACAGGTCTTTCCCTGTACATGCAGTGATTTTAAATGATGATTTCTCAGGATCTACAGCTCATGATGATAAGACCCACCCCAACTCCAGGTATATTCAAGAAAAAGTGTATATTCTAAACTAAGTTCCATTAGAGTTCTAAATCACACTTCATATTATGGCAGCAGTTCTGGGAAAGTTCCATAAAAGTTCCATAACAGTATATGGGGCTGTGTATGGGACTTTCTATGGGGCTGTGTATGGGACTTTCTATGGGGCTGTGTATTGGACTTTCTATGGGGCTGTGTATCTGTGTATTGGACTTTCTATGGGGCTGTGTATTGGACTTTCTATGGGACTGTCTGTTGGACTTTCTATAGGGGGTATGTATTGGACTTTCTATGGGGCTGTGTATGAGGTTTTCTATACGACCGTCTTTAGAACTATCTATGGGACTGGCTGTGGTAGAAAGTCAACCCTCGGCGTATGCTCAGTTTTTCAGGTAAAAATAAGTATCTTGGCGTATACTTTGATCGGCTTATACTCGAGTATATAAATATATAGACATTACCTGTATATGACTACCTAGTTACTTAGCTTAGTAAAGATACTGTATACTGATACTGTTACTGTACAGCAGAGATGTCTGAATCTCTAAAGTTTCGTTATGTTTTAGGATTTACAGAACTCGGGAAAAACCCGAAAGATCCGAAAATACAAAAATGGAAGGTACTTCTGGGGGGTTCATAATGTATTTTTGAGGGTTACTGAATGTACAATTTATATTCGTAACCCTTGAAATTAACTTTGAACGTTCGATAACCCTCGAAAATAGAATAGGAAACTACTTTTGAGTTTCCGATGAAATTTTCGAGGGTTATCGAAAATAACCTCGTACATTTGGCAGCCATTGAAAATATGTTCCGAAATCCCGAAATCTGAACAATCTGCCGGTTTCGGACAGAACTGTGTCGGAGGATCCCATCTCTTACTGTACAGTTGTCATCTGCCAGGTTAGTGCCCTGCATTTTCTTATATTTTGTATTTAAGATAGTGCTGAAGCCATTTAGTGGTGGTGGTGGCATCCTTTCTTACTCCAAATGGCAATTGGAAAGTATCCCTGGATGAACCAGAACTACAGTATATGTATTAATACCCATAATTCTCAATATTATATAATATCCCTGTACCAACCAGAACTACAGTATATGTATTAATTCCAGTAATTCTTAATATTATATAGTATCCCTGTACCAACCAGAACTACAGTATATGTATTAATACCAGTAATACTCATTATTATATAGTATCCCTGTACCAACCAGAACTACAGTATATGTATTAATACCAGCAATTCTCAATATTATATAGTATCCCTGTACCAACCAGGACTACAGTATATGTATTAATACCAGTAATTCTCAATATTATATAGTATCCCTGTACCAACCAGAACTACAATATATGTATTAATACCAGTAATTCTCAATATTATAAAGTATCCTTGTACCAACCAGAACTACAGTATATGTATTAATACCAGTAATTCTCCATATTATATAGTATCCCTGTACCAACCAGAAATATGTATTAATACCCATAATTCTCAATATTATATAGTATCCCTGTACCAACCAGAACTACAGTATATGTAATAATACCAGTAATTCTCAATATTTTTTAGTTTTAGAAACTTATCCAGGCCTTTTTTAAAGCTGTTCAATGAACTTGCCATTACCACATCTGCTGGAAGACAGTTCCACGGTTTCACCATTCTCACTGTAAAGAAACCTTTCCTAACCTGAAGATGAAACTTCTTTTCTTCCAACCTTAAAGGATGTCCACCTGTCCTCTGATATGACCTATTAGTGAACAATGCACCAGAGAGTTAATTATATGGCCAATTAATATATTTGTATAAAAAGATCATATACCAAACTATACAATAAAACCCAACTTCTACAAGTGAAGTAGAGGGGCAGATAAAGCCTTTATCAAGATTCTCCCATTATTTCATGGCCAAGTTCTCTGGACGCTAAATTATATAAGTGCCCATGAGATTGCATAGTGCCTAGCAGAATATCTTTAGGACAATTGTATGGTCTATGAGGAAGCAGGATGTCAGTGGCCTGCAAAGAAATAACATAAAAAAGAGGTAACCCTTCAAGAACACACTGATAAGCTGTAAAGAAATGTAATTTTGAAAACAATTAACCCCCCATTTAACTATTTTGTCTGATTCTCAGTCAATAAAAGGACTATGCCTACAATGCTAAGGTTGCCTTAGAATTATATTATTTATTAATAAAACTCTAATGGCTCAAAATGCAGAGAACCAATTTAATAAGAACAGGAGGAGAAGAGTGTTTTTCCTTGTAGGAGAGGTGATTAATATATGATAACAAGAAACATACAGGCTTGGGTAACAGTACTTCAGGGATGCCTAATGAGCAAGCAAACGAGAAAACTATAAAATGACCTGCAGCCCCACTGTCATGGCAGGGTAATGTGTAAGGCAGGGAAGGGTTAACAGTTAGGGACTGCTCTTCCACAACTTAAATGCACATTCCACCTCTTACAGAACCTTAGAAGCCAAGCTAATGGACCCAAGCCATTTCAAATATTTTAACCCCAAATGAGAAGATAGACCTGGAGTGAAGACAGATTTCACATATAGGTCACAGATGAGCCAATATTAAATGAAACTTAAGAATATTATTTAACTGCAATAGGATATACACAAATCAATAAATAAAAGGATAGACCCGTCAATTCAATATCACAGATGCTGGTCTCACGATAGCACTGTGGGAAATATAAAATGTGCTCGGGCCAGATATGTTTGATATTGTTTATTTAGAAAAACCATGTAGAATAAGAATTTTAGATTGTTGGGAAATTACCATGCACAGATTTAAAGTTATAGGGGTCTTTGTAAATTGAGGATTAAAGGAAGGTTTGGAAAATGTTGTTAAGTTGGACTTTTACTTTTGAGGCCTAACCTGGTTGGGATGTGTCCACCATTTCTTCCTGGAACCCAGAATTCTGTAAGCTCTGGTATTGTCTCCTTTTTATTTTATATAATTGTTTTGTACCTTTATTGTATGTCTATATAACATTTCTATTATTTTGTATCACATGCACTGTCCACTTTTTGGAATATTAAATGTAAAAATAATCTTACCCGCCTAAAAATTGTATCTACCCCTAACTACTTGTCTGACAAGAGTTATAATACAAACAAAAGGGACCCTTTGGCAGACAGACAGTCTTTATGGTTTTATTGTTGTTGTAAACGTTAAATAACCACTGTTAGGCTGGGTACACACTGAGGGACTATTTGATCTGAAGATGGATTGAGACGGCTTGCACCTCAATGATGATGGTGCAGCTGTTTTGGAGGAGAAGATGGCTAGGGTGGTTGAGGAGCTTTTAAACTAGATATGGCGGAGCAAGTTGGAGTACACAGGGATAGATAGAGGCATTAGGGATCATGGGCCTAATAAGATAATGGAGGAAGGAGATGGGGGAGTTGGGAGCATAGAGGATACAGTGACATGTACGTCCAAGTAAGGAAGTAAATTAACTGATAATCTTAAATGTACTGTATGTTTACAAATGCAAAAAGTCTGTCTGGAAAAACTGGGAAACTAAGTGGATACAGTGTCCTGCTTGATGAGGTCTGTTGTAAAAGAGCTGTATAGAGGTGTGCTCCCTAAAGTGGCACCCAAACTGAACTCAAGGGCTATTTATGACTGGATATAAGAATATTGGGTTGTTGGGATATTACAATGAACAGATTTAAAGTTTTAAGGGTCTGTGTAAATTGAGGATTAAAGGAAGGTTTGGGAAGGTATGTCGTAAAGTTATACTCCCACCCTCATGCAGATGGGAGTTGAATATTCTTTCGGGAATCCTTTAAATGCAGGTAAGGTCAAAGGTCTGATGTCATACTTTTAAGGTCCAACCTGGTTAGGGTGTGTCCATTATTTCCTCCTGCCTCTGAAACCAGAATTCTGTAAGATCTGATATTTTCTCCTTTTTATTTTAAAGAACTGTTTTGTACCTTACCTTATGTCACTTTATTTGTAACAACATTTTCTATTATTTTGTATTATACGCACTGTCCACCTTTCGGAATATTAAATCTAAAAATCTAAAGTTTTTTTCTTTGATGTTCTAAAAACCTAGGAAGCCTCAAATAAAGTTGCATGTGTTTGGGTGGTCTTTAAGCTGATTAAACTTTTGGTTACTGGAGTAAGTAATGTAGTGTTAACCATTTAGCTGCCAGGGCAGGGGTGTTCATAGCCAGTGACAATCAAGAATGATAGTGTAGTGTCCCCAAGGCCTTAAACATGGGGGGGGGTTCTGGGAATTACCAATTAATTGGTGAGATCACATGCCCAGCCAACTACCGTCCTTGACACATAAGTTTTAATAAAAAAGCAGTATTTTCCCTTTCCAATTACCTCGATTTGCCCATCCAGCATTTTGTCTGGGCATACTTAATTGCTTCCAAAATAATGACTTCCTGCTTGCAGGACCCCAAAGGGTGTCCATTATGACATTATAACAGTAGAGAACTGTATGGCTTATCCAACAGCCAATCAGTAGAAACTACTGTTAGGACCATTTCATAGAAAAGATAAAGGCCTAGTCCACCCCCAAAACTAAAATTTCCCCCACTACTGTGTAGCGTTTAAAAATCCTTACCATACATCTCTGCTCCAAATGGGTTTCCTTCAATGTCTGCCAAAAGTCCCAGAAACATATCAAAAAAGGGACTGGAGAGTGCCAGATAGTATATTCAATCCAACAGTGTCATGGTGATCTCTCACCCATCTCTCTGGGGGTCTTTAGGGGCCTTCAGTCCAATCACAATTGTGCTGTACCTTATTTATTGTGGTTGATTATGGGCGAGTTACATCAGCATGCATCTAGAGGATCATGTGAGTTGTGATCAGACTTCAGGGCTTAGAGTTGATGACATCAGCCTAAGTTTTCAGACAGAAGTTTATAAAATCAAGACTTGCAATTGTTGATCTTTTTTTGTTCCAAAGAAATTAAAATATGCTTCCTGCAATTTAAATAATGTTTGTTCAGTGACTGGTATTAAAAGGAGCAGAGACAGTTTGACCAAATTGAGGTTTTCCAAACAAGCTATATTTAAAGCCTACCTAATCAAATCAGCAATTAAAAACATTATTATAATTATTATATAATAATATTATTATTATAATTAATAGAGGCAGGACTGGCCCATGTATTTGTAAGTTTAAATCCTAGATAGTTTAGGGTCACTTTTGCCATTAAGTCAAGCCTCAAGAAGATTAAGGTTATTTTAGTTCATTTCTGTATTGTGTATATGGATGTTTAGTTTCCATACAGGTCATAATAATATGTATTATTATTTTTAAATACAATAGTGTTTACATGCTCATAACTAGAGTTGTTCCGAAAATCCAATTGAATCTGAATTTTTTAAATCTTCAATAGCATTTTCTATTCTCTATAGACTTTGGGGCTTATTTCTAAACGATCGATTTTTTCGCCATTTCGCAGGACATCACAATGACAAATAGCGCTATTTTCGCCTTATTTATAAAACCCGCTCATTTTCGCTTTCGCATTTGCGGAAAAGTATCGCTGCGGCGATGTGTGGCTATAGTTTTCACCTTATTAATTGCGTTAAGTGTAGTATCACTGCGAAAATAAAGATTGCTCTCTAGTGTAATTTCAGAGTTATCTTTGTCATTTTTTAAAATTTAAAGCTATTTATAAGTGTGTGAATTTTCGCCTTTTTTGCCCCTTTTCTCTCTTTTGTTGTTTTTTTTGCAGTTTTACCAGAATTTTCGCCAAACATCATTACTTACTGGAATGTTCCATTAACATGACTATTTCTTACACAGCACTATGGTATGTTCCCATATAAATGGAACTGGTTTGGTAATTAGCTGCAGTTTGCTGAAAATAAGCAATACTTAAAAATGTGTCCTATTAATGAACAAAAAAAAGTGCCTTTTAAGTTTTACACTATCGTCCTATTAATAAAATAGAGAAAATTCACCTGGGTGAGTTTTACACTATTTTATCATATCCTATTAATAAAATAGAGAAAATTCACCTGGGTGAGTTTTACACTATTTATCATATCCTATTAATAAAATAGAGAAAATTCACCTGGGTGAGTTTTACACTATTTATCATATCCTATTATTAAAATAGAGAAAATTCACCTGGGTGAGTTTTACACTATTTATCATATCCTATTAATAAATAAGAGAAAATCCCCCTGGGTGAGTTTTACACTATCATAGCCTATTAATAAAATAGAGAAAATTCACCTTGGTGAGTTTTACACTATTTATCATACCCTATTAATAAAATAGAGAAAATTCCCCTGGGTGAGTTTTACACTATCATAGCCTATTAATAAAATAGAGAAAATTCACCTGGGTGAGTTTTACACTATTTATCATATCCTATTAATAAAATAGAGAGAATTCTTTTTTTTACACTATTTATCATTAGAGATGTCCGGACTTTGCAAAATCTGGTCCGCTCGAGGATCCGCGAATTTTTGAAAAAATTAGAAAATTCGAAAATCCGCGAGCGGACCCTTTAAAACCTATTAAAATGAAAGTTCAGCAAAATCCGTTCTTTGAAAATACGAGGATTCTTTGAAAATACGGACCCGAAAATGTGGCTTGCTCCGTCCAAAAATGTGAAAAATCCGCGAAATTTTGAATTTACAAGGATTTCTCGTATTTTCCCGTATTTTCGAAAATACGAGAAATCCTTGTAATTTCGAAAAATTTCTAAAACGCGGTTTGGAAAAGTTCGGAAGGCGGAAAACTGGAAAATCCGTGATATACGCCGTTCGCAAACAAGGTAAATCTGCAGCGGATCCATTGAATCCGTTGATTTTCAAACATGGCACTTTCAAAACTTAATCAGGTTTGTTTTAAAACCAGGAATTATTAATACTCATGATGACCAACCTCTTCTTTAAATATATTTGCTATGGTGTTACCTATTAACACCTTAGTTCTCATATTACCCCAAAGTGCATTTGATCTGCCCTTATGAAGGGTAATTTGATCAAAGCCTCTTGTTAGAAATGCTGATTTTATTATGAATTCTTGATGCAAACATTCTGTATCAGTTGTACAATTCCTTCTAAGTCAAATGAATTGTCCATAAGGAATACATGTAAAAAGATGTTTTGGGTGGCAGGAATCTGCTTATAAACAAAGTATTTACTCAAACATTCTTTTTGATACACTTTGGTAATAGTTTGTTACCATTAGATGTTATGGTCAAATTTAACCTCTGTTGTTCATGGTATCTACAAGCCTATAAAAATCAATTTCAGACCCATGCCACTCCATTAACAGGTTGTCAATATAATGAAAGAACAGTTTCATATTTAGCTTCACGGGTCCCACATAATAAGTCATACAGCCTAGAAGGCGTAATTACAGGTGCCGCCTGGGCTGTAACGGATCCGCGACCAACTGCACGCAGGAGTGGAGCAGGGAGCATCGGCTTACCTTCCAAGTGCCAACTGCCAACCCATCAGCCACAGGCACAGCCTCAAATCGGTACCCAGATATCTTAAATTTTGTAGAAAAAGATGTTTGCCGGCGGGGGTGGGGGGGAAGGGGACAGTGCACAATAAACAAAATGTGAAAATGTGTGGTGATGGGAAGGGGGTGACAGTGTGCATAAACAAAATGTGATGTCATGGCAGGGTCCAGGGGGAAGGGGATGTGCTGGTGGTGCAGTGCCAGAGGGTATCATTACCCCTGGCACCACCAGCTCACCCCCCTGGCACCACAAGCAGGTGTGCTGGTGGTGCCAGGGTGTGTGTGCTGGTGGTGCCAGGGTGTGTGTGCTGGTTGTGCCAGTCGGGGATTTTTTGGTGGGTGCCAGGGGTGTGTGTGCTGGGGGTGCCAGTTGGGGATGTGCTGGTGGTGCCAGGGGTGTGTGTGCTGGGGGTGCCAGTTGGGGATGTGCTGGTGGTGCCAGGGGGGATGTGCTGGTGATGCCAGCAAAATATACTTTTATTTTTTAATGGAATGTTAGGGAGGGCTGCAAAAATCTGATTTGTGTCTTGGGCCCCATTTGGTCTTAATCCGGCTCTGGCTGCCTTCTGTGTTTAGTTCCTCTGATTGAGTCTTTGGCTACTCTCCTGCCTCCTGATCATGTACCTCCCTGCCGCCTGTGTCTACCTTAGTCTGCCGGACTTCTATCCTTGGGTTTTGTCAGTTGAACTTCCCTGCCTTTTTAATTGCTGACCAGACCTTCCTACCTCGTCCTCTCCTGCATCCTCAGCATTTACTATCCACTTGGGACTACAGGTATCTAACAGAAACCTCCTTCCAATCTCAAGGGTCTCCAGAGGTTTTTAGGATTTTCTAATTTTTTTTTTATAAGACCTGAGTCTTTGTCCACTAAAATCCCCTTTCCTATTGTAAAGTAAAATGTCACATCTCATTCCTCTAATTAAAGGAGAACTAAACCCAATTTTTTATACTCCAGAATCTGAAAACAACCCCCTAGAAACACCAATAAACTTTAAAATGCCACTTCAGTAAACTCTGTTAAAGTAAATCAAAGCCTGTTAAGAACTGGATGAAGTATCTGTGTGTATGTGCAGTGTCAGACCACACCTCCTGACCTCAGTCACATGTTTCCTTGCTTTATCTGTCCTGTAAAATGATTGGCTAGATATTATTAATGGGTGTGACCAACTGTAACAAGTTTTTGCCATAGCTAAGGACTGAGCATGTGCAAAACATAATGGTCGTTGACCAAACTGTGTGATACTAGAATGCTGAGAAGTAAAGCACAAACCATATGTTGTTTAGGTAACTTTCCCAGCGCCTGTACCAAAATGAGAGGTAAGACACAGATTACTGGTTTTATATCAAGGTGTTCTACCTTCTGGTTCAGTGTTGTTCTGTGGATTTAGTTGCCCTTTTAACTAACCTTTGCTAATGAGCTTTTTCAATTGTTTATCATTCATATATTTTGATTACATGGTGTTCCTGAAAACATTGTTTCTGACAGGGGAGTCGAGTTCATTTCACGATTTTGGTGTTCTTTTTGTGACAGTTTAGGTATTTCTCTCTCTTTTTCCTCCGGTTTTCATCCAGAGACTAATGGTCAGACCGAAAGAACGAACCAATCTTTAGAACAGTATCTCAGATGTTTTATTGCTGAACAACAGGAAAAATGGTCAGAATTTTTACCTTTTGCCGAGTTTGCTCTTATGCTGTGCATTCTTCATCCAAGGTTTCACCTTTTTTCTGTAATTATGGCATGAATCCTAAATTTTCTTCTTTTTCAAATTCATCTTCAGATTTACCAGTTCTGGAAGACTGGCTCAACCAGATAACTACAATGTGGACCCATATATACAACAAGAGAAACCACAGAATCCCCTTCAAAGAAGCAATCTGCACACTCTATATAGTAAAAATAAAATTCTTTATTTAACACTCAGGGACATATCTACCCAAATACCTCCTAACTTATTAAAAACAATTAAAAATCTAATATACATAGCGTGTTACCTGTCACATCTATATACAAGGTACAAAAATGTATCAAAGTTATATCTATTAAATATACAGTAGAGTGGTACCTTCGTCCTGTGTATTGAACAAGCAGTCTCTATATAACAATTAACATCTAGTACACTCACAGTCTAATGTCACGGACAGGCTAAAGGGACTAACTTGATCACCGATGGGGCTTTTAGCAGCGGATCAGAGGAAATAATTCATCACTCAAAATTAGTGCAGGTCTACCACGCGGGAACACCGTACGCGCTCGCCGATGACGGCTTCAAAATGCGGCTCAGAATCACTTTGTTCCCTGAGGCTATTTAAAGCATATAGCCCGAGTGTACACATTTTTTACAGCAGGTGGTGCTCTAACTACATCAAATGTCAGAGTGCAACAATTGTAACTAAAATGTATCGAGATCTATCCTCTACAGACTTGAATGTCTAGACAATATTGGTCCTTGTCAAAATGTAATTAGTTAGAAAAACACTGTCTTGTTATACACTATCTTTTTATACAAAGTTGCCAATCCTCTCTGACCATCGTAATTGATAATTTCCATAACCCTGGTTTACCACAATTTACCTATAGTTCTGATATTAACTATATTAGATATCTTAAATAATTAATGTGTTCATTATTACCATTTACTCTTAAATAATAAAGTATTACACAACCTGCATAGTGGCTTAAAATCTAAATAAGAGGATACTAGATATTAGAACATTATTAAACATGATTTAAACAGCACATTTGAGATATATTTATCCATAACTCTAATCTTAACTACATAAATTACCTTAATAATTTGAAGTGTTCATTGTTAACATTTACTCTGAACTATTGCAAAATCCGCATAATAATTTAAGAGCCAAATTCAATGGATATTGGATATATACAGACAATCATTTTTTAAAACATGATTAGAACAGCACATTAAAGATATTACAGCACCAGATAAAATTCATGTGTGTTAAATTCTCAATCTGCAATCCAAATGTTTGCAGAAATTGAGAGTTCAACTCCCATAATCAATTCATCTTGAATATCACAATTAGTAGCCGGTTTATTATATTGATAGGGGGGCCCCCCTACGTGTCCACACACAAATTCATATTCAGATAAAGTATGAAAATTCCAATTCTTCATTTATCCCAGGGTTCCTGTATGCTTGTAAAGTATAAATCCAGAATGTTTCTCTTTGGAGCAACTTTAAATTTATATTCCCACCTCTAATGTTTGTTTTCACTTTTTCGATGGCGTAACATTTCAATGTTTTGATGGACATGTTATGATACTCCATAAAGTGTCTTGCTACCGAGGACAAAGTCTGCCCTTTTTCCATGTGTCGATTGGCTAAACGAATGTTCGACATATGCTGGCTTAGTCTCTCCTTTAATTTCTGTGTTGTCTTCCCCACATATAAACATTGACAGCTGCATGTTAAAACATAAACCACATTAGTGAATCCAGTTCATGTATGTATTAATGTGGAACTTGTTCTGTTCTTTGCATCTTGAAAAAAATCTGTTTTTTGTATATGTGGACAAAGTTTACATTTGCCACATGGGTAGCAGCCCCTTAAGGTTTGTCCCCTGCCTGTCCGTTCTGTCGTGTTCACCAAGTGACTGTTCATTAGTATGTCACCCAAAGTTCTCCCTTCTTCTTGCTGTTATTTGTGGAGAATTAAGATATATGGTTTCACTAATTCGTCTGAGGTCAAAATTGCCCAGTGTCTGGTTAGCATTGATCTTAAGGTATTCCATTGTTTACCATAAGTTGTTATATAACGTAGTTTGTTTTCTCAGTTCTCTGTTTGGTGTCAGTAACTCCAATTGTGTTCTTTTCTTAGCTAGAGAATTACAATGTTTTAAAAGTGTTTTAGGGTATCCTCTAGAGGTCAGGTCAGTTGCTTCCGACTCGTAAACCTGTTCGTCACTACAGTTACGTCTGACCCTATAAAATTGACCCTTAGGGATGCCTTCTATCAAATTTCTCGGATGGCCCCTAGTATAATGTAATAAAGAGTTAGTGGCCGTTTCTTTTCTATATAGACTGGTCTCTAACCGTCTATTCTTGCCAACTTTGATTTTTACATCTAGAAATACTATTTCTGTGGCTGAGAAATTTTGAGTTAATTTAATGTTTAGGTTGTTATCATTCAATCTTTTAAGAAATATTAACAAATTTTCTTTTCCTCCCTTCCAGATAAACACAATGTCATCAATAAAACGCATCCAGAGGGCTACCATGGATGCCAAACCCTGCTCCGTCTCCTGGGGTGGGAAGACCATCTTCTCCCACCAACCCAGGAATAAGTTGGCATACGACGGAGCGCATTTGGCACCCATGGCAGTTCCTCTGGATTGCAAGTAGTATTTGTAGTCGAAGATAAAATAATTATGTTCCAAGACAAATTTGAGAAGATTGGCAAGGAATTCATACCTTTGTATAAGGCGATATCGCCTCCCTGCAAAAAATATTTTGTGACTTGAAGTCCTAAATCATTGTTTATACAAGAATACAAGGATTCTACGTCCAATGCTACTAGTAAGTCCCCCTCATCCAATTGAATGTCTTGTATTCTGAGGATCAGGTCTGCTGTGTCACGAATGTAGGAATCTAAAGATATGACAAAAGGTTGTAGGTACTATCTATAAAGATACAAGCTGGTTCTAAAATACTGCCAATTCCTGCCACTATAGGCCTACCTGGTGGTCGGGTTAAATTTTATGCACCTTTGGTAGTAAATAGAAAGTCGGTATAACTGGATGATCAACGGTAAGGTAAGATCTTTCTTTCTCAGTGAGATGTTAAGTTCTCTTGAATTTTGCAAAAGATTGTCTAAATGTCACTTATAGGGACCTGTAGGGTCTGAAGCAAATAATTTACAGTCCTCAAGTAGGTACACTCCAGCACACCTCCTTTGGCACGGCCTCCAATTGATAGGTGCAATCCTCCCAGCCCTCCACCTGAATAAACCCCCAGGAAGACCGATAGTGTCAGGAATTGACTCAGTATTACAACCCTTGGGTAAATACATAGACTTTCACTTACAGCCCCTGGTTAAGAGTAATAAGACTTGCCTAAAGGACACGACTCAGTTCTTAAAACATATACAGACATTGGGAAATATTAAAGAAGGAGCATTTTTGTGTACCATGGACATTGAAGCCCTCTACACTTCCATCCCGCATGCGGAAGGGATTGACAGATAGAGGAAGCCCTCATTGATTGGGGATATGATACAAGTTAATTATTTCCTGATTGATTTATTGAATGTAGTCTAACAAGTAATTACTTTAGATTCGATCGAACGTACTACTACCAGGCTCAGGGCACAAGCATGGGTGCACATTTTGCGCCCACATACGCCAATTTATTTGTTGCCGCCTTTGAGAGTAAGTACGTTCTTAAGAATGATGTCCTTAACAGAAGTATGAGGGGTTATGGGCGCGTAGATGATGTGTTCTTCTTGTGGGAAGGGGATCTGCGATCTCTTAAAGAGATGGAGGAGTTTTTGAATGGAGTCACTCCACGTTGAGGTTTACACTGATGCACAGCCAAATTGAAATCAATTACCTGGACGTGATGATAAAGGTCACAGGGAATACATTGATCACTGATCTCTACAGTAAGCCGACTGACAAAAACAACTTATTGGAAGCAAAGAGCTTCCATCCGAAGGTACAATGAAAGGCCTCCCATACAGTCAGTTATTAAGAGTACGGCGCATTGTAAGTGAAGATGATCAATGTAAAGTGAGATTGTCAGAAATGTGTAATAAATTTCTAGAGAGGGGATATGATGCCAAGAAGCTTAAAGCAGATTAGAAAGAACGGACTTACTGCAGGATAAAGAAAGAAAAAATGCAGGGAATGATAAGGGAGTCCCCCTGGTTACGAAATTTAGCACACAGTCGGGAAAAATACGGGAAATTGTAAAAAAGAACTGGAGAGTTTTGCAATCGGATGAGGAGTTTGGAGAATTGTTTAAGGAGTTGCCCTTATTCTCGTATAAAAGATCTCAGAGTATAGGAGATCAGGTGGTTAAAACGGATATCAGTCCCCCAGAGAAAGAAAAGGTGTTACTATTAGGCCCACTGAAACCAGGTACGGTTCCATGTAGGAAATGTGGGGTCTGTAACTCAATTCTACCAGGAGAGGCGACATACCATCCCACGAAAGGTACAAAAATTAAGCTGCGGGACTTCGCCACCTGCTCCACGAAGGGAGTCATATATTTATTGAAATGCCCATGCGGATGGGGATACGTAGGGAAGACTGAAAGAGAGGCCAGAACAAGAATAGGGGAACATAAAAGAGATATTGCCAACTATAAGGGCACTCCATCTAGGTATGAGACCCCAGTAAGCAGACATTTTTCCCAATACAAGCACCAGAGCTCACAACTGAAATGGCAGGTGTTGGAAGTCGTAAAGAAAAAAAACAGAGGAGGTAATTATAAAAAATTTCTATTAAATAGGGAAGCTTATTGGATAGATCGACTACATACGTTAAAACCATGGGGAATGAACGAGGACTCTGGGCTGAACAGTTTCATATAGGGTGAGCTTTCTACTGCTAGAATAACCGGATGAAGAGAAATAGTGAGTGAAACGATGTATCTTAAAGTAGAACATGTTATAATTGGAAGGTTCAATTTTGTAATAAGAAACATTCTCTTCTTATTTATTTCACCCAGGTACACAGCGCCATCTATGGACATAAAATTATATTTACATATAACAGATGTTAATGTTGGAAATGTTACAATAATGCCATTATGAATCTTATTAAATGTAACTTTGATATTTTTAACGTACACAGAATGATGCACTTTTAAGGAGACACTAAGCACTTTAAGACCACTTGGGACTTTTAGTATTTTAAAGAATATGCACTTAGCACTTAAATTAAGAGTATATTATGTCTTCGTTTTAAGGTCTTTTAACAGTGTTTCTTAAAAAAGCGGTTTTTATTATATTTTACACACTAAATTTGCACTTTATAGGAGATTGCAAGTATAACGCTCACAATAATGTCTTATGTATTGATTAATGTTTTAATGTGTATGTTTTACAGAGTATGATGGTGCGTTATGTACTCACATATTAATGATTTTAAATTCACATATGTATTCACATATCAATGATTTTAAATTTAATATCACTATGTAATTGATTATTATCACTGATGCCACATCACAAGTGGGTGGGACTAAGGGTATATAAGGTGGAAAGGGTGTGCACATGGTTATACCTGAGGAAGGTTAAGTCACATCCCCCGAAACGTTGTATGTTTTTTGCCTAAATAAAAACACTGGAAATGAAATAGTGTGCTCCTCCAACTTTGTTGCTTTTGCAGGGTCTGAAGCAAGCATAACATAATTATTTTTATTATTAAGCTGACGATATGCTTCCTCTGTGTACATTGTTAAAGGCCACAAGAGGATATTACCACCCTTGTCTGACCTTTTTATGATTATGTTCTTTTTGTCAGAAAAATCCTTTATAGCCTGTTGTTCTTTTTTGGACAGATTGTCCCTTAAATCTGGAGTATGTGGTATTTTATCAATCTCATCCATCATGACTCTATAAAAGATGGAAATTGAACTAGAGTCTGAAAATGAGGGTGTAAAATAACTTTTCGGTTTAAATTCAAAAGTGTTACCTGACATTGGGATCTCATCATTGGACAAGTGGTGTATCGGCTCTGGAAGGTGTATAGAATCCTTATTGTAATGAATTTTAAGAAGCAATCTACGACAAAAGAAATATAAATCTTTTACTAGCTCAATTTTTTTAAGATCTCTAGTCAGACAATAACCTAAGCCTTTGCTGAGAACTGACCTTTGTATGTTATTCAGGGGTTCTGACGTTAAATTGATAATAATTAACGATTCCTGCGAGGCCATTTCTGCTGATGATCTCTCTTGTTCCTGAAAATTTGGTGGTCTGTGTTGTCTTTGTGACGTGTGTAATATCGGTGTCTTTTTGTAACGTCTCCTCCCCCTCCTGATGCTATGCCTATATCTCTTCTGTCCCCTAAAAAAGAAGAATCTGTATCTGTATCTGTTGTGTCAGAATCTGTAACTGATACTTGTATATTAGATTTTTGCCTAGAATTTTCATGATGTCTCCATTTATAAACTCTTTGTGCTGTATAGTCTCTCAAATCTCGCTCCAGCTTATTCTTTTTGAATTTAGCCAGATCTTCATCCAATTTTTTAAGTTCGATTTCAATGTAATCTATTTGATGTTGAAATGCATCTTTCCCTATGTTAGTTACTATATCTTGTTCTAATGTATCTATCTTCTGTCGTGTTTCTGTTAGAAGTGCTGTATCATGTTTAATTAATAGATTTATAAGTATTTGGGAGCAATTATTTAGAGCTGCTTCCCATTCTAATCTTAAAGAATTATCAGGTTCCCAGGAAGGCAATACCTGTATCCTTAATCCTCGTGGAACTATGTTCAAACTTAGGTATTTTTCTAGACTGGAAATATTCCAGCTAATTTTGGCTTCTTTTTGATGTAATTGTTTTAATGTCTGTAAAAGACTAGTGGACCCAAGTATCCTCCAATCTCAAACAAGCAACCAATTGTCAGAAAAAATATTTGACCGTCATCGTTCTGTAGAACCTAGTTTTGTTCCTGGAGATCTGGTCTGGGTATCCGCTCATAATATTCCTCTAGGCCAAGCTTCCGCTAAATTAGGTCCTTAATTTATTGGTCCTTACCCTATTGAACAACAGATCAATAGGGTTACCTATAAGGTATGCACCTGAGGAAGGGGGAAGCCCCGAAACGTTGTGCACCATTATATCACAATAAACACTGGATTATATATTGCCTGAGTGCGCCTCCCTGGTACTATTTTTGGATTACCTATAAGGTAACGTTACCTAACTCTTTCAAAAAGATTTACAACACCTTTCATGTATTCTTGCTCAAACCAGCCAACAATACTGAACTTTTGAATGCTCCTCAACCTTCTGTAGAAGTTCAAGGTGAACCTGTATACGAGATTGACAGGATTCTAGATTCTCGATATGTTCAAAACTCTCTTCAATACCTTGTTGACTGGAAAGGCTATGGTCCTGAAGAAAGACCCTGGGTCCCTGTTCGAAACATTCATGCAAAAGAATTAATTCAAAAATTCCATAATGATTTTCCTGAAGGCCCCCTCCTGAAGGGGGGGGGGGGGTAATGTAACAAAAGCCTTACCTGTGCTGAGATCCCGCAGTGTCTCCGCTCGGTCCCAGCTCTCAGCATGCAATGATGTCACGCGGCCGCTCTCTTCTCACGAGAGCACGTCCGTTCATGCTCGCGCATCCGCCTGGTTTTCATCCAGTGCTGTGCGGACATGCACAGGCACTGACTCTTACCTCCTCCACTACTCCAGATGCCCAACCACATTGCCCAATCCACTGACTTTGAATATTTAAATGGATTTTAGAATACTATATAAGTAGGTCCCAGCATGATTTTATGCATAATAGATCCTGCAAAAGTAACCTGATTGGCTTCTATTAAGAAGTGAATCATAACCTACATCTTGGGACATCAGTGGATGTGATTTATTTGGATTTTAAGGTTATTATGTAATACAAGAAAAAGTGGTCTCGACCTTTACTGAAAAAGACACTGATACTGCATGTGGTCACAGTAAAAATACTTCTGTCTCAGACAGAACCTTGCCCTTTCTCTAAGTCAACCCAAACTATGTAAAATAACAAACAATCTTTTAATGTTATCATTTTTTTACCATGATTGCTGGCAATCAGTATGAGATAGAAGTCGTTAGTTCCATATGTCATCCTAAAGATTGCATTAAAGGAAACATGATAAAGGGGATTGCCTAACTTGCTTATTGGACTCACTTTATTTTAAATGCCTTTAATGGACTTGGCCATAAAGAAAGAGCAATAAAAGTGTTAATTCCTAATCCAATTCCAAAATATAATAGTAATAGTTAATTATTTCGAGGGAATAGAATATAGAAAAAACTGATGTGATTTTTTTTTTGAGGTACATTAATTAAATACATCTTTGGAATTAAACTCTAATCCCCAGTGCCTGTGCCTATATCCAGGACACTGTGTAACTCCTCACTCTGTTCTCTATATAATAATGGTTGTACTAGCCAGTTCCTTTTACACTGCACTACAGATGAAGCCAAATGCTCTAATTCCTCTGACACACCATGGGAATGGCTGCTGGGGAGATACTATAACTCTTTTTCATGTATTGTGGTACATTGTGCTTCATAGAGGTACAATGTTTAAAAAAAAGATTCCATCTAACCCTCTTAAACTACTGATATACCTGAAATTCCTGTGTGTGAGATCCTGCACATCTCAGAACGTCAACCCTGCTTGTTATCTGGAAAGCAGTAAAGTAACGATGGAACATGAATATACACAAGATGGAGATATTCTGATTGGAGGGGTGATGATGACACATTTCACATTGTACAGAAGCAGGTTTTTATGGGACAATTCTCAGTTTTTGAGGTGTATTGAGTAAGTAACATCTCCTATTCCACTGTCCATTACAAAATAAACAAATTATATTTTAGTAATATCTTCCTACATAGGAACCAGTCCCAAAACATTAGAAGCTGTTCTATTTCTTTTTCAGTTTGTCAAGGATTTCTTAGTTTTGCATTGTGTTCAAGCTTTTTGACTATATATTTTGTAGTAGGTTGAACATTTTAGGTCATCAACCATCTTCACCCCTGTATCAACTGGGGTTATATAGTTTATATATAAATTTGTATGAATTCACCTTACTGTAAATCCATGTGCTTGTTAAGATGCTTAAATCTAGTCTGTAGAACACCGGAGGATATGAATAACATTGTGGGTACAGGGAGTGGAGAATATCCAGGAAAGCAGTCGTGTAAGTAGATTACACCAGAGAAACCCCTACTAAACCCACAGGTTGTCTCATTGTTTTTAGTGGTGATGCAAAGCATAAAAAACCTTTGCAATCAATTATATTCTTGTATGCTGGGATTTTTTTGCCAGTAAGGGGGGCAAACCAGAGACTGATATTTATATATTTGCCCCTACATTTGCCAAAAAAAGACTAACTTCCAGGTGAACTGTGATTGGCTAAGATGCAATGGTCTGGACCCTTCTACAGCACAGAAAAGACACAGAAGCCAGGCAGAAGACAGCTGAGGGACCAAAGGCTGGTAAGTAGCTTTATGGGGCAATAAGGCTATATACATAGGTTTGTTTGGGAGGTACCGTAAACAATGGAATCTTTATTTTTCACCACAGTTGTACAATAATGACCATAGGGTAAATGCTGATAATGCTACCAAATTGTATCAACCATAGGATATTGCAGCTATCTTTATTGACCACTGCAGTATTTTATGGTTGTGGGCATAAACTATGGCATCACTATGACTAAGGGATGTAAATTGCTGCCCTCGCTACTTTAAAGGGCATCTAAACGCTTAAAACTTGACAATTAACTGCTTTTACCCCCAGGACTTTATTAGATGCATTACTGACCAAATATTTAAGGATAACAAATGCCTCTATTCTGGCAAACTATGCTGGCTTTTCCCTCAATGCAGTGGCGTAACTACAGCCCCGTATATGGTGGAGGGGCCTGGGGGCTAAGATGGCCCATCGATCTCATGACTGGTATCTCAATCCCCTACTTTTAAACATCATATGGAAAGGTAATGTGGGATTCCTTGTTTTCAACTTATGTATGTGCGATCAGCTGTTTTAAAGCAGGAGATTGAGGTACCAGTCATGAGTCTTAGCCCCCATGCCCACCCCCATTTCAGAAGTTGTAGGTATACCCCTGTATGGAAGGAGGAGCCAGCTTAGTCTGCCAGAATGGAGGCTTTTATTATCCTTAAATACTTTGTTAGTAATGCTTGCCCCTGCAGTTTTGCCCTTAACCTCCATGCTGTCAATCAAAGGCTTCAACAAGGCTTGCTGCACCATGTTTGAATAAACTTGTCTCATATTTGAAAAGTCCTTTGTGTGCACCGTATTACCCACATCAGATATATTGAGGAGATTTGGCGGTAGCACCAGGGCATTATAATATATTGGAAAGCAGTGTGGCAGTGTGCCTGCTTAAAGATGTGTATATATGTATATATATATATTATATATATAATTTTTTAAAGCACAGAATATACTTGAACATGAACATTACATGTTTAACTTTTCTGAAGGTCAGGGCCATCTCTAGACTTTTTGGCACCTGCGACAAAATTCCAAATGCTGACCCTTCGCCACTGCACCACCAGAAGAGGCGTGGTTTTATACATGAAAGTGGGCAGTGCTTTGTCTGGAAGTGGGTTGTGGCTTGTCCAGAAGTGGGAGGGGTTTTATACACTTGACTGGTATTTGATGACCACAGTGACTGGTTTTAGATGCCTACAAGGTTTTTCTAGGTTTTTGGGTGAGATATGTCGTAAAAGTAAAATGTTACTTTGCTGTGAGCAAAGTGAATTCCCTTATTCATGTGCAGACACAGAGCACACAGGTTAAAATGTGAGAATTTAGATAATAAGGTATGTAGCGCACAGAATTGTATATTGTATCTGCGTGCATAGACAATATGATTTTATGGTAAACATTGCTCCTGTACCTCCATACTGAATACTGTGTACTGAATATGAAAACACTGTGAACACTGAAAACTAAAACAAATGAAATGCATATAATATTAATTTTATGAAATATACCTAAATGTCTGTCTATCAGTGTGCACTCTTCCATACATTTCCTCCCAGATGCCTTCAGGTAAATTATAGTGTATCTATTCAAATCAACGGTTCCTGGGCACTTCTGATTTTAAACAAACTTTTCAGTACTTCACAGAGTACTTTCAAACATCCTGATGAAGGTGAAGTACTGAAACGTTGATCACCTAAAAATAAATATTATTTTGTTTAAAATCTGGAATGCCCAGGAATTGTTGATTTGAATGTGAAATATACCTTTAAAGTATGCTTGTGAGGGTTATCATTCATCCAGGTCATGGTGTATCTGTTGTATTCAATTAGATCATCTTGAAGATGTTTCGTTAGTCATCTGACTGTCTTTCTCAATTCAGAATGACTTGTACAAGAATCTGTGGCAATTATGTACCCTGGAAAATCCCAATTAGCATATCACAGCCAAGTGTTAAGGGCGTGATTGGATAGTGGCTAAGAGGTGTTATAGGAACACCCAGGAGAGGTGTTATAGGAACGCCCAGAGTAAGGTGTCAAAACAGCATTGTACATGGCAGACAGTTGGTGTTGAACCCCCCACCTCTATTTAGGCTTGGTTTCTTTATTTTCACATAAATGGCCTCTGTGTACCTGCATCTTAATGATAATAATGGTCTCCTTGACACCTCTCTTGAACCAGTCACGTTCCTTTGCCAATATGTTAACATTACAATCTTCAAAGGTATGTCCTTTATCATTAAGATGCAGGTACACAGAGGCCATTTATGTGAAAATAAAGAAACCAAGCCTAAATAGAGGTGGGGGGCTTCGACACCAACTGTCTGCCATGTACAATGCTGTTTTGACACCTTACTCTGGGCGTTCCTATAACACCTCTTAGCCACTATCTAATCATGCCCTTAACACCTGGCTGTGATATGCTAATTGGGATTTTCCAGGGTACATAATTGCCACAGATTCTTGTACAAGTCATTCTGAATTGAGAGATCCAGTCGGATGACTAGCGAAACGTCTTCAAAGAGATCTATTGGAGTCACGTCCCAGTATCTATTTTATTGAAAGATGTGTGACAACAAATAATTTTGAAACACAGGAGCGATGAGTATCGATCTTTAACTGTTACTAATTATCTGAGAGACATTGTTACAATTTCAATAAGTGATCTAATCTGGACTTGGGCATAAGTTTCTTATAATTGAAAAATTTGTTTTTATAATAATAATAATTCGAGATTGTATTAAGTATTGATTTATTGTGTTGATGGTGGCTGGCCAGCCAATTTTAGAATAATGTATTAGAAGGTTTATATAGTTGGTAGTATACTGTATTTAAAGGTCTATGAATTAAACTGTATTCCCCCCTTTTTTACTTTTTAACTCCGTTCTGGGTCTGTTCCTTCTCTTTTTTTTTTGGTTAATTTATCCCTAGTACCCACAGGTTAATTTCATAAATCACCCAGCAGCCACAGCAATGGGAGAGGTGAGACACATCTTGTTGTGTGTTTGTGAATGTGCTCTGTCTATTGGGACAATATTGTCTGGATACTTAAGTTCTCCTTTAAGATTATTGTTATGTAGACCCTCAGCTTGGTCCAAGCTTGTTGTTGTCTTCTCTGTTATCTACAAAGTAGCATGTCTTAAAGTGACAGTTCACTATATGCTTCTTAGCAGGTATATACAGTAGGTGAGATTTTTTTTTTACCTGTCATCCATACAGTTTCCCAGGTACGGCTTAATGTAACTCTCTGTGCAATTCCAATTTTCACATTATTTATTTTCTTAGCCCCAGTCACCAGAATTTAAAACTCCTATTGGATTTTCGATTTGCCATTGAACAAACCAATAAGGATCCAGAACTGTTGCCCAACCTGACTCTGGGATACCATATATACGATTCCTGTGGGGATCAACAGAAAGCTGTAAAGAGCGTGTTCCAGATATTATCCGGTACTAGGGAACCGGTTCCCAATTACTCCTGTATGGGAGAGAGAAACATTGCTGGATTTATTGGGGATCTTACCTCAGAGACCACAGTACCCATAGCTCACATTCTAAACCTGTATGGCTACACCCAGGTAAGCACAATAACTCTACATACTGTGTGCTGCCCACAATAACTCTAAATCTGTGTGCTGCCCGACTTTAACCACACAGACACACTTCAGTGACACAACAACAGCGTAATGTACGTAATGTACAGCTACACAACTCAGAGAGCTGCACACACAGAACAACAGCTTCTATAACAGAGGGAACCAAACATTTCCCTTAAGGTATGTAACACATTACAATTTGCTCCTGGAAGGTTTCAAATATAAACCCTGGAAAGACTATCAGGGTTATTCAATAAAAGTTCTTATCGTTTAAAATGGTGCTAATTTTGCCCCAACCAATCAGATGTTAGCTTTCAAATGTTAAATAAGATTTGATTGGTTGGGGCATTAGCACCATTTTAAACGAGAAGAACTTTTATTGAATCTTGAGCATGCTTAATAAAAACACACAACGCTCAGACAGAGCAACAGAATGAAGCCGGCTTTAACAACACAGAAAAAGAGCTGCATGCAACATGCTTCAGAGACACTGACGCCTGTCAGTTACTCAAGTGCTTTGATATTCAGTTGCAATCAACGTGTTTTCAATGGCAAATTCCATGTTACATGTTCACGTGTAGGTTCACCACAACATTTGTATATTTACGCTCCAAGTGGAAAAACTGATAACGTTGTATATAATGTTTTACAATAAACATATGTGCTATACGTCCCTCAAGCAATGTCACCCCCTCAACTCATAACTATTAAATACATGACGTACATTACCAACTGTGACCTTTTTTTTCCGCCCGTCTCTTCCATCTAAGCCAAACACACACCTGCACGTAACAAATACTTTACCCACATGTGTACACGGGTAACGCCGGGTACAACTGCTAGTTGATATATAAAGTAGAGTTGATCCAGGAATATTTCCAATTGCCACAGGAGGGAATTTTTCTTCCCTTCATAATTCTGGTGAGGTTTTTTTTCTTTCTTCTGGATCAAAAATTAGGCAGGAAATGAGGATATTGCTGATAAGGTTGGACTAGATTTACATATGTCTTTATTCAACCACAAATTCTATACTATACTATGTAAACAAAGCTCTTGTTTACATATACAACAAAGCTGCCTGACCTCGAAGGGTAATTTTACTACATCCATCAGAACATAATGTCTGCAAAACATTCTGGATGACACAAAACAAAATAAACTAGAAAGGGAAAGTTTAAGTATAAACTTTGAATTTGGCTTGAAGGGCTGCATTTTGGAAGGGAATATGTGTGTTTGCTGCAGATTCCAAAACACAATAATGGGAATGATGAGTTTGTAGTGAACGCTTGTTTGGGACAAAAAAAAAACTTTTGTGTGTACCCAGCCCAAAGTGGTGCTAATTTTGATCCAATCAATCAGAAGCTCACATCTGATTGGTTAGGGCAAAATTAGCACCATTTTCAATGATAAGAACTTTTATTGAATCTCTCTGTATCTTTTTGATGATTGGTCAAAATCAGTTTTTTGGACTTTAGTTACCCTTTAAGTATGGCTGCCACAGTAATGGATAAGTAGATGAGTAGGTGTGTGTACCTGTGTCGGGTTGGGGGTTAAAAAAACAAACTTTTTTGATGATTAGTCAAATTTTTTTTTTATTTAGTTACCCTTTAGGTATGGCTGCAAGAGTAATGGAGGGGTAGGTCAGTAGGTGTATGTAACTGTGCCACATGGGGGTTAAAAAAACAAACCTTTTTTATTATTAATCAAAATTATTTTTTTTACTTTAGTTACCCTTTAAGTATGGCTGCCACAGTTATGGATAAGTAGATCAGTAGGTGTGTGTACCTGGGTCTGGTTGAGGAGGTATGTCTTTTTTGTGTTTACAACTATAAAACTATATATTTATTGAGGATAAATCTAAATTCATTTTTTTTTACTTTAGTTACCCTTTAAATATGGCTGCCACCATAATGGATAAGTAGATCAGTAGGTGTGTGTACCTGGGTCTGAGTGGGGTTTGGGGGTATCACCATTTGTATTTATGACCATGAAAAAAACTGTTTTGAAATATCCACATTTGAGGATTGTTACCATTATAGTCTATGGGAAAAATAACACTGTAAAGCTTCCGCGGATTCCTTAGCTAGAAGATAGTACACTTCTCCTATATGCCCTGCACGTCTGTACCGAATTTCATGTCTCTAGCTCAAAAACTGTGGGAGGAGATACAGTCCAAAAAGTGGAAGAATAAAACGGAAGAAGATAAAGAAGAAGAAATAGAAAGAACAGAAATTTGGCTTTTTCAAGCCAAATTAATGAAAACAAAACCCACAAACGTCCTGACTACTTTAATCGGGAACCAGAACCATCACTCAAAAGGGACTTTCAAGATGACACCAAGGGGCATATTTATAAAAGAGCGAAATGTTTTCGCATTCGCTTTTCGCATGGGTTTTCGCCAAAAAGACAGTTAACGCTATTTATAAAGGTAGCGTTAACGAATGGCGAAACCGTTTCCGCGAGCTATCGCTAAACCCTTTTCGCCTTACTTCGCAATGGTAATTTTAGCGAAAAGGGAGCGAAAAGGCCTAACGCGATTTATAAAAGAGCGAAAGGTGGTTTTTGCGTTAAAAAGAGCAAAAGATTAGCGCGACCCTGAAGGTGGTGAAAAGCCATTGTTTGAGCGAAAAGGCATTCTAATGGGTAATATGCCTTGAAAAAGCGAACGCGCATTAGAAGGGCGATCGCGCATTAGAATGAAATATGCCTTGGAAAAGCGACATTAGAAAGGCGAACACACATTAGAAAGGCGAACGCACATTAGAAAGGTGAACGCACATTAGAAAGGCGACCGCGCATTATAATGGAATATGCCTTGGAAAAGCGATCGCGCATTAGAAAGGCGAATGTGCAGTGCAAAAGAAAATTGTATTCCAATTGAGAAATTCTAAGAAGATTGACTAAATAAGACATGGCTGACTTCTTGGTAAATGTGAGGTGGCCATTTTGAACTTGACATCATTTTCTAGTGGGCTTTTCTGGTTTTGAATGGTTTTCGCAATGCAGTCTTCTTAGATGCGTTAAGTTTTCGCTGCGATACTTTTCGCTCTTTATCGCGCCCGTTCGCCTTTTTGTGTGTTTTTTTCGCTTTTTTATAAATAAGGTGAAACGAAGCCCCAAATGGCGCTATTTTCGCAGCGATGTGCTGCGCTAATTATTTGGCAAAAAAGACAATCCTTTATAAATATGCCCCCAAATCTTCATATTATCCTTCTTTGACTGTCTCTCCGGTTCCATCAAAAACCCCAAAAACTGCAAAGACACAATCCAAATCCAAGAAAGCCAAAAAAACACAGAGCTCTGCAAGAACACCTGCTGGGTTAAAGAAGGGGTTTGCTCTCTAATAAACCGTACCCCAAATCTACTCTGTACCAGACAACAACCTGGCTCCCCATTAAACAGCGCATTACATACAAAATCCTTCTCCTAACATTTAAATCCCTTCACTCTCCTGCTCCTTATATTTCCTCCCCAGTCTCCCCATATGTTCCTGCCCATACCCTCTGCCCATCACAGAACCAGATCCTGTACAGACCCTCCATTCATACTGCTTCCTCTCACCTTAATCCTTTCTCTCTTGTGGCTCCCATCCTCTGGAATTCTATTCCCCTCTCTCTATGTCAAGAAACCTCAATTAGCAGGTTTAAATCTATCCTTACATCCTACCTATCTGGTAACCAGCACAGTATATGGTATCTATATATCTATATATGATAAATCTACCCTTACATCCTACCTATCTGGTAACCAGCACAGTATATGGTATCTATATATCTATATATGATAAATCTACCCTTACATCCTACCTATCTGGTAACCAGCACAGTATTTGATAGTTTTATTCACACTGCATACGTCTCACTCCAGCACTTATACCCATTCCATTGTATCTGTGTTTTACCCACCTAACTACATTGTTAGCTCTACGGGACCTCATTACCTCTTGTGGCAAAGCCCTAGCACTTCTATTTATAAAAGTTATATATTTATGTACTGAACTATCTATGTATTTATCCCCCTTGTATGACTTTATTGTATTTTATACTGTACAGCACTGCGTCCCCAAGTGGCGCTATATAAATAAACATATACATACATATACATAAAAAGAAGCAGAAACATTTCCTTTATTTTTATTGGTTGTTTTAGGTGTCTTTTAGGTAATGGGAAGAGTCTATGAGTAAGGGCTAATACCTGAAACGCGTTAGACCTGTGTATCACTTATCCCCAGGTTGCTGGCAATGTTTTAATGAAATAAAAGATGTTTTGAAATTGAGAACATCTCCCAAGTCTGTTGCTTACTAAGAAACCCAGCTAAACAGTGCATCGGTATCCCCCTTTTTTTCTATCCAAACAAAATGGACTACCAAAATACATTCAAACATTGATAAAAACTTAAATTCAAACATTGATAAATCTTTAATTCCATTTATCTCCAAGACTCAATACCAAATAGACTTCATAGACTGGCCAAACTCAAAACAGCTCCGATATCTGCACCAAGAGGCGTCATCATGAGATTCTACTGCTATCAAATCAAAGAAAAAAATAATGGAACTATCCAGAATCAAATCTATCAGAACCTTACTAGATATGGCTGTAATTCCTAGATCTATCAATAACACTCCAAGCAAAACTCAACAACTCTAACACTAAGAGACAACTCTATATTAACTATTAATGGGGTTTTCCCCACAATGACTCTTATCCACAGTAAGAACCAACTATATCTTCAACTCAGTCCAACAGGCTAATTCGGAAATTCTACTACACTTAAAAAAATGCCAAACAAATGACAACACAAATAAACCACAAAATTAAACTTCTAACTTTTTTTGCTTTTCTTACATTTATACCTCAAAAACTTGGCATCCAAAATTCAACAGACCCAGACCTGCAGCTTTATAACCAAACCTGACCCATTCAAACTAACTGTGGGTTAGCGGAGCCGCAAATCTGGTAAACTTTGGGGGAGGGGCAACACAATGGAGGATTCAGTATCACACCAACTTCCCCTTTTCCACATATCGTATCAACTACCCCTTTAACATGTATCACACCAACTTTCCTTTAACACGTATCACACCAACTTCCCCTTTAATGCATATCGCACTAACTTTCTCTTTAAGGCATATCGCACCAACTTCCCCTTTAGCGCGTATAGCATCAACTCCCCTTTAGCACGTGTCACATCAACTTCCCCTTTAGTGTGTATGGCATTAAATTCCCCTTTAGCACGCAGCACATCAACTTCCCTTTTAACGCATATTGCATAAACTTCCCCTTTAAAGCATATCGCATCAACTTCCCCTTTAACGCATATTGCATCAACTTCCCCTTTAAGCGTATTGCATCAACTTCCCCTATAGCACGTATCGCATCAACTTTCCCTTTAAGGCGTATTGCATCAACTTTCCCTTTAAATCATATTGCAACAACTTCCCCTTTAGCACCTATCGCATCACCTTCCCCTTGATGCATCGCATCAACTTTTTTAGCGCGTATCGCATCAACTTCCCTTTTAGCACTTATTGCATCAATTTCCCCTTTAGAGCATATTGCATCAACTTCCCTTTAGCGGGTATCGCATCAACTTCCTCTTTAGCACGTATCGCATCAACTTCCCCTTTAGCGTGTATCACATCTACTTCCCCTTTAGCCTGTATCGCATCAACTTCCCCTTTTAGCATCTATCTCATTAATTTCTCCTTTAGCGCATATTGCATCAACTTCTCTTTAGCGCGTATTGCATTAACTTCCCCTTTAGCACGTATCGCATCAACTTCCCCTTTAGCGTGTTCGGTAACCAGCACAGTATATGGTATCTATATATCTATATATAATAAATCTACCTTACATCCTACCTATCTGGTAACCAGCACGTATATGATACTATATACTATATATGATAAATTACCCTTACATCCTACCTATCCGGTAACCAGCACAGTATATGGTTATCTATATACTGTATATGATAAACTACCCTTACATCCTACCTATCTGGTAACCAGCACATTATATGGTATCTATATATCTATATATGATAAATCTACCCTTACATCCTACCTATCTGGTAACCAGCACAGTATATGGTATCTATATATAAACAAGCACAGTATATGGTATCTATCCTACCTATCCGGTAACCAGCACAGTATATGGTATCTATATATCTGTATATGATAAATCTACCCTTACATCCTACCTATCTGGTAATCAGCACAGTATATGGTATCTACATATCTGTATATGATAAATCTACCCTTACATCCTACCTATCTGGAACCAGCACATTATATGGTATCTATATATCTATATATGATAAATCTACCCTTACATCCTACCTATCTGGTAATCAGCACAGTATATGGTATCTATATATATACAAGCACAGTATATGGTATCTATCCTACCTATCGGTAACAGCACGTAATGGTATCTATATATTGTATATGATAAATCTACCCTTAAATCCTACCTATCTGGTAATCAGCACAGTATATGGTATTCTACATATCTGGATATGATAAATTACCCTTACATCCTACCTATCCGGTAACCAGCACAGTATATGGTATCTACATATCTATATATGATAAATCTACCCTACATCCTACCTATCCGGTAACCAGCACAGTATATGGTATTTATATATCTTATATATAATAAATCTACCCTTACATCCTAACTATCGGTAACCAGCACAGTATATGATATCTATATATCTATATATGATAAATCTACCCTTACATCCTACCTATCCGGTAACCAGCACAGTATATAGTACTAATATATGTATTATGATAAATCTACCCTTACATCTACCTATATGGTAACCAGCAAGTATATGATATCTATATATCTGTATATGATAAATCTACCCTTACATCCTACCTATCTGGTAACCAGCACAGAATATGGTATCATATAATCTATATATGATAAATATAACCTTACATCCTACCTATCGGTAACCAGCACAATATAGGTATCTATATATCTATATATGATAAATCTACCTTACATCCTACCTATCTGGGAACCAGCAGGTATTTGGTATATATATATCTATATCTGTAAATCTACCCTTACATCCTACCTATCTGGTAACCAGACAGTATATGTGATATCTATATATCTATATATGATAAATCTAGCCTACATCCTACCTATCTGGTAACCAGCACAGTATATGGTATCTATATATCTCTATATGATAAATCTACCCTTACATCCTACCTATCTGGTAACCAGCACAGTATATGGTATCTATATCTCTATATATGATAAATCTACCCTTTCATCCTACCATCCGGTAACCAGCACAGTATATGGTATCTATATATCTATATATGATAAATACCCTTAATCCAACCATCCGGTAACCAGCACGTATATGATATCTATCTATATATGTAAATCTACCCTTACATCCTACCTATCCGGTAACAGCACAGTATATGGTATCTATATATCTATATATGATAAATCTACGCCTTACATCCTACCTATCTGGTAACCAGCACAGTATATGGATCTATATATGATAAATCTACCCTTACATCCTACCTATCCGGAACCAGCACAGTATATGGTATCATATATCTATATAGTAAATCTACCTTACATCCTACCTATCCGGTAACCAGCACAGTATATGATATCTTATATCTATATATGATAAATCTACCCTTACATCCTACCTATCGGGAACCAGCACAGTATATGGTATCTATATATATATATGATAAATCTACCCTTACATCGACCTATCCGGTAACCAGCACAGTATTATGGTATCTATATATCTATATATGATAAATCTACCCTTACATCCTACCTATCCGGTAACCAGCAGTATATGGGATCTATATATCTATATATGAGAAATCTACCTTACATCCTACCTATCTGGTAACCAGCACAGTATATGGTATTTATATATATCTATATATGATAAATCTACCCTTACATCCTACCTATCTGGTAACAGCACAGTACATGGTATCTATATTATCTATAATGATAAATCTATCCTTACATCTTACCTATCTGGTAACCAGCACAGTATATGGTATCTATATATCTATATATGATAAATCTATCCTTACATCCTACCTATCCGGTAACTAGCCAGTATATGGTATCTATATATTATATATGATAAATCTACCCTTAAATCTTACCTATCTGGTAACCAGAACAGTATAGGTATCTATATCTGTATATGATAAATCTACCCTTACATCCTACCTATCTGGTAACCAGCAAGTATATGGTATCTATATATCTATATATGATAAATCTACCCTTACATCCTACCTATCCGGTAACCAGCACAGTATATGGTATCTATATATCTATATATGATAAATCTACCCTTACATCCACCTATCGGTAACCAGCACAGTATATGGTATCTATATTCTATATGTAAAATCTACCCTTACATCCTACCTATCGGGAACCAGCCAGTATATGATATATTATATCTATATATGATAAATCTACCCTTACATCTACCTATCCGGTAACCAGCACAGTATATGGTATCTATATATCTATATTGATAAATCTACCCTTACATCCTACCTATCTGGTAACCAGCACAGTATATGGTATCTATATATCTATATTGATAAATCTACCCACATCCTACCTATCCAGTAACCAGCACAGTATATGATATCTATATATCTAAATGTAAATCTAACCTTACATCCTACCTATCTGGTAACCAGCACAGTATATGGTATCTAATATCTATAATGATAATCTACCCTTACATCCTACTATCTGTAACCAGCACAGTATATGATATCATAATCTATATATGATAAATCTAACCTACATCCTACCTATCGGTAACCAGCACAGTATATGGTATCTATATATCTGTATGATAAATCTACCCTTACATCCTACCTATCTGGGAACCAGCACATTATATGGTATCTATATATCATATATGATAAATCTACCCTTACATCCTACCTATTTGGAACCAGCACAGTATATGGTATCTATATATATACAAGCACAGTATATGGATTCTATCCTACCTATTCGGTAACCAGCACAGTATATGGTATCTATAATCTGTATATGATAAATCTACCTACATCCTACCTATCTGGTAATCAGCACAGTATATGGTATCTACATATCTGTATATGATAAATCTACCCTTACATCCTACCTATCTGGTAACCAGACATTATATGGTATCATATATCTATATATGTAAATCTACCCTTACATCCTACCTATCTGGTAATAGCACAGTATATGGTATCTATATATATAAAGCACAGTATATGGATCTATCCTACCTATCGGTAACCAGCACAGTATATGGTATCTATATATCTGTATATGATAAATCTACCTACATCCTACCTATTGGTAATCAGCACAGTATATTGGTATCTCATATCTGTATATGATAAATCTACCCTTACATCCTACCTATCGGTAACCAGCACAGTATATGGTATCTACATACTATATATGTAAATCTACCCTTACATCCTACCTATCCGGTAACCAGCACAGTATATGGTATCTATATACTATATATAATAAATCTACCCTTACATCCCACTATCCGGTAACCAGCACAGTATATGATATCTATATATCTATATATGATAAACACCCTTACATCCACCTATCGGTAACCAGCACAGTATATGTATCTATAATCTTATATGATAAATCTACCCTTACATTACCTATCTGGTAACCAGCACAGTATATGTATCTATATTATATTATATGATAAATCTACCCTTACATCCTACCTATCTGGTAACCAGCACAGCAATGGTCTATCTATACTATATATGATAAATATAACTTACATCCTACCTATCGGTAACCAGCACAATATATGGTATCTATATATCTAATATGATAAATCTACCTTACATCCTACCTATCTGGTAACCAGCACGGTATATGGTATATATATATCTATATCTGATAAATCTACCCTACATCTCTACCTATCTGGTAACCAGCACAGTATATGATATCTATATATCTATATATGATAAATCTAGCTAAATCCTACCTATCTGGTAACCAGCACAGTAGTGTTATCTATATATCTATATATGATAAATCTACCCTTACATCCTACCTATCTGGACCAGCACAGTATATGGTATCTATATCTCTATATATGATAAATCTACCCTTACATCCTACTATCTGGTAACAGCACAGTTTATGGTATCATATATGATAAATCTACCCTTAACATCCTACCTATCTGGTAACAGCCACAGTATATGGATTCTATATATCATATATGATAAATCTTACCCTTACATCTAACCTATCCGGTAACCAGCACAGTATATGGTATCTATATATCTGTATATGATAAATTACCCTTACATCCTACCTATCTGGTAACCAGCACATTATATGGATCTATATATCTATATATGATAAATCTACCCTTACATCCTACCTATCTGGTAACCAGCACAGTATATGGTATCTATATATATACAAGCACAGTATATGTATCATCCTACCTATCCGGTAACCAGCACAGTATATGGTATCTAATATATGTATATGAAAATCTACCCTTAATCCTACCTATCTGGTAATCAGCACAGTATATGGATCTACATATCATGATATGATAAATCTACCCTTACATCCTACCTATCTGGTAACCAGCACATATATGGTATATATATATCTATATATGATAAATCTACCCTTACATCCTACCTATCTGGTAACAGCACAGTATATGGTATCTATATATATACAAGAATATATTATCTATCCACCTATCCGGTAACCGCACAGTATATGGTATCTATATATCTGTATATGATAATCTACCCTTACATCCTACCTATCTGGTAATCAGCACAGTATATGGTATCTATAATATTGTATAGAAAACTTACCCTTACATCCTACCTATCCGGTAACCAGCACAGTATATGGTATCTAATATCTATATATATAATCACCCTACATCCTACATCCGGTAAACCAGAACAGTATAGGTATCTATATATCTATATATAATAAATCACCTTACATCCTACCTATCCGGTAACCAGCACAGTATATGATATCTATATTCTATATATGATAAATCTACCCTTACATCCTACCTATCCGGTAAACAGCACAGTAATGGATATATAATCTTGTATATGATAAATCTACACCTTACATCCTACCTATCTGGTAACCAGCACAGATATGTATCTATATATCTATATGATAAAATCTACCTTACATCCTACCTATCTGGTAACCAGCACAGATATGGTATCTATATATCTATATATGATAAATATAACCTTACATCCTACTATCGGTAACCAGACACATATGGTATCTATATCTCTATATATGATATAAATCTACCTTACATCCTACCTATCTGTAACCAGCACGTATATGGTATATATATATCTATATCGATAAATCTACCCTTACATCCTACCTATCGGTAACCAGCACAGTATATGATATCTCTTATATCTATATATGATAAATCTAGCTTACATCCTACCTATCGGTAACCAGCACAGTATATGGTATCTATATATCTATATATGATAAATCTACCCTTACATCCTACCTATCCTGGTAACCAGCACAGTATATGGTACTATATATATATGATAAATCTACCTACCACTACCTACCGGTAACCAGCACAGTATATGGTATCTATATATCTATATGATAAATCTACCCTTACATCCACCTATCGGTAACCAGCACAGTATATGTATCTATATATCTATATATGATAATCTACCCTTACATCCTACCTATCCGGTAACCAGCACAGTATATGGTATCTATATATATAATGATAAATCTACCTTCATCCTACCTATCTGGTAACCAGCACAGTATGGTATATATATATGATAAATCTACCCTTAATCCTAACTATCGGTAACCAGCACAGTATATGGTATCTATATATCTATATATGATAAATCTACCCTTACATCCTACCTATCCGGTAACCAGCACAGTATAGGTATACTATATATCTATATATGATAAATCTACCCTTACATCCTACCTATCCGGTAACCAGCACAGTATATGGTATCTTATATATCATATATGATAAACTATACCCTTACATCCGACCTATCCGGTAACCAGCACAGTATATGGTATCTATATATCTATATATGATAATCTACCCTTACATCCTACCTATCCGGTAACCAGCACAGTATATGGTATCTATATATCTATATATGAGAAATCTACCCTTACATCCTACCTATCTGGTAACCAGCACAGTATATGGTATTTATATATATCTATATATGATAAATCTACCCTTACATCCTACCTATCTGGTAACCAGCACAGTACATGGTATCTATATATCTATATATGATAAATCTATCCTTACATCTTACCTATCTGGTAACCAGCACAGTATATGGTATCTATATATCTATATATGATAAATCTATCCTTACATCCTACCTATCCGGTAACTAGCACAGTATATGGTATCTATATATCTATATATGATAAATCTACCCTTACATCCTACCTATCTGGTAAACAGCACAGTATATGGTATCTATATATCTGTATATGATAAATCTACCCTTACATCCTACCTATCTGGTAACCAGCACAGTATATGGTATCTATATACTATATATGATAAATCTACCCTTACATCCACCTATCCGGTAACCAGCACAGTATATGGATCTATATATCTATATATGATAAATCTACCCTACATCCTACCTTCTGGTAACCAGCACAGTATATGGTATCTATATTTCTATAATGAAATCTACCCTTACATCCTACCTATCCGGTAACCAGCAACAGTATATGATATCTATATATATATATGATAAATCTACCCTTACATCTACCTATCGGTAACCAGCACAGTATATGGTATCTATATATCTATATATGATAAATCTACCCTTACATCCTACCTATCTGGTAACCAGCACAGTATATGGTATCTATATATCTATATGATAAATCTACCCTTACATCCTACCTATCCATAACCAGCACAGTATATGATATCTATATATCTATATATGATAAATATTACCTTACATCCTACCTATCTGGTAACCAGCACAGTATATGGTATTATATATCTATATATGATAAATCTACCCTTACATCCTACCATCGGTAACCAGCACCGTATATGATATCTATTATCTATATAAATCTACCCTTACATCCCCTATCTGGTAACCAGCACAGTATATGGTATCATTATATCTATATCTAGATAAATCTTACCCGTACATCCGTACCTATCTGGTAAACGCACAGGTATATGGAAGCTATATAGCGATACTGGATAAAAGGAACACGGACACCGACCTATAAATCTACCCTTACATCTTACCTATCTGGTAACCAGCACATTATATGGTATCTATATATCTATATATAATAAATCTACCCTTACATCCTACCTATCCGGTAACCAGCGCAGTATATGGTATCTATATATCTATGTATGATAAATCTACCCTTACATCCTACCTACCTGGTAACCAGCACAGTATATGGTATCTATATATCTGGTAATCAGCACAGTATATGGTATCTATAATATATGTATAGAGAAACTTACCCTACATCCTACCTATCCGGTAACCAGCACAGTATATGGTATCTAATATCTATATATATAATCACCCTACATCCTAACTATCCGGTAACCAGCACAGTATATGGTATCTATATTCTATATATGATAAATCTACCCTTACATCCTACCTATCCGGTAACCAGCCACAGTATATGATATCTATATCTCTATATATGATTGATAAATCTACCCTTACATCCTACCTATCTGGTAACCAGCCAGTATATGATATCTATATATCTATATTGATAAATCTACCCTTACATCCTACCTATCTGGTAACCAGCCACAGTATATGGTATCTATATATCTAATATGATAAATCTACCCTTACATCCTACCTTCTGGTAACCAGCACAGTATTGGTATCTATATCTTTAATATGATAAATCTAACCTAACTACTACGGAACCACTAATCTTATATCTATATAATCTAATACTATAGATATAAAACTACTCTCTTCTCACTACTATAGGCTATTCTACTATCGGTAAATTACCTACTACTACTATATACCACTATCTCTAATTATGATAAATTCTACACCCCTTACAATCCTTCTATCTGGTAACCCCACAGTATATGGTATCTATATATGATAAATCTACCCTTAACCTCCTACCTATCTGGTAACCAGCCACGTATATGATATCTATATATCTATATATGATAAATCTACCCTTACATCCTACCTATCCGGTAACCAGCACAGTATATGGTATCTATATATCTGTATATGATAAATCTACCCTTACATCCTACCTATCTGGTAACCAGCACATTATATGGTATCTAATATCTATATATGATAAATCTACCCTTACATCCTACCTATCTGGTAACCAGCACAGTATATGGTATCTATATATATACAAGCACAGTATATGGTATCTATCCTACCTATCCGGTAACCAGCACAGTATATGGTATCTATATATCTGTATATGATAAATCTACCCTTACATCCTACCTATCTGGTAATCAGCACAGTTATGTATATACATATCTGTATTGATAAAATCACCCTTACATCCACCTATCTGGTAACCAGCACATATATGGTATCTATATATCTATATATGATAAATCTACCCTTACATCCTACCTATCTGGTAATCAGCACAGTATATGTATACTATATATATACAAGCACAGTATATGTATCTACCTACCTATCCGTAACCAGCACAGTATATGGTTCTATATATCTGTATATGATAAATCTACCCTTACATCCTACCTATCTGGTAATCAGCACAGTATATGGTATCTACATATCTGTATATGATAAATCTACCCTTACATCCTACCTATCCGGTAACCAGCACAGTATATGGTATCTACATATCTATATATGATAAATCTACCCTTACATCCTACTATCCGTAACCAGCACAGTATATGGTATCTATTATCTATATATAATAAATCTACCCTTACCTCTACCTATCCGTAACCGCACAGTATATTATATCTAATATCTATATATGATAAATCTACCCTTACATCCTACCTATCCGGTAACCAGCACAGTATATGGTATCTATATATCTGTATATGATAAACTACCTTACATCCTACCTATCTGGTAACCAGCACAGTATATGTTATCTATATATCTGTATATGATAAATCTACCCTTACATCCTACCTATCTGGTAACCAGCACAGCATATGGTATCTATATATCTATATATGATAAATATAACCTTACATCCTACCTATCCGGTAACCAGCACAATATATGGTATCTATATATCTATATATGATAAATCTACCTTACATCCTACCTATCTGGTAACCAGCACGGTATATGGTATCTATATATCTATATCTGATAAATCTACCCTTACATCCTACCTATCTGGTAACCAGCACAGTATATGATATCTATATATCTATATATGATAAATCTAGCCTTACATCCTACCTATCTGGTAACCAGCACAGTATATGGTATCTATATATCATATATGTAAATCTACCCTTACATCCTACCTATCTGGTAACCAGCACAGTATATGGTATCTATATCTCTATATATGATAAATCTACCCTTACATCCTACCTATCCGGTAACCAGCACAGTATATGGTATCTATATATCTATATATGATAAATCTACCCTTACATCCAACCTATCCGGTAACCAGCACAGTATATGATATCTATATATCTATATATGATACATCTACCCTTACATCCTACCTATCCGGTAACCAGCACATAATGGATCTATATTCTATATTGATAAATCTAAGCCTTACATCCTACCTATCTGGTACCAGCACAGTATATGGTATCTATATGATAAATCTACCTTACATCCTACCTATCCGGTAACCAGCACAGTATATGGTATCTATTCTATATATAATAAATCTACCCTTACATCCTACCTATCCGTAACCAGCACAGTATATGAATCTTAATATCTATATATGATAAATCTACCCTTACATCCTACCTATCCGGTAACCAGCACAGTATATGGTATCTATATATCTATATATGATAAATCTACCCTTACATCCACCTATCCGGTAACCAGCACAGTATATGGTATCTATATATCTATATATGATAAATCTACCCTTACATCCTACCTCCGGTAACCAGCACAGTATATGGTATCTATATACTATATATGAGAAATCTACCCTTACATCCTACCTATCTGGTAACCAGCACAGTATATGGTATTTATATATATCTATATATGATAAATCTACCCTTACATCCTACCTATCTGGTAACCAGCACAGTACATGGTATCTATATATCTATATATGATAAATCTATCCTTACATCTACCTATCTGGTAACCAGCACAGTATAGGTATCTATATATCTATATATGATAAATCATCCTTACATCCTACCTATCCGTAACTAGCACAGTATATGGTATCTATATATCTATATATGATAAATCTACCCTTACATCTTACCTATCTGGTAACCACACAGTATTGGTATCTATATATCTGTTATGATAAATCTACCCTTACATCCTACCTATCTGGTAACCAGCACAGTATATGGTACTATATATCTATATATGATAAATCTACCCTTACATCCTACCTATCGGTAACCAGCACAGTATATGGTTATCTTATATCTATATATGATAAATCTACCCTTACATCCTACCTATCTGGTAACCAGCACAGTATATGGTATCTATATATCTATATGATAAATCAAATCTACCTTACATCCTACCTATCCGGTAACCAGCACAGTATATGATATCTATATATCTATAATATAAATCTACCCTTACATCCTACCTATCCGGTAACCAGCACAGTATATGGTATCTATATATCTATATATGAATAATCTACCCTTACATCCTACCTATCCGTTAACCAGCACAGTATATGGTATCTATATATCTATATATGATAAATCTACCCTTACATCCTACCTATCCAGTAACCAGCACAGTATATGATATCTATATATCTATATATGATAAATCTACCCTTACATCCTACCTATCTGGTAACCAGCACAGTATATGGTATCTATATATCTATATATGATAAATCTACCCTTACATCCTACCTATCCGGTAACCAGCACAGTATATGATATCTATATATCTATATATGATAATCTACCCTTACATCCTACCTATCTGGTAACCAGCACAGTATATGATATCTATATATGATAAATCTACCCTTACATCCTACCTATCTGGTAACCAGCACAGTATATGGTATCTATATATCTATATATGATAATATACCTTACATCCTACCTATCTGGTAACCAGCAAGTATATGATATCTATATATCTATATATGATAAATCTACCCTTACATCCTATCTATCTGGTAACCAGCACATATATGGTATCTATATATGATAATCACACCTTACATCCTACCTATCTGGTAACCAGCACAGTATATGGTATCTATATCTATATATGATAAATCTACCCTTACATCCTACCTATCTGGTAACCAGCACAGTATTTGATAGTTTTATTCACACTGCATACGTCTCACTCCAGCACTTAACCCTTCCATTGTATCTGTGTTTTACCCACCTAACTACATTGTTAGCTCTACGGGACCTCATTACCTCTTGTGGCAAAGCCCTAGCACTTCTATTTATAAAAGTTATATATTTATGTACTGAACTATCTATGTATTTATCCCCTTGTATGACTTTATTGTATTTTATACTGTACAGCACTGCGTCCCCAAGTGGCGCTATATAAATAACATATACATACATATACATAAAAAGAAGCAGAAACATTTCCTTTATTTTATTGGTTGTTTTAGGTGTCTTTTAGGTAATGGGAAGAGTCTATGAGTAAGGGCTTACCTGAAACGCGTTAGACCTGTGTATCACTTATCCCCAGGTTGCTGGCAATGTTTTAATGAAATAAAAGATGTTTGAAATTGAGAACATCTCCCAAGTCTGTTGCTTACTAAGAAACCAGCTAAACAGTGCATCGGTATCCCCCTTTTTTTTCTATCCAAACAAAATGGACTACCAAAATACATTCAACATTGATAAAAACTTAAATTCAAACATTGATAAATCTTTAATTCCATTTATCTCCAAGACTCAATACCAATAGACTTCATAGACTGGCCAAAACTCAAAACAGCTCCGATATCTGCACCAAGAGGCGTCATCATGAGATTCTACTGCTATCAAATCAAAGAAAAAAATAATGGAACTATCCAGAATCAAATCTATCAGAACCTTACTAGATATGGCTGTAATTCCTAGATCTATCAATAACACTCCAAGCAAAACTCAACAACTCTAACACTAAGAGACAACTCTATATTAACTATTAATGGGGTTTTCCCACAATGACTCTTATCCACAGTAAGAACCAACTATATCTTCAACTCAGTCCAACAGGCTAATTCGGAAATTCTACTACACTTAAAAAAATGCCAAACAAATGACAACACAAATAAACCACAAAATTAAACTTCTAACTTTTTTGCTTTTCTTACATTTATACCTCAAAAACTTGGCATCCAAAATTCACAGACCCAGACCTGCAGCTTTATAACCAAACCTGACCCATTCAAACTAACTGTGGGTTAGCGGAGCCGCAAATCTGGTAAACTTTGGGGGAGGGGCAACACAATGGAGGATTCAGTATCACACCAACTTCCCCTTTCCACATATCGTATCAACTACCCCTTTAACATGTATCACACACAACTTTCCTTTAACACGTATCACACCAACTTCCCTTTAATGCATATCGCACTAACTTTCTCTTTAAGGCATATCGCACCAACTTCCCTTTAGCGCGTATAGCATCAACTCCCCTTTAGCACGTGTCACATCAACTTCCCCTTTAGTGTGTATGGCTTAAATTCCCCTTTAGCACGCAGCACATCAACTTCCCTTTAACGCATATTGCATAAACTTCCCCTTTAAAGCATATCGCATCAACTTCCCTTAACGCATATTGCATCAACTTCCCCTTTAAGCGTATTGCATCAACTTCCCCTATAGCACGTATCGCATCAACTTTCCCTTTAAGGCGTATTGCATCAACTTCCCTTTAAATCAATTGCAACAACTTCCCCTTTAGCACCTATCGCATCACCTTCCCCTTGATGCATCGCATCAACTTTTTTAGCGCGTATCGCATCAACTTCCCTTTAGCACTTATTGCATCAATTTCCCCTTTAGAGCATATTGCATCAACTTCCCTTTAGCGGGTATCGCATCAACTTCCTCTTTAGCACGTATCGCATCAACTTCCCCTTTAGCGTGTATCACATCTACTTCCCCTTTAGCCTGTATCGCATCAACTTCCCCTTTTAGCATCTATCTCATTAATTTCTCCTTTAGCGCATATTGCATCAACTTCTCTTTAGCGCGTATTGCATTAACTTCCCCTTTAGCACGTATCGCATCAACTTCCCCTTTAGCGTGTATCGCATCTACTTCCCCTTTAGCACGTATTGCATCAACTTCCCCTTTAGCGTGTATCGCATCTACTTCCCCTTTAGCGCGTATTGCATCAACTTCCCCTTTAGCGTGTATCGAACAACTTCCCCTTGATGCATGGCATCAACTTTTTTAGCGCGGATTGCATCAACTTCCCTTTTAGAGCCTATCGCATCAATTTCCCCTTTAGTGCATATCGCATCAACATCCCCTTTAGCGTATATCGCATCAACTTTCCCCTTTAGTGTGTATCGCATACATTTCCCCTTTAGCACGTATCGCATCAACTTCCCCTTTAGCGTGTATCGCATCTACTTCCCCTTTAGTGTGTATCGCATCTACTTCCCCTTTAGCGCGTATTGCATCAACTTCCCCTTTAGTGCCTATCGCATCAATTTCCCCTTTAGTGCATATCGCATCAACATCCCCTTTAGCGTATATCGCATCAACTTTCCCCTTTAGTGTGTATCGCATACATTTCCCCTTTAGCATGTTTGCATCAACTTCCCCTTTAGCGTGTATCGCATCTACTTCCCCTTTAGTGTGTATCGCATACATTTCCCCTTTAGCAAGTATCGCATCAACTTCCCCTTTAGCGTGTATCGCATCTACTTCCCCTTTAGCACGTATTGCATCAACTTCCCCTTTAGCGCCTATCGCATCAACTTCCCCTTTAGTGTGTATCGCATACATTTCCCCTTTAGCACGAATCGAATCAACTTCCCCTTTAGCACGAATCGAATCAACTTCCCCTCAGCACGTATCAAATCAACCCCCCCTTTAGTGTGTATCGCATTCATTTCCCGTTTAGCACGTATCACATCAGCTTCCCCTTTAGCACATATTGCATCAACTTCCCCTTTAACAATGGGGTACAACATTAATTTATTTTTTACTGCGATCGACCAAATTGAATTATTGGGATTTATTACCTTGTGCTGTACAATCACATTTTCCCTAAGCCGACTGGGATCTACATGAGTAGCTGCCTGCCCAACCCCCAATACAAGAGACTTATATTGGATTGGTCAGTTTACCTCTCAATCTTGACTCCAGGCAAACCACAAGTGAGAGGAGGTGACCGAGTGTGTGGCCACATGACATTGTCACATCACATGGTCTGCTGCTCCTTGTGATTGACAGATCTTTCCTCCTATCACAGCAACAACAGAACAAAATCAAGTAAAGCATTGTACTGCCCTGAACAATCTGTGACATTTGGAATTAAATTGATATACTCGATTCACCACCAGATGGCAGCACACAGGTTAATTAACTTTAAAAAAAGGGGGGTACGGAGGCATTTTTAAAAGTTGCAAAGTAGCCTATGCTTTTCCCCAGGTCCTTATACATAAGTGTACCCAAGGCTCATTAAAATAATCCCAGCCGTTTGGAAGCTTATCTGTAAAATACAAACATACACACATACATTTTAGTTTTATATATATATAGATTGGGTACCATTTTCACTTCCAAATCTAAACCAATGACTGGAACTAAGAAAGAAGCATAATCTACCCCGAGCAGATTTTTATAAACTCTTGCAAATATCCTCTTTCCTGACATCAAGCAAACTACGTCAAACGGCATTTGATGAAACAGAAGTCAAATATCCCCCACAAATTCTCTTAGTTCCTAAATCTATTAAGTTATTTACAATGCTATTGATGATCCTTCCTTAATTTCAGTAATTCCATCCTGGGAAACAGACTTAAAGTTTGTTTCCTTAGTGTAGGGTGTAGGGGTACCGCAGCCCACCCCCAACTGTTGTTGGATTTGTAAAACAAGCCCCAGAAACAGACTTACCAATGATCATTCCCTCCCTGCTCCCTGTTTGCCAGTGGTTGCAAGGAAAGAAACCTAAAAACGCTTGTCTATATGAACAAATCTTTAAAATCTAACTAAATCTCTACAGGGCATTGAAAATACTGATATATTGGTTCTGATAAAATTGATGGCCTATAAGATTCCAGACAGTAGAAAATTATTATAAATTAACAGGGAGATTCACCCTGAGCTGCACTTGCTCTGGGAAAATATCCCAGAAAAGATTTACCAGAGGCTGCGCGGCGCTGGGCCAATCTCACCTTCATGTAAGTACAGTATTTAACTAAATACTTTAAAGGGTCACTATACTCACTGAAACAACTTAACATTTTCTGAAACTTCAATTTGAGAGAAGTGAAATGCTGATACTCACATATTTATCTGTGCTTACTTTGTTATTAAATTATGAATGTTTAGTGAGTTCTCTTAATTCCCCCACCCTCCCTTATTCACTGCCTCCCTGTAGTGTCTGCGACACTTATAAGTTCTGCACAGCCTCACCACAGACCCTGCTCTACTTACACATCTCCCCCTCTCTCCCCCCTGTCTTCTTTTCTCTGCTTATTCTCTTAAATATTGCTTAAAGTGTGCTGGCAGGCAGACATATAGAGGTCAAGCATGGGTCACATATTACAATCTCTGCTCCTGGAGTGACAGGTCTTTCCCTGTAAATGCTGTGGTTTCAAATGATGATTTCTCAGAATCTACAAAAAAGTTTTGGAGGAGTGGGATCTTATTGTATCTAAAGGTACCCTTTAAATAATTACCTAGGGCAGCCTCTGGTAGATAGGCTTGTGGTGACTGTGCAAGTGTCTCTTCCAATACTCGAACAGTCGCCGCAAACTAAAGGTTAAACAGGTTTGACACCCAAAATCAGTGGTGCAACTTCCCTTTAATCGACCTGTTTATGGCTATTACACCATTTTAGCGTTTATCCTCATGTTAACAGATCAGCTATGGAGCTACAGACCAAATGTTCAGTGATAGATCCACCTTCCCGTACTTTTATCGGACAGTTAAAAACGATGATGATCATTTATTTGCTTTATCAAAACTAATGGCACAGTTTGGCTGGACCTGGGTTGGAATTATTACATCTGATGATATCTCTGGCTTGAAAGAACATCAACTGCTGACAAAGTATCTTTCCAATGAGGGCATCTGCATTGTTTTCACAATAAAGTTAAATATTAAACAATATCAGACAGCCAATGGAGAACAATACTTAAACATCATTGGACGTTCCTCCACCAGCATCATTATACTTTGTGGCACAGTTTCTTCGTTTTCTTTTTTATTGTTCAACCACATGGCCTCATTTCCTGTAATGAAAGAAAAAACCTTTATCCTCGCATCTAATTGGGGAGCTAATGAATTTGTTATTCCTTATGCAGAAACATTATTTAATTGTAGTTTGTTATTTACACCAGTTTATCATTATGATCTGAACACTCCAGAAATGTGGAGATTTTTAGAGAATTTTTATCCTTTAAAATATCCGGAGGATAAATTACTTGAAGATATTTGGATTGTTTATCTTTCATGTTTGTCAAAGGATCAAAATAAAAACCGTTTGTTTACAGAATCAATGTATGATCTTCGGAACTGCACCGGAAAGGAACGTATTACTGACCTGCCCATTTTTAGTGACCTGTCCAGTTCTCCCCGTGTGCATCTTGGGGTGAATCTCATGTCCCGTGCACTTCATGATATGATCAAAACTAAACCCCCCAGGGACAAACATCATTATAGGGATCAGGTAATTATTGAAGGAGAAAGACTGCCAGCTACAGAATATGTGGTCCAAATTCCACGTAAGGGAAGGGGAATTTTTTTCCCCTTCACAAATTTGATGGGTTTTTTTGCCTTCCTCTGGTTCAACAGTCAGGCAGGAAATGAGGATATTGCTAGATGGGTTGGAATTTTTTATTTAAAATTCTTGCAACAAAATACAATCCCAAAAAAGAAAATAATACAATTAAACTTCAAAACTCATGAATATCAATATTTTTCCACAAATCTGTGTCTTGTTCTTTGTTATGCAATTCCTTAGCAGCAAATAAATTCTGCCGCCATTGACAGGATCTGTGAGGGTGCCGTCTGAAGCAAGATTTTCAGCTTGTCTAATGGTAGGTGTGCCCCTGCCTGCATTCTCCTTTGTGGCTTCTGGCTGCTACACAGTAGTATATTGACTGGACAGATTTTATTTAACCCCTTCAACGCCTTGGCTGTATTGGAAAAGCCACAGCAGAGCCAAAGTGATACGGCATTCTTGTTCCCCTTTTTTTTTATAAACAGTGTGTGTAAGCTCAATTGTTTATATTATGGGCAGCAGCCATACTAAATGTTACAAGGGCAATAAATGTGAAGACGATAAGTTTCCATTTGTGGTACATTGTGGCCTTTGTCAGTGTCTATATATTTATTTTCACACCTGTCTCTATACAAGCAACACTTCCTTTTTATCTTTCATACTTTTCCATCCCGCTTGTAAAACAAATAGAAAAGTAAAATCAGAAATGCAGAACTTCCTTTAAAAGTATTTTTTTTATTTTAGCAGACCAGCCAAATTGAACATGAGGATACACCTGCCACATTAATCATAGATGACCAGACACCTGATAGGCATCCTTTTTTATACACCTCCAACCAACATAATGTTAAATCTTAAAGGTATACATCCAAATATACAAACATAGAAAACATAATCAATGCACATTCCTAGGCCCCATACAATATCATATTATCTGCACACTGGCATACATTATAAACAAAGGGGTTTTAGTATACATTACTGTGATCACATGAATGAAAAGCACTCCAACCACGTCAAGGTAACCCCAGTCTGGAAGGTCCTAATGTCTAACCTTTTACTTCAATGAACATTAGCAAACTTTTACATTTCTCATAGTTGTGCACTGGATCCATATAACAGGCTTTCTCACTTCCCCCCAGCCCTTTGGCTTTTTAAAAATGAAGGAAGAGGCCATCCATCCAGTGCTTTATATTAAAGGCATAGGACCTCCCATAAAAGGGGCTTGTTGGGGATGATATTACCACATGGAAGCTTGACCAAGCCTCCCAATAGATACATACAATTCAAGGGTTGTGGAAGCACTACAATTAGGCTAATTTACAACTACATTTAGCGGAAGTGCTACTGATCTGGTCAAACATTTATACAAACATAGAAATGATAATCAATGCACATTCCTAGGCCCCATACAATATCATATTATCTGCACACTGGCATACTTTATAAACAAAGGGGTTTTAGTATACATTACTGTGATCACATGAATGAAAAGCCTTCCAACCCTGTCAAGGTAATTCCAGTCTGGAAGGTCCTAACTTCTAACCTTTTACTTCAATTACCATTAGCAAACGTTTGCATTTCTCATAGTTGTGCACTGGATCCATACAACAGGCTTTCTCACTTCCCCCCAGCCCTTTGGCTTTTTAAAAATGAGGGAAAGTATATATAAAATCAAACATATTAGAAAATGTCCCATATAAAATTTAAAATGTAAACCTTGGGGCTGCCTAGTACACAAGGTAAATATCCCTTGTCTTCCAATCAGATCTAGAAAATCCCCACCCCTAATTGTCAATTTGACTTGCTCAATAGCATATAATTTTAAATCAAAAGGACCTACATTAGTACATTCTAAAAAGTATCTGCCAATTGGGTTGTAGAGATCCTTGCAGAATATATATGTTCCCTAATTGTGCTTTTGTTTATATATGGTTTAAGGCAGTTTTACACTCTAGTATGTATATGACTCCTTTGCTATGACAATTAATATAATTCTTAATGTCATATACTTTTTTTATGACTGTAGAGTGGGGGCAAAAGATGCCCCATCTTGGTGCCACACCTCTGGAGATATAAACCTCCACCAAAGAAAAACTAATTGAGTTAACAAGAAATTAACAGCGTGTAACAAAAAGGACTTCGTGTCCTCTGTATATTCAGACAGATCATCCAGCATTTTAACAATGGCAATAATTGTATATTTTTTTGTGAATGGTGGGTTAATCTTTACCCTATGCTTGGTTATACTATATATCACTGTTAGCCATTCCAATGATGGTGCATATAGTATAGTATAGTATAGTATTTGAGGTTGAATAAAGACATACGTCCAACCATCTAGCAATATCCTCATTTCCTGCCTAACTGTTGATCCAGAGGAAACAAAAAAAAAAAAACACCAAATTTATGAAGGGGAAAAAAATTCCTTCCTGACTCCAAGTGGCAATCGGAAATTTCCCTGGATCAACTCTACTTTATGTATAAATACCAGTAACTTGCAACATTCCTTGTTTGCAGAAACTCATCCAGCTTCTTTTTGAAACTGACCAATGAACCTGCCATAACAACGTCCACTGGAAGACAGTTCCATAGCTTTACCGTTCTCACATTGAAAAACCCTTTCCGAACTTGAAGCCTAAACCTTTTTTCTTCAAGTCTTAAGGGATGTCCATGTGTCCTCTGACACATGGTCTATTAGTGAACAATGCCCAAGTTTATTGTATGGCCCAGTAATCATATCCCCATGCAAGCGCCTTTTCTCCAGCTTACATAATTGTAACTTTTCCAGTCTCTCTTCATATTCAAGCTCCCCCAATCCCCTTATTAATTTAGTTGCCCTTCTCTTTCAAAAATGGCCTTTTTGTATACAGGATTCCAAAATTGCACTGCATATTCCAAATGAGGCTTTACCAATGCTTTGTAAAGAGGAAGAATAATATTTTCCTCCCTTGAATCCATACCTCTCTTTATACAAGACAATACCATGCTGGCTCTGGCTGTTGGTGCCTGGTACTGTTTGCTACCTTTAAGTTTGTTATCCACCAAAACTCCAAGATCCCTTTCCAACATTTTCAGATTATGATCCTGTAATTTATTCATACACTTTAATACACATGACTCCCTTCCCCCTTTGCTAGCCCTCCCCCCACTTTCCACCCATCACTGGCCTATCTACACCCTGCTTTCCTTCTAGGCTATCTATCCCAGTGATATAAGCAACAATGTAGCGTGATGGTGGTCAGGACACTCCCCTCTCCAGGTGTGTCCGTCAAGAGTGGCTGCAATCCAACAGGAGAGCCGGATACCTCCCAAGTCGAAATCATAATAAAAGTAATTATGGATATTGCCTCCTCCGTGAATATCAATATGAAGCCGGACTATTCAAATTTAAATAAAACTTCACTTTTATTCCATATTTTTAAAACATGTTACAAAGATGGTGGTAAGCCCATTTTAATGCTCACTCGGTTCTCTGGTAACCTGACGCATTTCGTGCCAGCAGGGGGAACTTCATCAGAGTCCCAGTAAGACTTCTAATACCCTCCCCCCAACCATGTTTAAAATCTCCTCCAGCCCTCTAGTCATCTTCTCCCCCAAAACAGCTGCTCCGCCACCAGTGAGGTGAGTCTGTAGCTGACAGCAAAGACTGCCCAGTTCTCTATAAACTCAAACCCTTCTACTTACACCACCGTCTAAGCCATCCATTAATGCTTCTAAGCTCCCGCTGTCTCCCTAGCGTAGCACGTGGCTGCGGTGAACCAAGACCACCAGGTCACACCCAGCCCCACCCAATAATATGTCTACACGATCCACCACATGCCGAACTCTAGCACCAGGCAGACAACACACAGTTCGTCATGTAGGATCTTGGTGGCAGATTACCCTATCTAACTTCCTTATTATTGAGTCCCCTACTACTATCACCTGCCTAGCATTCCTGATCCTAAGTTTATCCTCCCTTGTACTAGAGATGGCAGTCCCCTGGGTGCTCAAGGGATTAGCCTGCTCCATACATGCTAATTCCGAGCTGTCCTCCTCCACTTCATTATCTAAGGCGGCAAATCTGTTGGGATGGGCAAGCTGGGAAGAAGCAACCCTACCCTTCCATCCCCCACTTCCCTTAGTAACCCTAACAAAACTACCTCCCCCCTCAACCTTCCCTGTTCCACTTCCACCCACCTCTATACTGGCCCCAGCCAGTCCCCCCAGATTTGCCAATCCTTGCAATGCTGCAAGCTGCCCCCTTAGACTCTCCACCTCAGCTTCCAAACGGGCAACCCACTTACACCTGACACAGACATATGTCCCCTGGAACGTCTGCTCCAGGTTCCTATACATGTGACAGGATGCACATTGCATGGTACCGACAAAACTGATCCTTCTAATAGACAACACCAGCACAAAGACACACCAAGCTTAGAATATAGAAGTCCAGAACACCCCTTTAACTGGAAGAAAGAAAGATTAATCTGGTTACTGCACACACAGTCCTTAACACAGCACACTATCAGCACAAAAAATCCTTATTTTCAAACATATTTTCAAACTTTTACACAAACCATACAACCATCAAATGATTAAATGTCCTTCTTTTTCTATGTCCTTAAGACCAAGGTCCTTTAGAACAAGGGACACGTCCACTCTAGTTCGTTTCTGCTCACAGGAAACTTCTTTTTGTTAGGTCCAAACATTTAACATAATGTTGGTAGGAAGTCTATAAAAAGGATACCTATCTTTGACATGATACTTTTAAAGGAAATCCAACCTTACTGCTTTTTCTTTTCTATAATTACTTGTACTCTTTAGAGATAGTGTTTTATGGAGTCTCAAACTTTCTCCTGAGACATCACAGACATTACACTACCAAGACTGCAACCTAATTATCTGTTTAAAGAATGGTCATAAAACAACAGGGAGATTCAATATAGAAAATCCCTACTACTTACCTATCCACAATCCTACCATAAAAGTTATTACATAATACGCTCCTGTTTGAGCTCCTTAACTATAGAGGCATATCCAAAATGTTTTACAAATGGTGCAGTGTTCTACAATAAGGGTTAATCATGCGTTGACCATAAATGACATTGGTCTAACATAGGTTTTACCCTAATTAAAAGGATATTTAGTCTTTATATATTTTTGTACCAGAAATCTTTTAGACCTTAAGGTCAACAATGATTTTAAAAATGTGCTTTTTTCTAACAGTTACATCACTACTTAAAAAGGCTTCGGTATAAATCCCAAGATAGAGAAATGTTCTTTTTCAATGAAATCGGAGAGAGTATCTCTGGATATGGGGTCTCCAACTACATTATAAATAAAAGATTACTAAAAACCTTTATTGGCGGATTATCACCATTGGCTCCTGAGGGGAAAATAACCATCAACTTTACCTCAATCACATGGAAAACCCGGGACAATACAGTAAGATAACTTGCCCTTTGCTCCTTAGAAAAATCTAAAAATCTTTACTTCTCCATATTTTCTACAGTTAGGAAAAAAATATGATAAATACGTTAAATATGCCCAGGAAGAGATTGGCGGTTATACATTGCTCCGCTCTCTTAAAATGGATGTCATCTGTTTGCAGGAGACACATCTTCTCCCCAACACTATACACCTCGCCCAGAGACCCTGGATTAGCTGGACAGCGCACAGCAAGCACTCTCCTTACTCTAGTGGAATCTCCATTCTGTTAAGAAAACACCTCATTCAATATACACAAGGTTAAATCGAACAAACGGGGACGCTACCTTTGTGTGGCTTTAACCATCGATACTACACAGTATGTCCTACCAGGGATATTGAAGCCCATACAGGAGGCACTCCCATTCTTATCTAATACCCACATGCACATCTTATTTGTCATGGCGATTTTAACTTATTGATGAACACCCTGATTGACAGGCATTGGGGCACAAGGCGCCTCCTCAACTGAGACCTCTCCTCTTCACATATTAGTTACCGAATTAGATTGGATAGACACCTGGATGATAGTATAGTATAGTACAGTATAGTATAGTATTTGAGGTTGAATAAAGACATACGTCCATCCAGTTCAACCCATCTAGCAATATCCTCATTTCCTGACTAACTGTTGATCCAGAGGAAGGCAAAAAACCCCACCAAATTTATGAAGGGGGAAAAAAAAGTGGCAATCGGAAATTTCCCTGGATCAACTCTACTTTATGTATCAATACCAGTAACTGCAACATTCTTTGTTTGCAGAAACTCATCCAGTTTTTTTTTTTAAACTGACCAATGAACCTGCCCTAACAATGTCCACTGGAAGACAATTCCATAGCTTTACCGTTCTCACAGTGAAAAAGCGCCTTTTCTCCAGCGTACATAATTGTAACTTTTCCAGTCTCTCTTCATATTCAAGCTCCCCCCATCCCCTTATTAATTTAGTTGCCCTTCTCTGAACCCTTTCCATTTCAAAGATGTCCTTTTTGTACACATATACCAAATGAGGCCTTACCAATGCTTTGTAAAGAGGGAGAATTACATTTTCCTCCCTTGAATCCATACCTCTCTTTATACAAGACAATACAATGCTGGCTCTGGCTGTTGCCGCCTGGTACTGCTTGCTACCTTTAAGTTTGTTATGCACCAAAACTCCAAGATCCCTTTCCAACAGGGATTCACTTAACACAGAGCTATTTATAGTATAAGCAGCACAAGGATTTTTAAGTCCAAAATGCATCACCTTACATTTATCAACATTGAATTTCATCTGCCACTTAGCAGCCCAATGTGACAATCTATCTAGATCCCCCTGTAACGATTGTACATCCTCTGAAGTTTTTAATGGTTGACAAAGTTTTGTGTCATCAGCAAACACAGAAACCTTGCTGGCAATACCCACTTCCAAATCATTAATAAATAGATTAAATAGAAGCGGCCCCAGCACAGAACCCTGTGGCACCCCACTTAGCACTTTAGTCCATAATGATGAAGCCCCATTAACAACTACTCTCTGCATCCTATTCATTAAGCAATTTTCTATCCATGTACAAATGTGACTCCCCAGACCAACAGACCTTAGCTTATACATCAGTCGCCTATGGGGGACTGTATCAAAAGCCTTTGCAAAATCCAAGTAAACTACATCTACTGCTATGCCAAAGTCTAAATTTCTACTTACTTCCTAATAAAAGCCAAGCAAGTTAGTTTGGCAAGATCTGTTCCTCCTAAATCCATGCTGGTTACTACTTATAATGTCAGTCCTTGAAACATACTCTAGAACATGTTCCCTTATTAAACTTTCCAGGATCTTCCCCACCACTGAAGTTAAACTAACAGGCCTGTAATTACCCGGCTGTGAACGACTACCCTTTTTGAATATTGGAATAACATCAGCCTTTTTCCAATCCAGAGGCACATCACCGGACATGAGGGAATCAGCAAAAATAAGAAACAATGGCCTAGATAAAACTGAACTTAGCTCCCTAAGTACCCGAGGATGTATTTTATCTGGTCCTGGAGGTTTATTAATATTAACCTTATTTAGTTTTTTCTATACCATATCTTCGGTTAACCAAAGTGCACTTGAATCTTTTATACCATTATTGCTACTATAATCTATGATATCTACACTTGGATCTTCTATAGTGTATATAGAGGAAAAAAAGAATATTCAAGACATTTGCTTTATCGCCATCCTCCGTAACTTGTCCCCATTAATTAATAGTGCCACATTCTCAGTCCTCATCTTCTTACTATTAATATACTTAAAAAAAAAATGTAGGCTTAGCGATGCTTTGTTCAGCTAACTTCATTATTAATTTTAGCTAGTTTGATTGCTTTCTTACACTCCTTGTTACAGTTTTTATAATCCCTAAAGGCCCTTTCCGTTCCCTCGTCCTTAAAGGTTTTAAATGCCTTTTTCTTCATTTCCATTTGCGTCTTTACATCAGAATTCAGCCACATGGGCGCGGATTTATTTTTTTTACATTTATTTCCCAAGGGTATAAATTTATTTTTGAACTGGCTTAAAATCCCCTTAAACACTTCTGTTCAGTAAATTTTCCTAATAATACATTATCCCCAGTTGACATTCTGAAGAGCTGCTTTTAACCTGGGAAAATTTGCTTTCCTGAAATTAAATGTCTTTGTTAACCCAGCGCACTTTTCCTTTCGATAACAAAGTCCAAATGCCACTATTTCATGGTCACTATTCCCTAAGCCTCCAGTTACCTTTATATCTATAATGCGCTCCACAATGTTAGATATTACCAGATCCAACAGAGCTCCTTTTCTAGTAGGAACCTCAACCACCTGTGAGAGAAAATTATCCTGCAGCAAATTCAGGAACTCATCGCCTTTTTCTGTGATGGCAGTTCCACCACACCAATCAATGTCAGGGTAATTGAAGTCCCCCATAATGAGCACACTCCCCAAACTTGCAGCCCTTGCCAACTGCATATGAAGTTGACTCACCTCCTCTCTGCTAGCATTTGGCGGCTTATAGCAGACACCAACAATGACATTACCCTCTTTCCTGTTGCCTAATTCCACCCATATTGCCTCCACTTTATCATCCATATCGCCAGTTATCCCTTCTTTTAAATTTGGCTTCAATTCTTTTTTATAAAACAAGAAAAAACGTCCCTCAAGTGTATAAATAGCCTATCCTGATCAATACATAGAACAAAAACACAGAAGGGTGTAGAAGATATAAATGGCTAAAAACGTATATATTATCAAAAATAGTAAAAGATCAACAACTGATCACAGTATCCATATATTAAACAAAGTTCATATTCATAATAATCACATAATAATCACATGTCTAAATAGAGTCAATAAAGTCAGAATAGTGTAGAGATAGAGAGCTATACTTATCAGTCACATCGGTAACTCAGTAATATCAGTCTCAGTCCGTGCACGGAACCGACATCAATAGGCATGCATCTAGAAACATCCCATCACAAAGTATCACTGTAACAAAAAGAGGAGGTGGGGAGAGGAAGAGGGGTGTCTAGCACCCAAACGCGTTTCGCGTAATAGCTTTCTCAATGGCGCTATCCCACTGGCCTATCTGCACCTTGCTTTCCTCCTGGGCTATCTATCCCAGTGAGACTGCTAATACCCTCCCCCCCAACCTAGTTTAAAATCTCCTCCAACCCTCTAGCCATCTTCTCCCCTAAAACAGCTGCCCCGCCATCAGTGAGGTGCAACCCATCCCTACTAAAGAGCCTGTAGCCCACAGCAAAGTCTGCCCAGTTCTCAATAAACCCAAACCCTTCTTCCTTACACCACTCTCTTAGCCACGCATTAATGCTACTAAGCTCCCGCTGTCTCCCTGGCTTAGCACGTGGCTGCGGTAGTATTTCTGAAAACACTACCCTGGAGGTCCTTGCTTTTATCTTGGCCCCTAGCTCTCGGAAATCATGTTTAAGGACCTCACCTCCTCCTCTAACTTTGTCATTGGCACCAATGTTAACCAAGACCGCCGAGTCACACCCGGCCCCACCCAATAATCTGTCTACACGATCCACCACATGCCGAACCCTAGCACCATACAGGCAACATACAATTCGGCATGTAGGGTCTTGGCGGCAGATTACCCTATCTACCTTCCTTATAATGGAGTCCCCTACCACTACCACCTGCCTTGCATTCCTGATCCTTCGTTCCCCCTCCCTTGTATCAGAGATGGCAGTCTCCTGGATGCTCAAGGGACTAGCCCCCTCCATACACGCTAATTCCGAGATGTCCTCCTCCACTTCATTACCTAAGGCGGAATCTGTGGGGATGGACAATCTGGAAAGAAGCCACCCTACTCTTCCGTCCCCCACTTTCCCTAGTAAAACTAACAAAACTACCTCCCCCCTCAACCTTCCCTGTCCCACTTCCACCCACCTCTATACTGGCCCCAGCCAGTGCCTGCTGACCCCCCAGTTCTGCCAATCCCTGCAATGCTGCAAGCATCAGCTTCCAAACGGGCAACCCACTCACACCTGACACAGACATAGGTTCCCTGGAACATCTGCTCCAGGTTCCTATACATGTGGCAGGATGCACATTGCATGGTACAGACAAAACTGTCCCTTCTAATACACCACAACAGCACAGTGACGCACAAACCTTGTTTAATTGCCCTTCTTGTTTCAATGTCCTTCTTTTTCTATGTCCTTGAGACCACAGGTACAACCAATGTGATCCCTATTTAACTAATAGGCCCCAGCCCCCACACCAATTAGTGCAAGAGCCAGGAAGAGAGGAAAAAAAACCCCACTTATTAACCCTTTCACAACCTGTTTGTGATTACAACAGGTACAATACTAGAATATAGAAGCCCAGCGCACCCCTTTAACTGGAAGAAGAAAGATTAGTCTGCTTACTGCACACGCAGTCCTTAAAATAGTACAAACAATCCTTATTTTCAAACTTTCACACACACACCATACAACCATCAAATGATTAAATGTCCTTCTTTTTCTATGTCCTTGAGATCAAAGTCCTTAAGAGAAAGGGACACTCACTCACAGGAAACTTCCTTTTGTTAGACACCTGGAGATTTCAGAATCCACACCTCAGAAAATACACATGTCATTCCAAAACCCATAACTCATTATCAAGATTAGACTACATCTTTGTGAATAGAAGCACCAACCTTCTAGTTAAAAATGTAACACACCTTCAAAGAAGTATCTTTGACCATTTGCCAGTGCTCCTCACACAGTCTCAAAAATGTCGACCCTGGTGATTTCACCCGTTCTGGTTGACCTTGTTCCCAGAACACGACCCCATCCCTGAACATATTGATATATTCCTCAACTTAAACCATGACCCGACACCAGTAGGAATTCAATTGGACGCATTGAAGGCAACACTTAGGGGGCCATAACACACATAAAACAATCAGCACAGGCCCTTCAAACAGCGGAAGCAAATTACAAACACACTCCCTTCCTGCAGAATAAGCACAGCTGGCAGGCAGCTCAATTCCATTACGATAAAGGAATTCTTTAATAAGCAAAACTATTTTGAAAATGGACCTCAGTCCATAAAACTTATGGCATGCATGGCTCACGGCTTGACTGATCAACACATGATTATACAACTACAAGACCCCAACAAAGGACTACTGACAATACACCGGATATATTAATCTCTATAACTGACTATTACACTAGTCAGTTAGAGACTAACTAGATTAGATTGGACCAATACCTTGACTCTGATTGGACCAATACCTTGACTAGATTGAACCAATACCTTGACTCATTACCATTTCTTACATTATCTGCTATGGACTCCAGTATGTTAGACAATGCTATCACCCTTGGTGAAATTCAATACACTATGGGTGAAATGGCAACACATAAATCATCCGGACCGGATGGGCTAACCCAAGAAGTATACAAAAAATATGCAGGCCAACTACTACCTTTCTTAAAAACTTTAAATGCAACTTTTCAGGGAAGCCTTCTTCCCCCCTCCATGTATGAAGCACACATTACCCTACTCCTCAAAGAAGGCAAGAATCCCCTGGAGCATGGCTCATATAGGCCAATCTCTCTTCTAAACACATTATAAACTGTTGGCCAAGGTTTTGGCCAATAGACTTAAAAAGATTATTGCCACGATCATGCATTTCGATCAAACTGGCTTTATACCAGGAAAGTTACCATTCATTAACATTCGTAAAATGCAAATCCATACACAAATAGATCAAGACAATGCGGGCACACGGGTCATGTTATCACTAGATATGCAGAAGGCATTTGATTCTGTTGAGTGGCTTACCTGCAAACCTGTCCAAGAAAGTTTGGCTTTGGATATTTAGTAAATGGATAGGGCTGCTCTATGCTCAACCCACTGCTAATATCCGAGTCAACGGAGCAACTTCTCCCACTTTTCCTCTAGCAAGAGTCACCAGGCAGGGTTGCCCCCTGTCTCCTTACTTTTTTGCCCTCACAATCGAGCCTCTTGCAATTAAGCTTCGTACATCACCGTATATAACTGGCCTGCAGTTGGGGGCTCATACATCCCTATTAAGCTTGCACGCTGATGACATGATTCTGTACCTGGCAGACCTGCACGATTCACTCTCCACTGTACACAATTTGATAAACCAATTTAGCCCCTTGTCTGGCCTTCATGTCAATTGGAATAAGTCTGTCCTTTTCCCCATTGATCCACTGCCCGCGATTCCCCTGCATCTCAAAAGCCTAGTGCCAATAGTACAAAATGTCCACTACTTAGGGATCCAGATAACTCGATCACCGGATAGATCCTATGCACTCAATGTAGAACCCCTTCTGAAACTGTTGTGGTTAAAACTAAAATATGGAAGACTCTCCCGATAAATTTAATCGGTCGGATAAACCTGACCAAAATCTTACCCAAATTGCTATACATGCTGCAGCACGCCCTGAAATTCCAGACTCTTTCTTTACAAATTTGGACAGTTTGTTATGATCCTTTCTATAGGGTTCAGTCAGAAATCGGGTTAGACTCAAATCACTCCAGAGACCTAAACACTCTGCCGGCCTTGCTAATGCCAGATTTCTGCCTGTATTATATAGCTGGGCAACTAAAATATTTTAAATCTTGGTGCTCTTCAGATAACATGGATCCACAAGAACAGAACCAGCTATCCATATATGATACCGAAAGTCTTCTACACGCATACCTCCCCTCCCACCCACTCACATTCCTACAATCTAAACATAATAACATTCCACTGGGTGGAATGCACATACAGCAATTCAGAATATGGAAAAAGGCAATTCAAATCCTTGGATTCACTGACATACCTGAAGAAACACCTCTTTGGCACAACCCTACATACCCTTTATTAGCCACCCTACCCTCAGCTGATTTCTGGATTAAAAAAGGAATTACCCTTTTCTCACACATCATTCAGAAAAAGTAATTTGAGAATCTCAAAAACGAATTCCACTTACCAAACTCTACATGGTTTAAATATCTTCAGATCAGATACAGCCTACTAACTGAATTCCAATGTGATGAAATTCCTGTCTCAGTGACCCCATAATTACACTCCTCCAAACTGGAGGGGAGAGGCGCCTGGTGTTTCAACTCTATGCACATCTCTTGCACACTAAAATGCAAGAGGACACATCTACAATTCTGAATAAATGGAAAAAACTAATGCCTACAATCACCAATGAAGACTGGGAAGATTTAGCAGAGCCACATTTGCCCCTCTACCCCAAATAGACAAATGCATTACTTTATACTTCACCAGGCTTACCTTTCCCCACATAGACTGTCCCACATGTCAGCATCTCACTCTTCCAAGTGCCCGAAGTGTCATTTGACTCTGGCAGACTTCTTTGGGACTGCCCACGTATTACCAGATTCTGGTATAAAGTTACCCACCATCTATTAACAATTCTACACTACCCTATACCCCAAGAGCCAAAACTTTGTCTACTGGGGATCTCAGACGAGGAAATGTGGAACAAATATGAACTATAATTTTTGCGAGAAATATTATTCTATGCCAGAAGGGCCATTGTGCTCTCCTGGATGGCACCTACCCCTCCTACACTCACCTCCTGGAAAACAATGGTGACCCACATGCTGCCATATCTTAGGCTTATATATGTGCATAGAGGCTGTCCATCTACGTTTAATAAGATCTGGTCACATTGGACAGACAATACCTCCTGAATTAAAAATAGCAAATAGAATCATATTAATAATATAACTGAGTGTTGTCTCACACCGTACAATGCTAGGAACCCATGGCTGTGGACACCTGTGCTATCTTACTTGAATCTGTTACGACAGGCATACTGATGTAATTTTCATCTCACTACTTCTGCTCCTATTCGGAACTACTCCTTTGGTACAGATTTGATTACTTAAAGGATAACTGTATTGTCTCAATGCATTTTTTTTTAAACTGCTTTAAAAAGAGTAAAGGTATGCAGCCCTCCCTATAAATTTTTTCCTGATTTCGAGCCTCTCTCTGCCTTCAATTAGCTTTCAATTAGCCATGCTGTAAAGGGGGCATAACGATTCTGTCTGCCTCTAACTGTCTCTAGCTAGCATGCAAGAAAACACTCCTGCACCCATCCTTGATTAGCTTGATTATGTAGGCTGTATTCTAGCAACAGGACAGTTCAAGTTTGTTTGACTGGCAGAGGAGGAGGAGAGAGGTTGTAACAGACATTCCCACCAGCCAATGACAAGTGATATGTTAACGATGGCCCTGGGCCGTCTAGGAGGCGGGCTGTTAGCACTCTTCTTTGCTGTGCAGCACGGTTGTAAATGAGAGTAAGTGATTTCAGCTGCTGTAAGTGTGGACATGTTATGGGGAAGATGTTGTTTTTTTGGGTACTGTTGTCCTTTAACCTACTACCATAACCAAGTTTATCCCCTTTCTCCACCCTCCTATTCCTTTATAATAGATAATTGTATAAAAAAAAAAACAGAAACATATGATGGTTTTATTGATTTTTTTTTTAAGTAACAACACCACCAACCTGTGTAAATTACAGCATTTAAATTGTAAAAACAAATGTCACATGATGTTCAAAATATATCTATTTTACGGATATTAATAAATAAACACGGTTTAAAAAAAATATGTTAAATATGGAAGGGGAGAAAATATTTCAGTTGGTGTTGGTGCATTTTTGATGGTTTTATCTTTGTGGATCTTGTAGCTTCCTCGAGTGGGTTGTAATGTGGTCAGCAACCTCAGGATCAAGTGTCCATTATCTTGAATACTTTCTCTGTGTTGGTCTGGGTAATTTGGATGCTTGCTTCCATATTCTTGACACTTATCAGCAGGTTTCCTAACTTTGGACTTCTTTTGGCTTTGGATAAAATGGTGGATCTTTCTACATGCCTGACATTTTTTGGGTCTGGAGATTGACTCGGTTATGGGTAAATGAATATTGCACTAGCCCAAGGTTTTAGACCTGCAGTTGTTAGTTTTAGAGCTTTTTCAGAGTCAAAAATTCAATCATTGCTAAATGATGTAAAGTGAATCTCTGTTGGAAAAGGATCTTAAGAAATTTGGTGGATAACAAACTTAAATTTAACAATTTGCCAGACGGCAACAGCCAGAGCCAGCAAGATATTTTCTTGTATAAAAAAGGGTTTGGAATAAAGGGAGAAATATTTTTTATAATTATTTTATAATGGGCCATAAAATAAAATGTTGCATTGTTAACCAAGAACAATTCAGACGAAGGGTTTTTCACTATGAGAATGGTAAAATCTTCAAACTTCAATTGGATGGGGTGATGTCAGGTTCATTCGACCATTTCAGAATAAAGCTGGATGAATTTAGAAAGATAAAGAATATTGCAGGTTACTGGTATTGATACATAAAGTAGTAGAGTAGTAGAGTTGATCCAGGTATATTTCCGGTTGTCAATAGGAGTCAGTAAGAAATGTTTTGCCCTTTAAATTTTTCTGTAATTCACTAGGAGTTTAAAGCACTTTCTTCTATCTTCTATACTCACAACCCGAGATATCAGCAGCAGATCCACGATCCTTCACTTTGCCCTCTACAGCTCCCCCTTCCATTGTTTGCACCCACACTTGGGTGTGCTGAAGGCATGACCAGGAAGTAATCAGTGCAATTACTGTCTACATTTGCACCCCCCCCACACACACACACTTACATCTATTAAAAATGTTTGTTGTTAAACAACTATAATAGAATGTTCAGCCCTGTTCAGTAATGGCAAACACTAGTCAAATAAATACAGTATCCCCAGTAATGATATTCATAAATGCTGTATATATACTCACATAGATATCCCTATGCTCTCCTCACACAAGTCCAAATATCTCTACCCATATGTAAAAATCTTTAGTAACAATGTAATAAAATATCTAGCACAACATAAGAAAAAAAGAAGCGTTTCAGGGAACAAATTGTCCCCATCCTCAGATGTATGTATGTATATGTTTATTTATATAGAGCCACTAGGGGACGCAGCGGTGTACAATGAAGAATACAAAAAGTCATGCAAGGGGGACAGTAAATAAATACATAAATATATAAACATGTAACATGAGGAAAGAGGTCCCTGCCCCGTAGAGCTTACAATCTACTAAGGTGGGTAACATACAGATACGTAGGAAAGGGTAGAAGTGCCATAGTAATAACTGGTGCAGTGTAAACAGTCCTATGCTGTGCTGTGCTCAGAGAGATAGGATGAGAGGTTAGATTTAAACTTGTTTATTGAGGTTTCTTGATGAAGAGAGAGGCGCATAGAATTCCAGAGGACGGGAGCCAAAAGGTGAAAAAGGTTTAAGGCGAGAGGAGGCATTGTGAGTTGGGGGTCTGTATAAGAGATGGTTCTGTGATGAGCGGAGGGTACGGGCAGACATATGGGGACACAATAGAAGAAATATAAGAAGGAGCAAAAGAATGAAGGGATTTACATTTTAAGAGAAGAATTTTGTAGATAATGCGCTGTTTAATGGGGAGCCAGGTAGATGTGCGGCAGAGAAGAGATTTAATATCCTGATTGTTATAGAGCAAGACAATTTGTGCAGCAGAGTCAAGTATGGACTGAAAAGGAGAAATATGGGAAGCAGAAAGACCAGAAAGCAGAAGGTTACAATAATCCAGACGTGATAGGATGAGAACATGGATAAGCATAGCAGTAGTTGGAAGAGAAAGGAATCTATGAATCTTCGCAATGTTTCGAAGAAAAAAGTGACAGGTTTTAGCAACATAGTTAATGTGATTAGAAAAGGAGTGAGAGGAGTCAATAATAACCCCTAAGCAACGTGCCGACTGAATAGGGTACAGTAAATGGGGGAGTTGTCCACAGAAATGGAAAAAGGTGGGATAGGACCAGGCTTAGGTGGGAAAATTATTAGTTCGGTTTTTAATCAGGTTTAGTTTGAGGCATCGGTGCACCATCAATGAGGAGACAGCACGGAGGCAGTCGGAGATGCGTTATTGGGTGTCATGACTAAGCGTTGGGGTGGAAAAATATATTTGCTTATCATGGGCATACAGGTGGTAGTTAAAACCGAATGAGCTGATGACTTCTACCAGGGAAAAGGTATAGAGGGAGAACAGCAGGGGTCCAAGAACAGAGCCTGCGGAACCCCAACATTAATAGGAATCGGAGAGGATGTTTTATTATCATATGACACAGAGTAGGTTCTGTTCGAGAGGTAGGATCGTAGCCAGGATGCCCAAGGAGTGGAGAATTTGAACTAGGAGGGAATGATCAACTGTGTCCAAAGCAGAGGAGAGGTCAAGAAGTATGAGAATCGAAAAGTGGGCTTTGGCAGCCTGAAGGTCATTCACAACTTTGCCCTAGGCTGTCTCCGTGGAGTGCCCAGGATGAAACCCTGATTGCAAGGGGTCCAGTTATGAAAATTAAGATAATTAGTTATACGGGAAAAGACAAGATGTTCCTGTAGCTTGGAGGTTATCGGTAGAGGAGAGACCGGGAGGTAATTAGTAAGGCAATTAGGGTCAGGGGAGGCTTTTTTGATTATGGGTTTTATGTGAGTGTTTTTAAAGGAGGAAGGGAAAATACCAGATGACAAGGAGGTGTTGAATATGTGGATTAGTATAGGGTGATTGCCTGATTACATTGCTTTAGTAGGAAAGAGGGTATGGGATTAAGGGAACATGAAGTAAGAGGACATCACCGAAGCAGAGATGAGACCTCTGACTGGGTCACAGGAGAGCTATGGTGAGGGATAGAAATCTGCATATGGATGTACTCCATATTTATGAAGTAGTCAGCAAAGTCTTGGGGGGAATGTGGAGAGAGAGAAGAGTCAGTGGGTGAGGGATGGAGAAGGGAGTTAAAGATGGAGAACAGGTGGCGTAGGTTTGATTTGTTATTATTTATAAGCGTTTTATTGTATTTTTGTTTTGCTCCCAAAAGTGTGGTGAGGCATTGTGGCATAAACTTGTAATGGAGAAAGTCAGCCTGGGTACAAGACTTTCTCCACATCCGCTCAGCAGTAAGTGTGCACCTACGAATAAAACGGGTTGTGGGACTGAGCCAGGGGCAAGGATTCGAGAGACGTCGATTGAGGGGTTGCAAGGGGGCAAGGGAATCAATAGCATCAGTCAGAAGCTAGCACACGTCGATTGAGGGGTTGCAAGGGGGCAAGGGAATCAATAGCATCAGTCAGAAGCCAGCACCAGATCTATGGCTCGGGTATTACGGACATATACACAAGAGGAAGGGTCAAGAGAAACAGGAGAATGTTGAGCAAGAAAAGTAATAAGATAGTGATCTGAAAGCGGGTAGGGGTTACTTTCAAAAGATGAGGCAGTGAGGTTTTTAGTGAAGACAAGATCCAAGAAGTGGCCATCCTTATGTGTACTGGTAGTTGTCCACTGATAAAGATCAAAAGAGGATGTTAAGTGAAAGAAATGAGAGGGCCAGGATAGAGCAGAGTTGTCAATTGGACAGTTGAAGTCACCCAGAATTAGAACAGGACCGTTGATAGAGAGGAAGAAGGTAAGCCAGGTCTCAAAGTCTGAGAGGAATATAGCTGGGGGAGTCGTGGATGGGGGGCCTGTATACCACAGCTACACATAGCGACAGAGGGTAGGAAATTTGTACAGTGTGCGAGGTGTATGGGAGAGGAGGAGGCCTCCTGTAGAAACAGAGGCCTCAATAGCAGAGTCGTGTTGGGAGAGCCAGCTTTCAGTAAGGGCAAGAAGGTGAAAATTCTTAGAACAGAAACAGTGTGCAAGGTGTATGGGAGAGGTGGAGACCTCCTGTAGTAACGGAGGCCTCAATAGCAGAGTCATGTTGGGAGAGCCAGGTTTCAGTAAAAGCAAGAAGGTAAAAATTCTTAGACATAACATTAAGCAAAGCACAGGAGAAGGGCAGATATGAAGAGGGTATTAGAGGAACGGATAAAAGATTAGAGGGCATAGATCCACAAAAAGGGGGTAGTAAAGGGAGAGTAGGGCGAGGACAATAGGAAACAGATATTGCAGGGGCCAGGATTAGGCTATATATCCCCAGCAACAAGGAGTAGCAGAACAAATAGAAACTGGATATCTGAGATGGATTTGAGGTGGTGACGTTTATTTGTGTCAGACCGATAATGGAGTGCGGTGTTGGTAAAGAGCTGGTATAGTGCATGGGAGCAGTGAGTGAAGGTAGAGAGAAGAGATTCGAATAGAATAAGGAAAGTGGGATGGAGGAGAGAGAGATGAAGTGAGCTAAGGGAATAGAGTAAAAATGACAATGAGATGCAGCCATAATAAAGACATAATCTGTTAAGCAGGGAAAAGGATCTCGGTTGATGTTCCAAACTGCTTCAGCTGATCGAAGTTGTTCGAAGTTGATCTGGAATTGCAGAGTCCTATGCTGTTGCTCTCTTTGTTAAACTCCTTTGTTAAACTCCTCTTTTTACTTAGCCCAAGATTCACTTTGCACATAGATTCAGTTTGCACTGCTCTGCTCTCCCCCTTTTAATTTTAAAAACTAACTTTCCAGTATACATACCCTTTAAACTCCAAAACTCCAAATTTGCTAATCGTGCTTAGCATCTTGTGATTCAACCTCTATGTGATAAGAGTCCATTTTTTTTTTATCTGTTTGCACAATATAAGGACTATTGGAGACTTTTTCAAGTTTGAATATTCAATGAACCAGGGGCAAAACTGCAAAGGCTTTTGTGCCAGGTCTGACACACACCTTCCCAAACTCCTCACTGGTACCTCGAACCCATGCTTTGAAACAGATAATCCCATGTCTGTAAGTGCCATTCATTCATACATACTTTTGAAAAAAAAATAAAGAAAAATATTATTTTCTTTAGAAATCTTACCTAAACAAGTAAAAAAAAAAAAACCCACTAAATATCATTCTCCCCATGTTTTGAATCAAACGGTATACCACATGCATGAATGCACAAACTAGAGTAAAACATTTGGGGATTTGTTCTCTATATATACTATATCAGGGAGATTCAATAAATGTTCTGGTCGTTAAAAATGGTGCTAATTTTGCCCCAACCAATCAGATCTTATTTAACATTTGAAAGCTAACATCTGATTGGATGGGGCAAAATTAGCACCATTTTTAATGATAAGAACTTTTATTGAATCTCCCTGTATATTTTTTGGAAACTGTGCTGTCATTCTTGCATGCAGACTTCTAGATGCATGCTTTTAGAACCTTCAGCTACATGACAGTGTAATTCTTTTATATGTACATGCATAGTTTGCTTGTGAAGGTTCTCATTCATCCAGGTCATTGTATATCTGAAGTATTCAGTTGGATCAACTGGACTTAACATTCCTCAAGAAAGATTCCAGTATCACCACCTGCGGAGAAGATGCACAGTGGTACTCAACACCTCGGACTACCATGCTAAGGTGACCACAACACCTGGCCGATAACAATAAATATGAGGCTTTAACAGGGGATCTCACCAGCTGTTACAAGACAAAGGTCATAGGCTTACTTCAACAGTTCAAAAGGATTAAGTCATTGATCGAGCACTCTACCCTGGTGAGGCACATACATGTATATATGGCCTCTTAAAGATACACAAGGAAGGGGCCCCACTAAGACCAATAGTCAGCAGGATCAACTCTGTAACACACAAGGTGTCGAAATACCTAGCCAACATTTTAGGGCCATTGGTGGAAAGTTTTAAGTATCACTTCCAGAACTCCCAAAATTTCACTAACAAGAATCTAGATGTAGATTGTATGATGTGACATCTCTCTTCACCTGTATACCCACCGAGGAGGCTGTTGAAATGGTGAGAAAATGGCTAGGCCAAGGCAGCACCCATACTAGCAGAACAGTTCTTAACCCAGATCAGGTGTGTTCCCTGCTGGACTTATGCCTGAGACACAGTTAGCAAATAGCCTTCAAAGGAGCCAATACACAACTATGGGGCTAGGTTAAATGTGCATAATAGCTTTTATCAGACAAAAAACTCTCTAACATGGGAAACAATCCCAAAAACCAGGGATAATTCAATAAAAGTTCTTATCGTTAAAAATTGTGCTAATTTTGCCCCAACCAATCATATGTTAGCTTTCAAGTGTTAAGCAATATCTGATTGGTTGGGGCAAAACTAACACCATTTTTAACGATGAGAACTTTTATTGAATCTCCCTGTATATATTTATGTTATCTACACACCTTCATCTACAGAACAATGCCATTCTTTTACACATATGTGCAGAATTCCTAATACAATTCTTCCTAGACCGTGACGCTTTTAGGAGATTGAAAAGAAAAAAAGATGATTCAAAGCTAAAAATCTTTCCAAAGCCACATGATAAGTTAAAAAAATCCCACTAAATATCTATCTTCCACATGTCTTGAATCAAACGGTATGCCACATGTCTGGGCGTGAACACAAATTTTGGCACTAGTGCCACTAAACGGAGGAGGTACTTGACAGCCTATTAAAATGTTAACCAAAACCAAAAGGAGAAAAAGAGAAGACCGCAGCACACTGCTATTAAGGTGAAATATACATAAGTAACATAATGAGTAAACAGCATTGGCGTCAGAGCAACATTCAAGTCTATAATGCTGTACAGTGACCAATAAGCATCCTAATACAAGATACTAAACAGGTGTCATCTAATGTGGCTAGACATTATAGAGGTATACTCATCCCTCCCTGCATGTGGCTTAACACTTTAAACAAAGTAACCCATGGAGGTTGCAGTACTGGCTCTTGCTCAATTCTCTGTAGCTGCTACGCTTCCTGAAACGGTAGGTCCCCTTACGCGTTTCACCGGGTACCCGGGCTTTGTGAAAGGTAAGGTAAATGTGGATCGCCATCCCACTCTTAAAGGCCTCAAAAAACAGAGTCACGGGACGCGCGTAGTGCACAAACGCATACGTCAATTGAAACAAAGTATTGCAAGTTCCATTCAAGCTTGGGCATTTAAAGTGACAGAGCTATTAGACATTACTATGCGGCTACAATGAGTTTTCTACCTGCGATCCAACTATACATTAGGCTAGGACCTAGGCTCCTATAAAGCAAAAAATCTGCACAGTGCCCCAAATGTCAAACATATATATATATATATATATTAAATTATAATTAAACATTAAATTAAGTTTGGTATCTGACTTGCTTTGTGTCAATTTCCTTGATTTAAGAATAACCAAAAATGTGACAGGTTTCAGTACTACATTATTTAAGAATAAGACCGACAGAAACACACTGGTACATGCTGCCAGTTTTCATCCTCAGGCTCAAATAGGCAGCATTCCTTATTCACAGTTTTTAAGGGTACTTAGAAATAACACTGAGAAACAAATAGCAGAGGTACAACTTATGGAGATGAGGAGTAGATTCATTGAAAGAGGTTACAAGCCCAAAGATCTTGATGCACAATTATACAAGGCCAAGCAAAGATTCAATGAACCTAAGATGAGATCCATTCCACGTAACATAAATGATGAGAAAAGGTTGAATTTTTGTTCAGATTTCACGCCTCATGCTTCTATAGTAAGGAATTCTATCAAGAAACATTGGAACATCATTCAGAACGATCAGTCGTTCGCATCAAGTGGATTACAGTTAAGGTTTGCATACAGGAGAGGTCCCAATTTGCAGAATCTATTGATGAAAACAGATTTAGAACCAGAGACTCTAAAAAACAAAAAACAAAACTATTATTGGGTCCTTTGAAAAGCGGGTGCTATAAGTGTAAGGGTTGCCAAACTTATAGATATATGCTACCTGGTGGTGAAAGAGAAAGAGAATTCCGATTCATCATAGACTCATCTGTATGAGTTGCTATGCCATTTACCTCATTACGTGCCCTTGTGGGCTAGGATATGTTGGCAAGTAAGTGGGCAACCATCGAGCGGCTATATGTGCGACAATCACTCCTGCTGAAAGGATAAGGGCAAGTTAGACAATTCCACAGCAATTAACAACAGATTTGAATAATCAGTGGCCAAACAATTCAGAAATGCGGGACATTGTTTGGCAGTTTTTAGATGGGGAGCGATTGATCAACTGAAGGATTACAAGCGTGGGGGCTACAGAGACAGAGAACTACTACAATCAGAGACTCATTGGATAAAAAGACTGGGGACTATGTCTCCTAAGGGTCTCAATGAGATGGTATCCCTTTCTTGTTTTCTATAGTGTGCTCTGTAGTGGTATTTTGAGGTTCAATATACACGTTATATCTGATAAGCTTCTATATGGTTAAAATTGTATATATTTAGTTGTTCATTAATAGATTGATTGATGGTCTGAGCATTGTTAGATATGTACATTTTTTATGTGGTTCTAGTTGTTATATAGTTTCTACACCTGGGCTCTGAGGCAGGGGGTGCTACTGCATAGCACTGGTCTAATTATGTGGTTATGTCATCCATAAGTTTACTTCAAGTAAAATGCTTGTCTTTGCTCTCACTAGGAGTTATGTTTAATGTAGTTTCCATCGCGGGACGTTCCCGACCAGTGGTGCACGCCAAGTGACAGGCTGAGAACAGTCATGCGATTTCTAGGAGGCAGTACACTCCATCATTAGGAGATTAGTTGACGCTGCCAGCGTACTCAGCATTTTCAATAATAAGGTATTTGGACTACATTGTTGTTGTAGTTATAAATATTACACTTGGTGTCCACTGTTTGGGAATGTATTCCCATGATGATGAGGTCTGACATGTGAAATTTAGATGTGCATTAGCGTAAGAGTTTTTGAAGTCCATAGCATAGCGTATGATATGTTATGGTATCCTATCCTAACGTAGCGTATGATATGTTATGTTATCCTATCCGTGCTAGGTATGTATTTTATGGTATCCTATCCTAGCGTAGCGTATGATATGTTATGGTATCCTGAGCTAGCATAGCGTAGTGAATGTTATGGATCCTATCCTAGGTATGATATTTATGGTATGGTATCCTAATCCTAGGTGTAAGCGTATGAATATGTATATGGGATCTAATGCAGTACGAGCGTATGTATAAGGTTATGGTATCCATATACTATGCGTAGCAATGCTATGATATGTTATGGGTTCCCATCTGTAAGCTAATGTTAGGGTACTAATCTGCGTACTAGGATATGTTATGGTATCCTATCCTAGTGTAGATTAGTATGGTATCTACCTCGCATGATATGTATGGTATCCCATCCTAGCCATAGCGTAGGAATGTGATGAGTATCCTATCATAGGTAAGCGTTGAATGTTATGGTATCCTATCCTAGTGTAGTGTATGATATGTTATGCTATCCTATCCTAGTGTAGCGTATGATATGTTTATGCTATTCTATCCAAGCGTAGCGTTTGATATATTATGGTATTCTATCCAAGCGTAGCGTATGATATGTTATGGTATCCTATCCAAGGTACGTATGATATGTTATGCTATCCTATCCTAGCGTAGCGTATGATATGTTATGCTATCCTATCCTAGCGTAGCGTATGATATGTTATGCTATTCTATCCAAGCATAGCGTTGATATATATGGTATCCTATCCTAGCGTAGCGTAGATATGTTATGCTATTCTATCCAGCGTAGCGTATGATATATGGTATCCTATCCTAGCGTAGCATATGATATGTTATGCTATCCTATCCTAGATTAGCATATGATATGTTATGGTATCCTATCCTAGCATGTGATATTATTATGGTCCTATCCTAGCGTAGCGTATGATATTTTATGGTATCCTATCCTAGCATAGCGTATGATTGTTATGGTTATCCTATCCTGCGCATGATATGTATGGTATCCTATCCTAGTGTAGCGTATGATATGTTATGGTATCCTATCCTAGTGTGCGTATGATATGTTATGGTATCCTATCCTAGCGTAGCGTATGATATGTTATGTATCCTACCTAGTGTAGCGTATGATATGTTATGGTATCCTATCCGCGTGTAGCATATGATATGTTATGGTATCCATCCTAGTGTAGCGTATGATATGTTATGGTATCCTATCCTAGCGCATGATATGTTATGGTATCCTATCCTAGTGTACGTATGATATGTTATGGTATCCTATCCTAACGTAGCATATGATATGTTTGCTATCCTATCCTAGAGTAGCGTATGATATGTAATGCTTTTCTATCCTAGCGTAGCGTTTGATATGTTATGGTATCCTATCCTAGCGTCGCATATGATATGTTAAAGTAAAAGATCGGCATTAGGTATTATATGTTTTTATATAAGCACTATTTAGAAATAGGTTTTAGTAAACTAATATGTATTTTTTAGAACGTAGCACTTTATTCAGATTTCAGCACTTAGCATGTTAATCAGCAATATACGACGTTGGTCGATGGAGTTTGCTGATTAGCTCTCTGCAACGCCTTTCTCAATAAACTACCTTTGTATCCTCTATTTATAAACCTATGGAACATTTTATCAGATGCTGCGGAAAGAAAGATCATTAGAGCAATTGCGCATAAGTCTTAAAAATTTACCATAGGGTATGGCCTCCACTGTATGACCGGATGGTTGGAATCGGCTTCCTAGATTCTGGTTTCCAAAATTCATCAGTGACGATGGTGTTTCCTGACACTATTACTTCTAAATCTAGAAACATAACTTTCTTATCTCCATAATGAAAGGTGAACTTAAGGTTAAAAGAGTTATCATTGATATACAAATTAATTTATCAAACAGCATGGGCCCTCATTCCATACCCATATAAGGTCACCTATACCTCTTATAGAGGATAATAGGGCTAGGACTGTCAAAAATTAGGGGTGGTGGTAAAGTATAGTCTTCTCCCACCACCCCATGAACAAATTTGTATAAGTGGGGGCAAGTGGTGCCCCCATTGCAGCCCCTTTGAGCTGGACATAAAACTTATTATCATATTAAGATGTTAGTGAGCAAATAAGCTAAGCATTCCAAAATAAACAGAATCCTTAAGTATTGTATTTGCTGTAGGTTTCGAGGTGATAACTTACTGCCTCCAAACCATATTGATGTGGGATACAAGAGCACAGGGAATACAACATCAGTTGTTGCTACCGTTGATCACTATCCACTATAACTGACTGGAGAGAGTGAAAACTATATTTACATATCAATCTAATGACAAAAGGTTTTAACAATAGTTTATAAGCTTGAATAGACCCTCATTAAGGGAACAAATGCCTGAAACTATAGGTCTACCCGTAAGCGGAGGTATTTCTTATGCACTTTAGGAACATGATGGAAAATTGGATATAGGGTAAGTAGGAACAAATGTCTCAAAATTTGTCTGATCTATAATACCTATATCTACGCCTTTCTTTTTATATTCTGGAGATGAACCTTACATTTAGGAGGTAAGTATTTGAGGTAATAATTTATATGTGGTAGTATCATTGAGATGATGTAAGGCCTCATTATGATAGTCAATTTTATCTAAAACTACTACCATCCCACCTTGTCCGCCTTTCTAATGACTATAGAGCTGTCATTCTGGAGAGCCTTAAGACTCTACATTCCTCATGTTATGTTATTCCACACACTTTTATTATTATAACTAACTGTTGGCTGATTCATACAAGTTTTTAAGTTCATTCTCAACCATATGTTGAAAGGCATCAACACATGAGCTACGTAAATGAACTGGAAAAAAGAAACTTCTTTCTAACTTCCTACGGTCTTTAACTGGGTCTGAACCCAGGCCACCAATCTTGTTACTTACTCCTTTATCTAGTCCTGAGAAGAATAATAGAGTGGCAAGAGCAGTATCACCCCTTTTAGATCTACGTTAGCTACATCTGATGTAGTAACTAATTGATTACGCATTAATCCTTCTCCATGATTACATTCTGTCTCTAACGTATTATCCATGAACAACTTACCTAAAATCAATTTGCGTATGAATTTATTAATATCCTTAACAGTCTCTAATAAGTTGAAAGTACCTGTAGGACAGAAAGAAAGTCCTTTTTCCAAAAGGCTGAGTTCGTCATTTGACAACTGTCTATGTGAAACATTTAATACATTGCTGTATTCATCTCTTACTCATCTCTACTCCTAGGGGGTCTGTACCTGTCTCGTCCTCTGTGTCTAAAGACCTCGACGTCGGTTACCACTGTAAGATGAATTGTTGCCGCCTTCAGTTGGCATTTTATAAAATTTTGTATTAGCGCATGCTTGTGAGTTTCTCATTCATCCAGATCTGGTATATCTGTTGTATTCAGTTAGATCAGCTAGACTTATAGTTTAGTTTTTGAAGACTTTTCACAAGTCATCTGACTGGCATTCTCAATTTAGAATGACTTGTACAAGAATCTGTAGCAATAAGTACCCTGGCATGTCCCAATTAGCATATCACAGCCAAGTGTTAGGGCGTGATTGGATAGTGGCTAAGAGGTGTTATAGGAACGCCCAGAGTAAGGTGTCAAAACAGCTTGTACATGGCAACAGATGGTGTCGAACCTCCCCACATCTATTTAGGCTTGGTTCTTTATTTTCACATAAATGGCCTCCTTAACACCTCTTGAACCAGTCACATTCCTTTGCCAATATGTTGACATTACAATCTTCAAGGTATGTTCTTTATCCTTAAGATGCAGGTACACGGCTAGTCCTGACCCAAGGAATTGGCTCTTCTGTGCTGGGCCATACGTTGATGCAGTTGCTGTTTGGTCTCCCCCACATACAAAAAAGTGACATCATATACGCAGTGCAGTGCAGTGAAGATGCTCTGATTTGTGTTTCGGTTATTGGTCTTTCTGATGTACCAATTGCTGCCTCTAGTTAGTTGTTCGGTTTAAAGCAGACAGGGATACGTTTTTTGAAAATTCTTCTTAATTTCTTGGAGACCCCTGCTACATATGGGATGACCATGTTCTTGACGCGTTTCGGGTGGAACTCCACCAACTCGATATTATATAGTATCCCTGTACCAACCAAAAACTAAAGTATATGTATTAATACCAGTAATTCTCAATATTATATAGTATCCCTGGTTCAACAGAACTACAGTGTATGTATTAATACCAGTAATTGTCAATTCTTTTTAGTTTAAGAAACTTATCTAGGCCCTTTTAAAGCTATTCAATGAACTTGCCATTACTACATCTGTTGGAAGACAGTTCCACATTTTCACCGTCCTCGATGTAAGAAACCTTTCCAACCTGACAATGAACTTCTTTTCTCTTATCTAAAGGATGTCACCACGTCCCTGATATGGCCTATTAGGGAAAAATGCACCAGATAATTTATTATATGGCCCATTATAAGGGATCTGTGGTGCAATATGGTAGCAGCACCCTGAAACCATGTGACAGTCCTTCTACCCTTTGGTCTCCTCCTCCCCTTGCAATCCCCCCTGGCCCCTTCCCTGGAAGCCCCCCCCCCTGGCTCTTTTATTTGCAGTTCCACCCCACTCACATCCCGCCCCACTCATACCCAGACATTATCCCCCTTACAGAAAACAGTGTGAGATTTTTCTGTAGGGTTATGAGTCTGATGTATAGTAGGGTCTATAGATTCTACAGAGACTGTATATTCCCTTACCTTAGGATCCTGGTATCGTCACACAGAAGGGAGGGGGGGACTTCCTGTTTCCTTCACACACTGTGAAGTCTGAGGCTGTACTCACTGGTGGCAAGGTGGAGAACAGTCTTTGCAATGTCATCTGTCAATCTCCCACCCCTCTTCATATCTTGGCCTGTACAGCACATAGAGAGGTGGTTGATGGCTCTCTTTAAAGATAGGAGTTTGGTCTTTTTATTTAAAGCTGTCTGGAGATCACAGTTCCCCTTTAATAATATAAAGTGATCATACACCCGCTTCTCTAGTGTAAACAGCCCTAACTTGTCTATCTGCATCCATAGTTAAGCCCCTCCATTCCCCTTATTATTTTACTTGTCTTTCTCTGAACTCCTCCATTTCCAAGATGTCCCACTTGTGTATGGGATGCCAAAACGTACCCCATATTCCAAATGAGGCTTTACCAGTTCTAGAGTCCTTTTAGAGCACTCTGGGGAGTCTTTTCCCTCCTCCCTCCTCCGATTCCTTAGCGATGCTGTAATTACATTAAAAAAAAAAAAGATTCCTATAGTGTAGGACATCCCCAACTCTAAACGCTAGGGTTTTAACTTTAAAAAACACCCAGAAACAGACTTACCTGACCATTTACCCTCGGCTCCCTCTACTACCAGCAGACGTGTCTAAGATTGGCTGACTCGCACATGCCCACCCTTCAGATCCCTCCATGCTGCAGTGTTTATTGTTTTCTATAGTGTAGGGACCCTTCTCCCAACCCTAACCGCCATGTTTTTTATTGTAAAAAAGCCCCCTGAAACTTACTTATTGCATTTTCAATAGCCGGCAGCTGTGTCTGTGATTGGCTACCTCTCAGCCAATCACAGAAGCGGCTGCAGTTCTGGCCCCTAATGTTATTTTTTCTCGGAAGTTACATTGCAGGCCGAGGCCGTGGGCCAGGAGGCAGGTAAGCAAAACTCGGGACTTTTTTTTACAATACAAACACACCACTTAGTTTGGAAGGGTGCCTACACTACAGAAAATAATAATTTAGGGTGGACATACCCCTTAAAATGGGCTTTGACAGTTGATCTGTTTAGTGTTTTTAATTGTGTAATTATAAATATATTTAGATGCCAAGAGCTCAATGTTCAGACAACTGTTTCCCAGGCTCTAGGAAGGCACCAAAACAAGGATCCCAGTCCTGCTGTTATGATTGTTCCTGGTGTTCCGAAGGGAGATCTCCAATATAACTGGTAGGTTACATAATATGTATATGATAAGTCTTGTAATACATTTACAAATTCATTTTACAAAAACTTTATTCTGTCTGGCATTTACATTTTGTTTTGTAATTTTTTACAAAGTAGCATTTTACCAACCAATTTTTACAGATTTGTAAAAAAAAAAAAAGTTTGAATCTATAAAGGCAAAACAAAGTTATGCTAGAGACTGAAATAGCTAAAGACATATTTGAGGTTCATTTTAAATTATTGCACATTTTGAAAGTCTATTATGGTGTTTTAATTCCCTTTGGTTTATATTATTCCAATATTTGTTTTGAATTTATTATACAGACAGTATAATCTGCGCCCCGTGTCCTGACCTGGAGTGGCCTAATCAGAGCAGAATCAGGTATCCCAACAAAGGAAGATTTTCTGCCATATACTAATGATGTGATTTCTGTAATTATTCAACTGCCTCCATTCTCTTTTTCCTTATAACCTTATTGATTCTGTGTTTTTATTAAATACTGGGAAAACGCCTATTGTAAGAGCCAATAACAGGATCCTCCCTTCCTCCCTTGTCTCCATCAAGCTGAGCTTCCTCAGTGTGTTTCTGTTCCTTGGTCGCCCTGTGGATATAACCTGCATGTTAGTATAATCACTTTTGATCACCTTCTCCATAGCTGTCTCTTCTCTCCTGGCCAAGACTATCATGGTTTACATTGCCTTCAAAGCCACCATGCCTGGGAGCTCATGGAGAAAGGGGTTAAAACTGTCCAATTACATAGTCTTGTTCTGCTCATCTATTCAAAAAATAATCTGATTACTTGGTTGGCCATTTCTCCTCCCTATCAGGATATGGACATTCACACTTACCATGGAACAATCATCATTTATTGCAATGAGAGGTTCAGCTATTGCCTTTTACCAGTTATTGGTTATATGCTTCTGGCAGCTGTTAGTTTGTTTTAGCATTTTTAGCTCGGACCTTACCGGACAGTTTTAATGAGGCCAAGTACATCACTTTCAGCATGCTGGTCTTCTGCGTGTTTGGATCACAATGATCCCGCCTATCTGAGCACCAAAGGGAAAACACTGTGTGTGTGGAGATATTTGCCATATTGACCTCTAGTGCCGACTATTAGGCTGTATATTTATCCCAAAATGTTACATTATATTTTTTAGATCTGCAACTAACAACAAAAACAAATTTACTCAGAAATAAATATCATTGTCTTCCAAGTATTCTAACTACATTAACCATTGAAAACTTATGTTATAGATCATACAATCTTGATATAGATGAATATAAAAATACATAATTAATAGTAATTGTTTGAGATATGTTTTGGTGTATCTTAATTAAGGAATTTAATGTACACAAAACAAAATATTTCTTTTTATTTCTTTAAAAAAAAAATTCTACAACTCAGTGTAATATTATGGAATTATCCTTTTCCTGATTTTTTTGTCAGCTTTGTAATTACAATATCATACTCTTTTTTTCAAAGCACTTACTCCTTGATAGATTATATAAAAACACATATCCCACATTATCATAATCCCCATGTTTTCAAACTTTTCAGTCTGTGGTGCATTTCATATACCAGTGGGTTCTTGGGTCTTCTCTGTGTTCAAATTTTACAGCATCCCAAGAAGTCCAAACCTGCTCTCTTTTACAAATATACCTGTGTTTTGACCTATTTTATTTGATAAGCGCTGGAAACTACCTCCAAAATTTAGAACTAATTTTGGAACTACCAAATTTCAACAATCAAAATTGTTTTAAACAAAAATATGTCATGCATTTGTTGGAATTTTGGATTTGGTGGCTCCATTTCTTGCATGAAACTTGGGACATTTTCGAGCAGGTTTCAACTGTTATTCAAGTGCTTATAATCATGAACTCTTCTTCTGTGTGCAATTTGATTATAAACATAAGTGTGATATTTTATAATGGTAGCTGCAGTGGTATATATCCTTATAAAAATCACCAGCTATGTCACTAAGTGACTCACTTCTATATTTTCTTATATCCACTACTCCGCCCATTTCAGTGTTCATGCCTGGACAATGACTCGGCATTTTTTGCTGTGTTTAACTTCACTAACAGAACCTGCTGGAGCTGCTTCCTGTCACTTCATAACCAATGTCTCTCTCCTCCTCCACAAGATTTGTTTAACCCCATAGATGCTGGGCTGGGATGTTCCTTTCTGCTGGGTTTAAGTTACAGAAGGTAGCTTGGGGGATTTTAAGGTGGAAATAGGGACAAGGCTAGAATTTAAATGTTGAATGGGGTAAAGGAATCCAATACTTATGTATTATAGAAGAATAATCCTTCACATTAAAATATAAGGACATTACGCCACCTCGGATTCCTGTCCTGTATAAAGCACTCGGCCTATGGCCTCGTGCTTCTATATGGTCAGAGAACTCCTCGGTGGTGTAATATCCTTATATTACACTGTAAGGGGTGCATTATCCCTTATATAATCTGAATGGTAACAGCTAGTGTGAAATAATTGCATGGTGGGAAATTCCTTCTACTAGTGCTGCCTTATATTACTGAGCATACTTGCCCTCCAGTAAGTTAGGTCTGATGAGAGGGTTAAGAGTGGAGAGGGATACTCTTTCTGAGCAAAACCAGTAATGGAAGGCATGCAGCAACACACACACACCTCAGTGGAAGTGCTGCTTACATGCATTAATTCTAGATTAAGATGACCCAAAGTATTTTTAGTATACATACCCTTTAAAAAAGAATATACAAATTAGTAAAGGATTTACTGAATATAAATTACAAAATGCCATTGGTATTTGTAATCAGGGATGAATAGTCAGAAACTGTTTTAACACTTGCAATACTAGTCTTATAACATGTTTACTAGTAATATAATTAAATTGTTACAAACATAAATCCTTGTATTTAAAGGAAAACTATCGCTTACTGCCCAATATTGTTTCTGTGAGGAGCACCAGCCCAAAGAAAACTGATTCTGCCAGTCTTCCCTCTGGCTTCACACTTCTTTAATACAGGAAAGTCCAGGACTAACCTGGCAAATTAAAACTGTTGGTGCTGCTCCTCAACAAAATGATATCGTGGGGTAGGAATAATAAATCCTACTTCCCTGCCCTAGGTACTTTCCATTTTTAAACAATGAAATATTAGGGTTAATCTGATTTATTAGTTTAATCCAGCCTTTCACTTTAGGTCTTTTGTGTGATGCCCACTTTAGGATTACAGCTTTCCTTATAGAACAATGTTGACTGCAGGAACAGCAGCTCATATTTGACCAAATATCTCCGTCAGTATTCCAAATAGACAAACCAAAGGTGTTTGAGCACAGGATGGGGATAGATGGCCCAACATATGAAGGACGTCACCCCAAAACATAACCCTTGGGCATTCCCAATAGGTGTATAAATCAGTGTTAGCCAAATGGCACTTGGGGCAGTCTGCTGACCTTGAAGGGTTAAAATGTCTCATCTGTTTGGGGGAATAATATGCCTGATGTATGATTTTAAATTTAATCAGTTTATTATTAACCGATGGTGATGAGCAAGTGTGGGAACCTTCCAGTTCCCTCCACTTTTCCATCCATCTGTGTTTAATTCTTCTATAGTCATTGTGATTTGCTTGTATCAAATGTGTAAATAACTTGGAGATGATTCCCTGCACACCCTGGGTTTGGACAATTCCAATAACCGGTGTTTCATGGTCCATCGGCCAACTGTTCCATATATGATCTGAATGCATGCATGAGTTGCAGATAGCAGTAGTGCATTATATTAGGTAAATTGGTTTGTAAGTCCTGGTAAGAAACCAGTTCTCCCTGTTTAATAATATCTTCCTGTTCCACAACTCCCGCAGCTACCCACTGTGGTGCTCCAAGGCCCCCATGCATACATTTATTGTTCCAAAGGGTGTGTGTGTTAGTTCCGTCAGACCTAGTTAATTATTTGTCTGATACCAGACCTTTTGAGCTTGTTTATGTAAGGTGGTACCAGGTCCCACTATATGTGTCTGGGGGACTCCAAATTGCCATACAGTGTCCTGTAAGATATGAAGCCATTAAGTGAGATGCTGTGGGCCAACGGAGGGGTTGATCCAGCATAGTAGGTGTTTAAGCTGTGATGGCCAATAATATAGTTAAAATTGGTGCTAATCCTCCCAGTTTCTTAAGGTGTGTAGCTTAGTAAGTCTCACCCTAGCTTTCCCATTACCCCATATAAATGAGAGTATTAGCCTGTTGAGCAATTTAAAGAGGAAGCTGGAATATATAATGGGAATGTTAAATTGTGTAGAGGTTTTGGGTAGTAGAAGAAATCTTGACCAGCTGTATCCTGCCCCATAGGTTTAGTGGCACATATTTACAGATTGTGTTTTCAGTCGTGTATAGTCAACCAACGGTGTTATATTTAGAGTGTAGAATGTTGGGGATTCTTAGTTATTATTATTATACCAAATATTAAATTTGTCACTATGGGTATTGTGGCGCCAGATTTCTTCCAGTTAATAGTAAGACCTGAGAATGTTCTGAATCTATTAATCAAGTAAAATGCTGTAGCTAGAAGCAAAAAAGAAGAAAAGGGATGGACTGCCAACGCTACAGATAAAACTTAGCTTTTATTTGCCGAACTGAGCATACTTCACAGAGGGAGACAAACAGTACCCTGACGCGTTACGTGACGAGCACCCCGTCACTTCATCGAGGATGATGGTGATTGGACTCCCACTACAGGAGTTAAGTAGAAGAAACCGCCGCTGTGACCAACTGGTAATGTGTTCATATTTATGTGGCTAGGAGCACCTGGAGTTATCGAGATACATTTTAATCTCATGGCATAGAGGCCCAGTCGTTCCTCATATCCTTTAATCGGACCCTGTAACATCACTGGCTTTGTGTAAGATAATAGTTTTATGGCCAGGGCAAATAAATATGGGGACAGAGGGCATCTCTGGCATGTGCTTCTGTATTATTGGAATGGAGTGAAAAGACTGCCATTCACCTGCCCGGGCCAGTGGGGCAGTATACAGTATCTTAATCCATCTAATAAATCTTACCTGGAAGCTCATCAGGTAAGCCATTCTACTGAATCAAAGGCCTTAGCAGCATCCAGTGACAATATAATTCGACTACCAGAGTTATTGTGGTCAATTTGCGTTTGGGTCAGGGTGTGGCGCAGATTGATGGAGTTGGATTTTCTGGGCATAAAGCCCATCTGGTCAGGATGGATGATAGTGAGTATTACTTTTTTTTTAGACGTAATGCCAGGACCTTAGCCAGGATTTTATAGTTGGATGTCATTAAAGAGATGGGTCTGTAGAAGGCAGTTTATTTCTTTCTTCCCTCTTATGTTCACTTATTCTTTAAAGGGGAACTAAAGACTCGAAAAACATTGTCCCATTAGAAAGAGCACATTCACAAAGATACAAAAAGCTGTGTCTCACCTCTGCTTTGCTGGGCATGAAGGGTGATTTATGAAAATAACCTTTGGATACTAGGGGTCAGCTTCCATAATATCTATTTGTACCGAGTACACTTCACAAGAAGCTGCAGCCTTGCTTCCTGGAAGCTGACAATCTTGTTACAGCTCGAGTATCATCCCTCCCTCTGACACGAACACAGATTCAGTGCAGTTTTTGTGTAAACACATCACAAACTTTCCCTAACAATTATACATTCCTTGCTTTTTATACAAAAAGTAAGTGTGGGGAATTGAATCTTCAACCTGTGCAATACTGTGTCTTGCCTAAAAAAGAAAGCTTTCCACCACTCTATGCCACAAGGGCTACGAGTGGGATATCAGTACTGTAGAATCTCTGTCTTTTGCTAGGAGCATAATACAAACAAATAAAAGGAAGTTGTTTTGTTCCAAAACCAGTACTTGCAGGGCACCACCAATGTACATGTAATATAATACTGTTTGGTAATAAAAAAAGAACTGCTTTATATAAAGTTTGGACTTAGTAAAAAAAAAAATGGAAACAAACAAAAAGCAATAAACTCAGGCAGTAGACTATGTGGTATTGTTTCATAAGTAAACTAGGATATTGAACTTGTGACTTCTTGGACTGTATGTTCCCAAACACAGAATTCATGGAGCGCCACCAGCAACTCAACAATGAAAACAGTTATATTTACAAACTGTATCTCATTAGAAACAGAAGCTAGAAACTCTGTGAACCCTGGGTTCAGGGGACATGGCTATTGAAGCCAATATGGGCTATGAGTTGTACTGGCACTAACATGGAAGCCTTCTGTGTTACAGAATCTATTACTTACATATTCTAAATGCAACTTACTAGAGATGTATCTTACAATGTATAGGTATTCTTGGGAGAAAAGTTTCATATTAGGATTTAAAAAATAAGTTTAGTTCTTTTAATTCTCTTTAAAACATTGCAAGAGGCATCAAAATTGTGGCAAATAACACAGTATTATTATTATTATTATTATTATTATTAATAAATAATAATATAAAATCACCTTTCTGCCCATTTTGTAGTGGGTTAATTAACACTACCTTCAATCTATTGGCTTCATTCCAATTATGAGGACTGCTAAAGCTGATATATTGTCAAAGTGCTAACACCATCTCCTACATTGATATTCCTTACGGTCAGTATAATTTATGATATTTCAGGAGATTTACCTGAACCACTCTTGGTAGATATCCCGAAAGAGATTCACAAGCAGCTGTCGCTCTGGGTGAATTTCACCCACGTTCAGCTGGCGTGATGAATAGCTTGCGAGTATCGATTGCAATCATGCAGACCACAAGCAAGGGGTTAAAATAATGATAACCAATTGTTTTCTTCTATTGCAGTACAGCAGCTTTTTTATGCAGTACAGCAGCTTTTTTTAAATACAGATAAACATATTTCCAATGTTTCATCACCTCAGGGAAGGAGTCAGAGCAGAAGGACTAAGATATTTTCTAAATTAAAGTTTCATTCCCAGTTTGGAGAGTGAGAAGTGTATTATCTGCTTCCCCCGGGACCTGCTACTGATCAATCTAAATCCCAATTCTCCTGGGAAAGGACGACAAGGAAAAGTAGTTAAACAAATACTATTCAAGTGATTGTTATCTTGATAATATCTCTGTGGGTTCATCAACTTTATAACTTTAAAAGTTAAAGTCTGGCTGAAAAACTGGGAACTTGAATAATACTTTATAGGAAAGGTATGATGTAACTGGTATAGCAGAAACATGGCTAAATGATTCACATGACTGGACAGTAATATTGAAGGATACTCCTATTTAGACATGACAGAGTTAATAAAAGAGGAGGGGGATTATCTATGTAGTTAAACAGGATTGAAGCCAAATCTAAAAGATGGAATATATGGGGGTATAAACGATATGGCAGAAACAATATAGGTAGAGTTGTGTACAGAGAGCAAGAAGGTAGGTAAATTAATTTTTGGGTATGTTAATAAACCTCTAAATGCAGGGGAGGAGGTGGAAATGAATCTCCATATGCAGTTGGCGAAGGCTGCTGGTATGGGGCATGTTTTGGTTATGGGGATTTTAACTACCCTGACTAGATTGGAGTAAGGGAACAGTCAGCACCTCAAAAGGTATAAGTTCTTAAATTTCCTATATGAGCATTTTCTTTCACAGATGGTAAAGTTCCTACTAATACAGTAACCCTCAGCTCTCATTTTGGGATGAGGTAATGGGAAGCTTAGGGAATAGTGCCATGATGTGGTCATTTAATATAGTAGTAGTATACTAAAGTGCACTGGGTTAACAAAAACTTTTAACTTTAGAAAAGCTAATTTTTGTGCTGTTAAAGGAATCACTCCTGCTCATAGACTGGGGGGCATTGTTTCTAGGTAAGATACTGAGCAGATTTGGACCACTTTTAAAGGGATATTAAACTATTACTATTTGTACCTTTAGGCACAAGTGTAAAAAAGAAGGTCCTTTCCTGCATGGCCTAATGCTCAGGTAAAAGGAAATGGAAAAAAGAAAAAGGCTTTTAAAATTTGAAATCAGAGGGAACAGAACAGTCTTACAGGGAGTTTAAAAAACTGTATGAAGAGTGCAAGAAAGCAATTAAATTAGCTAAAATAGAAAATGAATACGGATTGCCGACCAAAGCAAGTCCAACCCTAAAATATTTTATATTTTAAATGGTAAAAGATGAGGACAGTGTCGTAACTAGGAATCACTTGCTCCCGCTGCTTCCCTTAGTTACGCCCCTGAGACCATTAAATAATGGCACTGAGATGGTTGAGAGGATGCCAAAAAGGCTAATCTACTAAACTATTTTTTTCCATCTGTTTTAAACTGTTAGAATCCTAGTCCTTACAGCAGGGATTGTAATAATATGCAGGGGAGAAATGAGGAGTATTCACATTGGCTTACGGAGGATATGGTTAGGGAAACAATTAGACAAAGTTAATATCAATAAAGCCCAAGGACCAGATGGAGCATTCTCAGATTTTAAAAGAGCTTAGTTCAGTTCTATCTAGACCACTGTTTCTCATCTTTTCAGATTCACTTTGGTCCTGGGGATGTGCCGCTGATTGGAAAAAAGCCAATGTAATACCAATATTCAAAAAAGGTAGTCGTTCACAGTCTGGTAACTATAGACCTGTAAGACCTACATCAGTGGTAGGGAAGGTGCTGGAAACTTTGTTACAGGATCATATACTTGACTTTGTCTCCAGAGCTCATCTTATTAGTAGAAGTCAAGCATGGATGGAAAGATTCATGCCTGATATGTCATGGTATCCTATCCTAGCGTAGCGTATGATATGTTATGGTATCCTATCCTAGCGTAGAGTATGATATGTTATGGTATCCTATCCTAGGGTAGCGTATGATATGTTATGGTATCCTATCCTAGCGTAGAGTATGATATGTTATGGTATCCTATCCTAGCATAGCGTATGATATGTTATGGTATCCTATCCTAGTGTAGCGTATGATATGTTATGGTATCCTATCCTAGTGTAGTGTATGATATGTTATGCTATCCTATCCTAGTGTAGCGTATGATATGTTATGCTATTCTATCCAAGCGTAGCGTTTGATATATTATGGTATTCTATCCAAGCGTAGCGTATGATATGTTATGGTATCCTATCCAAGCGTAGCGTATGATATGTTATGCTATCCTATCCTAGCGTAGCGTATGATATGTTATGCTATCCTATCCTAGCGTAGCGTATGATATGTTATGCTATTCTATCCAAGCATAGCGTTTGATTATTATGGTATCTATCCTAGCGTAGCGTATGATATGTTATGCTATTCTATCCAAGCGTAGGTATGATATGTTATGGTATCCTATCCTAGCGTAGCATATGTATGTTATGCTATCCTATCCTAGAGTAGCATATGATATGTTATTGTATCCTATCCTAGCATAGTGTAGATATATTATGGATCCTATCCTAGCGTAGCGTATGATATGTTATGATTCCTATCCTAGCATAGCGTATGATATGTTATGGTATCCTATCTAGCGCATGATATTTTATGGTATCCTATCCGTGTAGCGTGTAGTATGTTATGGTATCCTATCCTAGTGTAGCGTATGATATGTTATGGTATCCTATCCTAGCGTAGCGTATGATATGTATGGTATCCTATCCTAGTGTAGGTATGAATGTTATGGTATCCTATCCTAGCGTAGCATATGATATGTATGGTATCCTATCCTAGTGTAGCGTATGATTGTTATGGTATCCTATCCTAGCGCATGATATGTTATGGTATCCTATCCTAGTGTAGCGTATGATATTATGGTATCCTATCCTAACGTAGCATATGATATGTTATGCTATCCTATCCTAGAGTAGCGATATGAATGTAATGCTTTTCTATCCTAGCGTAGCGTTTGATATGTTATGGTATCCTATCCTAGCGTCGCATATGATATGTTAAAGTAAAAGATCGGCAGTAGGTATATATGTTTTATATAAGCACTATTTTTTGAAATAGGTTTTAGTAAACTAATATGTATTTTTTAGAGTACGTAGCACTTTATTCAGATTTCAGCACTTTAGATGTTAATCAGCAATATACGACGTTGGTGATGGAGTTTGCTGATTAGCTCTCTGCAACGCCTTTCTCAATAAACTACCTTTGTATCCTCTATTTATAACTATGGAACATTTTATCAGATGCTTGGCGGAAAGAAAGATCATTGGCAATTGCGCATAAGTCTTAAAAATTTACCATAGGGTATGGCCTCCACTGTATGACGCGGATGGTTGGAATCGGTTCTAGATTCTGGTTTCCAAAATTCATCAGTGACGATGGTGTTTCTGACACTATTACTTCTAAATCTAGAAACATAACTTTCTTATTCCATAATGAAAGGTGAACTTAAGGTTAAAAGAGTTATCATGATGATACAAATTAATTTATCAAACAGCATGGGGCCCTCATTCATACCCATATAAGGTCACCTATATACCTCTTATAGAGGATATAGGGCTAGGACTGTCAAAAAATTAGGGGTGGTGGTAAAGTATTGTCTTCCCCACCACCCCATGGACAAATTTGTATAAGTGGGGGCAAGTTGTGCCCCCATTGCAGCCCCTTTGAGCTGGACATAAAACTTATTATCATATTAAGATTAGTGAGCAAATAAGCTAAGCATTCCAAAATAAACAGAATCCATTAAGTATTGTATTTGCTGTAGGTTCGAGGTGATAACTTACTGCCTCCAAACACATATATGTGGGATACAAGAGACAGGGATACAACATCAGTTGTTGCTACGTTGATCACTATCCAATATAACTGACTGGAGAGAGTGAAAACTATTTTTACATATCAATCTAATGACAAAAGGTTTTAACAAATAGTTAATAAGCTTGAATAGACCCTCATTAAGGGAACAAATGCCTGAAACTATAGGTCTACCCGTAAGCGGAGGATATTTCTTATGCACTTTAGGAACATGATGGAAAATTGGGATGTAGGGTAAGTAGGAACAAATGTCTCAAAAATTGTCTGATCTATATACCTATATCTACGCCTTTCTATTTATTGGAGATGAACCTACATTTAGGAGGTAAGTATTTGAGGTAAGTAATTTATATGTGGTAGTATCATTGAGATGATGTAAGGCCTCATTATGATAGTCAATTTTATCTAAAACTACTACCACCACCTTTTTCGCCTTTCTAATGACTATAGAGCTGTATTCTGGAGAGCCTTAAGATCTACATTCACCTCATGTTATGTTATTCCACACACTTTATTATTATAACAACTGTTGGCTGATTCATACAAGTTTTTAAGTTCATTCTCAACCATATGTTGAAAGGCATCAACACAGAGCTACGTAAATGAACTGGATAAAAAGAAGACTTCTTTCTAAACTTCACGGTCTTAACTGGTCTGAACCCAGGCCACCAATTTGTTACTTACTCCTTTATCTAGTCCTGAGAAGAATAATAGAGTGGCAAGAGCAGTATCACCCCTTTTAGAATCTAGTTAGCTACATCTGATGTAGTAACTATGATACGCATTAATCCTTCTCCATGATTACATTTCGTCTCTAACGTATTATCCATGAACAACTTACTAAAATCAATTTGCGTATGAATTTATTAATATCCTTAACAGTCTCTAATAAGTTGAAAGTACCTGTAGGACAGAAAGAAAGTCCTTTTTCCAAAAGGCTGAGTTCGTCATTTGACAACTGTCTATGTGAAACATTTAATACATTGCTGTATTCATCTCTACTCATCTCTACTCCTAGGGGGTCTGTACCTGTCTCGTCCTCTGGTCTAAAGACCTCGACGTCGGTTACCACTGTAAGATGAATTGTTGCCGCCTTCAGTTGGCATTTTATAAAATTTTGTATTAGCGCATGCTTGTGAAGGTCTCATTATCCAGATCATGGATATCTGTTGTATTCAGTTAGATCAACTGGACAAGTTTAGTTCTTGAGACGTTTCACTAGTCATCCGACTGGCTTTCTCAATTCAGAATGACTTGTACAAGAATCTGTGGCAATTATGTACCCTGGAAAATCCCAATTAGCATATCACAGCCAAGTGTTAAGGGCGTGATTGGATAGTGGCTAAGAGGTGTTATAGGAACGCCCAGAGTAAGGTGTCAAAACAGCATTGTACATGGCAGACAGATGGTGTCGAACCTCCCACATCTATTAGGCTTGGTTTCTTTATTTTCACATAAATGGCCTCCTTAACACCTCTCTTGAACCAGTCACATTCCTTTGCCATATGTTGACATTACAATCTTCAAAGGTATGTTCTTTATCCTAAGATGCAGGTACACGGCTGAGTCCTGACCCAAGGAATTGGCTCTTCTGTGCTGGGCCATACGTTGATGCAGTTGCTGTTTGGTCTCCCCCACATACAAGAAAAGTGACATCATAAAGCAGTGCAGTGCAGTGAAGAATGCTCTGATTTGTGTTTCGGTATTGGGTCTTTCTGATGTACCAATTGTGGCCTCAGTTAGTTGTTCGGTTTTAAAGCAGACAGGGATACGTTTTTTGAAAATTCTTCTTAATTTCTTGGAGACCCCTGCTACATAGGGATGACCATGTTCTTGACGCGTTTCGGGTGGAACTCCACCAACTCGATATTATATAGTATCCCTGTACCAACCAGAACTAAAAGTATATGATTAATACCAGTAATTCCAATATTATATAGTATCCCTGGTTCAACCAGAACTACAGTGTATGTATAATACCAGTATTGTCAATTCTTTTTAGTTTAAGAAACTTATCTAGGCCACTTTTAAAGCTATTCAATGAACTTGCCATTACTACATCTGTTGAAGACAGTTCCACATTTTCACCGTTCTCGATGTAAAGAAACCTTTCCTAACCTGACAATGAAACTTCTTTTCTCTTATCTTAAAGGATGTCACCACGTCCTCTGATATGGCCTATTAGGGAAAAATGCACCAGATAATTTATTATATGGCCCATTATAAGGGATCTGTGTGCAATATGGTAGCAGCACCTCTGAAACCATGTGACAGTCCTTCTACCCTTTGGTCTCCTCCTCCCCTTGCAATCCCTGGCCCCTTCCCTTGAAGCCCCCCCCCCTGGCTCTTTTATTTGCAGTTCCACCCACTCACAGTCCCCGCCCCACTCATACCTCAGACATATATCCCCCTTACAGAAAAACGTGTGAGATTTTTCTGTAGGGGGTATGAGTCTGATGTATAAGTAGGGTCTATAGATTCTACAGAGACGTATATTCCCTTACCTTGGATCCTGGTATCGTCACACAGAAGGGAGGGGGGGGACTTCCTGTTTCCTTCACACCCTGTGAAGTCTGAGGCTGTACTCACTGGTGGCAAGGTGGAGAAGCAGTCTTTGCAATGTCATCTGTCAATCTCCCACCCCTCTTCATATTGGCGATGCAGCACATAGAGAGGTGGTTGATGGCTTCTTTAAAGATAGAGGTTTGGTCTTTTTATTTAAAGCTGTCTGGAGATCACAGTTCCCCTTTAATAATATAAATGATCATACACCCGCTTCTCTAGTGTAAACAGCCCTAACTTGTCTAATCTGCATCCATAGTTAAGCCCCTCCATTCCCCTTATTATTTTACTTGTCTTTCTCTGAACTCCTTCCATTCACAGATGTCCCACTTGTGTATGGGATGCAAAACTGTACCCAATTCCAAATGAGGCTTTACCAGTTCTAGAGTCCTTTTAGAGCACTCTGGGGAGTCTTTCCCTCCTCCCTCCTCCGGATCTTAGCGATGCTGTAATTCATTAAAAAAAAAAAGATTCCTATAGTGTAGACAATCCCCAACTCTAAACGCTAGGGTTTTAACTTTAAAAAACACCCAGAAACAGACTTACCTGACCATTTACCCTCGGCTCCCTCTACTAACCAGCAGACGTGTCTAAGATTGGCTGACTCGCACATGCCCACCCTTCAGATCCCTCCATGCTGCAGTGTTATTGTTCATAGTGTAGAGGACCCTTTCCCAACCTAACCGCCATGTTTATATTGTTAAAAAAGCCCCCTGAAACTTACTTATTGCATTTTCAATAGCCGGCAGCTGTGTCTGTGATTGGCTACCTCTCAGCCAATCAAAGAAGCGGCTGCAGTTCTGGCCCCTAATGTTATTTTGTTTTCGGAAGTTACATTGCAGGCCGAGGCCGTGGGCCAGGAGGCAGGTAAGCAGAACTCGGGGACTTTTTTTTACAATCAAACACAGCACTTAAGTTTGGAAGGGGGTGCCTACACTACAGAAAATAATAATTTAGGGTGGACATCCCTTAAAATGGGCTTTGACAGTTGATCTGTTTAGTGTTTTAATTGTGTAATTATAAATATATTTAGATGCCAAGAGCTCAATGTTCAGAAAACTGTTTCCCAGGCTCTAGGAAGGCACACAAACAAGGATCCCAGTCTGCTGTTATGATTGTGTCCTGTGTTCCGAAGGGAGATCTCCAAATTAACTGGTAGGTTACATAATATGTATATGATAAGGCTTGTAATACATTTACAAATTCATTTTACAAAAACTTTATTTCTGTTGGCATTTACATTTGTTTTGTAATTTTTTACAAAGTAGCATTTACACACCAATTTACACAGATTTGATAAAAAAAAAAAAGTTTGAATCTATAAAGGCAAAACAAAGTTATGCTAGAGACTGAAATAGCTAAAGACTATTTGAGGTTCATTTTAAATTATTGCACATTTTGAAAGTCTATTATGGTGTTTTTTAATCCCTTGGTTTATATTATTCCAATATTTGTTTTGAATTTATTATACAGACAGATATAATCTGCGCCCCGTGTCCTGACCTGGAGTGGCCTAATCAAGAGCAGAATCAGTGTATCCCAACAAAGGAAGATTTTTGCCATATATCATGATGTGATTTCTGTAATTATTTCAACTGCCTCCATTCTCTTTTTCCTTATAACCTTATTGATTCTGGGTGTTTTTATTAAATACTGGGAAACGCCTATTGTAAGAGCCAATAACAGGATCCTCAGCTTCCTCCTCCTTGTCTCCATCAAGCTGAGCTTCCTCAGTGTGTTTCTGTTCCTTGGTCGCCCTGTGGATATAACCTGCATGTTACGTATAATCACTTTTGGAATCACCTTCTCCATAGCTGTTCTTCTCTCCTGGCCAAGACTATCATGGTTTACATTGCCTTCAAAGCCACCATGCCTGGGAGCTCATGGAGAAAGGGGTTAAAACTGTCCAATTACATAGTCTTGTTCTGCCATCTATTCAAATAATAATCTGTATACTGGTTGGCCATTTCTCCTCCCTATCAGGATATGGACATTCCCACTTACCATGGAACAACATCATCATTTATTGCAATGAAGGTTCAGCTATTGCCTTTTACTCAGTTTATGGGTATATGGGGCTTCTGGCAGCTGTTAGTTTTGTTTTAGCATTAGCTCGGACCTTACCGGACAGTTTTAATGAGGCCAAGTACATCACTTTCAGCATGCTGGTCTTCTGCAGTGTTTGGATCACAATGATCCCGGCCTATCTGAGCACCAAAGGGAAGAACACTGTGTGTGTGGAGATATTTGCCATATTGACCTCTAGTGCGGACTATTAGGCTGTATATTTATCCCAAAATGTTACATATATTTTTTAGATCTGCAACTAACACAAAACAAATTTACTCAGAAATAAAAATACATTGTCTTCCAAGTATTCTAACTACATTAACCATTGAAAACTTAGTTATAGATCATACAATCTTGATATAGATGAATATTAAAAATACATAATTAATAGTAATGTTTGAGATAGTTTTTGTGTATCTTAATTAGAAGGAATTAATGTAACACAAACAAAATATTTTTTATTTCTTTAAAAAAAAAATTCTACAACTCAGTGTAATATTATTGAATTATCCTTTTTCCTGATTTTTTTTGTCAGCTTTGTAATTACAATATCATACTCTTTTTTCAAAGCAACTTACTCCTTGATAGATTATAATAATAAACACATATTCCACATTATCATAATCCCACATGTTTTCAAACTTTTCAGTCTGTGGTGCATTTCATATACCAGTGGGTTCTTGTGTCTTCTCTGTGTTCAAAATTTTACAGCATCCCAAGAAGTCCAAACCTGCTCTCTTTTACAAATATACCTGTGTTTTGACCTATTTATTTGATAAGCGCTGGAAACTACCTCCAAAATTTAGAACTAATTTTGGAACTACAAAATTTCAACAATCAAAATTGTTTTAAACAAAAATATGTCATGCATTTGTTGGAATTTTGGATTTGGTGGCTCCATTTCTGCATTGAAACTTGGGACATTTTCGAGCAGGTTTCACTGTTATTCAAGTGCTTTATAATCATGAACTCTTCTTCTGTGTGCAATTTGATTATAATACATAAGTGTGATATTTATAATGGTAGCTGCAGTGGTATATATCCTTATAAAAATCACTCAGCTATGTCACTAAGTGACTCACTTCTTATATTTCTTATATCCCACTACTCCGCCCATTTCAGTGTTCATGCCTGGACAATGACTCGGCATTTTTTGCTGTGTTAACTTCACTAACAGAAACTGCTGGAGCTGCTTCCTGTCACTTCATAACCAATGTCTCTCTCCTCCTCCAAAGATTGTTTAACCCCATAGATGCTGGGCTGGGATGTTCCTTTTGCTGGGTTTAAGTTACAGAGGTAGCTTGGGGGATTTAAGTGGAAATAGGGACAAGGCTAGAATTTAATGTGAATGGGGTAAAGGAATCCAATACTTATGTATTATAAGAAATAATGCGCCCCTTCACATTAAAATATAAGGACATTACGCCACCTCGGAGTTCCTGTCTGTATAAAAGCACTCGGCCTATGGCCTCGTGCTTCTATATGGTCAGAGAACTCCTCGGTGGTGTAATATCCTTATATTACACTGTAAGGGGTGCATTATCCCTTATATAATGAATGGTAACAGCTAGTGTGAAATAATGCATGGTGGGAAATTCCTTCTACTAGTGCTGCCTTATATGATTACTGAGCATACTGCCCTCCCAGTAAGTTAGGTCTGATGGAAGAGGGTTAAGAGTGGGAGAGGGATACTCTTTCTGAGCAAAACCAGTAATGGAAGGCATGCAGCAACACACACACACCTCAGTGGAAGTGCTGCTTACAATGCATTTAATTTAGATTAAGATGAACCAAAGTATTTTTTAGTATACATACCCTTTAAAAAGAAATATACAAAATTAGTAAAGGAATTTACTGTAATATAAATTACAAAATGCCATTAGTGTATTTGTAATCAGGGATGAATAGTCAGAAACTGTTTTAACACATTGCAATAACGTCTTATAACATGTTATATAGTAATATAATTAAATTGTACAAACATAAATCCTTGTATTTAAAGGAAAACTATCGCTTACCGCCCAATATTGTTTCTGTGAGGAGCACCAGCCAAAGAAAACTGATTCTGCCAGTCTTCCTCCTGGCTTCAGCACTATCTTAATACAGGAATAGTCCAGGACTAACCTGGCAAATTAAAACTGTTGGTGCTGCTCCTCAACAAAATGATATCGTGGGGTAGGAATAATAAATCCTACTTCCCTGCAGGTACTTTATATGTTTATGGTATCCTATCCAGTGTAGCGTATGATATGTCATGGTATCCTATCCTAGCGTAGCGTATGATATGTTATGGTATCCTATCCTAGCGTAGAGTATGATATGTTATGGTTATCCTATCCTAGGGTAGCGTATGATATGTTATGGTATCCTATCCTAGCGTAAGAGTATGATATGTTATGGTATCCTATCCTAGCATAGCGTATGATATGTTATGGTATCCTATCCTAGTGTAGCGTATGATATGTTATGGTATCCTATCCTAGTGTAGTGTATGATATGTTATGCTATCCTATCCTAGTGTAGCGTATGATATGTTATGCTATTCTATCCAAGCGTAGCGTTTGATATATTATGGTATTCTATCCAAGCGTAGCGTATGATATGTTATGGTATCCTATCCAAGCGTAGCGTATGATATGTTATGCTATCCTATCCTAGCGTAGCGTATGATATGTTATGCTATCCTATCCTAGCGTAGCGTATGATATGTTATGCTATTCTATCCAAGCATAGCGTTTGATATATTATGGTATCCTATCCTAGCGTAGCGTATGATATGTTATGCTATTCTATCCAAGCGTAGCGTATGATATGTTATGGTATCCTATCCTAGCGTAGCATATGATATGTTATGCTATCCTATCCTAGAGTAGCATATGATATGTTATGGTATCCACCTAGCATAGTTAGATATATTATGGTATCCTATCCTAGCGTAGCGTATGATATGTTATGGTATCCTTCCTACATAGCGTATGATATGTTATGGTATCCTATCCTAGCGTCATGATATGTTATGGTATCCTATCCTAGTGTACGTAGTATGTTATGGTATCCTATCCTAGTGTAGCGTATGATATGTTATGGTATCCTATCCTGCGTAGCGTATGATATGTTATGGTATCCTATCCTAGTGTAGCGTATGATATGTTATGGTATCCTATCCTAGCGTAGCATATGATATGTTATGGTATCCTATCCTAGTGTAGCGTATGATATGTTATGGTATCCTATCCTAGCGCATGATATGTTATGGTATCCTATCCTAGTGTACGTATGAATGTTATGGTATCCTATCCTAACGTAGCAATGATATGTTTATGCTATCCTATCCTAGAGTAGCGTATGATATGTAATGCTTTTCTATCCTAGCGTAGCGTTTGATATGTATGGTATCCTATCCAGCGTCGCATATGATATGTTAAAGTAAAAGATCGGCAGTAGGTATTATATTTTTTATATAAGCACTATTTTTAGAAATAGGTTTTAGTAAACTAATATGTATTTTTTAGAGTACGTAGCACTTTATTCAGTTTCAGCACTTTAGCATGTTAATCAGCAATATACGACGTTGGTCATGGAGTTTGCTGATTAGCTCTCTGCAACGCCTTTCTCAATAAACTACCTTTGTATCCTCTATTTATAAACCTATGGAACATTTTATCAGATGCTTGGCGGAAAGAAAGATCATTAGAGCAATTGCGCATAGTCTTAAAATTTACCATAGGGTATGGCCTCCACTGTATGACGCGATGGTTGGAATCGGCTTCCTAGATTCTGGTTTCCAAAATTCATCAGTGACGATGTGTGTTTCCTGACACTATTACTTCTAAATCTAGAAACATAACTTTCTTATCTCCATAATGAAAGGTGAACTTAAGGTTAAAAGAGTTTCATGATGATACAAATTAATTTATCAAACAGCATGGGGCCCTCATTCCATACCCATATAAGGTCACCTATATACCTCTTATAGAGGATAATAGGGCTAGGACTGTCAAAAATTGGGGTGGTGGTAAAGTATAGTCTTCTCCCACCACCCCATGAACAAATTTGTATAAGTGGGGGCAAGTTGTGCCCCCATTGCAGCCCCTTTAGCTGGACATAAAACTTATTATCATATTAAGATGTTAGTGAGCAAATAAGCTAAGCATTCCAAATAAACAGAATCCATTAAGTATTGTATTTGCTGTAGGTTTCGAGGTGATAACTTACTGCCTCCAAACCATATTGATGTGGGATACAAGAGCACAGGGATACAACATCAGTTGTTGCTACGTTGATCACTATCCACTATAACTGACTGGAGAGAGTGAAAACTATATTTTACATATCAATCTAATGACAAAAGGTTTTAACAAATAGTTAATAAGCTTGAATAGACCCTCTTAAGGAACAAATGCCTGAAACTATAGGTCTACACCGTAAGCGGAGGATATTTCTATGCACTTTAGGAACATGATGGAAATTGGGATAGTAGGGTAAGTAGGAACAAATGTCTCAAAATTTGTCTGATCTATAATACCTATATCTACGCCTTTCTTTATTTATTCTGGAGATGAACCTTACATTTAGGAGGTAAGTATTTGAGGTAAGTAATTTATATGTGGTAGTATCATTGAGATGATGTAAGGCCTCATTATGATAGTCAATTTATCTAAAACTACTACCATCCCACCTTTGTCCGCCTTTCTAATGACTATAGAGCTGTCATTCTGGAGAGCCTTAAGAGCTCTACATTCACCTCATGTTATGTTATTCCACACACTTTTATATTATAACTAACTGTTGGCTGATTCATACAAGTTTTTAAGTTCATTCTCAACCATATGTTGAAAGCATCAACACATGAGCTACGTAAATGAACTGGATAAAAAAGAAGACTTCTTTCTAAACTTCCTACGGTCTTTAACTGGGTCTGAACCCGGCCACCAATCTTGTTACTTACTCCTTATCTAGTCCTGAGAAGAATAATAGAGTGGCAAGAGCAGATCACCCCTTTTAGAATCTACGTTAGCTACATCTGATGTAGTAACTAATTGATTACGCATTATCTTCTCCATGATTACATTCTGTCTCTAACGTAATCCATGAACAACTTACCTAAAATCAATTTGCGTATGAATTTATTAATATCCTTAACAGTCTCAATAAGTTGAAAGTACCTGTAGGACAGAAAGAAAGTCCTTTTTCCAAAAGGCTGAGTTCGTCATTTGACAACTGTCTATGTGAAACATTTAATACATTGCTGATTCATCTCTACTCATCTCTACTCCTAGGGGTCTGTACCTGTCTCGTCCTCTGTGTCTAAAGACCTCGACGTCGGTTACCACTGTAAGATGAATTGTTGCCGCCTTCAGTTGGCATTTTATAAAATTTTGTATTAGCGCATGCTTGTGAAGGTTCTCATTCATCCAGATCATGGTATATCTGTTGTATTCAGTTAGATCAACTGGACTTAAAGTTTAGTTCTGAAGACGTTTCACTAGTCATCCGACTGGCTTTCTCAATTCAGAATGACTTGTACAGAATCTGTGGCAATTATGTACCCTGGAAAATCCCAATTAGCATATCACAGCCAAGTGTTAAGGCGTGATTGGATAGTGGCTAAGAGGTGTTATAGGAACGCCCAGAGTAAGGTTCAAAACAGCATTGTACATGGCAGACAGATGGTGTCGAACCTCCACATCTATTTAGGCTTGGTTTCTTTATTTTCACATAAATGGCCTCCTTAACACCTCTCTTGAACCAGTCACATTCCTTTGCCAATATGTTGACATTACAATCTTCAAAGGTATGTTCTTTATCCTAAGATGCAGGTACACGGCTGAGTCCTGACCCAAGGAATTGGCTCTTCTGTGCTGGGCCATACGTTGATGCAGTTGCTGTTTGGTCTCCCCCACATACAAGAAAAGTGACATCATAACGCAGTGCAGTGCAGTGAAGAATGCTCTGATTTGTGTTTCGGTATTGGGTCTTTCTGATGTACCATTGCTGCCTCAGTTAGTTGTTCGGTTTAAAGCAGACAGGGATACGTTTTTTGAAAATCTTCTTAATTTCTTGGAGACCCCTGCTACATATGGGATGACCATGTTCTTGACGCGTTTCGGGTGGAACTCCACCAACTCGATATTATATAGTATCCCTGTACCAACCAGAACTAAAGTATATGTATTAATACCAGTAATTCTCAATATTATATAGTATCCCTGGTTCAACCAGAACTACAGTGTATGTATTAATACCAGTAATTGTCAATTCTTTTTAGTTTAAGAAACTTATCTAGGCCACTTTTAAAGCTATTCAATGAACTTGCCATTACTACATCTGTTGGAAACAGTTCCACATTTTCACCCGTTCTCGATGTAAGAAACCTTTCCTAACCTGACAATGAAACTTCTTTTCCTCTTTATCTAAAGGATGTCACCACGTCCTCTGATATGGCCTATTAGGGAAAAATGCACCAGATAATTTATTATATGGCCCATTATAAGGGATCTGTGGTGCAATATGGTAGGCAGCACCTCTGAAACCATGTGACAGTCCTTCTACCCTTTGGTCTCCTCCTCCCCTTGCAATCCCCCCTGGCCCCTTCCCTTGAAGCCCCCCCCCCTGGCTCTTTTATTTGCAGTTTCCACCCACTCCAAGTCCCCCCCCACTCATACCTCAGACATATATCCCCCTTACAGAAAACAGTGTGAGATTTTCTGTAGGGGGTATGAGTCTGATGTATAAGTAGGGTCTATAGATTCTACAGAGACTGTAATTCCCTTACCTTAGATCCTGGTATCGTCACACAGAAGGAGGGGGGGGACTTCCTGTTTCCTCACACTGTGAAGTCTGAGGCTGTACTCACTGGTGGCAGGTGGAGAAGCATCTTTGCAATGTCATCTGTCAATCTCCCACCCCTCTCATATCTTGGCCTGTACAGCACATAGAGAGGTGGTGGATGCTCTCTTTAAAGATAGGAGTTTGGTCTTTTTATTTAAAGCTGTCGGGAGATCACAGTTCCCCTTTAATAATATAAAGTGATCATACACCCGCTCTCTAGTGTAAACAGCCCTAACTTGTCTAATCTGCATCCATAGTTAAGCCCTCCATTCCCCTTATTATTTTACTGTCTTTCTCTGAACTCCTTCCATTTCCAAGATGTCCCACTTGTGTATGGGATGCCAAAACTGTACCCCATATTCAAAATGAGGCTTTACCATTCTAGAGTCCTTTTAGAGCACTCTGGGGATTCTTTCCCTCCTCCTCCCTCCGATTCCTTAGCGATGCTGTAATTACATTAAAAAAAAAAAAAGATTCCTATAGTGTAGGACATCCCCAACTCTAACGCTAGGTTTTAACTTTAAAAAACACCCAAAACAGACTTACCTGACCATTTACCCTCGGCTCCCTCTACTAACCAGCAGACGTGTCTAAGATTGGCTGACTCGCACATGCCCACCCTTCAGATCCCTCCATGCTGCAGTGTTTATTGTTTCTATAGTGTAGAGGACCCTTCTCCCAACCCTAACCGCCATGTTTATTTTGTAAAAAACCCCTGAAACTTACTTATTGCATTTCAATAGCCGGCAGCTGTGTCTGTGATTGGCTACCTCTCAGCCAATCACAGAAGCGGCTGCAGTTCGGCCCCTAATGTTATTTTTTTCTCGGAAGTTACATTGCAGGCCGAGGCCGTGGGCCAGGAGGCAGGTAACAAAAACTCGGGGACTTTTTTTTACAATACAAACACAGCACTTAAGTTTGGGAAGGGGGTGCCTACACTACAGAAAAATATAATTTAGGGTGACATACCCTTTAAAATGGGCTTTGACAGTTGATCTGTTTAGTGTTTTTAATTGTGTAATTATAAATATATTTAGATGCCAAGAGCTCAATGTTCAGACAACTGTTTCCCAGGCTCTAGGAAGGCACCAAAACAAGGATCCCAGTCCTGCGTTATGATTGTGTCCTGTGTTCCGAAGGGGAGATCTCCAATATAACTGTAGGTTACATAATATGTATATGATAAGTCTTGTAATACATTTACAAATTCATTTTACAAAAACTTATTTCTGTCTGGCATTTACATTTTGTTTTGTAATTTTTTACAAAGTAGCATTTTACACACCAATTTTCCAGTTGTAAAAAAAAAAAAAGTTTGAATCTATAAAGGCAAAACAAAGTTATGCTAGAGACTGAAATAGCTAAAGACATATTTGAGGTTCATTTTAAATTATTGCACATTTTGAAAGTCTATTATGGTGTTTTAATTTCCCTTTGGTTTATATTATTCCAATTTTGTTTTGAATTTATTATACAGACAGTATAATCTGCGCCCCGTTTCCTGACCTGGAGTGGCCTAATCAAGAGCAGAATCAGTGTATCCCAACAAAGGAAGATTTTCTGCCATATACTAATGATTGATTTCTTGTAATTATTTCAACTGCCTCCATTCTCTTTTTCCTTATAACCTTATTGATTCTGGGTGTTTTTATTAATACTGGGAAACGCCTTTGTAAGAGCCAATAACAGGATCCTCAGCTTCCTCCTCCTTGTCTCCATCAAGCTGAGCTTCCTCAGTGTGTGTCTGTCTTGGTCGCCCTGTGGATATAACCGCATGTTACGTATAATCACTTTTGGAATCACCTTCTCCATAGCTGTCTCTTCTCTCCTGGCCAAGACTATCATGGTTTACATTGCCTTCAAAGCCACCATGCCTGAGCTCATGGAGAAAGGGGTTAAAACTGTCCAATTACATAGTCTTGTTCTGCTCATCTTTTCAAATAATAATCTGTATACTTGGTTGGCCATTTCTCCTCCCTATCAGGAATGGACATTCACACTTACCATGGAACATCATCATTTATTGCAATGAAGGTTCAGCTATTGCCTTTACTCGTTATTGGTTATATGGGGCTTCTGGCAGCTGTTAGTTTTTTTTTAGCATTTTTAGCTCGGACCTTACCGGACAGTTTTTATGGAGGCCAAGTACATCACTTTCAGCATGCTGGTCTTCTGCAGTGTTTGGATCACAATGATCCCGGCCTATCTGAGCACCAAGGGAAACACTGTTGTTATCATACACTACACTAGGATAGGATAACATAACATATCATACGCTATGCTAGGATAGGATACCATGACATATCATACGCTACACTAGGATAGGATACCATAACATATCATACACTACACTAGGATAGGATAACATAACATATCATACGCTACGTCAAGAACATGGTCATCCCATATGTAGCAGGGTCTCCAAGAAATTAGAAGAATTTTCAAAAAACGTATCCCTGTCTGCTTTAAACCGAACAACTAACTGAGGCACAATTGGTACATCAGAAAGACCCAATACCGAAACACAAATCAGAGCATCTCACTATGCACTGCACTGCGTATATGATGTCACTTTTCTTGTATGTGGGGGAGACCAAACAGCAACTGCATCAACGTATGGCCCAGCACAGAAGACAATTCCTTGGTCAGGCTCAGCTTGTACCTGCATCTTAGGTAAAGAACATACCTTTGAAATTGTAATGTCAACATATTGCAAAGGAATGTGACTGGTTCAAGAGAGGTGTTAAGGAGCCATTTATGTGAAAATAAAGAAACCAAGCCTAATGTGTGGGGGAGTTCGACACCATCTGTCTGCCATGTACAATGCTGTTTTGACACCTTACTCTGGGCGTTCCTATAACACCTCTTAGCCACTATCCAATCACGCCCTTAACACTTGCTGTGATATGCTAATTGGGATTTTCCAGGGTACATAATTGCCACAGATTCTTGTACAAGTCATTCTGAATTGAGAAAGCCAGTCGGATGACTGTGAAACGTCTTCAAAACTAAACTTTAAGTCCAGTTGATCTAACTGAATACAACAGATATCCCATATCTGGATGATATGAGAACCTTCACAAGCATCTAATACAAAATTTTATAAAATGCCAACGAAGGCGGCAACAATTCATCTTACAGTGGTAACCGACGTCGAGTCTTAGAGCCACAGAGGACGAGACAGGTACAGACCCCCTAGAGTAGAGATGAGTAGAGATGAATACAGCAATGTATTAAATGTTTCACATAGACAGTTGTCAATATGACGAACTCAGCCTTTTGGAAAAACTTTCTTTCTGTCCTACAGGTACTTTCAACTTATTAGAGACTGTTAAGGATATTAATAAATTCATACGCAATTGATTTTAGGTAAGTTGTTCATGGATAATACGTTAGAGACAGAATGTAATCATGGAGAAGGATTAATGCGTAATCAATTAGTTACTACATCAGATGTAGCTAACGTAGATTCTAAAAGGGGTGATACTGCTCTTGCCACTCTATTATTCTTCTCAGGACTAGATAAAGGAGTAAGTAACAAATTGGTGGCCTGGGTTCAGACCCGTTAAAGACCGTAGGAAGTTTAGAAAGAAGTCTTCTTTTTATCCAGTTCATTTACGTAGCTCATGTGTTGATGCCTTTCAACATATGGTTGAGAATGAACTTAAAACTTGTATGAATCAGCCAACAGTTAGTTATAATAATAAAAGTTGTTGGAATAACATAACATGAGGTGAATTGGCTCTTAAGGCTCTCCAGAATGACACTCTATAGTCATTAGAAAGGCGGACAAGGTGGGATGGTAGTAGTTTTAGATAAATTGACTAATAATGAGGCCTTACATCATCTCAATGATACACCACATATAAATTACTTACCTCAAATATCTACCTCCTAAATGTAAGGTTCATCTCCAGAATAAATAAAGAAAGGCGTAGATATAGGTATTATAGATCAGACAAATTTTGAGACATTTGTTCCTACTTACCTACTATCCCAATTTTCCATCATGTTCCTAAAGTGCATAAGAAATATCCTCCGCTTACGGTAGACCTATAGTTTCAGGCATTGTTCCCTTAATGAGGGTCTATTCAAGCTTATTAACTATTTGTTAAAACCTTTTGTCATTAGATTGATATGTAAAATATAGTTTTCACTCTCTCCAGTCAGTTATAGTGGATAGTGATCAACGGTAGCAACAACTGATGTTGTATCCCTGTGCTCTTGTATCCCACATCAATATGGTTGGAGGCAGTAAGTTATCACCTCGAAACCTACAGCAAATACAATACTTAATGATTCTGTTTATTTTGGAATGCTTAGCTTATTTGCTCACTAACATCTTAATATGATAATAAGTTTTATGTCCAGCTCAAAGGGGCTGCAATGGGGGCACAACTTGCCCCCACTTATACAAATTTGTTCATGGGGTGGTGGGAGAAGACTATACTTTACCACCACCCCTAATTTTTTGACAGTCCTAGCCCTATTATCCTCTATAAGAGGTATATGGTGACCTTATATGGGTATGGAAGAGGGCCCCATGCTGTTTGATAAATTAATTTGTACATCAATGATACATCTTTTAACCTTAAGTTCACCTTTCATATGGAGATAAGAAAGTTATGTTTCTAGATTTAGAAGTAATAGTGTCAGGAAACACCATCGTCACTGATGAATTTTGGAACCAGAATCTAGGAACCGATTCCAACCACCGCTCATACAGTGGAGCCATACCCTATGGTAAATTTTTAAGACTTATGCGCAATTGCTCTAATGATCTTTCTTTCCGCCAAGCATCTGATAAAATGTTCCATAGGTTTATAAATAGAGGATACAAAGGTAGTTTATTGAGAAAGGCGTTGCAGAGAGCTAATCAGCAACTCTCCATCGACCAACGTCGTATTTGCTGATTAACATGCTAAAGTGCTGAAATCTGAATAAAGTGCTACTACTCTAAAAAATACATATTAGTTTACTAAAACCTATTCTACTAAAATAGTGCTTATATAAAACATATAATACCTACTGCCGATCTTTTACTTTAACATATCATAGCGACGCTAGGATAGGATACCATAACATATCAAACGCTACGCTAGGATGAAAAGCTTACATATCATACGCTACTCTAGATAGATAGCATAACATATCATATGCTACGTTAGGATAGGATACCATAACATATCATACGCTACACTAGGATAGGATACCATAACATATCATGCGCTAGGATAGGATACCATAACATATCATACGCTACACTAGGATAGGATACCATAACATATCATATGCTACGCTAGGATAGGATACCATAACATATCATACGCTACACTAGGATAGGATACCATAACATATCATACGCTACGCTAGGATAGGATACCATAACATATCATACGCTACACTAGGATAGGATACCATAACATATCATACGCTACACTAGGATAGGATACCATAACATATCATGCGCTAGGATAGGATACCATAACATATCATACGCTATGCTAGGATAGGATACATAACATATCAACGCTACGCTAGATAGGATACCATAATATATCATACACTATGCTAGGATAGAATACCATAACATATCATATGCTACTCTAGGATAGGATAGCATAACATATCATATCTACGCTAGGATAGGTACCATAACATATCATACGCTAACGCTTGGATAGAATAGCATAACATATCATACGCTACGCTAGGATAGGATACCATAATATATCAAACGCTATGCTTGGATAGAATACATAACATATCATACGCTACGCTAGGATAGGATAGCATAACATATCTACCTACGCTAGGATAGGAAGCATAACATATCATACGCTACGCTTGGATAGGATACCATAACAATCATACGCTACGCTTGGATAGAATACCATAATATATCAAACGCTACGCTTGGTAGAATAGCATAACATATCATACGCTACACTAGGATAGGATAGCATAACATATCATACACTACACTAGGATAGGATACCATAACATATCATACGCTACACTAGGATAGGATACCATAACATATCATACGCTATGCTAGGATAGGATACCATAACATATCATACCTCTACGCTAGATAGGATACCATAACATATCTACCGACCCTAGATAGGATACCATAACATATCATACTCTACGCTAGGATGATACCATAACATATCATACGCTACGCTAGGATAGGATCCCATGACATATCATACGCTACACTAGATAGGAACCATAACATCATAACACTACACTAGGAAGGATAACTAATACATATCATACGCTATGCTAGGATAGGATACCATGACATATCATACGCTACACTAGGATAGGATACCATAACATATCATACACTACACTAGGATAGGATAACATAACAATATCATACGCTACGCTAGGATAGGATACCATGACATATCATACGCACACACTAGGATAGGATACCATAACAAGCTCTACGGGTCTCAATGAGAGGTGATCCCTTTCTTGTTTTCTATAGTGTGCTCTGTAGTGGTATTTTGAGGTTCAATATACACGTTTATATCTGATAAGCTTCTATATGGTTAAAATTGTATATATTTAGTGTTCATTAATAGATTGATTGATGGTCTGAGCATTGTTAGATATGTACATTTTTTATGTGGTTAGTTGTTATATAGTTTCTACACCTGGGCTCTGAGGCAGGGGGTGCTACTGCATAGCACTGGTTAATTATGTGGTTATGTCATCCATAAGTTTACTTCAAGTAAAATGCTTGTCTTTGCCTCACTAGGAGTTATGTTTAAGAGTTTCCATCGCGGGACGTTCCCGACCAGTGGTGCACGCCAAGGGACAGGCTGAGAACAGTCATGCGATTCTAGGAGGCAGTACTCATCATTAGGAGATTAGTGACGCTGCCAGCGTACTCAGCATTTTCAATATAAGGTATTTGGACTACATTGTTGTTGTAGTTATAAATATTACATTGGTGTCCACGTTTGGGAATGTATCCCATGATGAGAGGTCTGAATGTGAAATTTAGATGTGCATTAGCGTAAGAGTTTTGAAGGCCATAGCATAGCGATGAATGTTATGGTATCCTATCCTAACGTAGGTATGATATGTTATGTTATCCTATCCTAGTGTAGTGTATGATATGTTATGGTATCCTATCCTGTGTAGCGTATGATATGTCATGGTACTATCCTAGCGTAGCGTATGATATTATGTTATCCTATCCTAGTGTAGTTATGATTGTTATGGTATCCTATCCTAGTGTAGCGTATGATATGTCATGGTATCCTATCCTAGCATAGCGTATGATATGTTATGTTACTATCTAGTGTAGTGTATGATATGTTATGGTATCCTATCCTAGTGTAGCGTATGATATGTCATGGTATCCTATCCTAGCGTAGGTAGATATGTTATGGTATCCTATCCTAGCGTAGAGTATGATATGTTATGGTATCCTATCCTAGGGTAGCGTATGAATGTTATGGTATCCTATCCTAGCGTAGAGTATGATATGTTATGGTATCCTATCCTAGATAGCGTATGATATGTTATGGTACATATCCTAGTGTAGCGTATGATATGTTATGGTATCCTATCCTAGTGTAGTGTATGATATGTTATGCTATCCTATCCTAGTGTAGCGTATGATATGTTATGCTATTCTATCCAAGCGTAGCGTTTGATATATTATGGTATTCTATCCAAGCGTAGCGTATGATATGTTATGGTATCCTATCCAAGCGTAGCGTATGATATGTTATGCTATCCTATCCTAGCGTAGCGTATAGGGCCTTTTTGTATACAGGATTCCAAAAATTGCAAACTCATATCCACATGAGGCTTTACATGCTTGTGTAAGCGGAGAATAAATTTCTCCCTGTGAATCCACTACTCTCTCTTTAACAAGGACAATACCATGCGTGGCTCTGGCTGTGTGGGCCTGGTACTGTTTGCTACTTATTTAAGTTATGTATCCACCAAAACTCAAGATCCCTTTTCCACATTTTCAGATTATGTCCTGATAATTTATTCATACACTGTATACTACCATACTCCCTTTCCCCCTTTGCTACCCTCCCCCCATTTTCCACCCATCATGGCCTACTCTACACCCTCTTCCTTATATGCGAATCTATCCCAGTGAATAAGCACAATGTAGGTGATGGTGAGTCAGGAACTCCCCTACTCCAGTGTGTCCGGCAAGAGTGGGGCTGCAATCCAAAACAGTGAGAGCCGGATACTCCCAAGTCGAAATATAATTAAAGTATATTATGGATATTGCCCTCGCTCCGTGAATATCAATATGAAGCCGTGTATTCAATTTAAATAAAACTTTCACTTGTATTCCATATTTTTAAAACAGGGTTACAAAGATGTGTTGGAGCACCATTTTAAATGCTCACACTTACGGTTCTTGGTAAACCTGACGCATTTCTGTCCACAGGGGAACTTCATCAGTAGTCCAGTAAACCTATAATCCACTCCCCCCACCATGTTTAAAAATCTACCTCAGGCCCTCTGTCATCTTCTCTCCCCCCCAAAACAGCTGCTCCGACCACCAGGAGGTGAGGTCGTAGCTGACAGCAACGACTGACCATTCTCTATAAAACTCAAAACCCTTCTACTTACACACACCACGTCTAAGCCATCCATTAATGCTTCTAATCTCCCGATGTCCTCTCCCTAGCTAGCACGTGCTGCGGTGAACCAAGACCACCAGTCACACCCAGCCCCCCCCAATTAATATGTACTACAACCGATCCACCACAATGTCCGGAACTCTTAGCACCGGCAGACAACACAACAGTTCGTCAGATGGATCTTGGTGGCAGATTCCCTATCTAACTTCCTGTATTATTAGTCCCCTACTACCTATAAACTGCTGCATTCCGTCCTAATTATCTCCCTTGTACTAGAGATGGAAGTCCCTGGTTTCAAGGATGAGCCTGCCCTCATACTGCTAATCCGAGCTGTCATCCGCTCCACGTCATTACTCTAATGGAGCGGCAAATCTGTTTGTGGGGGGGGGGGATGGTCAAGCTGGTGAAGAAGCAACCTACCTTGCCATACCCAACCTCCCTTAGTAAACCCTAACAAAAAATACCCCCCCCCTCAACCTTCCCTGTTCCACTTCCCCACCCACCTCTATACTTGGGCCCCAGCCAGTCCCCCAGATTGCCAATCCTTGCAATGCTGCAAGCTGCCCCCCTTAGACTCTCCACCTCAGCTTCCAAACGGGCAACCCACTTACAACATGGACAACAGACATATCCCTGGAACTCGTTCCAGGTTCCTATCATTGACAGGATGCACATTGCATGGTAACCGACAAACGATCCTTCTAATAAAACACCAGCACAAAGACACACCAAGCTTAGATATAGAAGTCAGCAGAACAACCCCTCTTTAATGGAGAGAAGAAGATTATTTTCTCGGTCACTACACAAAATCCTAACACACAGCACACTATCAGCACAAAAAATCCTTATTTTCAAACATATTTTCAAACTTTTACACAAACCATACCAACCATCAAAATGATTAAATTGTCCTTCTTTTTCTATGTCCTTAAGACCAAGGTCACTTTAGACAAGGGACAACACTCCACTCTAGTTCGTTCTTCTTCTCTCGTCTGCTACAGGAACTTCTTTTTGTTAGGTCCCAACATTTACATAATGTGGTAGAAAGTCTGATAAAAAGGAACCATATCTTTGACATGATACTTTTAAAGGAAATCCAACCTTATAAATTGCTTTTCTTTTTCTATAATTACTTTGTACTCTTTAGAGATTAGTGTTTTATGGAGTCTACAACCCTTTCTCTCGAGACAGTCACAGCATTACACTACCAAGACTTGCAACCTTATATCTGTTTAAAGAATGGTGCATTAAACATACAGGGAGATTCAATATTAGAAATCCCTACTAACTTACCTATCCACAATCCTTCTACCATAAAGTTAGTAACAATAATACCTCCTGTGTGAGCTCCTTAACCTATAAGGGCATATCCAAAAGTTTTACAAAGTGGTGCAGTGATTCGACAAAGGGTTTAATGGTTGAACATAATGACGATTGGCTAACATAGGTTTACCCTAATTAAAGGATATTTAGTCTTATAGTATTTTTGCTACCAGAAATCTTTTAGACCCTTAAGGTAACACAAATGATTTAAAAATGTGCTTTTTTTCTAACAGTTACATCACTACTTACAAAAAGGGCTTCGTATAAAATCCCAAGATAGAGAAAGTTCCTTTTTCAATGAAATCGGAGAAGAGTATCTTGGATATGGGGTCTCCAACTACATTATAAATAAAAGATTACTAAAAACCTTTGTTGGCGGATTATCACATTGGCTCCTGAGGAAAATAACCACTCACTTTACCTCCATTCACATGGAAACCCAGGGACAATACCAGAGATAACTTTGCCCTTTGCTCCTTAAAAATCCTAAAAATCTTTACTTCTCCATAGTTCTACAGTTAGGAAAAAAATATGATAAATACGTTAATATGCCCGGAAGGAGATTTGGCGGGTTATAACTGCTCCGCTCTCATTAAAAGGATGTCATCTGTTTGCAGGGACACACTCTTCTCTCCCCAACACTATACCTCCGCCCAGAGACCCTGGATTACTGGACAGCGCACAGCTAGCACTCTCCTTACTCTAGTTGCGGAAATCTCCATTCTGTTAAGAAAACACCTCATCAATATACACAAGTTTAAATCGAACACACGGTACGCTACCTTTTGGTGGCTTTAACCATCGATACTACAACAGTATGGTCCCTACCAGGATATTGAAGCCATAAGCAGTGAGTGCACTGCCCATTCTTATCTAATACCCACAGCACATCTTATTGTCATGGGCGATTTTTAACTTATTGATGAACACCATATTGACAGGCATTGGGGCACAAGGCGCCTCCTCACACTGAGACCTTCTCCTCTTCACCAATATTAGTTACCGATTAAGATTGGATAGACACCTGAGGATAAGTATAGTATATGTATCAGTATAGTTATAGTTAAATTTGAGGTTGAATAAAGACATATCACGTCCTGCTCAGTCACCCATCTAGCAAATCCTCATTTCCTACTAACTGTTGATCCAGTAGAAGGCAAAAAACCCCACCAAATTTATGAAGGGGAAAAAAAAGTGGCAATCGGGAAATTTCCTTGATCAAACTCTCTTATAGGTATCAATACCAGTAACTGCAAATTCTTTGTTTGCAGAACTCATCTCATTTTTTTTTTTACATGCTGACCAAGTGAGACTGCCCTAGACATGGCCCACGGAAGACAATTCCATAGCTTTACCGTCTCCACAGTGAAAAGAGCGCCTTTTCTCCCTCCAGCGTAACATAATGTAACTTTTCCAGTCTCTCTTCATATTCAAGTCCCCCCCATCCCCTATTAATTAGTTTGCCCTTCTCTGGAAACCCTTTCATTTCCAAGATTTCCTTTTGTACCATAGACCAAATGAGGCCTTACCAATGCTTTTGTAAAAGAGGGAGAATTACATTTCCTCCCTGAATCCACCTCTCTTGATACAGAAACACATGCTGGCTCATGGCTGTTGTTCAGCCGGGTACTGCTTGCTAACCTTTAAGTTTGTTATTGCACCAAAAAACTCCAAGATCCTTTTCCAACACGGGATTCACTTAACCCAGAGCTTATTTATAGTATAAGCAGCACCAAGGATTTTAGTCCAAATATGCCATCCCACCTTACATTTAATACATTGAATTTCATCTTGCCGCTACAGCCCAATGTGGACAATCTATCTAGATCCCACTGTAGACGATTGTACATCCTCTGAAGTTTTTTAATGGTTGACAAAGTTTTGTGTCATCAGCAAACACAGAAACCTTGCCGGCAATACCCACTTCCAAATCATTAAGAAATAGATTAATAGATATACGCGGCCCAGCACAGAACCGCTGTGGCACCCAACTTAGCCACTTTAGATCCATAAGTGATGAAGCTCCCTTAACAATCGACTCTCTGCTCCTATTCATTAAGCAATTTTCTGACCATGTACACATGTGACCTCCCCAGACCAACAGGACCTAGCTTTATCCATCAGTCCCTTGGGGGACTGTATCAAAAGCCTTTGCAAAATCCAAGTAAACTACACTACTTCGGCCCGGCCATGCCAAAGTCTAAAGTATTTTCCTTACTTCCTAATAAAGCCAAAGCAAGTTAGTTTTGGCAAGATCTGTCCTCCTAAACATGCTGGTTACTAACTTATAATGTCGTCCTTGAATAACTACTCTAGAACATGTTCCCTTATTAACTTTCCAGATCTTCCCCCACCACTGAAGGTTAAACTAACAGGCCTGTCATTACCGGCTGTGGAACGACTACCCTTTTTGAATATTGAATAAACATCAGCTTTTTCCATCCAGAGGCACATCACCGGACATGAGGAACAGCAAAAATAAGAAACCAATGGCCTAGATAAAACTGAACTTGCTCCGCCCAGTACCCGGGATGTAGATTATCTGGTCCTGGAGGTTTATTAATATGATACCTTTATTAGTTTTTTCTATACCATATCTTCGGTTAACCCAAGTGAACTTGAAGTCTTTTATATATACCATTATTGCTACTATAACTTATGATATCTACACTTGGATTTTCTATAGTGTATATAGAGTAAAAAAAGAATATTCAAGGACTTTTGACCTTTATCGCCATGCCTCCGTAACTTGTCCCCATTAATAATAGTGCCACATTCTCAGTCCTCATCTTCTTACGTATTAATATCTTAAAAAAAAATGTAGGTTAGCGATGCTTGGTTTTCATCAACTTTCATTATTAATTTTAAGCTAGTTTGATTGCTTTCTTACACTCCTTGGTTTACAGTTTTTATATCCCTAAGGCCCTTTTTTCCGTTCCCTCTCCTCTAACCTTAAAGGTTTTAAATGAGCCTTTTTCCTTCATTCCATGTTGCGTCTTACAGTCAGAATTCAGCACACATGGGCGCGGATTTATTTTTTTACATTTATTTCCAAGGAGTAAAATTATTTTGAATGGCTTAATTACATCCCTTAAAACCCTTCTGTTCAGTTTAAATTTTCACTAAAAGTCATTATCCCCATTGACCATTCTGAAGGCTCTTTTCAACCCTGGAAGAAAATTTGCTTTCCTGAAATTAAATGTCTTTGTTAACCCACGGCACTTGTCCTTTCGATAAACAAAGTCCAAATGTCCATCTATTTCATGGTCACTATTTCCTAAGCCTTCCAGTTCCTGTAATAGCTATAGTCGCTTACACAATGTTAGGAATTACCAATCAACAGAGCTCCTTTTCTAGTTAGGAACCTCACCACCTGTGAGAGAAAATATCCTGCAGCAAAATTCAGGAACTCACCGCCTTTTTTTCTGTGATGGCAGGTTCACCACCCAATCAAATGTCAGGGTAATTGAAGTCCCCCACTAATGAGCACACTCCCAAACTTGCAGCCCTTGCCAAAACTGCATATGAGTTGATATACAACCCTCCTCTTGCTACATTTGGCGGCTTATAGCAGACACCAACATGACATTACCATCTTGTCCTTGTTGCCTAATTCCATCCACCTAGTTGCCTCACTTATCATCCATATCGCCAGTTTATCCCTCTTTTAAATTTTGGCTTCAATTCTTTTTATAAAACAGAAAAACGTCCCTCAACGTGTATAAATAGCCTATCCTGATCACATAACTAGAACAAAAACACAGAAGGGTGTTAGGTAAATAAAAGGTCGCTAAAACGTATATCTATCAAAAAATCAGTAAAAGATCAACAACTGATCAACAGTATCCTATATTAAACAAGTTCATATTTCAAATAATCACATAATAACCACTGTCTAAATAAGTCAATAAGTTCAAATAGTGTAGAGATAGAGAGCATAACTTATCGTTCATCACTCGGTGTATCAGGTATATCAGTCCTCAGTCCGTCACGGAAACCGCATCAATAGGCATGCATCTAGAAACATCCCATCACAAAGTATCCATGTAAACAAAAAGAGGAGGTGGGAGAGGAAGAGGGGGTGTCTAGCACCCAAACGCGTTCGCGTAATAGCTGTTCTAATGGCGCTATCCCACTGGCCTATCTGCACCTTGCTTTCCTCCTGGCCTTCGAATCCCAGTGAGACTTGCTAATACCCTCCCCCCCAACCTAGTTTAAAATCTCCTCCAACCTCTAGCCATCTTCTCCCTAAAACGCTGCCCCGCTCCATCAGTGAGGTGCAACCCTCCCTACTAAAGAGCTGTAGCCCACAGCAAAAGTCTGCCCAGTTCTCAATAACCCAACCCTTCTTCCTTACACCACTTCTTAGCCACGCATTAATGCTACTAAGCTCCCGCTGTCTCCCTGGCTTAGCACGTGGCTGCGGTAGTATTTCTGAAAACACTACCTGGAGGTCCTTGCTTTTATCTTGGCCCCAGCTCTCGGAAATCATGTTTAAGGACCTCACCACTCCTCCTCTAACTTTGTCATTGGCACCAATGTTAACCAAGAGCCGCCGCCGAGTCACACCCGCCCGCCCACCCAATAATCTGTCTACACGATCCACCACATGCCCGACCCCTAGCACCATACAGGCAACATACAATTCGGCATGTAGGGTCTTGCGGCAGATTACCCTATCTACTTCCTCCTTTAAATGGAGTCCCCTACCACTACCACCTGCCTTGCATTCCTGATCCTTCTGTTCCCCCTCCCTTGTATCAGAGATGGCCATCTCCTGGATGCTCAAGGGACAGCCCCCTCCATACACGCTAATTCCGAGATGTACTCCTCCACTTCATACCTAAGGCGGATCTGTGGGGATGCAATCTGGAAGAAGCCACCCTACTCTTCCGTCCCCCACTTTCCCTAGTAAAACTAACAAAACTACCTCCCCCCTCAACCTTCCCTGTCCCACTTCCACCCACCTCTATACTGGCCCCAGCCAGTGCCTGCTGACCCCCACAGTTCTGCGCCAATCCCTGCAATGCTGCAAGCATCAGCTTCCAAACGGCAACCCACTCACACCTGACACAGACATAGGTTCCCTGGAACATCTGCTCCAGGTTCCTATACATTGGCAGGATCACATTGCATGGTACAGACAAAACTGTCCCTTCTAATACACCACAACAGCACAGTGACGCACAACCTTGTTTAATTGCCTTCTTGTTTCAATGTCCTTCTTTTTCTATGTCCTTGAGACCACAGGTACAACCAATGTGATCCCTATTAACTATAGGCCCAGCCCCCACACCAATTAGTGCAAGACGAGGAAGAGAGGAAAAAAACCCCACTTATTAACCCCTTTCACAACCTGTTTGTGATTACAACAGGTACAATACTAGAATATAGAAGCCCGCGCACCCTTTAACTGGAAGAAGAAAGATTAGTCTGCTTACTGCACACCAGTCCTTAAATGTACAAACAATCCTTATTTTCAAACTTTCAACACACACACACCATACAACCATCAAATGATTAAATGTCCTCTTTTTCTATGGTCCTGAGATCAAAGTCCTTAAGAGAAAGGGACACTCACTCACAGGAAACTTCCTTTGTTAGACACCTGGAGATTTCAGAATCCACACCTCAGAAAATACACATGTCATTCCAAAACCCATAACTCATTATCAAGATTAGACTACATCTTTGTGAATAGAAAGCCCAACCTGTCTAGTTAAAAATGTAAACACACTTCAAAGAAGTATCTTTGACCATTTGCCAGTGCTCCTCACACAGTCTCAAAAAAGTCGACCCTGGTGATTTCACCCGTTCTGGTTGACCTTGTTCCCAGAACACGACCCCATCCCTGAACATATTGATATATTCCTCAACTTAAACCATGACCCGACACCAGTAGGAATTCAATTGGACGCATTGAAGGCAACACTTAGGGGGCCATAACACACACTAAAACACATCACACAGGCCCTTCAAACAGCGGAAGCAAATTACAAAACACTCCCTTCCTGCAGAATAAGCACAGCTGGCAGCCAGCTCAATTCCATTACGAAATAAAGGAATTCTTTAATAAGCAAAACTATTTGATAATGACCTCAGGTCCATAAAACATTATGCATGCATGGCTCCGGCTTGACTGATCAACCACATGATTATACAACTACAACCCCCAAAGGTACTATGACAATACACACCGGATATATTAATCTCTATAACTGACTATTACACTAGTCAGTTAGAGAATAACTAAATTAGATTGGACCAATACCTTGACTCTGATTGGCCAATACCTTGACTAGATTGAACCAATACCTTGACTCATTACCATTTCTTACTTATCTGCTATGGACTCCAGTATGTTAGACAATGCTATCACCCTTGGTGAAATTCAATACACTATGGGTGAAAATGCAACACATAAATCATCCGGACCGGATGGGCTAACCCAAGAAGTATACAAAAAATATGCAGGCAACTACTACCTTTCTTAAAAACTTTAAATGCAAACTTTCAGGGAAGCCTTCTTCCCCCCTCCATGTAGAGCACACATTACCCTACTCCTCAAGAAGGCAAGAATCCCTGGAGCATGCTCATATAGGCCAATCTCTCTTCTAAAACACATTATAAACTGTTGGCCAAGGTTTTGGCCAATGACTTAAGAAAGATTATTGCCACGATCATGCATTCGATCAAACTCACTGGCTTTACCAGGAAAGTTACCATTCATTAACATTCGTAAAATGCAAATCCATACACAAATAGATCAAGACAATGCGGGCACACGGGTCAGTTATCACTAGATATGCAGAAGGCATTTGATTCTGTTGAGTGGCTTACCTGCAAACCTGTCCAAGAAAGTTTGGCTTTGGATTTAGTAAATGGAATAGGGCTGCTATTCAATCAACCCACTGTCTAAATCCGAGTCAACGGAGCAACTTCTCCCACTTTTTCCTCTAGCAAGAGTCACCAGGCAGGGTTTCCCCCTGTCTCCTACTTTTTTGCCCTCACAATCGAGCCTCTGCAATAAGCTTCGTACATCACCGTATATAACTGGCCTGCAGTTGGGGGCTCATACATCCCTATTAAGCTTGCACGCTGATGACATGATTCGTTACCTGCAACCTGCACGATTTCACTCTCCACTGTACACAATTTGATAAACCAATTTAGCCCCTTGTCGGCCTCATGTCAATTGGAAATAAGTCTGTCCTTTTCCCCATTATCCACTGCCCGCTTCCCCTGCATCTCAAAAGCCTAGTGCCAATAGTACAAAATGTCACTACTTAGGGATCCAATAACTCGATCACCGGATAGATCCTATGCACTCAATGTAGAACCACCTTCTGAAACTGTTGTGGTTAAAACTAAAATATGGAAGACTCTCACGATAATTATATCGGTCGGATAAACCTGACCAAAATCTACCCAAATTGCTATACATGTGCAAGCACGCCCTGAAATTCCAGACTCTTTCTTTACAAAATTTGGACAGTTTGTTATGATCCTTTCTATAGGGTTCAGCAGAAATCGGGTTAGACTCAAATCACTCCAGAGACCTAAACACTCTGCCGGCCTGCTATGCCCATTTCTGCCTGTATTATATAGCTGGGCAACTAAAAATATTTTAAATCTTGGTGCTCTCTCAGATAACATGGTCCACAAGAACAGAACCAGCTATCCATATATGATACCAAAGTCTTCTACACGCATCCTCCCCCCCACCCACTCACATTCTACAATCTAAACATAATAACATTCCACTGGGTGGAATGCAATCAAGCAATTCAGAATATGGAAAAGGCAATTCAAATCCTTGGATTCACTGACATACCTGAAGAAAACCCCTCTTTGGCACAACCCTACATACCCTTTATTAGCCACCCTACCCTCAGCTGATTTCTGGATTAAAAGGAATTACCCTTTTCTCACACATCATTCAGAAAAAGTATTTGAGAATCTCAAAAACGAATTCCACTTACCAAACTACATGGTTTAAATATCTTCAGATCAGATACAGCCTACTAACTGAATTCCAATGTGATGAAATTCCTGTCTCAGGACCCCATAATTACACTCCTCCAACTGGAGGGGAGAGGCGCCTGGTGTTTCAACTCTATGCACATCTCTTGCACACTAAAATGCAGAGGACACATCTACAATTCTGAATAAATGGAAAAAACTAATGCCTACAATCACCAATGAAGAAGAGGGAAGATTTAGCAGAGCCACATTTGCCCTCTACCCCAAATAGACAAATGCATTACTTATACTTCACCAGGCTTACCTTTCCCACATAGACTGTCCCACATGTCAGCATCTCACTCTTCCAAGTGCCCGAAGTGTCATTGACTCTGGCAGACTTCTTTGGGACTGCCCACGTATTACCAGATTCTGGTATAAAGTATACCCACCCATCTATTAACAATTCTACACTACCCTATACCCCAAGAGCCAAAACTTTGTCTACTGGGGATCTCAGACGAGGAAATGTGGAACAAATAGGAACTATAAATTTTGCGAGAAATATATTCTATGCCAGAAGGGCCATTGGTGCTCTCCTGGATGGCACCTACCTACTACCCTCCTACACTCACCTCCTGGAAAACAATGGTGACCCACATGCTGCCATATCTTAGGCTTATATATGTGCATAGAGGCTGTCCATCTACGTTTAATAAGATTGGTCACATTGGACAGACAATACCTCCTGAATTAAAATAGCAAATAGAATCATATTATAATATAACTGAGTGTTGTCTCACACCGTACAATGCTAGGAACCCATGGCTGTGGACACCTGTGCTACTTACTTGAATCTGTTACGACAGGCATACTGATGTAATTTTCATCTCACTACTTCTGCTCCTATTCGGAACTACTCCTTTGTACAGATTTGATTACTTAAAGGATAACTGTATTGTCTCAATGCATTTTTTTTTAAACTGCTTTAAAAAGAGTAAAGGTATGCAGCCCTCCCTATAAATTTTTTCCTGATTTCGAGCCTCTCTCTGCCTTCAATTAGCTTTCAATTAGCCATGCTGTAAAGGGGGCATAACGATTCTGTCTGCCTCTAACTGTCTCTAGCTAGCATGCAAGAAAACACTCCTGCACCCATCCTTGATTAGCTGATTATGTAGGCTGTATTCTAGCAACAGGACAGTTCAATTTTGTTTGACTGGCAGAGGAGGAGGGAGAGGTTGTAACAGAATTCCCACCAGCCAATGACAAGTGATATGTTAACGATGGCCCTGGGCCGTCTAGGAGGCGGGCTGTTAGCACTTCTTTGCTGTGCAGCACGGTTGTAAATGAGAGTAAGTGATTTCAGCGCTGTAAGTGTGGACATGTTATGGGGAAGATGTTGTTTTTTTTGGGTACTGTTGTCCTTTAACCTACTACCATAACCAAGTTTACCCCTTTCTCCACCTCCTATTCCTTTATAATAGATATATGTATAAAAAAAAAAAACAAAACATATGATGGTTTTATTGATTTTTTTTTTAAGTAACAACACCACCAACCTGTGAAATTACAGCATTTAAATTGTAAAAACAAATGTCACATGATGTTCAAAAATATCATTATTTTACGGATATTAATAAATAAACAGGTTTAAAAAAACAATAGGTTAAATATGGAAGGGGAGAAATATTTCAGTTGGTGTTGTTGGTGCATTTTTGATGGTTTTATCTTTGTGGATCTTGTAGCGTTCCTCGAGTGGGTTGTAATGTGGTCACACAACTCAGATCGTGTCCATTATCTTGAATACTTTCTCTGTGTTGGTCTGGGTAATTTGGATGCTTGCTTCCATATTCTTGACACTTATCAGCAGGTTTCCTAACTTTGGACTTCTTTTGGCTTTGGATAAAATGGTGGATCTTTCTACATGCCTGACATTTTTTGGGTCTGGAGATTGACTCGGTTATGGGTAAATGAATATTGCACTAGCCAAGGTTTTAGACCTGCAGTTGTTGTTTTTAGAGCTTTTTCAGAGTCAAAAAATTCAATCATTGCTAAATGATGTAAAGTGAATTCTGTTGGAAAGATCTTAGAAATTTGGTGGATAACAAACTTAAATTTAACAATTTGCCAGACGGCAACGCCGAGCCACAAGAAATTTTTCTTGTATAAAAAAGGGTTTGGAATAAAGGGAGAAAATATTTTTTTAATTATTTTATAAGGGCCATAAAATAAAATGTTGCATTGTTAACCAAGAACAATTCAGACGAAGGGTTTTTCACTAGAGAATGGTAAAATCTTCAAACTTCAATTGGATGGGGTGATGTCAGGTTCATTCGACCATTTCAGAATAAAGCTGGATGAATTTAGAAAGAAAAGAATATTGCAGGTTACTGGTATTGATACATAAAGTAGTAGAGTAGTAGAGTTGATCCAGGTATATTTCCGGTTGTCAATAGGAGTCAGTAAGAAATTTTTGCCCTTTAATTTTTCTGTAATCACTAGGAGTTTAAAGCACTTTCTTCTATCTCTATACTCACAACCCGAGATATCAGCAGCAGATCCACGATCCTTCACTTTGCCCTCTACAGCTACCCCCTTCCATTGTTTGCACCCACACTTGTGTGCTGAAGGCATGACCAGGAAAGTAATCAGTGCAATTACTGTCTACATTTGCACCCCCCCACACACACACACACTTACATCTATTAAAAATGTTTGTGTTAAACAACTATAATAGAATGTTCAGCCCTGTTCAGTAATGGCAACACTAGTCAAATAAATACAGTATCCCCAGTAATGATATTCATAAATGCTGTATATATACTCACATAGATATCCCTATGCTCTCCTCACAAAGTCCAAATATCTCTACCCATATGTAAAATCTTAGTAACATGTAATAAAATATCTAGCACAACATAAGAAAAAAGAAGCGTTTCAGGGAACAAATTGTCCCATCCTCAGATGTATGTATGTATATGTTTATTTATATAGAGCCCTAGGGGACGCAGCGGTGTACAATGAAGAATACAAAAAGTCATGCAAGGGGGACAGTAAATAAATACATAAATATATAAACATGTAACATGAGGAAAGAGGTCCCTGCCCCGTAGAGCTTACAATCTACTAAGGTGGGTAACATACAGTATACGTAGGAAAGGGTAGAAGTGCCATAGTAATAACTGGTGCAGTGTAAACAGTCCTATGCTGTGCTGTGCTCAGAGAGATAGGATGAGAGTTAGATTTAAACTTGTTTATTGAGGTTTCTTGATGAAGAGAGAGGCGCATAGAATTCCAGAGGACGGGAGCCAAAAGGTGAAAAAGGTTTAAGGCGAGAGAGGCATTGTGAGTTGGGGGTCTGTATAAGAGATGGTTCTTGGATGAGCGGAGGGTACGGGCAGACATATGGGGACACAATAGAAGAAATATAAGAAGGAGCAAAGAATGAAGGATTTACATTTTAGAGAATTTTGTAGATAATGCGCTGTTTAATGGGGAGCCAGGTAGATGTGCGGCAGAGAAGAGATTTAATATCCTGATTGTTATAGAGCAAACAATTTGTGCAGCAGAGTCAAGTATGGACTGAAAAGGAGAAATATGGGAAGCAGAAAGACCAGAAAGCAAAGGTTACAATAATCCAGACGTGATAGGATGAGAACGGATAAGCATAGCAGTTAGTTGGAAGAGAAAGATCTATGAATCTTCGCAATGTTTCGAAGAAAAAAGTGACAGTTTTAGCAACATAGTTAATGTGATTAGAAAAGGAGTGAGAGGAGTCAATAATAACCCCTAAGCAACGTGCCGACTGAATAGGGTACAGTAAATGGGGGAGTTTCCACAGAAATGGAAAAAGGTGGGATAGGACCAGGCTTAGGTGGGAAAATTATTAGTTGGGTTTTTAATCAGGTTTAGTTTGAGGCATCGGTGCACCATCAATGAGGAGACAGCACGGAGGCAGTCGGAGATGCGTTATTGGGTGTCATGACTAAGCGTTGGGGGTAAAATATATTTGCTTATCATGGGCATACAGTGGTAGTTAAAACCGAATGAGCTGATGACTTCTACCAGGGAAAGGTTAGAGGGAGAACAGCAGTCCAAGAACAGAGCCTGCGGAACCCCAACATTAATAGGAATCGGAGAGGATGTTTTTATTCATATGACACGAGTAGGGTTCTGTTCGAGAGGTAGGATCGTAGCCAGGATGCCCAAGGAGTGGAGAATTTGAACTAGGAGGAATGATCAACTGTGTCCAAAGCAGAGGAGAGGTCAAGAAGTATGAGAATCGAAAAGTGGGCTTTGGCAGCCTGAAGGTCATTCACAACTTTGCCCTAGGCTGTCTCCGTGGAGTCCCAGGATGAAACCCGATTGCAAGGGGTCCAGTTATGAAAATTAAATAATTAGTTATACGGGAAAAGACAAGATGTTCCTGTAGCTTGGAGGTTATCGGTAGAGGAGAGACCGGGAGGTAATTAGTAAGGCAATTAGGGTCAGGGGAGGCTTTTTTGATTATGGGTTTTATGTGAGTGTTTTTAAAGGAGGAAGGGATACCAATGACAGGAGTGTTGTATGTGGATTAGTTAGGGTGATTGCCTGATTACATTGCTTTGTGGAAAGAGGGTATGGGATTAAGAACATGAAGTAAGAGGACATCACCGAAGCAGAGATGAGACCTCTGACTGGGTCACAGAGAGCTATGGTGAGGGATAGACTGCATATGGATGTCTCCATATTTATGAAGTAGTCAGCAAAGTCTGGGGGGAATGTGAGAGAGAGAAGAGTCAGTGGGTGAGGGATGGAGAAGGGAGTTAAGATGGAGAACAGGGTGCGTAGGTTTGATTTGTTATTATTTATAAGCGTTTTATTGTTTTTTGTTTTGCTCCCAAAAGTGTGGTGAGGCATTGTGGCATAAACTGTAATGGAGAAAGTCAGCCTGGGTACAAGACTTTCTCCACATCCGCTCAGCAGTAAGTGTGCACCTACGAATAAAACGGGTTGTGGGACTGAGCCAGGGGCAAGGATTCGAGAGACGTCGATTGAGGGGTTGCAAGGGGGCAAGGGAATCATCAATAGCAGCAAGTCAAGCTAGCCACGTCGATGAGGGGTTGCAAGGGGCAGGGAATCAATAGCATCAGTCAGAAGCCAGCACCAGATCTATGGCTCGTGATTACGGACATATACACAAGAGGAAGGGTCAAGAGAAACAGGAGAATGTTGAGCAAGAAAAGTAATAAGATAGTGATCTGAAAGCGGGTAGGGGTTACTTTCAAAAAATGAGCATGAGGTTTTTAGTGAAGACAGATCCAAGAAGTGGCCATCCTTATGTGTACTGGTAGTTGTCCACTGATAAAGATCAAAAGAGGATGTTAAGTGAAAGAAATGAGAGGGCCAGGATAGAGCAGAGTTGTCAATTGGACAGTTGAAGTCACCCAGAATTAGAACAGGACCGTTGATAGAGAGGAGAAGGTAAGCCAGGTCTCAAAGTCTGAGAGGAATATGCTGGGGGAGTCGTGGATGGGGGGCCTGTATACCACAGCTACACATACGACAGAGGGTAGGAAATTTGTACAGTGTGCGAGGGTGTATGGGAGAGGAGGAGGCCTCCTGTAGAAACAGAGGCCTCAATAGCAGAGTCGTGTTGGGAGAGCCAGCTTTCAGTAAGGGCAAGAAGGTGAAAATTCTTAGAAGCAAAACAGTGTGCAAGGTGTATGGGAGAGTGGAGACCTCCTGTAGTAACGGAGGCCTCAATAGCAGAGTCATGTTGGAGAGCCAGGTTTCAGTAAAAGCAAGAATAAAAATCTTAGACATAACATTAAGCAAAGCACAGGAGAAGGGCAGATATGAAGAGGGTATTAGAGGAACGGATAAAAGATTAGAGGGCATAGATCCACAAAAAGGGGTAGTAAAGGGAGAGTAGGGCGAGGACAATAGGAAACAGATATTGCAGGGCCAGGATTAGGCTATATATCCCCAGCAACAAGGAGTAGCAGAACAAATAGAAACTGGATATCTGAGATGGATTTGGAGGTGGTGACGTTTTTTGTGTCAGACCGATAATGGAGTGCGGTGTTGGTAAAGAGCTGGTATAGTGCATGGGACAGTGAGTGAAGGTAGAGAGAAGAATTCGAATAGAATAAGGAAAGTGGATGGAGGAGAGAGAGAGATGAGTGACTAAGGGAATAGAGTAAAAATGACAATGAGATCAGCATAATAAAGACATACTGTTAAGCAGGGAAAAGGATCTCGGTTGAGTTTCCAAACTGCTTCAGCTGATCGAAGTTTTCGAAGTTGATCTGGAATTGCAGAGTCCTATGCTGTTGCTCTCTTTGTTAAACTCCTTTGTTAAACTCCTCTTTTACTTAGCCCAAGATTCACTTTGCAATAGATTCAGTTTGCACTGCTCTGCTCTCCCCTTTTTAATTTAAAAAACTAACTTTCCAGTATACATACCCTTTAAACTCCAAAACTCCAAATTTGCTAATCGTGCTTAGCATCTTGTGATTCAACCTCTATGTGATAAGAGTCCATTTTTTTTTTATCTGTTTGCACAATATAAGGACTATTGGAGACTTTTTCAAGTTTGAATATTCAATGAACCAGGGCAAAACTGCAAAGCTTTTGTGCCAGGTCTGACACACACCTTCCCAAACTCCTCACTGGTACCTCGAACCCATGCTTTGAAACAGATAATCCCATGTCTGTAAGTGCCATTCATTCATACATACTTTTGAAAAAAAATAAAGAAAAATATTATTTTCTTTAGAAATCTTACCTAAACAAGTAAAAAAAAAAAAACCCACTAAATATCATTCTCCCATGTTTTGAATCAAACGGTATACCACATGCATGAATGCCACAAACTAGAGTAAAACATTTGGGGATTTGTTCTCTATATATACTATATCAGGGAGATCAATAAATGTTCTGGTCGTTTAAAATGGTGCTAATTTTGCCCCAACCAATCAGATCTTATTTACATTTGAAAGCTAACATCTGATTGGATGGGGCAAAATTAGCACCATTTTTAATGATAAGAACTTTTATTGAATCTCCCTGTATATTTTTTGGAAACTGTGCTGTCATTCTGCATGCAGACTCAGATGCATTCTTTTAGAACCTTCAGCTACATGACAGTGTAATTCTTTTATATGTACATGCATAGTTTGCTTGTGAAGGTTCTCATTCATCCAGGTCATTGTATATCTGAAGTATTCAGTTGGATCAACTGGACTTAACATTCCTCAAGAAAGATTCCGTATCACACCTGCGGAGAAGATGCACAGTGGTACTCAACACCTCGGACTACCATGCTAAGGTGACCACAACACCTGGCCGATAACAATAAATATGAGGCTTTAACAGGGGATCTCACCAGCTGTTCAAGACAAAGGTCATAGGCTTACTTCAACAGTTCAAAAGGATTAAGTCATTGATCGAGCACTCACCCTGGTGAGGCACATACATGTATATATGGCCTCTTAAAGATACACAAGGAAGGGGCCCCACTAAGACCAATAGTCAGCAGGATCAACTCTGTAACACACAAAGGTGTCGAAATACCTAGCCAACATTTTAGGGCCATTGGTGGAAAGTTTTAAGTATCACTTCCAGAACTCCCAAAATTTCACTAACAAGAATCTAGATGTAGATTGTATGATGTGACATCTCTCTTCACCTGTATACCCACCGAGGAGGCTGTTGAAATGGTGAGAAAATGGCTAGGCCAACCAGCACCCATACTAGCAGAACAGTTTCTTAACCCAGATCAGGTGTGTTCCCGCTGGACTATGCCTGAGACACAGTTAGCAAATAGCCTTCAAAGGAGCCAATACACAACTATGGGGCTAGGTTAAATGTCATAATAGCTTTTATCAGACAAAAAACTCTCTAACATGGGAAACAATCCCAAAAACCAGGGATAATTCAATAAAAGTTCTTATCGTTAAAAATTGTGCTAATTTTGCCCCAACCAATCATATGTTAGCTTTCAAGTGTTAAGCAATATTGTGGTTGGGGCAAAACTAACACCATTTTTAACGATGAGAACTTTTATTGAATCTCCCTGTATATATTTATGTTATCTACACACCTTCATCTACAGAACAATGCCATTCTTTTACACATATGTGCAGAATTCCTAATACAATTCTTCCTAGACCGTGACGCTTTTAGGAGATTGAAAAGAAAAAAAAATGATTCAAAGCTAAAAATCTTTCCAAAGCCACATGATAAGTTAAAAAAATCCCACTAATATCTATCTTCCACATGTCTTGAATCAAACGGTATGCCACATGTCTGGGCGTGAACCACAAATTTGTGCACTAGTGCCACTAAACGGAGGAGGTACTTGACAGCCTATTAAAATGTTAACCAAAACCAAAAGGAGAAAAAGAGAAGACCGCAGCACACTGCTATTAAGGTGAAATATACATAATAACATAATGAGTAAACAGCATTGGCGTCAGAGCAACATTCAAGTCTATATGCTGTACAGTGACCAATAAGCATCCTAATACAAGATACTAAACAGGTGTCATCTAATGTGGCTAGACATTATAGAGGTATACTCATCCCTCCCTGCATGTGGCTAACACTTTAAACAAAGTAACCATGGAGGTGGCAGTACTGGCTCTTGCTCAATTCTCTGTAGCTGCTACGCTTCCTGAAACGGTAGGTCCCCTTACGCGTTTCACCGGGTACCCGGGCTTTGTGAAAGGTAAGGTAAATGTGGATCGCCATCCCACTCTTAAAGGCCTCAAAAAACAGAGTCACGGGACGCGCGTAGTGCACAAACGCATACGTCAATTGAAACAAAGTATTGCAAGTTCCATTCAAGCTTGGGCATTTAAAGTGACAGAGCTATTAGACATTACTATGCGGCTACAATGAGTTTTCTACCTGCGATCCAACTATACATTAGGCTAGGACCTAGGCTCCTATAAAGCAAAAAATCTGCACAGTGCCCCAAATGTCAAACATATATATATATATATATTAAATTATAATTAAACATTAAATTAAGTTGTATCTGACTGCTTTGTGTCAATTTCCTTGATTTAAGAATAACCAAAAATGTGACAGGTTTCAGTACTACATTATTTAAGAATAAGACCGACAAACACACTGGTACATGCTGCCAGTTTTCATCCTCAGGCTCAAATAGGCACATTCCTTATCACAGTTTTTAAGGGTACTTAGAAATAACACTGAGAAACACAATAGCAGAGGTACAACTTATGGAGATGAGGAGTAGATTCATTGAAAGAGGTTACAAGCCCAAAGATCTTGATGCACAATTATACAAGGCCAGCAAAGATTCAATGAACCTAAGATGAGATCCATTCCACGTAACATGATGAGAAAAGGTTGAATTTTTGTTCAGATTTCACGCCTCATGCTTCTATAGTAAGGATTCTATCAAGAAACATTGGAACATCATTCAGAACGATCAGTCGGTTCGCATCAAGTGGATACAGTTAAGGTTTGCATACAGGAGAGGTCCCAATTTGCAGAATCTATTGATGAAAACAGATTTAGAACCAGAGACTCTAAAAAACAAAAAACAAACTATTATTGGGTCCTTTGAAAAGCGGGTGCTATAAGTGTAAGGGTTGCCAAACTTATAGATATATGCTACCTGGTGGTGAAAGAGAAAGAGAATTCCGATTCATCATAGACTCATCTGTATAGTTGCTATGCCATTTACCTCATTACGTGCCCTTGTGGGCTAGGATATGTTGGCAAGTAAGTGGGCAACCATCGAGCGGCTATATGTGCGACAATCACTCCTGCTGAAAGGATAAGGGCAAGTTAGACAATTCCACAGCATTAACAACAGATTTGAATAATCAGTGGCCAAACAATTCAGAAATGCGGGAACTTGTTTGGCAGTTTTTAGATGGGGAGCGATTGATCAACTGAAGGATTACAAGCGTGGGGGCTACAGAGACAGAGAACTACTACAATCGAGACTCATTGGATAAAAAGACTGGGGACTATGTCTCCTAAGGGTCTCAATGAGATGGTATCCCTTTCTGTTTTCTATAGTGTGCTCTGTAGTGGTATTTTGAGGTTCAATATACACGTTATATTCTGATAAGCTTCTATATGGTTAAATTGTATATATTTAGTTGTTCATTAATAGATTGATTGATGGTCTGAGCATTGTTAGATATGTACATTTTTTATGTGGTTCTAGTTGTTATATAGTTTCTACACCTGGGCTCTGAGGGCGGGGTGCTACTGCATAGCACTGGTCTAATTATGTGGTTATGTCATCCATAAGTTTACTTCAGTAAAATGCTTGTCTTTGCTCTCACTAGGAGTTATGTTTAATGTAGTTTCCATCGCGGGCGTTCCCGACCAGTGTGGCACGCCAAGTGACAGGCTGAGAAAAGTCATGCGATTTCTAGGAGGCAGTACACTCCATCATTAGGAGATTAGTTGACCGCTGCCAGCGTACTCAGCATTTTCAATAATAAGGTATTTGGACTACATTGTTGTTGTAGTTATAAATATTACACTTGGTGTCCACTGTTTGGGAATGTATTCCCATGATGATGAGGTCTGACATGTGAAATTTAGATTGCATTAGCGTAGAGTTTTTGAAGTCCATAGCATAGCGTATGATAGTTATGGTATCCTATCCTAACGTAGCGTATGATATGTTATGTTATCTATCCAGTGTAGTGTATGATATGTTATGGTATCCTATCCTAGTGTAGCGTATGATATGTCATGGTATCCTATCCTAGCGTAGCGTATGATATGTTATGTTATCCTACTCCTAGTGTATGTATATATGTTATGGTATCCTATCCTAGTGTAGCGTATGATATGTCATGGTATCCTATCCTAGCATAGCGTATGATATGTTATGTTATCCTATCCTAGTGTAGTGTATGATATGTTATGGTATCCTATCCTAGTGTAGCGTATGATATGTCATGGTATCCTATCCTAGCGTAGCGTATGATATGTTATGGTATCCTATCCTAGCGTAGAGTATGATATGTTATGGTATCCTATCCTAGGGTAGCGTATGATATGTTATGGTATCCTATCCTAGCGTAGAGAGTATGATATGTTATGGTATCCTATCCTAGCATAGCGTATGATATGTTATGGTATCCTATCCTAGTGTAGCGTATGATATGTTATGGTATCCTATCCTAGTGTATGTATGATATGTTATGCTATCCTATCCTAGTGTAGCGTATGATATGTTATGCTATTCTATCCAAGCGTAGCGTTTGATATATTATGGTATTCTAATCCAATGTTATGCTATCCTATCCTAGCGTAGCGTATGATATGTTATGCTATCCTATCCTAGCGTAGCGTATGATATGTTATGCTATCCTATCCTAGCGTAGCGTATGATATGTTATGCTATTCTATCCAAGCATAGCGTTTGATATATTATGGTATCCTATCCTAGCGTAGCGTATGATATGTTATGCTATTCTATCCAAACTAAACTACAATCAGAGACTCATTGGATAAAAAGACTGGGGACTATGTCTCCTAAGGGTTCTCAATGAGATGGTATCCCTTTCTTGTTTTCTATAGTGTGCTCTGTAGTGGTATTTTGAGGTTCAATATACACGTTATATCTGATAAGCTTATATGGTTAAAATTGTATATATTTAGTTGTTCATTAATAGATTGATTGATGGTCTGGGCATTGTTAGATATGTACATTTTTTATGTGGTTCTAGTTGTTATATAGTTTCTACACCTGGGCTCTGAGGGAGGGGGTGCTACGCATAGCACTGGTCTAATTATGTGGTTAGTCATCCATAAGTTACTTCAGTAAAATGCTTGTCTTTGCTCTCACTAGGAGTTATGTTTAATTAGTTTCCATCGCGGGACGTTCCCGACCAGTGGTGCACGCCAAGTGACAGGTGAGAACAGTCATGCGATTTCTAGGAGGCAGTACACTCCATCATTAGGAGATTAGTTGACGCTGCCAGCGTACTCAGCATTTTCAATAATAAGGTATTTGGACTACATTGTTGTTGTAGTTATAAAATTTACACTTGGTGTCCAATGTTTGGGAATGTATTCCCATGATGATGAGGTCTGACATGTGAAATTTAGATGTGCATTAGCGTAAGAGTTTTTGAAGTCCATAGCATAGCGTTATGAATGTTATGGTATCTACTAACGTAGCGTATGATATGTTATGTTATCCTATCCTAGTGTAGTGTATGATATGTTATGGTATCCTATCCTAGTGTAGGTATGATATGTCATGGTATCCTATCCTAGCGTAGCGTATGATATGTTATGTTATCCTATCCTAGTGTAGTGTATGATAGTTATGGTATCCTATCCTAGTGTAGCGTATGATATGTCATGGTATCCTATCCTAGCATAGCGGATGATATGTTATGTCTCTATCCTAGTGTAGTGTATGTATGTTATGGTTTCCTATCCTAGTGTAGCGTATGATATGTCATGGTTCCTATCCTAGCGTAGCGTATGATATGTTATGGTTCTATCCTAGCGTAGAGTATGATATGTTATGGTATCTATCCTAGGGTAGCGTATGATATGTTATGTATCCTATCCTAGCGTAGAGTATGATAGTTATGGTATTCCTATCCGACATAGCGTATGATATGTTATGGTATCCTATCCTAGTGTAGCGTTGATATGTTATGGTATCCTATCCTAGGGTAGTGTATGATATGTTATGCTATACTCCTAGTGTAGCGTATGATATGTTATGCTATTCTATCCAAGCGTAGCGTTTGATATATTATGGTATTCTATCCAAGCGTAGCGTATGATATGTTATGGTATCCTATCCAAGCGTAGCGTATGATATGTTATGCTATCTATCTAGCGTAGCTATGATATTATGCTATCCTATCCTAGCGTGCGTATGATATGTTATGCTATTCTATCCAAGCATAGCGTTTGATATATATGGTATCTATCCTAGCGTAGCGTATGATATGTTATGCTATTCTATCCAAGCGTAGCGTATGATATGTTATGGTATCCTATCCTAGCGTAGCATATGATATGTTATGCTATCCTATCCTAGAGTAGCATATGATATGTTATGGTATCCTATCCTAGCATAGTGTATGATATATTATGGTATCCTATCCTAGCGTAGCGTATGATATGTTATGGTATCCTATCCTAGCATAGCGTATGATATGTTATGGTATCTATCCTAGCGCGCATGATATGTTATGGTATCCTATCCTAGTGTAGGTTAGATATGTTATGGTATCCTATCTAGTGTAGCGTATGATATGTTATGGTATCTATCCTAGCGTAGCGTATGATATGTTATGGGTATCCTATTCCTGGTAGCGTATGATATGTTATGGTATCCTATCCTAGCGCATGATATGTTATGGTATCCTATCCTAGTGTAGCGTATGATATGTTATAGGGCCTTTTTGTATACAGGATTCCAAAAATTGCAACTGCATATCCAATAGGCTTTACCAATGCTTTGTAAGACGGAAATAAGTATTTCCTCCCTCGGAATCCCTACCTCCTTTATACACAGGGGACAATACCATGCGTGGCTCTGGCTGTGGGGCCTGGTTACTGTTTGCTACTTAAATTAAGTTATGTATCCACCAAAACTCAAGACCCTTTCCAACATTTTCAGATTATGATCCTGATATTATTTCATACACTTTACATACATGACTCCTTTCCCACCTTTGCTAGCCTCCCCCCACCTTTCCACCCATCATGGCCTCTTACACCCTGTCGTTCCTTATAGGAATCTATTCCCAGTGAATAAGCACAATGTAGTGATGGTGGTCAGGACACTCCCCTACTCCAGTGTGTCCGGTCAAGAGTGGGCTGCAATCCAAACAGGCGAGAGCCGGATACTCCAAGTCGAAATATCATAATAAAATATTATGGATATTGCCTCGCTCCGTGAATATCAATAATGAAGCCGTATTCAAATTTAAATAACACTTCACTTGTTATCCATATTTTTAAAACAGGTGTTACAAGAGATGTGTGGTAGCAACCATTTTAATGCTCACACTTGCGGGTTCTTGGTAACCTGACGCATTTCTCCACAGGGGGAACTTCATCATAGTCCAGTAAACTCTATAAACCACTCCCCCCAACCATTGGTTTAAAATCTCCTCAGCCCTCTAGTCATCTTCTCTCCGCTCTCCAAAACAGGCTCTCCGACCACCAGGAGGTGAGCGTCGTAGCTGACAGCAAGACTGCCCATTCTCTATTAAAACTCAAACCCTTCTACTTAAAACACACCAGCTAAGCCATCCATTAATGCTTCTAACTCCCGTCTGTCCTCCTCCCTAGCAGCACGTGCTGCGGTGAACCAAGACCACCAGTCACACCCAGCCCCACCCAATTAATATGTACTACCAGATCCGACCACATGTCCGGAACTCTTAGCCCGGCAGACAAACACAACAGTTTCGTCATGATGGATCTGGTGGCAGATTCACCCTATCTAACTTCCTGATTATTGAGTCCCCTTACTTACCTATAAACCTGCCTGCATTCCGATCCTAATTTATCCCCTTGTACTAAGATGGCAGTCCCTGGGTGCTCTCAATGGATGAGCCTGCCTCCATACATGCTAAGTCCGAGCTCGTCATCCGTCCACTCATACTCTAATGACGGCAAATCTGTTGGGGGTGGGGGATGGTCAAGCTGGGAAGAAGCACCTACCTTGCCATTCCCACCCGTCCCTTAGAACCCTAACAAAATAACCTCCCCCCTCAACCTTCCCTGTTCCACTTACCCCACCCACCTCTATACTCGGCCCCAGCCAGTCCCCCCAGATTTGCCAATCCTTGCAATGCTGCAAGCTGCCCCCCTTGACTCTCCACCTCAGCTTCCAACGGGCAAACCCACTTACATACAGGACACAGACATATTCCCTGAACGTCTGTTCCAGGTTCCAGATCATTGGACAGGATTGCACATTGCATGGTACCGACAAACACGGATCCTATCTAAATAAAACACCAGCACAAAGACACACCAAGCTTAGATATGAAGTCGAGAACAACCCCTTCTTTACTGGAGAGAAGAAAGATTATTGACTCTGGTTCACACACAACAAGTCCTTAACACACGCACACTATCACACAAAAAATCCTTATTTTCAAACATATTTTCAAACTTTTACACAAACCATACCAACCATCAAAGATTAAATTGTCCGTCTTTTTCTATGTCCTTAAGACCAAGGTCACTTTAGACCAAGGGACACAGTCCACTCTAGTTCGTTCTCTCTCTTTTCTGCTACAGGAACTTCTTTTTGTTAGGTCCCAACATTAACATAATTTGGTAGAAAGTCTATAAAAAGGATACCTATCTTTGACATGATACTTTTAAAGGAAATCCAACCTTACTACTCTGCTTTTTCTTTTTCTATATTACTTTGTACTCTTTAGAGATTAGTGTTTTATGGAGTCTACAACTTTCTCCGAGACAGCACAGACATTACACTACCAAGACTGCAACCTTATATTGTTTAAAGAATGGTCATTTAAAACAACAGGGAGATTCAATATTAGAAATCCCTACTAACTTACTATCCACAATCCCTTCCCTGACATAAAGTTAGTAACAATAATACGCTCCTGTTGAGCTCCTTAACCTATAGAGGCATATCCAAAATTTTACAAAGGTTGCAGTGCTTCACAAAGGGTTAATATCGGTTGACCATAAATGACGATTGGCTAACATAGGTTTACCCTAATTAAAGGATTTAGTCGTTTATAAGTATTTTTGCTACCAGAAATCTTTTAGACCCTTAAGGTCACACAAATGATTTTAAAAATGTGCTTTTGTTTACTAACAGTTACATTCACTACTTATAAAAAGGCTTCGTATAAAATCCCAAGATAGAGAACGTTCCTTTTTCAATGAAATCGGAGAAGAGTATTCGGATATGGGGCTCCAACACATTATAAATAAAAGATTACTAAAAACCTTTATTGGCGGATTATCACCATTTGGCTCCTGAGGGGAAAATAACCACTCACTTTACCTCCATTCACATGGAAACCCAGGGACAATACCAGTAAGATAATTTGCCCTTTGCTCCTTAAAAATCTAAAAATCTTACTTCTCCATAGTTCTACAGTTAGGAAAAAAATATGATAAAATACGTTAAATATGCCCCGGAAGGAGATGGCGGGTTTATAACTGCTCCGCTCTCATAAAAGGATGTCATCTGTTTGCAGAGACACAGTCTCTCCCCCAACACTAAACCTCCGCCCAGAGACCCTGGATTAGCTGGACAAAGCGCACAGCTAGCACTCGTCCTTACTCTATTCGGAATCTCCATTCTGTTAAGAAACACCTCATTCAATATACACCAAGTTTAAATCGAACACGGGACGCTGACCCTTTGTGTGGCTTTAACCATCGATACTACAACAATGGTCACCCACCAGGGATATTGAAGCCCATAAAGCAGAGCACTGCCCATTCTTATCTAATACCCACTAGCACATCTTATTGTCATGGGCGATTTTTAACTTATTGATGAACACCATTATTGACAGGCATTGGGCACAGGCGGCCTCCTCACACTGAGACCTCTCCTCTTCACCAATATTAGTTTACCGAATTAGATTGGATAGACACCTGAGATATAGTATAGTATAGTGTAATATAGTTTATAGTATTTGAGGTTGAATAAAGACATATACGTCCTCTCCATCACCCATTACAAATCCTCATTCCTACTAACTGTTGATCCATAGGAAGGCAAAAAAAACCCCACCAAATTTATGAAGGGGGAACAAAAAGTGGCATCGGGAAAATTTCCTGGATCAACTCTCTTTATTGTATCAATACCAGTAACTGCAAATTCTTTTGTTTGCAGAAACTCATCTGCAGTTTTTTTGTTTAAAGAACGACCATGAGACTGCTCCTGAACATGGCCACTGGAGACAATTCCATAGTTACCCGTTCCACAGTGAAAAGAAGCCTTTTTCCCCAGCGTAACATAATGTAACTTTTCCAGTCTCTCTTCATATTCAAGATCCCCCCCATCCCCTATGAATTAGTTGCCCTTCTCTGGAAACCCTTTATTTCCAAAGATGTCTCCTTTTGTACACATAAACCAAATGAGGCCTATACCAATTGCTTTGTAAAAAGAAGGGAGAATTACATTTCCTCCCTTGAATCCGACTCTCTTATACAGACAACGAATGCTGGCTCTGGCGCTGTTGCGCCGGTACTGCCTTGCTACCTTTAAGTTTGTTATGCACCAACAAAACTCCAAGATCCCTTTTCCAACGAGGATTCATTAACACAGAGCTTATTATAGTTATAAGCGCACAGGATTTTTAGGTCCAAATGCATCCCACCTTACTTTAATACACATTGAATTTCATCTGCCAGCTAGCAGCCCAATGTGGACAATCTATCTAGATCCCCTGTAACGATTGTACATCCTCTGAAGTTTTTAATGGTTGACAAGTTTTGTGTCATCAGCAAACACAGAAACCTTGGCTGGCATACCCACTTCCAAATCATTAAGAAATAGATTAATAGTAACGCGGCCCAGCACAGAACCGCTGTGGCACCCAACTTAGCCACTTTCAGATCCATAAGGATGGAGCTCCCATTAACAAATACTCTCTGCTCCTATTCATTAAGCAATTTTCTGAGCCATGTACACATGGTGACTCTCCCCAGACCAACAGGACTACTTTATCCATCAGTCTCCTATGGGGGACTGTATCAAAAGCCTTTGCAAAATCCAAGTAAACTCATCTACTTGGCCCCTATGCCAAAGTCTAAATATTTCTACTTACTCCTAATAAAGCCAAGCAAGTTATTTTGGCAAGATCTGTTCCTCCTAAACATGCTGGTTATATTTATGTCAGCCTTGAATGAACTACTTCCTAGAACATGTTCCCTTATTAAACTTTCCAGGATCTTCCCACCACTGAAGTTAAACTAACAGGCCTGTACATTACCGGATGTGAACGACTACCCTTTTGAATATTGGAATAACATCAGCTTTTTCCAACCAGAGGCACATCACCGGACATGAGGAATCAGCAAAAATAAGAAACCAATGGCCCTAGATAAAACTGAACTTGCTCCGGCCCTAGTACCCCGAGGATGTATTTATCTGGTCCTGGAGGTTTATTAATATGATACCTTATTTAGTTTTTTTCTATACCATATCTTCGGTAACCAAGGCACTTGAATCTTTTAGATACCATTATTGCTACTATAACTTATGATATCTACACTTGGATTTCTATAGTGTATATAGAGGAAAAAAAGAATATTCAAGACATTTGTTTATCGCCACCTCCGTAACTTGTCCCCATAATATATAGTGCCACAGTCTCAGTCCTCATCTTCTTACGTATTAATATCTTAAAAAAAAATGTAGGTTAGCGATGCTTTGGTTCAGTCAACTTTCATTATTAATTTTAGCTAGTTTGATTGCTTTCTTACACTCCTTGGTTTACAGTTTTTATAATCCCTCAAGGCCCTTTTCCGTTCCCTCGCCTCTAAACCTTAAAGGTTATTAAATGATGCCTTTTTCTTCATTCCATTTGCCGTCTTTACAGTCAGAATTCAGCAACATGGGCGCGGATTTATTTTTTTTACATTTTTTACCCAAGGGTAGTAAATTATTTTGAACTGGCTCTTATTAACAGTACCCCTTAAAACCTTCTTTCAGTTAAATTTTCTAAAAGTGCATTATCCCCATGACCATTCTGAAGGCTCTTTTAACCTGGAGAAAATTTGGCTTTCACTGAAATTAAATGTCCTTGTTAACCCAGCGAACTTTTCCTTTCGATAACAAATCCAAATGCCACTATTTCATGGTCCACTATTCCTAAGCCTCCAGTTTCCTGTAATCTATACGCTTCACAATGTTGGAGATTACCAATCACAGAGCTCCTTTCTAGTTAGGAACCTCACCCACCTGTGAGAGAAAATTATCCTGACAGCAAAATTCAGGAACTCATCGCCTTTTTTTCTGTGATGGCAGGTTCCACCACACCCAATCAAAGGTCAGGGTAATGAAGTCCCCCACTAAGAGAACACTCCCCAAACTTGCAGCCCTGCCAAACTGCAATGAGTTGATATCAACCCTCCTCTCTGCTAACATTGGGGCTTATAGCAGACACCACACATGACATTACCCTCTTTCCTGTTGCCTAATTCCACTCCACCAGTGCCCACTTTATCATCCATATTCGCCAGTTATCCCTCTTTTAAATTTGGCTTTCAATTCTTTTTATAAAACAGAACAAACGTCCCTCAAAGTGTATAAATAGCCTATCCTGAATCACATAACTAGAACAAAAACATCAGAAGGGTGTAGGTAGAGATATAAAAGGTGCTAAAAACTATATTATCAAAAAATGTAAAAGATCAACAACTGATCAACAGTATCCTTATTTAAACAAGTTCCATATTTACATAATAATCACAAATACTCATGTCTAATAGAGTCAATAAATTCAAATTAGTGTAGAGATAGAGAGCATATATTATCAGTGTCATCACTCGGTACTCAGGATATCAGTCTCAGTCCCGTGCACGGAACCGCATCATAGGCATGCATCTAGAAACATCCCATCACAAAGTATCCACTGTAAACAAAAGAGAGGTGGGGAGAGGAAGAGGGGGTGCTAGCACCAAACGCGTTCGCGTAATAGCTTATCAATGGCGCTATCCCACTGGCCTATCTGCACCCTTGCTTTCCTCCTGGCTCTCATCCCAGTGGAGAACTGCTAATACCCTCCCCCCCAACCTAGTTTAAAATCTCCTCCAACCTCTAGCCATCTTCTCCCTAAAACGCTGCCCCGCTCCATCAGTGAGGTGCAACCCTCCCTACTAAAGAGCATGTAGCCCACAGCAAAAGTCTGCCCAGTTCTCAATAACCCAACCCTTCTTCCTTACACCACTTCTTAGCCACGCATTAATGCCACTAAGCTCCCGCTGTCTCCCTGGCTTAGCACGTGGCTGCGGTAGTATTTCTGAAAACACTACCTGGAGGTCCTTGCTTTTATCTTGGCCCCAGCTCTCGGAAATCATGTTTAAGGACCTCACCACTCCTCCTCTAACTTTGTCATTGGCACCAATGTTAACCAAGAGCCGCCGCCGAGTCACACCCGCCCGCCCACCCAATAATCTGTCTACACGATCCACCACATGCCCGACCCCTAGCACCATACAGGCAACATACAATTCGGCATGTAGGGTCTTGCGGCAGATTACCCTATCTACTTCCTCCTTTAAATGGAGTCCCCTACCACTACCACCTGCCTTGCATTCCTGATCCTTCTGTTCCCCCTCCCTTGTATCAGAGATGGCCATCTCCTGGATGCTCAAGGGACAGCCCCCTCCATACACGCTAATTCCGAGATGTACTCCTCCACTTCATACCTAAGGCGGATCTGTGGGGATGGCAATCTGGAAGAAGCCACCCTACTCTTCCGTCCCCCACTTTCCCTAGTAAAACTAACAAAACTACCTCCCCCCTCAACCTTCCCTGTCCCACTTCCACCCACCTCTATACTGGCCCCAGCCAGTGCCTGCTGACCCCCACAGTTCTGCGCCAATCCCTGCAATGCTGCAAGCATCAGCTTCCAAACGGCAACCCACTCACACCTGACACAGACATAGGTTCCCTGGAACATCTGCTCCAGGTTCCTATACATTGGCAGGATCACATTGCATGGTACAGACAAAACTGTCCCTTCTAATACACCACAACAGCACAGTGACGCACAACCTTGTTTAATTGCCTTCTTGTTTCAATGTCCTTCTTTTTCTATGTCCTTGAGACCACAGGTACAACCAATGTGATCCCTATTAACTATAGGCCCAGCCCCCACACCAATTAGTGCAAGACGAGGAAGAGAGGAAAAAAACCCCACTTATTAACCCCTTTCACAACCTGTTTGTGATTACAACAGGTACAATACTAGAATATAGAAGCCCCGCGCACCCTTTAACTGGAAGAAGAAAGATTAGTCTGCTTACTGCACACCAGTCCTTAAATGTACAAACAATCCTTATTTTCAAACTTTCAACACACACACACCATACAACCATCAAATGATTAAATGTCCTCTTTTTCTATGGTCCTGAGATCAAAGTCCTTAAGAGAAAGGGACACTCACTCACAGGAAACTTCCTTTGTTAGACACCTGGAGATTTCAGAATCCACACCTCAGAAAATACACATGTCATTCCAAAACCCATAACTCATTATCAAGATTAGACTACATCTTTGTGAATAGAAAGCCCAACCTGTCTAGTTAAAAATGTAAACACACTTCAAAGAAGTATCTTTGACCATTTGCCAGTGCTCCTCACACAGTCTCAAAAAGTCGACCCTGGTGATTTCACCCGTTCTGGTTGACCTTGTTCCCAGAACACGACCCCATCCCTGAACATATTGATATATTCCTCAACTTAAACCATGACCCGACACCAGTAGGAATTCAATTGGACGCATTGAAGGCAACACTAGGGGGCCATAACACACATAAAACCACACACAGGCCCTTCAACAGCGGAAGCAAATTACAAAACACTCCCTTCCTGCAGAAATAAGCACAGCTGGCAGCCAGCTCAATTCCATTACGATAAAGGAATTCTTTAATAAGCAAAACTATTTAATGACCATCAGTCCATAAAACATTAGCATGCATGGCTCCGGCTTGACTGATCACACATGATTATACAACTACAACCCCACAAAGACTATGACAATACAACACCGGATATATTAATCTCTATAACTGACTATTACACTAGTCAGTTAGAGACATAACTATAGATTAGATTGGACCAATACCTTGACTCTGATTGGCCAATACCTGACTAGATTGAAACCAATACTTGACTCATTACCATTTCTTACTTATCTGCTATGGACTCCAGTATGTTAGACAATGCTATCACCCTTGGTGAAATTCAATACACTATGGGTGAAAATGCAACAATAAATCATCCGGACCGGATGGGCTAACCCAAGAATATACAAAAAATATGCAGGCCAACTACTACCTTTCTAAAAACTTTTAAATGCAAACTTTTCAGGGAAGCCTTCTTCCCCCCTCCATGTATGAGCACCATTACCCTACTCCTCAAGAAGGCAAGAATCCCCTGAGCATGCTCATATAGGCCAATCTCTCTTCTAAAACACATTATAACTGTTGGCCAAGGTTGTTGGCCAATGACTTAAGAAAGATTATTGCCACGATCATGCATTCGATCAAACTCAAACTGGCTTTACCAGGAAAGTTACCATTCATTAACATTCGTAAAATGCAAATCCATACACAAATAGATCAAGACAATGCGGGCACACGGGTCATGTTATCACTAGATATGCAGAAGGCATTTGATTCTGTGAGTGGCTTACCTGCAAACCTGTCCAAGAAAGTTTGGCTTTGGATTTAGTAAATGGAATAGGTCTGCTCTATGTCATCAACCACTGTTAATATCCGAGTCAACGGAGCACTTCTCCCACTTTTCCTCTAGCAAGAGTCACCAGGCAGGGTTTCCCCTGTCTCACTACTTTTTTGCCCTCACATCGAGCCTCTGCAATAAGCTTCGTACATCACCGTATATAACTGGCCTGCAGTTGGGGGCTCATACATCCCTATTAAGCTTGCACGCTGATGACATGATTCTGTTACCTGCAGACCTGCAACGATTTCACTCTCCACGTACACAATTTGATAAACCAATTTAGCCCCTTGTGGCCTCATCGTCAATTGGAAATAAGTCTGTCCTTTTCCCCATTATCCACTGCCCGCGATTCCCCTGCATCTCAAAAGCCTAGTGCCAATAGTAACAAAATGTCCACTACTTAGGGATCCAGATAACTCGATCACCGGATAGATCCTATGCACTCAATGATAACCACCTTCTGAAACTGTTGTGGTTAAAACTAAAATATGGAAGATCTCCCAGATAATTTACTCGGTCGGATAAAACTGACCAAAATCTACCCAAATTGCTATACATGCTGCAGCACGCCCTGAAATTCCAGACTCTTTCTTTACAAAATTTGGACAGTTTGTTATGATCCTTTCTATAGGGTTCAGGTCAGAAATCGGGTTAGACTCAAATCACTCCAGAGACCTAAACACTCTGCCGGCCTGCTATGCCCATTTCTGCCTGTATTATATAGCTGGGCAACTAAAAATATTTTAAATCTTGGTGCTCTCTCAGATAACATGGTCCACAAGAACAGAACCAGCTATCCATATATGATACCAAAGTCTTCTACACGCATACCTCCCCCCCACCCACTCACATTCTACAATCTAAACATAATAACATTCCACTGGGTGGAATGCAATCAAGCAATTCAGAATATGGAAAAGGCAATTCAAATCCTTGGATTCACTGACATACCTGAAGAAAACCCCTCTTTGGCACAACCCTACATACCCTTTATTAGCCACCCTACCCTCAGCTGATTTCTGGATTAAAAGGAATTACCCTTTTCTCACACATCATTCAGAAAAAGTATTTGAGAATCTCAAAAACGAATTCCACTTACCAAACTACATGGTTTAAATATCTTCAGATCAATACAGCCTACTAACTGAATTCCAATGTGATGAAATTCCTGTCTCAGGACCCCATAATTACACTCCTCCAACTGGAGGGGAGAGGCGCCTGGTGTTTCAACTCTATGCACATCTCTTGCACACTAAAATGCAGAGGACACATCTACAATTCTGAATAAATGGAAAAAACTAATGCCTACAATCACCAATGAAGAAGAGGGAAGATTTAGCAGAGCCACATTTGCCCTCTACCCCAAATAGACAAATGCATTACTTTATACTTCACCAGGCTTACCTTTCCCACATAGACTGTCCCACATGTCAGCATCTCACTCTTCCAAGTGCCCGAAGTGTCATTGACTCTGGCAGACTTCTTTGGGACTGCCCACGTATTACCAGATTCTGGTATAAAGTATACCCACCCATCTATTAAAATTCTACACTACCCTATACCCCAAGAGCCAAAACTTTGTCTACTGGGGATCTCAGACGAGGAAATGTGGAACAAATAGGAACTATAAATTTTGCGAGAAATATATTCTATGCCAGAAGGGCCATTGGTGCTCTCCTGGATGGCACCTACCTACTACCCTCCTACACTCACCTCCTGGAAAACAATGGTGACCCACATGCTGCCATATCTTAGGCTTATATATGTGCATAGAGGCTGTCCATCTACGTTTAATAAGATTGGTCACATTGGACAGACAATACCTCCTGAATTAAAATAGCAAATAGAATCATATTATAATATAACTGAGTGTTGTCTCACACCGTACAATGCTAGGAACCCATGGCTGTGGACACCTGTGCTACTTACTTGAATCTGTTACGACAGGCATACTGATGTAATTTTCATCTCACTACTTCTGCTCCTATTCGGAACTACTCCTTTGTACAGATTTGATTACTTAAAGGATAACTGTATTGTCTCAATGCATTTTTTTTTAAACTGCTTTAAAAAGAGTAAAGGTATGCAGCCCTCCCTATAAATTTTTTCCTGATTTCGAGCCTCTCTCTGCCTTCAATTAGCTTTCAATAGCCATGCTGTAAAGGGGGCATAACGATTCTGTCTGCCTCTAACTGTCTCTAGCTAGCATGCAAGAAAACACTCCTGCACCCATCCTTGATTAGCTGATTATGTAGGCTGTATTCTAGCAACAGGACAGTTCAATTTTGTTTGACTGGCAGAGGAGGAGGGAGAGGTTGTAACAGAATTCCCACCAGCCAATGACAAGTGATATGTTAACGATGGCCCTGGGCCGTCTAGGAGGCGGGCTGTTAGCACTTCTTTGCTGTGCAGCACGGTTGTAAATGAGAGTAAGTGATTTCAGCGCTGTAAGTGTGGACATGTTATGGGGAAGATGTTGTTTTTTTTGGGTACTGTTGTCCTTTAACCTACTACCATAACCAAGTTTACCCCTTTCTCCACCTCCTATTCCTTTATAATAGATATATGTATAAAAAAAAAAAACAAAACATATGATGGTTTTATTGATTTTTTTTTTAAGTAACAACACCACCAACCTGTGAAATTACAGCATTTAAATTGTAAAAACAAATGTCACATGATGTTCAAAAATATCATTATTTTACGGATATTAATAAATAAACAGGTTTAAAAAAACAATAGGTTAAATATGGAAGGGGAGAAATATTTCAGTTGGTGTTGTTGGTGCATTTTTGATGGTTTTATCTTTGTGGATCTTGTAGCGTTCCTCGAGTGGGTTGTAATGTGGTCACACAACTCAATCAGTGTCCATTATCTTGAATACTTTCTCTCTGTGTTGGTCTGGGTAATTTGGATGCTTGCTTCCATATTCTTGACACTTATCAGCAGGTTTCCTAACTTTGGACTTCTTTTGGCTTTGGATAAAATGGTGGATCTTTCTACATGCCTGACATTTTTTGGGTCTGGAGATTGACTCGGTTATGGGTAAATGAATATGCACTAGCCAAGGTTTTAGACCTGCAGTTGTTAGTTTTTAGAGCTTTTTCAGAGTCAAAAATTCAATCATTGCTAAATGATGTAAAGTGAATTCTGTTGGAAAGATCTTAGAAATTTGGTGGATAACAAACTTAAATTTAACAATTTGCCAGACGGCAACGCCGAGCCAGCAAGAATTTTTCTTGTATAAAAAAGGGTTTGGAATAAAGGGAGAAAATATTTTTTTAATTATTTTATAAGGGCCATAAAATAAAATGTTGCATTGTTAACCAAGAACAATTCAGACGAAGGGTTTTTCACTAGAGAATGGTAAAATCTTCAAACTTCAATTGGATGGGGTGATGTCAGGTTCATTCGACCATTTCAGAATAAAGCTGGATGAATTTAGAAAGAAAAGAATATTGCAGGTTACTGGTATTGATACATAAAGTAGTAGAGTAGTAGAGTTGATCCAGGTATATTTCCGGTTGTCAATAGGAGTCAGTAAGAAATTTTTGCCCTTTAATTTTTCTGTAATCACTAGGAGTTTAAAGCACTTTCTTCTATCTCTATACTCACAACCCGAGATATCAGCAGCAGATCCACGATCCTTCACTTTGCCCTCTACAGCTACCCCCTTCCATTGTTTGCACCCACACTTGTGTGCTGAAGGCATGACCAGGAAAGTAATCAGTGCAATTACTGTCTACATTTGCACCCCCCCACACACACACACACTTACATCTATTAAAAATGTTTGTGTTAAACAACTATAATAGAATGTTCAGCCCTGTTCAGTAATGGCAACACTAGTCAAATAAATACAGTATCCCCAGTAATGATATTCATAAATGCTGTATATATACTCACATAGATATCCCTATGCTCTCCTCACAAAGTCCAAATATCTCTACCCATATGTAAAATCTTAGTAACATGTAATAAAATATCTAGCACAACATAAGAAAAAAGAAGCGTTTCAGGGAACAAATTGTCCCATCCTCAGATGTATGTATGTATATGTTTATTTATATAGAGCCCTAGGGGACGCAGCGGTGTACAATGAAGAATACAAAAAGTCATGCAAGGGGGACAGTAAATAAATACATAAATATATAAACATGTAACATGAGGAAAGAGGTCCCTGCCCCGTAGAGCTTACAATCTACTAAGGTGGGTAACATACAGTATACGTAGGAAAGGGTAGAAGTGCCATAGTAATAACTGGTGCAGTGTAAACAGTCCTATGCTGTGCTGTGCTCAGAGAGATAGGATGAGAGTTAGATTTAAACTTGTTTATTGAGGTTTCTTGATGAAGAGAGAGGCGCATAGAATTCCAGAGGACGGGAGCCAAAAGGTGAAAAAGGTTTAAGGCGAGAGAGGCATTGTGAGTTGGGGGTCTGTATAAGAGATGGTTCTTGGATGAGCGGAGGGTACGGGCAGACATATGGGGACACAATAGAAGAAATATAAGAAGGAGCAAAGAATGAAGGGATTTACATTTTAGAGAATTTTGTAGATAATGCGCTGTTTAATGGGGAGCCAGGTAGATGTGCGGCAGAGAAGAGATTTAATATCCTGATTGTTATAGAGCAAACAATTTGTGCAGCAGAGTCAAGTATGGACTGAAAAGGAGAAATATGGGAAGCAGAAAGACCAGAAAGCAAAGGTTACAATAATCCAGACGTGATAGGATGAGAACGGATAAGCATAGCAGTAGTTGGAAGAGAAAGATCTATGAATCTTCGCAATGTTTCGAAGAAAAAAGTGACAGTTTTAGCAACATAGTTAATGTGATTAGAAAAGGAGTGAGAGGAGTCAATAATAACCCCTAAGCAACGTGCCGACTGAATAGGGTACAGTAAATGGGGGAGTTTCCACAGAAATGGAAAAAGGTGGGATAGGACCAGGCTTAGGTGGGAAAATTATTAGTTGGGTTTTTAATCAGGTTTAGTTTGAGGCATCGGTGCACCATCAATGAGGAGACAGCACGGAGGCAGTCGGAGATGCGTTATTGGGTGTCATGACTAAGCGTTGGGGGTAAAATATATTTGCTTATCATGGGCATACAGTGGTAGTTAAAACCGAATGAGCTGATGACTTCTACCAGGGAAGGTTAGAGGGAGAACAGCAGTCCAAGAACAGAGCCTGCGGAACCCCAACATTAATAGGAATCGGAGAGGATGTTTTTATTATATGACACGAGTAGGGTTCTGTTCGAGAGGTAGGATCGTAGCCAGGATGCCCAAGGAGTGGAGAATTTGAACTAGGAGGAATGATCAACTGTGTCCAAAGCAGAGGAGAGGTCAAGAAGTATGAGAATCGAAAAGTGGGCTTTGGCAGCCTGAAGGTCATTCACAACTTTGCCCTAGGCTGTCTCCGTGGAGTCCCAGGATGAAACCCGATTGCAAGGGGTCCAGTTATGAAAATTAAATAATTAGTTATACGGGAAAAGACAAGATGTTCCTGTAGCTTGGAGGTTATCGGTAGAGGAGAGACCGGGAGGTAATTAGTAAGGCAATTAGGGTCAGGGGAGGCTTTTTTGATTATGGGTTTTATGTGAGTGTTTTTAAAGGAGGAAGGGAATACCAATGACAGGAGTGTTGTATGTGGATTAGTTAGGGTGATTGCCTGATTACATTGCTTTGTGGAAAGAGGGTATGGGATTAAGGAACATGAAGTAAGAGGACATCACCGAAGCAGAGATGAGACCTCTGACTGGGTCACAGAGAGCTATGGTGAGGGATAGAACTGCATATGGATGTCTCCATATTTATGAAGTAGTCAGCAAAGTCTGGGGGGAATGTGAGAGAGAGAAGAGTCAGTGGGTGAGGGATGGAGAAGGGAGTTAAGATGGAGAACAGGGTGCGTAGGTTTGATTTGTTATTATTTATAAGCGTTTTATTGTTTTTTGTTTTGCTCCCAAAAGTGTGGTGAGGCATTGTGGCATAAACTGTAATGGAGAAAGTCAGCCTGGGTACAAGACTTTCTCCACATCCGCTCAGCAGTAAGTGTGCACCTACGAATAAAACGGTTGTGGGACTGAGCCAGGGGCAAGGATTCGAGAGACGTCGATTGAGGGGTTGCAAGGGGGCAAGGGAATCATCAATAGCAGCAAGTCAAGCTGCCACGTCGATGAGGGGTTGCAAGGGGCAGGGAATCAATAGCATCAGTCAGAAGCCAGCACCAGATCTATGGCTCGTGATTACGGACATATACACAAGAGGAAGGGTCAAGAGAAACAGGAGAATGTTGAGCAAGAAAAGTAATAAGATAGTGATCTGAAAGCGGGTAGGGGTTACTTTCAAAAAATGAGCATGAGGTTTTTAGTGAAGACAGATCCAAGAAGTGGCCATCCTTATGTGTACTGGTAGTTGTCCACTGATAAAGATCAAAAGAGGATGTTAAGTGAAAGAAATGAGAGGGCCAGGATAGAGCAGAGTTGTCAATTGGACAGTTGAAGTCACCCAGAATTAGAACAGGACCGTTGATAGAGAGGAGAAGGTAAGCCAGGTCTCAAAGTCTGAGAGGAATATGCTGGGGGAGTCGTGGATGGGGGGCCTGTATACCACAGCTACACATACGACAGAGGGTAGGAAATTTGTACAGTGTGCGAGGGTGTATGGGAGAGGAGGAGGCCTCCTGTAGAAACAGAGGCCTCAATAGCAGAGTCGTGTTGGGAGAGCCAGCTTTCAGTAAGGGCAAGAAGGTGAAAATTCTTAGAAGCAAAACAGTGTGCAAGGTGTATGGGAGAGTGGAGACCTCCTGTAGTAACGGAGGCCTCAATAGCAGAGTCATGTTGGAGAGCCAGGTTTCAGTAAAAGCAAGAATAAAAATCTTAGACATAACATTAAGCAAAGCACAGGAGAAGGGCAGATATGAAGAGGGTATTAGAGGAACGGATAAAAGATTAGAGGGCATAGATCCACAAAAAGGGGTAGTAAAGGGAGAGTAGGGCGAGGACAATAGGAAACAGATATTGCAGGGCCAGGATTAGGCTATATATCCCCAGCAACAAGGAGTAGCAGAACAAATAGAAACTGGATATCTGAGATGGATTTGGAGGTGGTGACGTTTTTTGTGTCAGCCGATAATGGAGTGCGGTGTTGGTAAAGAGCTGGTATAGTGCATGGGAGCAGTGAGTGAAGGTAGAGAGAAGAATTCGAATAGAATAAGGAAAGTGGATGGAGGAGAGAGAGAGATGAGTGACTAAGGGAATAGAGTAAAAATGACAATGAGATCAGCATAATAAAGACATACTGTTAAGCAGGGAAAAGGATCTCGGTTGAGTTTCCAAACTGCTTCAGCTGATCGAAGTTTTCGAAGTTGATCTGGAATTGCAGAGTCCTATGCTGTTGCTCTCTTTGTTAAACTCCTTTGTTAAACTCCTCTTTTACTTAGCCCAAGATTCACTTTGCAATAGATTCAGTTTGCACTGCTCTGCTCTCCCCTTTTTAATTTAAAAAACTAACTTTCCAGTATACATACCCTTAAACTCCAAAACTCCAAATTTGCTAATCGTGCTTAGCATCTTGTGATTCAACCTCTATGTGATAAGAGTCCATTTTTTTTTTATCTGTTTGCACAATATAAGGACTATTGGAGACTTTTTCAAGTTTGAATATTCAATGAACCAGGGCAAAACTGCAAAGCTTTTGTGCCAGGTCTGACACACACCTTCCCAAACTCCTCACTGGTACCTCGAACCCATGCTTTGAAACAGATAATCCCATGTCTGTAAGTGCCATTCATTCATACATACTTTTGAAAAAAAATAAAGAAAAATATTATTTTCTTTAGAAATCTTACCTAAACAAGTAAAAAAAAAAAAACCCACTAAATATCATTCTCCCATGTTTTGAATCAAACGGTATACCACATGCATGAATGCCACAAACTAGAGTAAAACATTTGGGGATTTGTTCTCTATATATACTATATCAGGGAGATCAATAAATGTTCTGGTCGTTTAAAATGGTGCTAATTTTGCCCCAACCAATCAGATCTTATTTACATTTGAAAGCTAACATCTGATTGGATGGGGCAAAATTAGCACCATTTTTAATGATAAGAACTTTTATTGAATCTCCCTGTATATTTTTTGGAAACTGTGCTGTCATTCTGCATGCAGACTCAGATGCATTCTTTTAGAACCTTCAGCTACATGACAGTGTAATTCTTTTATATGTAATGCATAGTTTGCTTGTGAAGGTTCTCATTCATCCAGGTCATTGTATATCTGAAGTATTCAGTTGGATCAACTGGACTTAACATTCCTCAAGAAAGATTCCGTATCACCACCTGCGGAGAAGATGCACAGTGGTACTCAACACCTCGGACTACCATGCTAAGGTGACCACAACACCTGGCCGATAACAATAAATATGAGGCTTTAACAGGGGATCTCACCAGCTGTTCAAGACAAAGGTCATAGGCTTACTTCAACAGTTCAAAAGGATTAAGTCATTGATCGAGCACTCACCCTGGTGAGGCACATACATGTATATATGGCCTCTTAAAGATACACAAGGAAGGGGCCCCACTAAGACCAATAGTCAGCAGGATCAACTCTGTAACACACAAAGGTGTCGAAATACCTAGCCAACATTTTAGGGCCATTGGTGGAAAGTTTTAAGTATCACTTCCAGAACTCCCCAAAATTTCACTAACAAGAATCTAGATGTAGATTGTATGATGTGACATCTCTCTTCACCTGTATACCCACCGAGGAGGCTGTTGAAATGGTGAGAAAATGGCTAGGCCAACCAGCACCCATACTAGCAGAACAGTTTCTTAACCCAGATCAGGTGTGTTCCCGGCTGGACTTATGCCTGAGACACAGTTAGCAAATAGCCTTCAAAGGAGCCAATACACAACTATGGGGCTAGGTTAAATGTCATAATAGCTTTTATCAGACAAAAAACTCTCTAACATGGGAAACAATCCCAAAAACCAGGGATAATTCAATAAAAGTTCTTATCGTTAAAAATTGTGCTAATTTTGCCCCAACCAATCATATGTTAGCTTTCAAGTGTTAAGCAATATTGTGGTTGGGGCAAAACTAACACCATTTTTAACGATGAGAACTTTTATTGAATCTCCCTGTATATATTTATGTTATCTACACACCTTCATCTACAGAACAATGCCATTCTTTTACACATATGTGCAGAATTCCTAATACAATTCTTCCTAGACCGTGACGCTTTTAGGAGATTGAAAAGAAAAAAAAATGATTCAAAGCTAAAAATCTTTCCAAAGCCACATGATAAGTTAAAAAAATCCCACTAATATCTATCTTCCACATGTCTTGAATCAAACGGTATGCACATGTCTGGGCGTGAACCACAAATTTGTGCACTAGTGCCACTAAACGGAGGAGGTACTTGACAGCCTATTAAAATGTTAACCAAAACCAAAAGGAGAAAAAGAGAAGACCGCAGCACACTGCTATTAAGGTGAAATATACATAAGTAACATAATGAGTAAACAGCATTGGCGTCAGAGCAACATTCAAGTTCTATATGCTGTACAGTGACCAATAAGCATCCTAATACAAGATACTAAACAGGTGTCATCTAATGTGGCTAGACATTATAGAGGTATACTCATCCCTCCCTGCATGTGGCTAACACTTTAAACAAAGTAACCATGGAGGTGGCAGTACTGGCTCTTGCTCAATTCTCTGTAGCTGCTACGCTTCCTGAAACGGTAGGTCCCCTTACGCGTTTCACCGGGTACCCGGGCTTTGTGAAAGGTAAGGTAAATGTGGATCGCCATCCCACTCTTAAAGGCCTCAAAAAACAGAGTCACGGGACGCGCGTAGTGCACAAACGCATACGTCAATTGAAACAAAGTATTGCAAGTTCCATTCAAGCTTGGGCATTTAAAGTGACAGAGCTATTAGACATTACTATGCGGCTACAATGAGTTTTCTACCTGCGATCCAACTATACATTAGGCTAGGACCTAGGCTCCTATAAAGCAAAAAATCTGCACAGTGCCCCAAATGTCAAACATATATATATATATATATTAAATTATAATTAAACATTAAATTAAGTTGTATCTGACTGCTTTGTGTCAATTTCCTTGATTTAAGAATAACCAAAAATGTGACAGGTTTCAGTACTACATTATTTAAGAATAAGACCGACAAACACACTGGTACATGCTGCCAGTTTTCATCCTCAGGCTCAAATAGGCACATTCCTTATCACAGTTTTTAAGGGTACTTAGAAATAACACTGAGAAACACAATAGCAGAGGTACAACTTATGGAGATGAGGAGTAGATTCATTGAAAGAGGTTACAAGCCCAAAGATCTTGATGCACAATTATACAAGGCCAGCAAAGATTCAATGAACCTAAGATGAGATCCATTCCACGTAACATGATGAGAAAAGGTTGAATTTTTGTTCAGATTTCACGCCTCATGCTTCTATAGTAAGGATTCTATCAAGAAACATTGGAACATCATTCAGAACGATCAGTCGGTTCGCATCAAGTGGATACAGTTAAGGTTTGCATACAGGAGAGGTCCCAATTTGCAGAATCTATTGATGAAAACAGATTTAGAACCAGAGACTCTAAAAAACAAAAAACAAACTATTATTGGGTCCTTTGAAAACGGGTGCTATAAGTGTAAGGGTTGCCAAACTTATAGATATATGCTACCTGGTGGTGAAAGAGAAAGAGAATTCCGATTCATCATAGACTCATCTGTATAGTTGCTATGCCATTTACCTCATTACGTGCCCTTGTGGGCTAGGATATGTTGGCAAGTAAGTGGGCAACCATCGAGCGGCTATATGTGCGACAATCACTCCTGCTGAAAGGATAAGGGCAAGTTAGACAATTCCACAGCATTAACAACAGATTTGAATAATCAGTGGCCAAACAATTCAGAAATGCGGGAACTTGTTTGGCAGTTTTTAGATGGGGAGCGATTGATCAACTGAAGGATTACAAGCGTGGGGGCTACAGAACAGAGAACTACTACAATCGAGACTCATTGGATAAAAAGACTGGGGACTATGTCTCCTAAGGGTCTCAATGAGATGGTATCCCTTTCTGTTTTCTATAGTGTGCTCTGTAGTGGTATTTTGAGGTTCAATATACACGTTATATCTGATAAGCTTCTATATGGTTAAATTGTATATATTTAGTTGTTCATTAATAGATTGATTGATGGTCTGAGCATTGTTAGATATGTACATTTTTTATGTGGTTCTAGTTGTTATATAGTTTCTACACCTGGGCTCTGAGGGCGGGGTGCTACTGCATAGCACTGGTCTAATTATGTGGTTATGTCATCCATAAGTTTACTTCAGTAAAATGCTTGTCTTTGCTCTCACTAGGAGTTATGTTTAATGTAGTTTCCATCGCGGGCGTTCCCGACCAGTGGGCACGCCAAGTGACAGGCTGAGAAAGTCATGCGATTTCTAGGAGGCAGTACACTCCATCATTAGGAGATTAGTTGACGCTGCCAGCGTACTCAGCATTTTCAATAATAAGGTATTTGGACTACATTGTTGTTGTAGTTATAAATATTACACTTGGTGTCCACTGTTTGGGAATGTATTCCCATGATGATGAGGTCTGACATGTGAAATTTAGATGTGCATTAGCGTAAGAGTTTTTGAAGTCCATAGCATAGCGTATGATATGTTATGGTATCCTATCCTAACGTAGCGTATGATATGTTATGTTATCTATCCTAGTGTAGTGTATGATATGTTATGGTATCCTATCCTAGTGTAGCGTATGATATGTCATGGTATCCTATCCTAGCGTAGCGTATGATATGTTATGTTATCCTACTCCTAGTGTATGTATATATGTTATGGTATCCTATCCTAGTGTAGCGTATGATATGTCATGGTATCCTATCCTAGCATAGCGTATGATATGTTATGTTATCCTATCCTAGTGTAGTGTATGATATGTTATGGTATCCTATCCTAGTGTAGCGTATGATATGTCATGGTATCCTATCCTAGCGTAGCGTATGATATGTTATGGTATCCTATCCTAGCGTAGAGTATGATATGTTATGGTATCCTATCCTAGGGTAGCGTATGATATGTTATGGTATCCTATCCTAGCGTAGAGTATGATATGTTATGGTATCCTATCCTAGCATAGCGTATGATATGTTATGGTATCCTATCCTAGTGTAGCGTATGATATGTTATGGTATCCTATCCTAGTGTAGTGTATGATATGTTATGCTATCCTATCCTAGTGTAGCGTATGATATGTTATGCTATTCTATCCAAGCGTAGCGTTTGATATATTATGGTATTCTATCCAAGCGTAGCGTATGATATGTTATGGTATCCTATCCAAGGTACTATGATAGTTTATGCTATCCTATCCTAGCGTAGCGTATGATATGTTATGCTATCCTATCCTAGCGTAGCGTATGATATGTTATGCTATTCTATCCAAGCATAGCGTTGATATATATGGTATCCTATCCTAGCGTAGCGAGGATATGTTTGCTATTCTATCCAGCGTAGCGTATGATATATGGTATCCTATCCTAGCGTAGCATATGATATGTTATGCTATCCTATCCTAGATTAGCATTGATATGTTATGGTATCCTATCCTAGCATGTGATATTATTATGGTCTATCCTAGCGTAGCGTATGATATTTTATGGTATCCTATCCTAGCATGCGTATGATTGTTATGGTATCCTATCCTGCGCATGATATGTTATGGTATCCTATCCTAGTGTAGCGTATGATATGTTATGGTATCCTATCCTAGTGTAGCGTATGATATGTTATGGTATCCTATCCTAGCGTAGCGTATGATATGTTATGGTATCCTACCTAGTGTAGCGTATGATATGTTATGGTATCCTATCCGGTACGTAGCATATGATATGTTATGGTATCCATCCTATGTAGCGTATGATATGTTATGGTATCCTATCCTAGCGCATGATATGTTATGGTATCCTATCCTAGTGTAGCGTATGATATGTTATGGTATCCTATCCTAACGTAGCATATGATATGTTATGCTATCCTATCCTAGAGTAGCGTATGATATGTAATGCTTTTCTATCCTAGCGTAGCGTTTGATATGTTATGGTATCCTATCCTAGCGTCGCATATGATATGTTAAAGTAAAAGATCGGCAGTAGGTATTATATGTTTTTATATAAGCACTATTTTTAGAAATAGGTTTTAGTAAACTAATATGTATTTTTTAGAGTACGTAGCACTTTATTCAGATTTCAGCACTTTAGCATGTTAATCAGCAATATACGACGTTGGTCGATGGAGTTTGCTGATTAGCTCTCTGCAACGCCTTTCTCAATAAACTACCTTTGTATCCTCTATTTATAAACCTATGGAACATTTTATCAGATGCTTGGCGGAAAGAAAGATCATTAGAGCAATTGCGCATAAGTCTTAAAAATTTACCATAGGGTATGGCCTCCACTGTATGACGCGGATGGTTGGAATCGGCTTCCTAGATTCTGGTTTCCAAAATTCATCAGTGACGATGGTGTTTCCTGACACTATTACTTCTAAATCTAGAAACATAACTTTCTTATCTCCATAATGAAAGGTGAACTTAAGGTTAAAAGAGTTATCATTGATGATACAAATTAATTTATCAAACAGCATGGGGCCCTCATTCCATACCCATATAAGGTCACCTATATACCTCTTATAGAGGATAATAGGGCTAGGACTGTCAAAAAATTAGGGGTGGTGGTAAAGTATAGTCTTCTCCCACCACCCCATGAACAAATTTGTATAAGTGGGGGCAAGTTGTGCCCCCATTGCAGCCCCTTTGAGCTGGACATAAAACTTATTATCATATTAAGATGTTAGTGAGCAAATAAGCTAAGCATTCCAAAATAAACAGAATCCATTAAGTATTGTATTTGCTGTAGGTTTCGAGGTGATAACTTACTGCCTCCAAACCATATTGATGTGGGATACAAGAGCACAGGGATACAACATCAGTTGTTGCTACCGTTGATCACTATCCACTATAACTGACTGGAGAGAGTGAAAACTATATTTTACATATCAATCTAATGACAAAAGGTTTTAACAAATAGTTAATAAGCTTGAATAGACCCTCATTAAGGGAACAAATGCCTGAAACTATAGGTCTACCCGTAAGCGGAGGATATTTCTTATGCACTTTAGGAACATGATGGAAAATTGGGATAGTAGGGTAAGTAGGAACAAATGTCTCAAAATTTGTCTGATCTATAATACCTATATCTACGCCTTTCTTTATTATATTCTGGAGATGAACCTTACATTTAGGAGGTAAGTATTTGAGGTAAGTAATTTATATGTGGTAGTATCATTGAGATGATGTAAGGCCTCATTATGATAGTCAATTTTATCTAAAACTACTACCATCCCACCTTTGTCCGCCTTTCTAATGACTATAGAGCTGTCATTCTGGAGAGCCTTAAGAGCTCTACATTCACCTCATGTTATGTTATTCCACACACTTTTATTATTATAACTAACTGTTGGCTGATTCATACAAGTTTTTAAGTTCATTCTCAACCATATGTTGAAAGGCATCAACACATGAGCTACGTAAATGAACTGGATAAAAAGAAGACTTCTTTCTAAACTTCCTACGGTCTTTAACTGGGTCTGAACCCAGGCCACCAATCTTGTTACTTACTCCTTTATCTAGTCCTGAGAAGAATAATAGAGTGGCAAGAGCAGTATCACCCCTTTTAGAATCTACGTTAGCTACATCTGATGTAGTAACTAATTGATTACGCATTAATCCTTCTCCATGATTACATTCTGTCTCTAACGTATTATCCATGAACAACTTACCTAAAATCAATTTGCGTATGAATTTATTAATATCCTTAACAGTCTCTAATAAGTTGAAAGTACCTGTAGGACAGAAAGAAAGTCCTTTTTCCAAAAGGCTGAGTTCGTCATTTGACAACTGTCTATGTGAAACATTTAATACATTGCTGTATTCATCTCTACTCATCTCTACTCCTAGGGGGTCTGTACCTGTCTCGTCCTCTGTGTCTAAAGACCTCGACGTCGGTTACCACTGTAAGATGAATTGTTGCCGCCTTCAGTTGGCATTTTATAAAATTTTGTATTAGCGCATGCTTGTGAAGGTTCTCATTCATCCAGATCATGGTATATCTGTTGTATTCAGTTAGATCAACTGGACTTAAAGTTTAGTTCTTGAAGACGTTTCACTAGTCATCCGACTGGCTTTCTCAATTCAGAATGACTTGTACAAGAATCTGTGGCAATTATGTACCCTGGAAAATCCCAATTAGCATATCACAGCCAAGTGTTAAGGGCGTGATTGGATAGTGGCTAAGAGGTGTTATAGGAACGCCCAGAGTAAGGTGTCAAAACAGCATTGTACATGGCAGACAGATGGTGTCGAACCTCCCCACATCTATTTAGGCTTGGTTTCTTTATTTTCACATAAATGGCCTCCTTAACACCTCTCTTGAACCAGTCACATTCCTTTGCCAATATGTTGACATTACAATCTTCAAAGGTATGTTCTTTATCCTTAAGATGCAGGTACACGGCTGAGTCCTGACCCAAGGAATTGGCTCTTCTGTGCTGGGCCATACGTTGATGCAGTTGCTGTTTGGTCTCCCCCACATACAAGAAAAGTGACATCATATACGCAGTGCAGTGCAGTGAAGAATGCTCTGATTTGTGTTTCGGTATTGGGTCTTTCTGATGTACCAATTGCTGCCTCAGTTAGTTGTTCGGTTTAAAGCAGACAGGGATACGTTTTTTGAAAATTCTTCTTAATTTCTTGGAGACCCCTGCTACATATGGGATGACCATGTTCTTGACGCGTTTCGGGTGGAACTCCACCAACTCGATATTATATAGTATCCCTGTACCAACCAGAACTAAAGTATATGTATTAATACCAGTAATTCTCAATATTATATAGTATCCCTGGTTCAACCAGAACTACAGTGTATGTATTAATACCAGTAATTGTCAATTCTTTTTAGTTTAAGAAACTTATCTAGGCCACTTTTAAAGCTATTCAATGAACTTGCCATTACTACATCTGTTGGAAGACAGTTCCACATTTTCACCGTTCTCGATGTAAAGAAACCTTTCCTAACCTGACAATGAAACTTCTTTTCCTCTTATCTTAAAGGATGTCACCACGTCCTCTGATATGGCCTATTAGGGAAAAATGCACCAGATAATTTATTATATGGCCCATTATAAGGGATCTGTGGTGCAATATGGTAGCAGCACCTCTGAAACCATGTGACAGTCCTTCTACCCTTTGGTCTCCTCCTCCCCTTGCAATCCCCCCTGGCCCCTTCCCTTGAAGCCCCCCCCCCTGGCTCTTTTATTTGCAGTTCCACCCACTCACAGTCCCCGCCCCACTCATACCTCAGACATATATCCCCCTTACAGAAAACAGTGTGAGATTTTTCTGTAGGGGGTATGAGTCTGATGTATAAGTAGGGTCTATAGATTCTACAGAGACTGTATATTCCCTTACCTTAGGATCCTGGTATCGTCACACAGAAGGGAGGGGGGGGACTTCCTGTTTCCTTCACACACTGTGAAGTCTGAGGCTGTACTCACTGGTGGCAAGGTGGAGAAGCAGTCTTTGCAATGTCATCTGTCAATCTCCCACCCCTCTTCATATCTTGGCCTGTACAGCACATAGAGAGGTGGTTGATGGCTCTCTTTAAAGATAGGAGTTTGGTCTTTTTATTTAAAGCTGTCTGGAGATCACAGTTCCCCTTTAATAATATAAAGTGATCATACACCCGCTTCTCTAGTGTAAACAGCCCTAACTTGTCTAATCTGCATCCATAGTTAAGCCCCTCCATTCCCCTTATTATTTTACTTGTCTTTCTCTGAACTCCTTCCATTTCCAAGATGTCCCACTTGTGTATGGGATGCCAAAACTGTACCCCATATTCCAAATGAGGCTTTACCAGTTCTAGAGTCCTTTTAGAGCACTCTGGGGAGTCTTTTCCCTCCTCCCTCCCTCCGGATTCCTTAGCGATGCTGTAATTACATTAAAAAAAAAAAAGATTCCTATAGTGTAGGACATCCCCAACTCTAAACGCTAGGGTTTTAACTTTAAAAAACACCCAGAAACAGACTTACCTGACCATTTACCCTCGGCTCCCTCTACTAACCAGCAGACGTGTCTAAGATTGGCTGACTCGCACATGCCCACCCTTCAGATCCCTCCATGCTGCAGTGTTTATTGTTTCTATAGTGTAGAGGACCCTTCTCCCAACCCTAACCGCCATGTTTATATTGTAAAAAAGCCCCCTGAAACTTACTTATTGCATTTTCAATAGCCGGCAGCTGTGTCTGTGATTGGCTACCTCTCAGCCAATCACAGAAGCGGCTGCAGTTCTGGCCCCTAATGTTATTTTGTTCTCGGAAGTTACATTGCAGGCCGAGGCCGTGGGCCAGGAGGCAGGTAAGCAAGAACTCGGGGACTTTTTTTTACAATACAAACACAGCACTTAAGTTTGGGAAGGGGGTGCCTACACTACAGAAAAATAATAATTTAGGGTGGACATACCCTTTAAAATGGGCTTTGACAGTTGATCTGTTTAGTGTTTTTAATTGTGTAATTATAAATATATTTAGATGCCAAGAGCTCAATGTTCAGACAACTGTTTCCCAGGCTCTAGGAAGGCACCAAAACAAGGATCCCAGTCCTGCTGTTATGATTGTGTCCTGTGTTCCGAAGGGGAGATCTCCAATATAACTGGTAGGTTACATAATATGTATATGATAAGTCTTGTAATACATTTACAAATTCATTTTACAAAAACTTTATTTCTGTCTGGCATTTACATTTTGTTTTGTAATTTTTTACAAAGTAGCATTTTACACACCAATTTTACAGATTTGTAAAAAAAAAAAAAGTTTGAATCTATAAAGGCAAAACAAAGTTATGCTAGAGACTGAAATAGCTAAAGACATATTTGAGGTTCATTTTAAATTATTGCACATTTTGAAAGTCTATTATGGTGTTTTTAATTTCCCTTTGGTTTATATTATTCCAATATTTGTTTTGAATTTATTATACAGACAGTATAATCTGCGCCCCGTGTCCTGACCTGGAGTGGCCTAATCAAGAGCAGAATCAGTGTATCCCAACAAAGGAAGATTTTCTGCCATATACTAATGATGTGATTTCTGTAATTATTTCAACTGCCTCCATTCTCTTTTTCCTTATAACCTTATTGATTCTGGGTGTTTTTATTAAATACTGGGAAACGCCTATTGTAAGAGCCAATAACAGGATCCTCAGCTTCCTCCTCCTTGTCTCCATCAAGCTGAGCTTCCTCAGTGTGTTTCTGTTCCTTGGTCGCCCTGTGGATATAACCTGCATGTTACGTATAATCACTTTTGGAATCACCTTCTCCATAGCTGTCTCTTCTCTCCTGGCCAAGACTATCATGGTTTACATTGCCTTCAAAGCCACCATGCCTGGGAGCTCATGGAGAAAGGGGTTAAAACTGTCCAATTACATAGTCTTGTTCTGCTCATCTATTCAAATAATAATCTGTATTACTTGGTTGGCCATTTCTCCTCCCTATCAGGATATGGACATTCACACTTACCATGGAACAATCATCATTTATTGCAATGAAGGTTCAGCTATTGCCTTTTACTCAGTTATTGGTTATATGGGGCTTCTGGCAGCTGTTAGTTTTGTTTTAGCATTTTTAGCTCGGACCTTACCGGACAGTTTTAATGAGGCCAAGTACATCACTTTCAGCATGCTGGTCTTCTGCAGTGTTTGGATCACAATGATCCCGGCCTATCTGAGCACCAAAGGGAAGAACACTGTGTGTGTGGAGATATTTGCCATATTGACCTCTAGTGCCGGACTATTAGGCTGTATATTTATCCCAAAATGTTACATTATATTTTTTAGATCTGCAACTAACACAAAAACAAATTTACTCAGAAATAAAATATCATTGTCTTCCAAGTATTCTAACTACATTAACCATTGAAAACTTATGTTATAGATCATACAATCTTGATATAGATGAATATTAAAAATACATAATTAATAGTAATTGTTTGAGATATGTTTTGGTGTATCTTAATTAGAAGGAATTTAATGTAACACAACAAAATATTTCTTTTTATTTCTTTAAAAAAAAAATTCTACAACTCAGTGTAATATTATTGAATTATCCTTTTTCCTGATTTTTTTTGTCAGCTTTGTAATTACAATATCATACTCTTTTTTTCAAAGCAACTTACTCCTTGATAGATTATAATAAATAAACACATATTCCACATTATCATAATCCCACATGTTTTCAAACTTTTCAGTCTGTGGTGCATTTCATATACCAGTGGGTTCTTGTGTCTTCTCTGTGTTCAACATTTTACAGCATCCCAAGAAGTCCAAACCTGCTCTCTTTTACAAATATACCTGTGTTTTGACCTATTTTATTTGATAAGCGCTGGAAACTACCTCCAAAATTTAGAACTAATTTTGGAACTACCAAAATTTCAACAATCAAAATTGTTTTAAACAAAAATATGTCATGCATTTGTTGGAATTTTGGATTTGGTGGCTCCATTTCTGCATTGAAACTTGGGACATTTTCGAGCAGGTTTCAACTGTTATTCAAGTGCTTTATAATCATGAACTCTTCTTCTGTGTGCAATTTGATTATAATACATAAGTGTGATATTTTATAATGGTAGCTGCAGTGGTATATATCCTTATAAAAATCACTCAGCTATGTCACTAAGTGACTCACTTCTTATATTTCTTATATCCCACTACTCCGCCCATTTCAGTGTTCATGCCTGGACAATGACTCGGCATTTTTTGCTGTGTTTAACTTCACTAACAGAACCTGCTGGAGCTGCTTCCTGTCACTTCATAACCAATGTCTCTCTCCTCCTCCACAAAGATTTGTTTAACCCCATAGATGCTGGGCTGGGATGTTCCTTTCTGCTGGGTTTAAGTTACAGAAGGTAGCTTGGGGGATTTAAGGTGGAAATAGGGACAAGGCTAGAATTTAAAATGTGAATGGGGTAAAGGAATCCAATACTTATGTATTATAAGAAATAATGCGCCCCTTCACATTAAAATATAAGGACATTACGCCACCTCGGAGTTCCCTGTCCTGTATAAAAGCACTCGGCCTATGGCCTCGTGCTTCTATATGGTCAGAGAACTCCTCGGTGGTGTAATATCCTTATATTACACTGTAAGGGGTGCATTATCCCTTATATAATCTGAATGGTAACAGCTAGTGTGAAATAATTGCATGGTGGGAAATTCCTTCTACTAGTGCTGCCTTATATGATTACTGAGCATACTTGCCCTCCCAGTAAGTTAGGTCTGATGGAAGAGGGTTAAGAGTGGGAGAGGGATACTCTTTCTGAGCAAAACCAGTAATGGAAGGCATGCAGCAACACACACACACCTCAGTGGAAGTGCTGCTTACATGCATTTAATTCTAGATTAAGATGAACCAAAGTATTTTTTAGTATACATACCCTTTAAAAAGAAATATACAAAATTAGTAAAGGAATTTACTGTAATATAAATTACAAAATGCCATTAGTGTATTTGTAATCAGGGATGAATAGTCAGAAACTGTTTTAACACATTGCAATACTAGTCTTATAACATGTTTACTAGTAATATAATTAAATTGTTACAAACATAAATCCTTGTATTTAAAGGAAAACTATCGCTTACTGCCCAATATTGTTTCTGTGAGGAGCACCAGCCCAAAGAAAACTGATTCTGCCAGTCTTCCTCCTGGCTTCAGCACTATCTTTAATACAGGAATAGTCCAGGACTAACCTGGCAAATTAAAACTGTTGGTGCTGCTCCTCAACAAAATGATATCGTGGGGTAGGAATAATAAATCCTACTTCCCTGCCCTAGGTACTTTCCATTTTTAAACAATGAAATATTAGGGTTAATCTGAATTTATTAGTTTAATCCAGCCTTTCACTTTAGGTCTTTTGTGTGATGCCCACTTTAGGATTACAGCTTTCCTTATAGAACAATGTTGACTGCAGGAACAGCAGCTCATATTTAGACCAAATATCCTCAGTCAGTATTCCAAATAGACAAACCAAAGGTGTTTGGAGCACAGGATGGGGGGATAGATGGCCCAACATATGAAGGACGTCACCCCAGAAAACACTAACCCTTGGGCATTCCCAAATAAGGTGTATAAAATCAGTGTTAGCCAAATGGCACTTGGGGCAGTCTGCTGACCTTGAAGGGGTAAAATGTCTCATCTGTTTGGGGGAATAATATGCCTGATGTATGATTTTAAATTTAATCAGTTTATTATTAACCGATGGTGATGAGCAAGTGTGGGAACCTTCCAGTTCCCTCCACTGTTCACCATCCATCTGTGTTTAATATCTTCTATAGTCATTTGTGATTTGCTTTGTATCAAATGTGTAAATAACTTGGAGATGATTCCCTGCACACCCTGGGTTTGGACAATTCCGAATAACCGGGTGTTTCATGGGTCCATCGGCCAACTGTTCCATATATGATCTGAATGCATGCATGAGTTGCAGATAGCAGTAGTGCATTATATTAGGTAAATTGGTTTGTAAGTCCTGGTAAGAAACCAGTTCTCCCTGTTTAATAATATCTTCCTGTTCCACAACTCCCGCAGCTACCCACTGTGGTGCTCCAAGGCCCCCATGCATACATTTATTGTTCCAAAGTGGGGTGTGTGTATAGTATCCGGTCAGACCTAGTAATTTATTGGTCTGATACCAGACCTTTTGAGCTTGTTTATGTAAGGTGGTACCAGGTCCCACTATATGTAGTCTGGGGGACTCCAAATATGCCATACAGTGTCCTGTAAGATATGAAGCCATTAAGTGAGATGCTGTGGGCTCAACGGAGGGGTTGATCCAGCATAGTAGGTGTTTAAGCTGTGATGGCCAATAATATAGTTAAAAATTGGTGCTAATCCTCCCAGTTCTTAAGGTGTGTAGCTTAGTAAGTCTCACCCTAGCTTTCCCATTACCCCATATAAATGAGAGTATTAGCCTGTTGAGCAATTTAAAGAAGGAAGCTGGAATATATAATAGGGAATGTTAAATTGTGTAGAGGATTTTGGGTAGTAGGAAGATCTTGACCAGCTGTATCCTGCCCCATAGGTTTAGTGGCACATATTTACAGGATTGTGTTTTCAGTCGTGTATAGTCAAGCAACGGTGTTATATTTAGAGTGTAGAATTGTTGGGGATTCTTAGTTATTATTATTATACCAAGATATTTAAATTTTGTCACTATGGGTATTGTGGCGCCAGATTTCTTCCAGTTAATAGTAAGACCTGAGAATGTTCTGAATCTATTAATCAAGTAAAATGCTGTAGCTAGGAAGCAAAAAAGAAGAAAAGGGATGGACTGCCAACAGCTACAGATAAAACTTAGCTTTTATTTGCCGAACTGAGCATACTTCACAGAGGGAGACAAACAGTACCCTGACGCGTTACGTGACGAGCACCCCGTCACTTCATCAGAGGGATGATGGTGATTGGACTCCCACTACAGGAGTTGAAGTAGAAGAAACCGACGCTGTGACCAACTGGTAATGTGTTCATATTTATGTGGCTAGGAAGCACCTGGAGTTATCGAGATACATTTTAATCTCATCGGCATAGAGGCCCAGTCGTTCCTCATATCCGTTTAATCGGAGCCCTGTAACATCACTGGCTTTGTGTAAGATAATAGTTTTATGGCCAGGGCAAATAAATATGGGGACAGAGGGCATCTCTGGCATGTGCTTCTGTATTATTGGAATGGAGTGAAAAGACTGCCATTCACCTGCACCTGTGCCAGTGGGGCAGTATACAGTAGCTTAATCCATCTAATAAATCTTACCTGGAAGCTCATCAGGTAAGGCCATTCTACTGAATCAAAGGCCTTAGCAGCATCCAGTGACAATATAATTCGACTACCAGAGTTATTGTGGTCAATTTGCGTTTGGGTCAGGGTGTGGCGCAGATTGATGGAGTTGGATTTTCTGGGCATAAAGCCCATCTGGTCAGGATGGATGATAGTGAGTATTACTTTTTTTTTTAGACGTAATGCCAGGACCTTAGCCAGGATTTTATAGTTGGATGTCATTAAAGAGATGGGTCTGTAGAAGGCAGTTTATTTCTTTCTTCCCTCTTATGTTCACTTATTCTTTAAAGGGGAACTAAAGACTCGAAAAAACATTGTCCCATTAGAAAGAGCACATTCACAAAGATACAAAAAGCTGTGTCTCACCTCTGCTTTTGCTGGGCATGAAGGGTGATTTATGAAAATAACCTTTGGATACTAGGGGTCAGCTTCCATAATATCTATTTGTACCGAGTACACTTCACAAGAAGCTGCAGCCTTGCTTCCTGGAAGCTGACAATCTTGTTACAGCTCAGATATCATCCCTCCCTCTGACACAGAACACAGAATTCAGTGCAGTTTTTGTGTAAACACATCACAAACTTTCCCTAACAATTATACATTCCCTTGCTTTTTATACAAAAAGTAAGTGTGGGGAATTGAATCTTCAACCTGTGCAATACTGTGTCTTGCTAAAAAAAGAAAGCTTTCCACCTCTATGCCACAAGGGCTACTAGGTGGGATATCAGTACATGTAGAATCTCTGTCTTTTGCTAGGAGCATAATACAAACAAAATAAAAGGAAGTTGTTTGTTTCCAAAACCAGTACTTTAGCAGTGCACCACCAATGTACATGTAATATAATACTGGTTGGTAAATAAAAAAAGAACTGCTTTATATAAAGTTTGGACTTATGTAAAAAAAAAAATGGAAACAAACAAAAAAGCAATAAACTCAGGCAGTAGACTATGTGGTATTGTTTCATAAGTAAACTAGGATATTGAACTTGTGACTTCTTGGACTGTATGTTCCCAAAACACAGAAATTCATGGAGCGCCACCAGCAACTCAACAATGAAAACAGTTATATTTACAAACTGTATCTTTCATTAGAAACAGAAGCTAGAAACTCTGTGAACCCTGGGTTCAGGGGACATGGCTATTTGAAGCCAATATGGGCTATGAGTTGTACTGGCACTAACATGGAAGCCTTCTGTGTTACAGAATCTATTACTTACATATTCTAAATGCAACTTACTAGAGATGTATCTTACAATGTATAGGTATTCTTGGGAGAAAAAGTTTCATATTAGGATTTAAAAAATAAGTTTAGTTCTTTTAATTCTCTTTTAAACATTGCAATGAGGGCATCATAAATTGTGGCAAATAACACAGTATTATTATTATTATTATTATTATTATTAATAATAATAATAATAAAATCACCTTTCTGCCCATTTTGTAGTGGGTTTAATTAACACTACCTTCAATCTATTGGCTTCATTCCAATTATGAGGACTGCTAAAGCTGATATATTGTCAAAGTGCTAACACCATCTCCTACATTGATAATTCCCTTACTGTCAGTATAATTTATTGATATTTCAGGAGATTTACCTAGAACCACTCTTGGTAGATATCCCGAAAGAGATTCACAAGCAGCTGTGCGTCTCTGGGTGAATTTCACCCAACGTTCAGCTGGCGTGATGAATAGCTTGCGAGTATCGATTGCAATCATGCAGCAGCCACAAGCAAGGGGTTAAAATAATGATAACCAATTGTATTTCTTCTATTGCAGTACAGCAGCTTTTTTATTGCAGTACAGCAGCTTTTTTATTAAATACAGATAAACATATTTCCAATGTTTCATCACCTCAGGGAAGGAGTCAGAGCAGAAGGACTAAGATATTTTCTAAATTAAAGTTTCATTCCCAGTTTGGAGAGTGAGAAGTGTAATTATCTGCTTCCCCCGGGACCTGCTACTGATCAATCTAAATCCCAATTCTCCTGGGAAAGGACGACAAGGAAAAGTAGTTAAACAAATACTATTCAAGTGATTGTTATCTTGATAATATCTCTGTGGGTTCATTCAACTTTATAACTTTAAAAGTTAAAGTCTGGCTGGAAAAACTGGGGAACTTGAAATAATAGCTTTATAGGAAAGGTATGATGTAACTGGTATAGCAGAAACATGGCTAAATGATTCACATGACTGGACAGTAAATATTGAAGGATACTCCTTATTTAGACATGACAGAGTTAATAAAAGAGGAGGGGGAGTATCTATGTATGTTAAACAGGAATTGAAGCCAAATCTAAAAGATGGAATATATGGGGGTATAAACGATATGGCAGAAACAATATAGGTAGAGTTGTGTACAGGAAGCAAGAAGGTAGGTAAATTAATTGTTGGGGTATGTTATAAACCTCTAAATGCAGGGGAGGAGGTGGAAATGAATCTCCATATGCAGTTGGCGAAGGCTGCTGGTATGGGGCATGTTTTGGTTATGGGGGATTTTAACTACCCTGACATAGATTGGAGTAAGGGAACAGTCAGCACCTCAAAAGGTATAAAGTTCTTAAATTTCCTATATGAGCATTTTCTTTCACAGATGGTAGAAGTTCCTACTAATACAGTAACCCTCAGCTCATTTTGGAGATGAAGGTAATGGGAAGCTTAGGGAATAGTGACCATGATATAGTGTCATTTAATATAGTAGTAGTAATAACTAAAGTGCACTGGGTTAACAAAAACTTTTAACTTTAGAAAAGCTAATTTTGTGCTGTTAAAGGAATCACTCCTGCTCATAGACTGGGGGGCATTGTTTCTAGGTAAAGATACTGAGCAGATTTGGACCACTTTTAAAGGGATATTAAACTATTACTATTTGTACCTTTAGGCAACAAGTGTAAAAAAAGAAGGTCCTTTCCTGCATGGCCTAATGCTCAGGTAAAAAGGGAAATGGAAAAAAAGAAAAAGGCTTTTAAAATTTTGAAATCAGAGGGAACAGAACAGTCTTACAGGGAGTTTAAAAACTGTATGAAAGAGTGCAAGAAAGCAATTAAATTAGCTAAAATAGAAAATGAAATACGGATTGCCGAACAAAGCAAGTCCAACCCTAAAATATTTTATATTTTTAAATGGTAAAAAGATGAGGACAGTGTCGTAACTAGGAATCACTTGCTCCCGCTGCTTCCCTGTAGTTACGCCCCTGGAGACCATTAAATAATGGCACTGAGATGGTTGTAGAGGATGCCAAAAAGGCTAATCTACTAAACTATTTTTTTCCATCTGTTTTAACTGTTGAGAATCCTAGTCCTTACAGCAGGGATTGTAATAATATGCAGGGGAGAAATGAGGAGTATTCACATTGGCTTACGGAGGATATGGTATGGAAACAATTAGACAAAGTTAATATCAATAAAGCCCAAGGACCAGATGGATTGCATTCTCAGATTTTAAAAGAGCTTAGTTCAGTTCTATCTAGACCACTGTTTCTCATCTTTTCAGATTCACTTTGGTCTGGGGATGTGCCGCTGGATTGGAAAAAAGCCAATGTAATACCAATATTCAAAAAAGGTAGTCGTTCACAGTCTGGTAACTATAGACCTGTAAGCCTAACATCAGTGGTAGGGAAGGTGCTGGAAACTTTGTTACAGGATCATATACTTGACTTTGTCTCCAGAGCTCATCTTATTAGTAGAAGTCAGCATGGATGAGAAATAGATCATGCCACACAAATTTAATTGTTTTTTATGAAGAAGTGAGTAAGAATTTGGATTCAGACACAGCAGTGGATGTGGTTTACTTAGATTTTGTGAAAGCTTTTGATACCGTACCACATAGGCGACTACTGTGTAAACTGATGACTGTTGGCCTTGAAGAAAACATTTGTGCATGGATAAAGAATTGGTTATTGGATCGCAAGCAGAGAGTGGAGGTAAATGGAGCTACATCTATGTGGGCTAAAGTTCCAAGCAGAGTGCCTCAGGGTTCTTCTGTACTGGGGCCGCTTCTGTTTAATCTGTTTATAAATGACTTAGAAGGGGCATTGAGAGCAAGGTCTCAGTGTTTGCTGATGACACTAAACTATGCAGATCTTTGGAAACTTCAAATGATGTGCAAGTGCTGCAAGCAGACCTAGATAGATTATCAAAATGGGCAGCAGAATGGCAGATGGGATTCAATGTTGATAAATGTAAGGTGATGCATTTGGGATTTAATAATCCCTGTGCCACCTACACCATTAATAACTCTGTGTTAAGTGAATCTGTAATGGAAAAAGATTTGGGGGTTCTGGTAGATAACAGACTTAGCAGTAGCAAACAATGCCAGGTAGCAACGGCTAGAGCTAGCAAGATATTGTCTTGTATAAAGAGGGGAATAGATTCAAGAGAGAAAGATATTATTCTCCCTCTTTACAAGGCACTGGTAAGGTACAAAAGGGCCATCTTGGAAATGGAAGCAGTTCAGAGAAGGGCAACTAATTTAATAAGGGGAATGGAGAGGCGTGAATATGCAGGCAGATTAGACAAGTTAGGACTGTTTACATTGTAGAAGCGACGTTTGCGTGGGGATATGATAACCTTATACAAATATATTAATGGGCCATACAATGAACTCTCTGGTGCATTGTTCACTAATAGGTCATATCAGAGGACACGTGGACATCCTTTAAGGTTGGAAGAAAATAAGTTTCATCTTCAGGTTAAGAAAGGTTTCTTTACAGTGAGAACGGTGAAACTGTGGAACTGTCTTCCAGCAGAAGTGGTAATGGCAAGTTTATTGAATAGCTTTAAAAAAGGCCTGGATAAGTTTCTAAAACTAAAAAATATTGAGAATTACTGGTATTAATACATATAGATCTGGTTGATCCAGGGATACTTTCCGATTGCCGTTTGGAGTCAGGAAGGAATCCCCCCCCCCCTTATTTTTTTTTTTTTGCCTTCACTGGATCACCTGTTAGGTAGGGTTAAAAAAAGGGTGAATAGGTTGGACTTGATGGACTTAATGTCTTTATTCAACCTCAATTACTATTTTACTATGTTTAAGAAACATACTTCATTGAAACTATATAGTGATCCAAAAATTATATTTTACTGTATGAATAGTATATTGATTGGGTTGTATAAAAATGAATCATATAATTATGGCAGATCTGGGCAAACAGCTGCCGGTGGTGAAATTAAATCATGAAATCAAATGTACCTGTGATCACAGTTGAGTTGCAAACAGCCCAAGAAGTCACAAGTTCTAATCCCCTAGTTTACTTATGAGACAATATAACATAGCACAAGAAAGATATGGGGGAGCACACTAATCAATTCACAACTATTTATTGTAACAACACATACAACTTTTCGGGACACCCTGTCCATTCTCAAGTATTATACTTGAGAAAGGGACAGGGCGTCCCGAAACGTTGTATGTGTTGTTACAAACGTTATATATAGCAGCTCTGTTATTTATTTACCAACCAGCGTGAATTGCTGACAGTCTTCCAGTAGCAATACAAAATAGTGAACTGATTTTACTGACATTAATTGAAATGTACTTCTATTGTATGTTCACTGGGGGCATGTTCTGCTAAAGTGCTGGGCTAGGAAAAAAAACAGACTATTGGGACACAGGTTCGATTCCCCCTGTTCCACTTTTGTTTTTATTATGTGTCTAGCAAAAGACTCTACATGTACTAGTTTTTTTTTGTTTTGCCCTTGTGACATAGAGGTAAAAAGCTTTATTTTTTAGAAAGACACAGTATAGAAGGTTGCTGGTTCGATTCCCCATACTTACTTTTATTTTTTACTGAAATATTAATATTCTGTTTCTTATATCCATGCTAGCAAAGACATACACTGCAGATTACTTTTCTTTTTTTGTATGAAAAGCATTGGATTTTATCATTATTAGGGACAGGACAATTTGTAATGTGTTTACACAAAAAACTGCACTGAAATCTGTGTTCTTTGTCAGAGGGAGGGATCTCTGAGCTGTAACATGATTGGCTGTCAGCTTCCATGAAGTAAGACTGCAGTTTCCTGTGAAGTATACAGTGTACAGTACACTTAGTGGGGTGTTCCCAGATAAGGTGAATTATGGGAGCTGACCCCTTGTACCCACAGGTTTTTTTTTATAAATCACACAGCATCCACAGTAAAGGGAGAGATGAGACACAGCTTGTTGTGTGTTTGTGAATCTGCTCTGTCTATTGGGACAATGTTGTATGGGGACTTAAATTCTCCTTTAAAAATGTTTTGGGGATTCATTGTCATTTGTCACTTTATACAAATCTATTGATTTAGCTATTAAAATTGTTTCCAGCAAAAGAAGCTGCCTTTGCCAGTTCATTTACAAACACCCATCTGTTTGATTCAGATGGACGAGTGGACAGATGTTGGTCACAGGCCTCCACAAAGCCATACAATTTTTTCTGTTAGCTGGGACAAATCACTGTTGGTAGTGGCAAAATGTGCCACGGCCAACAGTTCGCTACCACCGATTGTCTGGTCCATAGGAGACCACACATTTGGCCATGATTTATAATATATAATAATCAGCAGAAAGGCCAGCGATTTTTCTACCCACCCGACAAAAGAACCAGCCTGTACCCAGCCTAAGTGGTATGGGAGTGGTAAATACAAACGTTTCATCCAAAACCAGGCAGAACGTTCGGATTTTTGGACTTTCGTACCGTATTTTCGAGGGTTACTGAACATTCAGGGTTATTTTCGGTAACCCTCTTAAATATCTACGAACATTTGAAAACTCTTGAAATTACGATTGGAAACTTGAAAGTTGTTCCAAGTTGTTTCCGATTTCTGTAAATCCAAAAACGGAATGAAACTTCTGAGTTTTGTCCATCTCTTATATCTAGATTGATCTATATGCATATCATTTTAATAGTCAAGAAGTATAGAGAACATTATCTTCCTACTGGTCTTGTTTATGCTAATACCTCTCTTTTAATTTTTGTTTAACCATAAATCTTTTTTCAGTAATGATTGAGGTTTTATAAAAAAATTAATTAGGGCTAGACCACATTGCTGCGTTTTTTTTGCGTTTGCGCTAGCATTATTTCATATCACCGAAAATGCTCATTTTTGGGTGCGTTGCGATTTGCGTTCCGCATTTTGAATCGCAATCTCATGTGATTCCATGTGCGATTGCGTTTGCGTTTCAGTGTGGCCGTGCACTTAGACAGTGGACGTCAAGTAATTAAGAGAAATTAATTGTTGTATATCCAAGGATATATTTATCCCTAAATGCAGTGTGTTATCTGAGATGAATTCCAGTTAAAGGGATATTTACTGGAGAGGAACGTTTTAAGTGATAGTCATATGTTAATTGATAATATTCAAGATTTCAAATGATTTATTTTAAAGTAGAAAATCAGGCTAAATTGGATTTTTTTATTGATTATAGTTGATATAGAGTTTATATTGTTTATAGAGTTGAGTTGATAGAACATATTTTTGTTTTCATCATTGATATTTCAAACATTTAGCTAAAAAAAGAGTTTTTGTTGCTTTTAGTCTTAAATATCTATCATGCGGATGTAGATTAAGTTAGTGTAGTTTATCTTAGATTTTTTTAATCTCAGGTGTAGGGATAGATTTACAGTATGTAGAGTCTCTTATAGTGCTAAAATGTATTTCTTTGTCTTTTTTGATTCAAGCTGTACACATTTACCACTGATGATAAACAAGTTTGCATTAGGGGTGCTGTTATTCCTTTAATGCTTGTTTGTTTCATTTTTCCTTTTATTTTAGTCATAGATAATAAGATAGGATTAAAGGAGAACTAAAGTCCCAAGAAAACATTGTCCCAATAGAGAGAGCACATTCACAAACGAACAACAAGCTGTGTCTCATGTCTCCCTTTGCTGTGGATGCTGGGTGATTTATGAAAATAACCTGTGTGTACTAAGGGTCAGCTACCATAATTCACCTTATCTGGGAACACCCAGCTAAGTGTCCGCCGGACACTTCACAGGAAACTGCATTCTTGGTTCCTAGAAGCTGACAGCCAATCATGTTACAGCTCAGAGATCCCTCCCTCTGACACAGAACACAGATATCAGTGCAGTTTTTGTGTAAACACATTAGAAATGCTCCTGTCCCTAACAATGATAAATTCCTATGCTTTACATACAAAAAAGAAAACTAATCTTTGCAGTGTATGTCTTTGCTAGCACGGATGAAAGAAACAGAACATTTAACATTTCAGCATTCAGTATGGGGAATCGAACCAGCAACATTCTATACTGTGTCTTTCTAAAAAGAAAGCTTTCTACCACTAGGCCACAAGGGATTACAAATAATGAACCTGTACATGAAGAGTCTTTATCTTTTGCTAGACACTTAATAGAAACAAAAAAAGGGAACATAGGGAATCGAACCTGTGTCCCAATAGTCTGATTTTTTTCCTAACCCAGCACTTTAGCAGAACACGCCACAGGTGAACTCTCCATCGATAGAAGTAAATGCAAGTAAAATCAGTACACTATTTTGTATTGCTACTGGAAGACTGTCAGCAATTCATGTTGGTTGGTAAATAAATAACAGAGCTGCTATATATAAAGTTTGTACATATGTAGAAACTTCATATTTTTCTAGAAACATGGAAACAAACAAACAAAGCACTAAACTCAGGCAGTAGACCATGTTATATTGTTTCATAAGTAAACTAGGGGATTTGAACTTGTGACTTCTTGGTCTGTTTGTTCCTAAACACACAGCATTTACATGGTGCGCCACCAGCAATTCTAGAAACTTTATCTTTCACTAGAAAGAGATGCTAGAAACTCTGCACATAGATAGTGAATCCTGGGGTCAGGGGGCGTGGCTCTTTGAAGCCAACATAGGCTATGAGTTGTACTGGCAACAAGATGGAAGCTTCCTTTGTTACAGAATCTGTTACTTATATCTACTAAATGCAAATAAATAGAGAAAAATCTTTCAACGTGTAGGTGTTCTGGGGAGAAAAACTTTCACATTAGGATCTGAAAAACTGAAGTTTAGTTCTCCTTTAAGTCTCCATAAGTTTCTGTGGTATGGTCTGAGCAGGTTCTGGAAATAATTAACATTTTATGAACAGATCGTAAAGTCCGTTTGTCTATAAGATAGAGATCTATTCTTGCATATTTACTATGTGTTATGTTCTCCATATATCACTGAAGTCTTCATATGGTACTACTTTATCCGTTATTCCCACACAGTGACAACTGCTAGGCTGTTCCAATTGGAGTTACTTGGAGTAGACATAGCAAGCAGGTTCCTTCTGTGAAAGATCAGCTGTACACATGAATGGACATGTAAAGAGCATGTTGAGAAGGGGCTGGAGGCAGCAACATTTTACAGGGGTTTTTAGCCCTGCTCACTGCCAATTGGATAAGTCAGTATTCTGGAATGCAGGCTCAGAATGCAGCAAGGAAGGAGGCATTGAACAGGTAATAAATCAGTGTGTCATATTATGCCCTATATGAGGTTGTGAGAAATAAGGCATACTAGGCAACACAAGCTCTGGTAGTCCCTGGAATCTCTGGATTCCACTGCCTTGACTCCAAACTGATGGGCTGCCGCTGGCATCTCATGGGCTGCTGAATCCTTCCTGGATCCCTTGCTCTCAAGCTAAGGGACAGGGTAGTGTGTTACAGCTCTGAGCTGCTAGACACTGCCTAAGCATGTGTCCTAGCTCTGCTCTCCCTTGCTCAGCTTTCCTTTCTGGCAAGCCCTAGTCTGCTTCCTCCTGCAGGCTATCCTCCTGTATCCCTTGCTCTCAAGGGGAAGGATATTGTTTATAAGCTCCTAAATACAGGATACTGCCTCAGAATGTATCCTAACTCTCCCTTTGTCTATGTGCTTATTCCCAAATTCCCTTTGAAGTGCAAATAACCAACCTTCAACCAACAGCCAATCATCAGACTTACTGAACAACAGACCAATCAGCAATAACTTTACTCAATCCAGCTGCATAGACAGGCCGGCACTGTACTAATGCGTTTACAACAGGCAATCCTAGTAATAGTGGCTGTGGAACCCCATGTTCTTATTTAGACCAGTTTGTTTAGTGTTAAATAAAAGAATCATTCTAAGTTTAAAGGTTTTCCTTTCCGGTGTGTTTTTAAAAAGTGTCCTTTAAGTATCAATATTGTGAGGTCCATATCAGAATGATTAGGAAGTGTAAAATGGTGTCCGACTGGTGTGCAGGAGGTGCTGTTATCCTGGCAATTAGGTTTATTTTCATTAATTTTTATAGTGTGTCTGTGGTTATTCATTCTCAGGCATAATTCTTGCCCTTTAACTAATTATGTCCAATTTTAAAACTTTAACTAATTATGTCCAATTTACAGTTCCCTAGTGTTTACTGTCATGAATGCTAGTTTGCTGGGCCCGTGATCTGACCATTCAATCAATCTGACCAATCAAGTTTAAGACCTTGGGGACGCCAAACAATCACTGTAGTCACAGAGTTAATTAGCATTTACACAAGCAAAGCAGTGAATTTGTATCCAAACACATAGAAATATACCAAAGGCTTCTTTTAGAGCATCAAAGATAACATTTATTCCTGCAGTATATGTAAAAAAGACATACGTCGATCTAGTCCAACCTTTACACCCTACTCTTTAATCATTCCTAACAGTTGATCCAGAGGGGAGCTAAAAATGGGGAGGAATTCCTTCCTGACTCCAAACGGCAATCAGAATGTATCCCTGGATCAACCAGAGCTACAGTATATGCATGAATACCAGTAATTCTCAATATTATATAGTATCCCTGTACCAACCAGAACTGCAGTATATGTATTAATACCAGTAATTCTCAATATTATATAGTATCCCTGTACCAACCAGAACTACAGTATATATATTAATACCAGTAATTCTCAATATTATATAGTATCCCTGTACCAACCAGAACTACAGTATATATATTAATACCAGTAATTCTCAATATTATATAGTATCCCTGTACCAACCAGATCTGTAGTAGATGTTTTAATACTAGTCATTCTCGATATTATATAGTATCCCTGTACAAACTAGAACTACAGTTTATGTATTAATACCAGTCATTCTCAATATTATATACTATCCCCGTACCAACCAGAACTACAGTATATGTATTAATACCAGTAATTCTTAATATTATATAGTATCCCTGTACCAACCAGAACTACAGTATATGTATTAATAACAGTAAATCTCAGTATTATATAGTATCCCTGTACCAACCAAAACTACAGTATATGTATCAATACCAGTAATTCTTAATATAACATAATATCCCTGTACCAACCAGAACTACGATATATGTATTAATACAAGTAATTCTCATTATTATATATTATCCCTGCACCAACCAGAACTACAGTATATGTATTAATACCAGTAATTCTTAATATTTTTTAGTTTTAGAAACTTATCTAGCCCACTTTTAAAGCTATTCAATGAACTTGCCATTACCACATCTGCTGGAAGACAGTTCCACAGTTTCACCCTTCTCACTGTAAAGAAACCTTTCCTAACCTGAAGATGAAACTTTTCTTCTAATCTTAAAGGATGTCCAGAAGTCCTCTGATATGACCTATTCGTGAACAATGCACCAAAGAGTTTATTGTATGGCCCATACAATAATATATTTGTATAATGTGATCATATCCCATGAAAACATTGCTTCTTTAGTGTAAACAGCCCTAACTTGTCTAATCTGCCTGCATAGTGAGGCCCCTCCTTTCCCTTTATTATTTTAGTTGCCCTTTTCTGAAATGCTTCCATTTTCAAGATGTCCCTTTTGTATATAGGATTCCAAAACTACACCATATATTCCAAATGAGGTCTTACCAGTGCCTTTTAAAGAGGGAGAATAATATTTTTTCTCAATAATCTATTCCCCTCTTTATAGTATAGTATAGTATTTGAGGTCGAATAAAGACATACGTCCATCCAGTCCAACCCATCTAGCAATATCCTGATTTCCAGCCTAACTGTTTATCCAGAGGAAGGCAAAAAAAACCCACCAAATTTATGAAGGGGGAAAAAATTCCTTCCTGACTCCAAGTGGCAATCGGAAATTTCCCTGCATCAACTCTACTTTATGTATCAATACCAGTAACTTGCAACATTCCTTGTTTGCAGAAACTCATCCAGCTTTTTATTAAACTGACCAATGAACCTGCCATAAAAACTTCCACTGGAAGACAGTTCCATAGCTTTACCGTTCTCACAGTGAAAAACTCTTTCCCAACTTAAAGCCTAAACCTTTTTTCTTTTTCTCTCATAGGTGTCTATGAGTAAGGGGTAAGCCCAAAACACGTTAGACCCCCGACACCTGTATCCTAGGCGGCTAGCCATAGGTTTTATATAACTATGGAAATAAATGATGTTTTTTAATCAAAGAACATTGGCCTGATTTTTGCTGGAGATCGTCTACCTCATTCTGGCTGGTGCGTCGGATTCTTCTTTTCTTTGGTTCTGATTGTATACAGAGTTGAGACCCTCTGCTCCGTAAGCACACCGGATGGTAGGAAAATATAGAAGTCAAAAAGTAGATTGCGGGAGGGAACGGATGGGAGCCTCAATTGAAGTTTGTTAACCACCCTATACTCCCCCTGAGTCCATTGTAGAATTTGGGCTAACCTGGCTGCCTTAAAGTAGGTCTGGATAGATGGTAGGGCAAATCCCCCTTTGTCCCTGTGTCTAGCTAAATAATTGTATTTAATTATTAGTCTCTTGTTCTGCCAAATGAATTTTCTAAACATACTTTGAAAGGTGGATGAGTCTGATATTCTAAAAAGGATGGGTAAGGCCCTGAATAAATAAAATAATTTCGGCAAAATCGGCATTTTGATGGCCATTATTCGTCCTAGCAGTGACAATGGGTATGGCGTCCATTCTCAATAATTTGGAAATGTGCATTATAATTCTTGAATAAATGTGTGTATAGTATTTTTGGATCAGCTGACAATGCCACACCCAAATATTTAAATGATTCTGTGGACCATTGGAATTTAAACTTTGTGCATAATATATTTTTGATATCGTTATCTATATGGATACCATATGCAATTGATTTATTGTGATTTATTCTCCGAAATAATTCTCCGAAATATAGTAAATCCTTATAAAGTGCTGATATTGAATGGATCGGATCTGTGATGTATACCAGGGTATCATCAGCAAATAGTGATACCTTAGTTTCTATGTGACCCATTTGTATACCTGATATGTTGGAATTTTTTCTTATTTGTGTAGCAAGGGATTCAATACATAGAGCAAATAGCAACGGAGATAAGGGACAACCCTGCCGGGTACAATTTTGTATGTTTATATTTTGTGACGAGTGTCCCATATTTTTCACTATGGCTTTCAGTTATTGTATAGATTAAAAATTGCATTATTGAACTTATCAGGAAGGCCAAAATGGTGGCGAGTTCTGCGTAAATATAGCCAATCTACCCTGTCGAATGCCTTCTCTACATCTAATGAGAGAAGGACTGAAGGTGTGTTACTTAGGAGGGAGGATTGCATAAGGTTTAGTGCTGTTCTAATGTAGGTTGACGGTTAATAATAAATCCTGTTTGGTCATATTGGATAACCTGGGGTAGTAGGGGCTTTAATCTGTTTGCTAATATTTTGGCGAATAATTTAACATCTGAGTTGATAAGGGAAATGGGTCTATAATTTTGAGTCTGTGTGGTGTCCCTATCTGGTTTGGGTATTACAATCATGTGGGCATCTAGCATTTCTTTGGGAAATTGTTCTGAACCATCAGCTAGCATTGAATCTGGTTCATTCAATTTATGATAATATATTTGGTTAGTGAGTCTCAGTGCTTTTTCTGCATTAGCGGATAGAATTTGCCCTAATTCTCTTTTGTAATTTTTTGCCAATATGAAAGTTGGTTTTTCCCATTTTCTGCTTAATTTGAGGTCTGTTTGTTTTATAAGGGTTAGAAGTTCCGCTATTCTGGACTCCCTTGCCCTTTTTTGATGACAATTGGATACATTTTCCGCTTTATGTGCAGTTTACAAAGTTGATGATGAAATTTCTGGATGTATGTTTTCTTTAAAATATAGCTCTATTGATTTTTTAAGTTCATCTGATAAAGGTCCCCGAAGGAGTAGAGATTCGTTAAGGCGCCAGGTGGGAGGGGGCCTATGACAAATCGGATTTTTTATTGTAGTTAGTACAAAAGCATGGTCTGACCATGAGATGTAAGGGTCGCACACAGCGGATATAAGTTGGGGGGCCATGAAAATGTAATCAATTCTCGTAAAAATTTTATGAATTTTAAGGGGTTTAACCAATCTCCATATGTCCACTATATGGTTGTTTTGTTTTTTTTTTTAAATATGGCTTTGGATGGAGAGGAATGTGTTGTTGTGCTTGGGGGGGGGGGGAGATCTATCTAGAGTTGGGTGTATTGTTGCGTTAAAATCTCCTCCAACAATTACTAATCCTGTTGCGTGCTGTGTTATTTTTGATGTAAGAGTTTTTTAAAGAATTGCCTATGTGTTTCGTTAGAAGTGTAAACATTTATTAAGAGCACCTTTGTTTTCTGTATATGGCCATTAAGAATGATGTCATAAGAATAATGAATAAATAATCTAAATTTTCTATTCCAATTCTAATATCAAATAGTAACAATTATTTCGAGGGAGAAGGATAAACAAACAAAAAAAAAAACCTGATGTGATATTTTTCGTGAGACACATTAATTAATATCAGCTTTAGATGAAAGCTCTGATCCCCAGTGCCTGTGTCTATATCCAGGACACGGTGTGATCCTCACTCTGTTCTCTATATAATGACAGTTGTATTAGCCAGTTTCTTTATTCCTTGTGACATGACATGTGGGAGATACTCTACAATGGTGAATGCCAAGGTTCCATCCAACCCAATCAAAATATTGATATACCTGAAATTCCTGTGTGTGAGATCCTGCACATCTCAGAACGTCAACCCTGCTTGTTATCTGGAAAGCAGTAAAGTAACGATGGAACATGAATATACACAAGATGGAGATATTCTGATTGGAGGGGTGATGATGACGACACATGTCTCATTGTTCAGACACAGCCCTTTATGGAAGGATTCTCAGGTTTTGAAGTGTATTGAGTAAGTAACATCCCTTTCCCAATTGTACCTTACTGTATAAATAAATGGTTTATAATGGTTTATATCTTCCTAATCCTAGAAAAGAATGGATTTCACACTCAGTAGGTGAAATAAAACTTCACTTTTATTAGGGTCCAAATAAAAACATCAATAAACAGTTTGGCACCACATCCTACTGCACTGTACACACAGTGAAAGAGGGGAGGGAGAATGATTAGGTCCAGCATACACGTATTTTCTGGGATTGTGATTTTACATAGTGCGGCTCCTGAGCTGAAACACGCAGATGTGTGAGCTTCGCCTTTGGAGAAGGTAGGAATACGCTCCCATGATTCTCCAGGACTTAGATAAGGTATCTCTTTACTACAGATTGTAGGAATCATCTAGCAGCACAATTTTAGTTTAGATGTCCATCCCATAATCTATATGTGTGTTCTTATTGATTACAGGCCTGCAACCATTCTGTATCTATTGACCTTGGGTAGGGGAATTGTTTTTTGTTTTTATGATGGATCATGCTTGTGATTGACATTTTAGCCATAATGTTGGGCCAGGGAGTTCTAAACATCACAGGAACATTGGGAACATTGGGAACATTGCAGCTTTACATCTGGAATGGACAGTCACACCAGAGAGAGATGGAATAAACTCAGTTTTGGGTGAACCTTCTGTGCAGACTATTTAAATGGACAGGATATTTAGCGCTATATCTGTAATACAGCAACTTTACTGACACAGTAATATATTTCTAAGGATTGTAACTTTTGATTCTTACACATCTGCCCCCAATTAAAAAGTACCCAGTAGTGACGTGAAATTGGAGTGCCCAGTCCTGTCCCATCTGTTTCCTCCACTAATGCCAAACCCCGGAGCCTCTCACCATGTATAGTATAGAAACCTAGGCAAGATATATATACTCCATCTACTACTTTGCCAGCCAGTGTCTTACATAATATATATATATCCTGACGACTGCCCTGTGAGAGTTGAAGTGCATAGATGCACAATCTTTGCATTTTATAAAATAGAAGTTACATTTTAACTAAGAACCACAAGTGCATCCTCTTCGGCACCGAGCAGTCTATTGTTGGAATGGTGTGCTGACTGTTTCTCTCTGTCTTTCTTTCTCTTTCTATCTCTCTCTCACCCTCACTAGTCCCAGTACTACCATTAAATTATTTACTTGGCAATGTTGTTTTTACTGTATAATGTGGTTTGCATCAATAACAAAGACTAGAACAACATTTACATTACAAAATGTGAGAAGTGGGAAGAGAGGTGAATGTCCCTTTTTGTCTAGAAATTAAAAGGGAGATTCAATAAAAGTTATTATTAAAAATGTTGCTAATTTTGTCCAAACCATTCAGATATTTTTTTAAAAGCTTTTAAATATTTAATATTTAACCCTTTGCCTGCCACAGATCGTGAATATACGATCTGTGCAGACAAGTACCAAACTGCCACAGATCGTATATTCACGATCTGCAGCACTTCCGGGTCCGGGAGCGGAATGCCTGAAGTTAGAGCGGGGAAACCGCTTCCCCGCTCTTGCAAACCCCCTAGGCAACGAGCAATGCCGGGTTACTTACCTCTCCCCGGTCCACGATCGCCGAGCAGCCAATGGGAAGGCACTGACATCACAAGTCACATGGGGAGTGACTTGCTGATGTTCAGTGTAAAGGAACCGCCCCCTGCTGGATTTTTCTCACAACTTACCTGGTGGATTACGTTGCTGGAGCCCTCCTGCTGTGATCTGCTGTGTTTCCTGCTGGGATTTACCTTGCTGCCTGCTTTAGATCATCTGTCTTCTGGACTGGTACAGTATTTACACACACTACACACATACATTTAGTTTATAAACTTTATAAACTTTTTTTTTGTATTACACACATCTACACACTTTAGTACACACTAACACACACTTACAAACACATATTTACACTCTAACACACACACACACACATATACATACACACAAAAATACACACAAAATCAACATATTTTTTTATTTTGTATTTTTCATTCATTTTGATTTTGACCGTTTTTCTGGATTTTTTTTGCTGTTTCTTTTATTTTGGCGTTTATTTATATTATTTCTATAATTGTATTTGTTTTTGTGTGTATATTTTGTGTTTTACCCCTCTTATATCCCTATATACCCCTCTTATATCCCTATATACCCCTCTACCCCTCCCCCACCCCCAGACCCTCTTACTGATAACTTGTGGGATTGAATTTACTGTTAACATCTTTATTACCCATCAAGACTAGTGGGTCTGTCATTTTGACCCCCAGTCTTGCTGTGCGGTAAAGTTATTTAGCCATTTTTGTTTTTGTGTTGTAATTTTCTGCAATCTCAGTTTTATATACTTTTTTTGGTTCAGTTACCCTTGATTTCTTTATTACACAACAAGACTAGTGGATCTGTGATTTTGACCCCCAGTCCTGCTGTGTAGTGAAGTACTTTTGTGCATTTTTTGCTTTTCTGTGCTAAATATATTCAGTGTCTTTATTATATTTTTTTTTTTTGCTTCAGTTACCCTTGATTTCTGTTTTATAAAGTTATCTAAAATATATAAAAGTTATTTTCTGTATTTTGGAATTGTACGGTGTTAAATTTTGTATACTGTTCATTAGGTTTAGTTTTTTATAGTATTTCAGTTTTCTGGTGCTTTCTAGAAAGTGTTGAAAGTTGGAAAGTTGAAACATTGTTACTTAGTTTGCTTGAGGTCAACCTCAGGTCTTTTTTGCTGAAGGGGTTAACTTCAGGTCTTTTTGCTGAAGGGGTTAACTGCAGGTCTTTTGTTTGAAAAGAAAATTGGTACAGTGACTTTTGATACAATGGCTAAGAAGAAGAGCTTTTCTGTAGAGGAGGCTGCTAGATACTGTATGCTGACCAGCTCAGAGGAAAGTGATTTTTCTGATGCTGATGCTGACCCTGAGTATTTACCCAGTGGATCAGAATCATCAGATTCTGACGAGCATGGCAGTAGTGACACTGTCACAGCCTTAGAGAGTAGTGGTTCTGCTGATGATGAGGCTGGTCCTAGCATTGTTGGTCCTATGGAGGTAGATGATGGGAGTGTTGCTGGTGCTGCAGTTGGAGGAGAGCCTGCGTGGAGGCCTCCCGCTAATTTTACCCCCCCAAATTCCTGATTTTTTAGCAGTCCCTGGCGTGAAGGTGGACACCAGTAATTTTGAAGTGCTAGACTTCTTTCAGCTGTTTCTGACGGACGCAATCCTACAGGATGTGGTCCACTATACTAATCTATTTGCCGAGCAGTATATTGCCACACACCAATTAGGTGTATATTCACGTGCTCGTGCATGGTATCCCACCACAATAGTGGAAATGAAAAATTTTTTTGCCCTCACTCTTTCAATGGGTCTCGTAAAGAACAATACATTGGAAGGCTATTGGGATACCACCACTGTAATTTCCCTCCCCCTTTTTTCAGCTGTAATGCCTAGAAACCGCTACCAAATCTTATTGCGGTTTATGCATTTTAACGATAACACCACAGCTGTTCCCCCCCTGCACCCGGTCATGACAGGATTCATAAATTGAGGCCCTTTATTGATAGCCTGTCTAAACGCTTTGCAGAGGTTTACATCCCTTCCCAGAATATCTGTATTGATGAGTCCCTTATGCTCTACAAAGGGCGCCTAATATTCCGTCAATACATGCCAAGTAAGCGTTCTCGCTATGGCATCAAATTATATAAGCTCTGCGAAAGTAGTACTGGGTACACTAGCAAGTTTATGATATATGAGGGCAAGGACTCACAGTTAGACCCCCCTGGTTGTCCACTGGATTTAACGGTCAGTGGCAAGATAGTCTGGGAGCTCATTTCTCCATTGCTGGGCCAAGGTTACCACTTATATGTGGATAACTTTTATACAAGTATTCCCTTGTTTAGATATCTTTATTCTTTTGACACCCAAGCCTGTGGCACCATAAATCCTATTCGAAAAGGGTTGCCCAAGGCTTTACTGGATAAGACACTAAAGCGTGGAGAGAATTTTGCTCTAAGAAGCGATGAGCTCCTGGCTATCAAGTTTTGTGATACTAAGGTTGTATTCATGCTGACCACCATCCACGATGAGTCGGTAAGAGTAGGGCACAGAAGTGGTGGTAGGCCCCCCAAAATTAGACCACTCTGTAGCAAAGAATACAACAAGTACATGGGTGGCGTTGACAAAACTGATCAGATCCAACACTACTACAACGCCACCAGAAAAACAAAGGCCTGGTACAATAAATTAGCCATTTATCTTTTGCAAACGGCCCTACATAATTCGTATATTGTTTACAAGACAGTGGTACCAGAGCCTGTACTGTCTTATTATAAGTTCCAGCTGCAGCTTATTCCAGCTATGTTGTTTGGTAGTGTAGAGGAGGTCCCGGAGATGCCTAGTAATGATAATGTAGCTAGATTAGTAGGAAAGCATTTTTTAGAACCCATTCCACCCACGCCTAATAAGCAGCATCCCCAGAGAGCCTGCAAGGTTTGCCGTAAAAATGGGACTAGGCGAGATACAAGGTATTTTTGTCCTAAGTGCCCTAGCAAGCCTGCTTTATGTCTGAAGCCCTGTTTTGAGCGCTACCATACTTTGGTGCACTTTGAAAGTTAGATAGGATAGGAGGCTCTCTGGATTTGTGGGTGTCCTAGGCCCTTATTTGGCATGCTCCGGGGTTCATTTGCCTTTTTCTGAAATAGCTTTGTGGTTGGGACAGGTAAGGTCTCCTTCTAGTTAAAATAGTTATTTACTGTAAAGGGGGCATAAGGTACAATGTGTTTTATTGTTCAGTAATGTTGTACTAACCGCTAGTTTATTTTTCCCAAGGATTTTTGAGGTTCCTGTAAAATACACCAGTAACAGGGTGATGCGTTATGGTGTATTTACAGTAAATGTATGAATGGTTCTATGTATTGCATTTAACAACTGCTTTTATCTTTCAAGATGTGCCGGAAAAAAACTGGAGACGTAACAACTAAACTCCAAACAGAAAGCACCTAGTCTTGTGCTGGGGCAGAGCTTGTAGGTTCAAGGGCGCTTGTGGCAAATGATGAAATAGAAAGTGAATTTTATTATTCATCTTTCGATCTGATGCTACAAAACTTTTTCACAGCAAAAGCTCAATAGCCTTCACTAAAGCTATCAGTATTTTCTCAGTAATGCAAATAGGCAACAACACAGAGGCAAAGATATCCAGCAAGGTAGGAAGATTTGAAACATATTTTCCAGGTTTTCCAGGCACCGGATCAAGTGCGAGTTCTGTCTGCTAAAAGTTCGAAATACTACTTTGAAATGCGGCTACAAGATTGCATGTATGAACAAAGAAATGTCACTGTTGTATAGCTAAAGGTATGTAGATTCCAAAAATATATAGTTTGTGTGGGGTATTTCTGAGTTGGAGGGGGTTTACCGTGAAAATTCTGGAACATTGCTGTAATTAAGCCACTGTGCCTTGTCTTAATTTGTGATAGCGCTTCCACGTCCGTGTGTGTACACACACATATGGCATACCGTTTGATTCAGGACATTTAGGAGATTGGTATTTGGTACGTTTTTTTTACATTAATGGGGTTTTTGTGGTTTTGATTTGTAACTTTGAAATGTATTTTCTTATTTTTTCCAGAAAATTGTGTGAAATGCCAAATTCTACGAAGAACTGCGCCCACACCATTGATGGTTGATGAAAACGAACTACAGTGTTACGTAGCCTGAAGGTATGTAGATTCTGAGAATATATAGTTTTGCGGGGGTATTTCCAAGTTAAGGGGTGTTCAGTTTGAAAAATCTGGGAAATGCTGTTATTGGCTCACTGCGCATTGTTTTACTTTTTGACTAGTCGCTTCCACGTCCGGTGTGTAACCACAAATATGGCATACCGTTTGATTAGGACATTTAGGAGATTGATATTAGTAACTTTTTTTTTACATTCCATGAGGTTTGGCATGATTTTTACCTTTTGAAGTTGTTTTTTGTTATTTTTTTCAGAAAAGTGTGAACTTCTACGAAGAACTGCGCCCCACACCATTGATGGTATGAATGAATGAACTACAGTGCTACATAGCTGAAGGTGTGTAGATTTCAGGAATATATAGTTTGTGGGGGGTATTTCTGAGTTATCAGGGTGTTTTGGTGAAAAAAATGCATACTGTTCAAATTTGGAGTTGGCTAAATATTTTTCGCTGTTTCTGAGCCATCATGCATTGTCTCACTTTGTGGCTTTTCGCTTCCACGTCGCGTGGTAAACACACATATGGCATCTACGTTTGATTCAGGACATTTGGGAGATTGATATTTAGTAACTTTTTTTTACATTCCATGAGGTTTTGGCATGATTTTTACCTTTTGTAGTTGTTTTTTGTTCATTTTTTCAGAAAAGTGCGAACTTCTACGAAGAACTGCGCCCACAACATTGATGGTATGAATGAACAAACTACAGTGCTACATAGCTGAAGGTGTGTAGATTTCAGGAATATATAGTTTGTGGGGGGTATTTCTGAGTTATCAGGGTGTTTTGTGGAAAAAAATGCAGACTGTTCAAATTTGGAGTTGGCTAAATATTTTCGCTGTTTCTGAGCCATCATGTATCTGTTGTATTCAATTAGATCAACTGGACTTGAAATGTAGTTCTTGAAGACGTTTCGCTAGTCATCCGACTGGCTTTCTCAATTCAGAATGACTTGTACAAGAATCTGTGGCAATTATGTATCCTGGAAAATCCCAATTAGCATATCACAGCCAGGTGTTAAGGGTGTGATTAGATAGTGGCTAAGAGGTGTTATAGGAACGCCCAGGGTAAGGTGTTAAAACAGCATTGTACATGGCAGACAGTTGGTGTCGAACCCCCCCACCTCTATTTAGGCTTGGTTTCTTTATTTTCACATAAATGGCCTCCTTAACACCTCTCTTGAACCAGTCACGTTCCTTCGCCAGTATGTTAACATTACAATCTTCAAAGGTATGTCCTTTATCCTTAAGATGCAGATACACGGCTGAGTCCTGACCCGAGGAATTGGCTCTTCTGTGCTGGGCCATACGTTGATGCAGTTGCTGTTTGGTCTCCCCCACATACAAATCAGAGCATTCTTCACTGCACTGCACTGCATATATGATGTCGCTTTTCTTGTGTTTTGGTATTGGGTCTTTCGGATGTACCAATTGCTGCCTCAGTGTGTTGTTCGGTTTAAAGCAGACAGGGATACGATGTTTTTTGAAAATTCTTCTTAATTTCTCGGAGACCCCTGCTACATATGGGATGACCATGTTCTTCCTCCTGTCTTGCTTTTCCCCTTCACTGTTGGTATTCGTGTTCTTTTCTTTCCTTCTACTTCTTTTGACAAAGGCCCAGTCTGGATATCCACAAGTTTTAAGGGCTCCTCTGAGATGTTTCATTTCTTTAGCCTTCGCCTCTGTGCTAGTGGGGATGTTCTCGGCTCTGTGTTGCAGGGTTCTGATGACCCCCAGCTTGTGATCTAAAGGGTGGTGGGAGTCAAACATCAAATACTGATCTGTGTGTGTTGGTTTTCTGTAAACCTCTACTTCCAGTTTACCATTTTCCTTAACTTCTACCAAGCAGTCCAAGAAAGCCAGTTTGTTGTTTTGTACCTCTTCCCTTGTGAATTTAATGTTTTGGTCCACCGCATTAATGTGTTCTGTGAAAGCTTGTACTTCCTTCTGGTGGATTTTAACCCAGGTGTCATCAACATATCTGAACCAGTGGCTGGGTGCTATGCCCTTAAAGGTATTAAGCGCCTGTGTTTCTACCTCCTCCATGTAAAGGTTGGCCACAATAGGTGAAACTGGAGATCCCATAGCACATCCATGTTTTTGCTTATAGAACTTATCCCTGTATTTGAAATAGGTGGTATTCAGACACAAGTCCAGTAAGGAACACACCTGTTCTGGGTTGAGATCAGTTCTGCTTGTAAGAGTGCTGTCTTGGCCCAACCGTTTTCTCACCATGTCAACAGCCTCCTTGGTGGGTATACAAGTGAAGAGAGATGTCACATCATAGGACACCATAGTTTCTTCTGCACCGAGTACTATATCTTCAATCTTGTTGGTGAAATCCTGAGAGTTCTGGATGTGATGCTTAGAACTTCCCACCAAAGGTCCTAAGATGTTAGCTAGATATTTTGCCACCTTGTATGTTACCGAGTTGATGCTGCTGACTATAGGTCTTAGTGAGGCCATCATGCATTGTCTCACTTTGTGGCTTTTCGCTTCCACGTCCGCGAAAAAAAAGTTACTAAATATCAATCTCCCAAATGTCCTGAATCAAACAGTATGCCATATGTGTGGTTACACACGTGGACGTGGAAGCGAAAAGCCACAAAGTGAGACAATGCACGATGGCTCGTCGGTGCTCTGTGTAGTAATCCTGCCTGTACATGAACTGGTCGGTGGTCTGTGTAGTAATCCTGTCTGTACATGAACTGGTCGGTGCTCTGTGTAGTAATTCTGCCTGTGGATGAACTGGTCAGTGCTCTGTGTAGTAATCCTGCCTGTACATGAACTAGTCGGTGCTCTGAGTGGTAATTCTGCCTATACATGAACTGGTCGGTGCTCTGTGTGGTAATCCTGCCTGTACATGAACTGACTGGTCGTGCACTGTGTAGTAATTCTGTCTGTACATGAAACTAGTCTGTGCTCTGTGTGGTAATGCTGCCTGTAGATGAACTGGTCGGTGCTCTCTGTGGTAATCCTGCCTGTACATGAAACTGGTCGGGTGCTCTGTGTGGTAATCCTACCTGTAACATGAACTGGTCGGTGCTCTGTGTGTAATCATGCCTGTACATGAACTAGTAGTCGGTGCTCTGTGTGGTAATCCGCTGTTCATGAAACTGGTCGGTGCTCTCTGTGTGTAATCCTGCCTGTACATGAAATGGTCGGTGCTCGTGTGTGTAATCCTGCCTGTACATGAACTGCTCGGTCTCTGTGTGGTAATCCTGCTTTACAATGACTGGTCGGTGCTCTGTGTATTAATCCTGCCGTGTACATGAACTGGTCGGTGCTCTGTGTAGTAATCCTGCCTGTACATGGTCTGGTCGGAGCTCTGTGGTAATCCTGCCTTACATGAACTGGTCGGTGCTCTGTGTGGTAAATCCTGCCGTACATGAACGGTCGGTGCATCTGTTGGTAATCCTGCCTGTACATGAACTGGTCGGTGCTCTGTGTAATAATCCTGCCTGTGGATAACTGGTCAGTGCTCTGTGTACTATCCTGCCTGTAATGAACTGGTCGTTTCTCGTGTAGTAATCCTCCTGTACATGAACTGGTCGTTGCTCTTGTAGTAATTTTGTCTGTACATGAACTGGGCGTGCTCTGGTGTAGTAAATCCTGTCTGTACATAACTGGTCGGTTCTCTGTGTATAATCCTGCCTTACATGAACTGGTCGGTTGTCTCTGTGTAGTAATCCTGCCTGTACATGACTGGTCGGTGCTCTTGTATAATTTTGTCTGTACATGAACTGGTCGTGCTCTGTAGTAATCCTGCTGTAAATGAACTGTCGGTGCTCTGTGTAGTAATCCTGCCTGTACATGAACTGGTTGGTTCTCTGTGTAGTAATCCTGCCTGTACATAAACTGGTCAGTACTACTCGTGTTAGTATCCTGCATGTACATGAAATGGTCGGTGCTCTGTGTGGTAATCCTGCCTGTACATGAACTGGTCGGTGCTCTGTGTAGTAATCCTGCCTGTATAACTGGTCGGTGCCTGTGTGGTATCCTGCCTGTACATGAACTGGTCGGTGCACTGTGTAGTAATTCTGTCTGTACATGAACTAGTTGTGCTGTGGTGGTAATGCTGCCTGTAGATGAACGTTCGGTGCTCTCGTGGTAATCCTGCCTGTACATGAACTGGTCGGTGCTCTGTGTGGTAATCCTACCTGTACATGAACTGGTCGGTGCTCTTGTGTGGTAATCATGCCTGTACATGAACTAGTCGGTGCTCTGTGTGGTAATCCTGCCTGTTCTGAACTGGCGGTGGCTTGTGGTTAATCCTGCCTGTACATGAAATGGTCGGTGCTCCTGTGTGGTAATCCTGCCTGTACATGAACTGCTCGGTTCTCTGTGTGGTAATCCTGCCTGTACATGAACTGGTCGTTGCTCTGTGTAGTAATCCCTGCCTGTACATGAACTGGTCGGTGCTCTGTGTAGTAATCCTGCCTGTACATGGACTGGTCGGAGCTCTGTGTGGTATCCTGCCTTTACATGAACTGGTCGGTGCCTGTGTGGTAATCCTGCCTGTACATGAACTGGTCGGTGCACTGTGGTGTAATCCTGCCTGTACATGACTGGTCGGTGCTCTGTGTAATAATCCTGCCTGTGGATAACTGGTCAGTGCTCTGTGTATAATCCTGCCGGTACATGAACTGGTCGGTTCTCTGTGTAGTAATCCTGCCTGTACATGAACTGGTCGGTGCTCTGTGTAGTATGTTTGTCTGTACATGAACTGTCGGTGCTCTGTGTAGTAATCCTGTCTGTACATGAACTGGTCGGTGCTCTTGTGTAGTAATCCTGCCTGTACATGAACTGGTCGGTCTTCTGTGTAGTAATCTGCCTGTACATGAACTGGTCGGTGCTCTGTTAGTAATTTTTGTCTGTAACTGAACTGGTCGGTGCTCTGTGTAGTATCCTGTTCTGTAACATGAACGGTCGGTGCTCTGTGTAGTAATCCTGTCCTGTACATGAACTGGTTGTTTTCTCTCGTTGTGTAATCCTGCCTGTACATGAACTGGTCCGTACTCTGTGTAGTAATCCTGCATGTACAACAATGAAATGGTCGGTGCTCTGTGTGTAAATCCTGCCTGTACATGACTGGTCGGTGCTCTGTGTAGTAATCCTGCTTGGATGAACTGGTCGGTGCTTCTGTGTGTAATGATGCCCTGTGGATGAACTGGTCGGTGCTCTGTTTGGTACCTGACTGTGGATTGAACTGGCGGTGCTCTGTGAGGTAATCCTGCCTTTACATGAAACTGGTTGTGGCTCTGTGCAGTAATCCTGACTTTACATGACTGGTCGGTGCCCTCTGTGAGGTAATCCTGCTGTACATACTGGCCGGTGCTCTGTGTGGTTATCACCTACCTGTACATGAACTAGTTGGTGCTCTGTGTAATAATACTGCCTGTGGATGAAGTGGTCGGTGCTCTGTGTAGTAATCCTGCCTGTGGATGAACTAGTCTGTGCACTGTGTGGTAATCCTTCCTGTACATGAACTGGTCGATGCTCTGTGTTGTAATCCTGCCTGTACATGAACTGGTCGTGTGCTCTGTGTAATAGAAATAATCTGACAGGTCCCACTCCCTCATTCCTCCTTGTTTGGTCACGTGATTCCATTTGTTTTGATCACGTGGTCAGAAGCGGGGCGAATCCATCTCGACACCATGAGCTTTCTAGTTCTTGCTAGCCACGCAGTCCTTTGCCGGTTCCAATATGGCGACCCCTCTTCCACACTGATGGTGGCGGCTGCCGTTGTGCTGGGCGGAGGGATTGTCCTGGTAGTTCGCAGGCCTCCTGACAACCAGCGTGCGGGCGGCTGGGGCTGGGGCTGGTGTGATGCGTGGAAGACAGTGATCATCACTGGTGCTAACAGCGGGATCGGCGGGCGGGCCACAGCAGCCCAGTTGGTGAAGCAGGAAGCTAGGGTGATCTTGGCCTGCAGGGACCGTGATCGGCTGAGGAGGCAGCAGAGGAGTTGAGGAGGAGGCGGGGACGGAATGGGGGAGATCGTCACCAAACACTGGACCTCGGGCAACCTTCAGTCCTCGGCGGTTCTGCCAGGAGGTATAAAGGTAACACACGGAGACCAGATTGGTTTCCCGTCATCCTCTGCTGGGCACACTTGTCACTGTAGATGGAATAGTTAGTGACTGGGCCCCGTGCTTGTCCTGTCAGTGTTCACATGGTCATGGGTGTTAGTATGACGCGGTCATGGATGTTAGTAATGACATGGTCATGGGTTTATATGACATGGTCATGGGTGGGTGTTAGTAATGACACGGTCATGGGTGGGTTTAGTAATGAACAGGTCATGGTGTTGGTAATGACACGGTCATTGGTGTTGGTAATGACACGGCCATGGGTGTTGGTAATGACACGGCCATGGGTGTTGGTAATGACACGGCCATGTGGTGTTGGTATGAACGGCATGGGTGTTGTAATGACACGGCCTGGGTGTTGGTACTGACACGGCCATGGGTGTTGTAATGACAACGGCACGGCCATGGTGTTGGTAATGACACGGCCATGGGTGTTGGTAATGACCGCCATGGGTGTTGGTATGACACGGCCATGGGTGTTGGTAATGACAGCACGGCCATGGGTGTTGGTAATGACACGGCCATGGTGTTGGATGACACGGCCATGGGTTTGGTATGACACGGCATGGGTGGTAATGACACGGCCATGGTGTTTGTAATGACCGGCCATGGGTGTTGGTAATGACCCGGAGTGGAGACCGGCCATGGGTGTTGGTAATGACACGGCCCATTGGGTGTTGGTAATGACACGAGCACGCATGGGTGTTTGAATGCCCCTGGTGTGCATGGGTGGTTGAAGAACTGACACGGTTTATGGGTGTTAGAAAATGACACGGTCATGGGTGTTATAAGTACGATGCATGGTTATGGTGTTAGTAACGACACGGTCATGGGTGTTAGTAATGCACAGTCATGGGTGTTACTAACTATGATGGGTGTTAGTAATGACCGTCCATGGTGTTAGTAACGTATGATTGGTGTTATAATGACACGGTCATGGTGTTAGTAACGGTCATGGGTGTGTTACGTAACGCAGGCATGGGTGTTGTACGACCCGGTCAGGGTGTTAGTACGCACACGGTCATGGTGTTGTAACGACAACTGCATGGGTGTTATAGTCACGGCATGGGTGTTTTATACTCACGGCATGGGTTGGGTCGAACGTACCCTGGGTTAGTAACGACACGGTCCTGGTGTTAGTAACGACACGGTCCATGGGTGTTAGTAACGACATGGTCATGGGTGTTAGTAAGACATGGTATGGGTGTTATTACGACACGTCATGGGTGTTAGTAATGACATGGTCATGGGTGTTACGACCATTGTGGGTGTTAGTATGACACTTCATGGGTTATAATACATGGCTATGGGTGTTAGTTAATACACGGTCATGGTGGTGTTGTATACATGGTCATGGGTGTTGGTAATGACACATGGACAGGCCATGGTGTTGTATGACCCTTGCATGGGGTGTTGTATGACACTGCCATGGTGTTGGTATGACTCGCTTAATGCACTGCCATGGGTGTTGGAATGACACTGCCATGGGGTGTTGTAAGACACTTGTGTACCTGTGTGTTGGTAAGGACACTGCATGGGTGTTGGTAATGACACTGCCATGGTGTGGTAATGCACTGCCATGGTGTTGGTAATGACCTCGTGGGTGTATGACACTGCCATGGTGTTGGTAATGATACACTGCCATGGGTTGTTTGGTAATGACACTGCCATGGGTGTTGGTAATGACCACTGCCAGGGTGTTGGTAATGACTATGCCATGGTGTTGGAATGACACTGCATGGGTGTTGGTAATGACACGTCATGGGTGTTGAATGACCGGTCATGTGTTGGTAATGACACGGCATGGGTGTTGGTAATGACACGGTCATGGGTGTTGGTAATGACACTGTCATGGTGTTGGTAATGACACTGTTCATGGGTGTTTGTTTGTAATGGGGGCCAGACTGTATGGAACAAACATTGGTGTTGGGTGTGTAGTAATGGGCCGACTGGGTGACCGACATGGGTGTTAGTAATGGGCCCATGGGTGTTAGTAAGGGCCGACTATGGGTTTAGTAATGGGCCGACATGGGTGTTAAATGGGCCTCATGGGTGTTAGTAATGGGCCGGTTATAATGGGCCACTGGGTTGTTTAGTATGGGCCGTTTTGTAATGGGCCGACACATGGGTGTTAGAAAAGGTCCGGTTAGTAAGGGCCAGATGGGTGTTAGTAATGGGCCGACATGGTTGTTAGTAATGGGCCGATGGGTGTTTGTATGGCCGACATGGGTGTTTGTAATGGCCGACATGGGTGTTTGTAATGGGCCGCATGGGTGTTTGTAATGGCCGACAGGGGTGTTTGTTAATGGGCCGAAGGGGTTTTTTGTAATGGGCCGACAGGGGTGTTTGTAATGGGCCGACAGGGGTGTAGTAATGGCCGACAGGGGTGTAGTATGGCTGTTAGTATGGGTCCGACAGGGGGTTTATTAATGGGCCGACGGGTTTTAGTAATGGTTCGACATGGGTGTTAGTAATGACATGGTCATGGGTATTAGTAATGGGCCAGAAAGGTTTAGTGTAATGACTTGGTCATGGATGTTAGTATGCGCCGACAGGAGTTGTGTAATAATGGCCTGACAAGGGTGTTAGTAATGGTCGACGTGGGTATTAGTAAGGCCCGACTGAGGAAAGTCCACCTGGGAGTTGGTAATAGTCCAACATTGAAATGGTCTAACATTGGGAGTTTGTAATGGTCCACGTGGGTGTTAGCAATAGTCCAACTTTGGTGTTGTATAGTAGTGGCGCCAGCGAGGGTGTTAACATAAGTAATGGTTGAATAAAAGGCATACATCCATCTAGTCCGATGTTTTATTTAAACTACATCTCTCAGCAGTTTTTAGCTTACCCATAGCCCTACCTATTGATCAAGAGAGGCAAAAAAAAATAAAACAGCATGCAATGGGAAAACAAACTTGATCAAGAAAGGATCCCTTGATCAACAAGAACTATAAGTATTAATACTAATATTTTTTGATATATTTGGATTTAAAAACTTATCCGTCCACTTATAGAGCTATTCGGTGACTGCCGTTACCACCACTCTGCTGGAAAACAGTCCCACAGTTTCACCGTTCTCACTGTACAGAAACCATTCCTAACCAAGATGAAGCTTCCTTTTTTACTCATCTTAAAGATGTCCACAGTCCTCTGATATGGCCTATTGGTGAACAATGCACCAGAGAGTTTGTTATAAAGTGATCATATCCCAACACATGTCTCTTCTTCTTCCAGTGTAAAAAGCCCCAACCTGTCAATCGTCTGCATAGACAAGCTCCCTCCGGTCCCCTTATTAATTAGTGGCCTTCTCTTATAAGTCATACTACAGTCATATTACATTATAATAATGGTAGAGGGGGAGCATAGAGATTGGAGGCATATACGTCCAAGTATGGAAGTTACTTATCGATAATCTAAAATGTATGTTTACAAATGCAAGAAGTCGCTTGAAAAACTGGGAACTATAACTAAGAGCTTTAAAGAAAAGGTATGATGTGATCGGTATAGCGAAACCTGGTTAAATGATTCACACGTCTGGACAGTAAATATTGAAGGATACTCCTTATTTAGACATGACAGAGTTAATAGGAAGGGGGGTATTTATGGATGTTAAACAAGAATTGAGCCAAATCTAAAGATGGGAAGAGATGGGGTATAAACGATATGGCAGAAACAATATGGTAGAGCTGGTACAGAAGCAGAAGGGGGTAAATTAATTGTTGGTGTATGTTATAAGCTGCCAAATGCCAGTGAGGAGGTGGAAATGAATCTCCATTTGCAATTGTCCGAAGGCTGCTGGCATGGGGCATGTTCTGGTTGTGGGAATTTCAATTACCGTGACATAAGATTGGTAGATTGATAGAGTAACTGAACTGCCAGCACCTCAAAAATATCCAATCTTAACTCTTTTATATGATTAGTATTTCCTTTCACATTTGGTAGAACGTTCCTATTACAGATGCCTTGGTGGGTCTGGTGATATCTAATAACCCTGAGCTGAAGGTAATGGGAAGTTTAGGAATAAGATCATGAATAGTGTCATTTAATAAAGTTTACAAAAACTTAACTTTAGAAAGCTTATTTAATGTTATTAAAGGAACCGCTCATAGACTGGGGGGGATTTGTTCCTAGGTAAGATGTTGGCAGAATGGACCACTTTTTAAAGGGATATTAAACTATAACATTTCTAAATTAATAAGGGAACAATGTAAAAAAAAATTCCGCATGGCTTAATGCTCAGGTAAAAATGGAAATAGGAAAAAAGAATAAGGCTTTTAAAACTTTGAATCAGAGAAAACCCGAATAGGCTTAATGGAGTATAAAAGCAAGAAAGCAATTAAACTTACTAAATATAAAATTAAAGGGTATGTCCACCTTCTTAAACAACTTTTAATATAATGTTCTGCTTCGTCGCCCAGCCCCAAGCCAATATTTTTTTGCCAGAACTTCCCCAAACAGTACTTTACCTTTACTCTTCCCCCCAACCCACCGCACTGCCCCGCCCTCTGCTTGTGCTAAACTGCACAGAGTGGCGGGACCTGTCGGCCACATCTGTGATTGGCTGAGAGGCTACCGAAGCAGCTGCTGGTATTCTGACGGTGGGGAAGAGGGAAGGTAAGTACCGTTTCTGCAATAAAAAATATTGTCGGTTGGGGATGGGGGACAAAGCAGAACAGGATATTAAAGGAATTTTGAGCTAGGGGAGGGAGTCCAAAACGGGAGGGGAGAGAGGGGGCAATGGCTGCAGTGCGCATGCCAAACTTCTCCCAGAGGAGTGGGGCCAGTAAGTGGGTGGGGATATAGTTTTGGGGTGGACATGCCCTTTAATATGATAGCATAATAAAGCAAAGTCCAACTGAAATGGTTTGTAGAGGATGCCAAAAATTCTGTGATAAACGTTTTGGTTTTTTTTCTCCATCGGTATTCACTAATGAGAATTGTAATTCTTTTATAACAGGGAGTGTAATAAAATGAGATCTTAAAAAGAGCTTAGTGTCCGTTTTATCTAGACCACTGTTTCTCATCTTTTTCAAATTCACTCACTGTCTGGTGATGTGCCGCGGCTGGAAAAAAGCCAATTAATACCAGTATTCACAAAAGGTGTAGTTCCCAACCTGGTAACTATAGACCTGTAAGCCTAACATTCAGTGGTAAGGAAGGTCTGAGAACTTGTAACTTTTTACGGATCGTATTCTTGACTTTGCCTCCAGATCTGATCATAGTAGTAGTCAGCATGGATTTATAAGAAATAGATCATGTAGACAAATTTTCTTGGTTTTATGAAGAAGTGAGTAAGATTTAGATTCAGGCGTACAGTGGATTTAGTCTACTGGGATTTTGGCTAAAGCTTTTGATACTGTGCCACGTAGGCAATTAATGTATACAAAAGGGACATCTTGAAATGGAAGCGTTCAGAGAAGGGCACTAAAATAATAAGGGGGTACGGAGGGGCTTGACTTGCAAGCAGATTAGATGAGTTAGCACTGTTTACATTGGAGAAGCGAACGTTTGTGTGGGTATATAATAACTTTATTAACAATATATTAATGAGCCATACAATAAATGCTGGGTACATTGTTTACTAAATGGTCTATCATAGGACACATGGACCTCTTTAAAACCCTTTCACACATGCCAGAGATTTTCATTTTTTTTTTGCGTTAACTGCCAGAAGAATTTTCAGGTGTTGCCCTCAATCGCTTTAACTATTTTACAGTAGGAACCTTGCAGTAAAAATCAGAATATTTACACTCTTTTTTTCACACAAAGTGTACTTTTAACATGGTAACAGAATTTTGTACCTTTTCTGGAAATTTTACTGGAATTATGGGTAAAATATGTAAAAAAAATGAAAAATTTGCAATTTTCATGGATTTTTCCGCATTTTTTACTTATAGTTGTCTTAAGGTTACACACAAAAATCTTACTGTTTCTAAAAGCTCAGATACTCTCCAGTTACAACGATACCAGATTATGTAGGTACCCAACTTTCCTGTACACGAGAACCCCCCCCAAACTGAACCTGAACCTTCATCAGAATATTACAAAACACCAAATTAAATGTATAACCACTACTGACAGTTAACATAGAATATCTTCCAATTCCTAAAATATCCCCACAAGTGAGATATTTTTAGAAACTCACACTTCGCAGGATTTTATGAGTGAGGTTAGTTTTCGATCAAAATGCAGATACCCGACGCAGCTCTTCTTCAATGTAAGTTGTTTTCTCTCACATTTTCCTTTTTTTTCCTCAACTGTAAAATCGGAGACAAATCAAATGCGATTTCAGCTAAAAAACTGCGGAGGAAAGTTCAAACACATCTCAAATATGAAAGCCTAACCCCTCCCGAATAAAAACGGTATGCCATATTCATGGGTGTACCCAGAGCATGGCTACCACTAACCCAGAGCGTGACCAGTGCCAAATTCAGTAAGCAGAAAAAAAAATTAGCCAGTTTTGTATTTGAACAGTCTGCATTTTTTCCACAAACAAAACACCCCCCCACCAGAAATACCCCCCACCAACTATATATTCCTGAATCTACACACCTTCAGCTATGTAACGCTGTAGTTCGTTCATTCATGCCATCAATGGTGTGGGCGCAGTTCTTCGTATAAGTTTGCACTTTTACACAGATTTTCAAAAAAATTAACATCAAACAACATTCAAAAGGTAGAAATCATGCCAAAACCCATGGAATGTAAAAAAAGTTACAAAAATATCAACTCCCAAATGTCCTGAATCAACGGTATGCCATATTGTGGTTACACATGCGGACGTGGAAGCGAAAAGCCACAAAGTGAGAACAATGCACGATGGCTCTGAAACGGCAAAATATTTAGGCCACTCCGATTTGGACATTCCTGCAGTTTTTTCACAACAAAACACCCCCGTAACTTAGAAATAACCCCCAAATATATATTCCTGAAATCTACACACCTTCAGCTATGTAACACCTGTATTTTTGTTCATTCATACCATCAATGGCGTGGGCGCAATTCTTCGTAGAAGTTTCGCATTTGTCTGAAAAATGACAAAAAACAACTCTTCAAAAAGGTAGAAATCATGCAAAACCTCATGGAATCTAAAAAAAAGTTACTAAATATCAATCTCCCAAATGTCCTGAATCAAACGGTAATGCCATATGTGGTTACACCGGACATGGAAGCGAAAAGCCACAAAGTGAGACAATGCCGATGGCTCAGAAACAGCGAAATTTAGTCAACTCCCGCATTTGGACAGGCCTACAGTTTTTTCCACAAAACACAACACCCCTGTAACTTAGAATAACCCCCACACCTACATATTCCTGAATTTACAACACCTTCATCTATGTAACACAGTAGCTTGTTCATTCATACCATCAATGGTGTGGGCGCAATTCTTCGTAGAAGTTTCGCATTTTGTCTGAAAAAATGAACAAAAACAACTTCAAAAGGTGAAATCATGCAAAACCCTCATGGAATGTAAAAAAAAAGTTACTAAATATCAATCTCCCAAATGTCCTGATCAAACGGTATGCCATATGTGTGGTTACACCACGCGGACGTGGAAGGCAAAAGCACAAAGTGAAACAATGCACGATGGTTCAGAAAGCAAAAATATTCAGCCAAATCTGAATTTGACCAGTCTGCAATTTTTCCCCACAAAACAACCCCCACAACCATATATTTCGTCAAATTCACATTCACACACCTTTATCCTACGAAATTCTGTAGTTTGTTCATTCGTAACCATCAATGGTGTGGGCGCAGTTCTTCGTAGAATTCACAGTTTTAGCAGATTTTCTAAAAAATTTGGAAAAAAAAACACTCTCAAGAGGTTGAAATCATGCAAATCCCAAGTAATGTAAAAAAAAGTTACCAATATCAATCTCCCAAATTTCCTGAATCAAACGGTAATGCCCTATGTTGGTTACACGCCAAACCGTGGAATCAACTAGCCACAAAGTGAGCCAATGACAAGGGCCCAATTACAGCAACTTTTCAGATTTGTCAGACTAAACACCCCTCTATATTAGAAATACCCTCCCCCCCCCAAACTATATATTTTTGGAATCTAACACACATCTTCAGCTACACATGGTGTGATTCTTTTATGCATACCCACCAATGGTATGAGCGCAGTTTCATGTAAAATTTCGCTTTTTCACCAGATTTTCAGGAAAAATTATAAAAATACATTCAAATTAAAAATCATGGCAAATTTCCATGTCACTGTAAAAAAAAAAAAAAACTTGTCAATTATCCAATCTTCCAAATGCCCTGAATCAACGGTAATGCCATAATGCGTGGATGTACCACAGCGACATGGCCACCAACTAGCTCAAGGGGACACACTGCACAGTGTAATTACAAGAAAAAAATCAAAGTGCTTCTGTAATTTTCAAACAGCCCCAAAACTTGGAAATGCCCCCACAAATAAAACCCCCACAACTAATATCAATCTCCCACATGTTCTGAATCAAAACGTTATGGTCCATATGCGTGGATGCACCAGAGACGTGGCCACCAACTAGCTCAAATGGGACCATGCAAATGCAAATTACAGAAAGAATCAAAGTGCTCTGTAATTTGAACAGCCAACTACACATTTTCTACAGGAAACATCCCGAAACATGAAATTCTCCCCCACAAACTATATATTTTTGGAATCTACACACCTCTCAGCTACGTTACTATGGCCATGCTTTCATACACACATGAAGAATTCGACCCCACTGATCCAAGAAGTCCGTGTTTTTACGAGGTATTGTGAAAAATAATAATAGTGATTCAAGGGTTGAAATCCTACCTAAACCCTTTTGACAAGCAAAAAAACCAGTAAATGTCAATCTCCCACTATCCTATCCTGCTCCAAACGGTATGCCATATGTGTGTGTGCACACAGAGACGTGCCACCAACTAGCTCAATTGGCGCATCCACAAGTCCAATTACAAGAAAAAAATCAAAGTGTTCTTTAATTTGAACAGCTATCAACTTGGAATACCCCCCACAAACTAATATTTTTTGGGCTACACACCTTCAAGCTACGTGAATGGTAATCATGCTTTCGTATATACCTGAAGAATTCCAAGCGCTGTTATCCATAGAAACTCTGTGCTTTTAGGAGATTTTGTGAAAAAATAAAATAATGAGGACTCAATGGTTGAAATCCTACCTAAACCCACTCGGCAAGTAAAAAACCCACCCACTACAACGGCAATCTCCCACATGTCCTGAATCAAACGGTATGCCATAAGGGTGGGTGCAAACGAGACGGGGCCACCAACTAGCTCAAATGGGATCCCATGCGCAATTGCAATTACAAGAAAAAATTTAAAAAATGCCACAACCACCCCTATCCCCACTCCCCCCTTCTTATGGAATCTCTCATGTGTAATCCACACAGATGGCATACCGTTTGATTCAGGACATTGGGAGATTGATATTTAGTACTTTTTTTTACATTCCAGGAGTTTGGCATGATTTTTACCTTTTGTTTGTTTTTTTTTCATTTTTTCAGAAATGGCGAACTTCTACGAAGAACTGCGCCACACCATTGATGGGATGAACAACTACAGTGCTACATAGCTGAAGGTGTGTAGATTTCAGGAATATATAGTTTGTGGGGGGTATTTCTGATTATCAGGTGTTTAGTGGAAAAAACTGCAGACTGTTTCAAATTTGGAGTTGGCTAAATATTTTCGCTGTTTCTGAGCCATCATGCATTGTCTCACTTTGTGGCTTTTCGCTTCCACGTCCGCGTGTGTAACCACACATATGGCATACCGTTTGATTCAGGCCATTTGGGAGATTGATATTTAGTAACTTTTTTTTTACATTCCATGAGGTTTTGGCATGATTTTTACCTTTTGAGTTGTTTTTTGTTCATTTTTTCAGAAAGTGGCATTTCTTCTACGAAGAACTCTGCGCCCACACCATTGATGGTATGAATGAACAACTACAGTGCTACATAGCTGAAGGTGTGTAGATTTCAGGAATTATAGTTGTGGGGGGTATTCTGAGTTATCAGGGTGTTTAGTGGAAAAAACTGCAGACTGTTCAAATTGGAGTGGCTAAATATTTTCGCTGTTTCTGAGCCATCATGCATTGTCCACTTTGTGGCTTTTCGCTCCACTGTCCGCGGGTAATACACACATATGGCATACCGTTGATTCAGGACATTTGGGAGATTGATATTTAGTAACTTTTTTTTACATTCCATGAGTTTTGGCATGATTTTTACTTTTTGAATGTTGTTTGATGTTCATTTTTTTGAAAATCTGGTAAAGGCAACTTCTACGAGAGCTGCGCCCACACCATTGATAATAGATGAACAAACTACAGTTACAGTTAGCTGAAGGTGTGTAGATTCAGGATATATGAGTTTGTGGGGGTATTTCTGATTGGGGGGGTGTTTTGTGGAAAAACTGCAGACTGTTCAAATACAAACTGGCAAATTTTTTTTGCCTCTACTGACAATTTGGCACTGGTCACGCTCTGGGTTAGTTGTAGCCAGTCTCTGGTACACCCATGAATGTGGCATACCGTTTTATTCGGGAGGTAGCTTTCATATTGAGATGCTTTGACTTTCCCCACAGTTTTTAGCTAATTTCGCATTTGATTTTGTCTCTTTTTTTTACAGTTGAGGAAATAAAGAAATGTGAGAAATAACTTACATTGGACGAAGAGCTGCGCTCGGTATTTGCATTTTGATCGAAACTTACCTCACTCGAAAAATCCTGCGGGTGTGTAGTTTCTAAAAATATCTTCACTTGTGGGGATATTTTAGTTAATTTGGTAGATATTCTATGTTAACTGTCAGTAGTGGTTATACATTACAATCTCACTTGTGGGGATATTATAGATATTGGGTAGATATTCTATGTTTAACTGTCAGTAGTGTTTACATTTTAATTTGGTGTATATTCTTGAAGGTGCAGTTTTAGTTTGCGGGGGTCTCCTGTACAGGAAAAGTGGGGTACCTACATATCTCTGGTATCGTTTTACTCGGGAGTATCTGACTTTTAGAAACAGTGAGATTTTTGTGTGTAACCTTAAGATAACTATAAGTAAAATGGGAAAAATCCATGAAAATTTGCAAATTTTTCATTTTTTTTTACATATTTACCCATAATTCCAGTAAAATTTCCAGAAAAGTTACAAAATTTTATTACCATGTTAAAGTAGACTTTGCGAAAAAAACAATGTATAATATTCCTGATTTACTGCAAGTTTTCCTACTGTAAAATTATTCTAAAGCGATTGAGGGCAAAATCCTGAAATTCTTCTGGCAGTTAATGCAAAAAAAAATGAAAATCTCCTGGCAGTGAAAGGGGTTAAAGCTAACTTCTGATTGTTTGGGGCAAAATTAGCACCATTTTTAACGATAAAAACTTTTATTGATAACCCTGAAGTCATGTAGGAATGGAACTCTTTTATGTTAGAATTAAGTCATTAAGGGTATAATTTAAGAAGTGTAATAATTGAATTGAATAATATATTGAATACTCATTTTAAAGCAGTCCACTTCTGTTCAGTTTAAAATTAGCTTTCCGAAATGCAGTCTCAGTTTCCTATTTTCATCACTGCATTTAGTGCCTTTTACAACACATTTACAATTAATTTACCCACCCTCCTCCATGCCAGCTCTACCCATATTGCTTCATCCTTATCATTTACCCACAGTTATTTCATCTTTTAAATTTGTCATTAACACTTATTTAACATTACAACTTGTTTTTCTATCATGTCTTAGCAAGGAGTAACCTAAATTAACTGCCCAGTCATAAGAATCGTTTAGCCCTGTTTCTGCTCATTTTTCCTCTATGACAACCCCTCTTGTTCTCCAGTTTATCTATATTTATGCTCTATTTCTTAGTACACAATCTACCCAATGATATCCACAGTACCCCCCCCTTTGTATTAAGGATGCTGGGTGCTCAAGGACAAGTCTGCTCTGTACATGCTAATTCTGAACCATTCTCCCCCACCTAAAAAGGCAAATCTACTGGCTGCGAAAACCCAAAACTATTTTTGCATTCAATTTGGATTTTTCAATGCACTTTTATGTAGTCTCCCCTTGGTCCTCACATTGGTGTTTTTTTTTTACCCCGCCGACAATTAATATTCCTGTTTCCACAATCCTGGCTGTTTAAGCAGCATCTGTATGTTATACAAAACATTTTATTTTTTTATTGGGATTGTTATTTGATTCCTTAGTGGATTATTCTTCTTGTGTTTGCCCAAGTATTCATCTATAGAGTAGCATGTCTTAAAGTGAGTTATTCCTCAGATTTTTAATATGTATTCTGTACACTTTACGAGAAACAGAGAACAGTTTATTGTACCTTTCTCGTGCAATTTAAATTTTCACATTATTCATTTTCTTAGTGTCAGTTACCAAGAATTTAAAACTGCTAATGGATTTTCGATTTGCCATTGAACAAACCAATAAGGATCCAGACTGTTGCCCAACCTGACTCTGGGATACCATATATACGATTCCTGTGGGGATCAACAGAAAGCTGTAAGAGCGTGTTCCAGATATTATCCGGGACTAGGAACCGTTTCCCAATTACTCCTGTGTGGGAGAGAGAAACATTGCTGGATTTATTGGGTCTGGTATCAGAGACCACAGTACCCATAGCTCACATTCTAAACCTGTATGGCTACACCCGGTAAGCCAAATGTCTCTTTATTCTATAGATAGTTTTGACTTTCTGTCTAAGCTGCGCATGTTTGGGGGAGCTGTGCTGCAAGTAGATATGGTGTAGATTTGTTGGGGTGGATAAGTCGGACTATACTGTAAAGATACATTAATATACAAAAAACATAAACAATACTTTAATATACAAAAATAGAAACAAAAAAAATTGAATAACCAAAATAGATGAGAAAAATACACTAAATGGCTTGATAGAAGACAATGAAGTACCCCAAGTGATACACACTGGACAAAAACCAATATCAACATTTCATCCAATACAGGAACAAGGACCTTATATCATGGTCTTATTATTATTATTATTATTGTGGATTTATATAGCGCTAACATCTTCCGTAGCGCTTTACAATTACATGTATACATGCACACCAGGCCCTGCCCCGAAGAGCTTACAATCTAAGCATATGACACATACAACCTATCAGTATGTCTTTATGATTGTGGGGGAAACCGGAGTACCCAGAGGAAACACGCAAGCACGTGGGAGAACATACAACTCCTTGCAGATGTGTCCAAGGGTGGAATTGAACTCAGACCAGTCATTGCAAGCATCAGTGCTAACCACTGAGTCCACCGCTGCCCGTAGCCACGTGGAAAGAATCTTCCACTTGCTACAAGACTCGCTGCATCTTGTATGTAAAACATTGGACCCCCTGGATAACGTGAAAACTCAGTAAACCTCCCCTTCTAGATCTCACTATACCAAACTGAATCTGAAATCCTCTACAAAAATGGACGGTATGCAAGAAGCAGACCTTCCACCATAACTAAAAGAGTTGAACGGAGAACGAATAAAAATACGAGGCATGTCTTTTCTTTTGATCATGATTGTTTACCATATTTTATTTTAAAGGGGAACTGTGGTCCAAAAAATTACTTTAGGTAAATTGATAGGAATTGCTATCCTGAGAATTTTTGCAATTTATTTTCATGTTTATTTTGATAGGTTTGAAAATATTTACATTTTTGTGTGTGATATGGCAGCACCATTACTAAAAACACAAGAAAAGAAGGGTACCACACACAGGATTGCAGGCTATTACAACCCTTTATTTAAGATAGACTGGGTGTATAATGTGAAAACAAATTAAAAACACTTAAAAAATACAATATATATATACACAAATAAATAGCACTAGCTCCCTGACTCATAAACAAAGTGCCTAGTGCAGCCCTCCATCACTGAAAACACAAGTTAGATAGATGTTAGAACTCCAAATTAGAATACCATACACTTATCTGTTCAGGTAACAGTCAGGTCATAGTTGTCGGTCAGTGTAAAGGATTCAGGGACAAAAGGGCTCGACCAGGGAGCTAGGTTGATGACCCAAGAGACGCCGGAACGCGTTTCGCCCTGTGCAAGGGCTTTCTCAACTGCATGCTGGCACGCTGTTACCTGAACAGATAAGTGTATGGTATTCTAATTTGGAGTTCTACATGCTATTACTATTACTTGTTTTTCAGTGATGGAGGGCTGCACTAGGCACTTTGTATTTAATAGTCAAGGGAGCTAGTGCTATTTATTTGTGTATAATTGTATTTTTTAAGTGTTTTTATTCGTTTTCACATTATACCAGTCTATCTCTAATAAGGGTTGTATATAGCCTGCATATCCTGTGTGCGGTACCTTCTTTTTTCTTTGTTTTTTAGTATATGTGTTTGATCCTGGCACCTGCACCTGAACTGAGCATAATCTATATACATGATTGGTCCTGTGCCTCAACATTCTCTATAGTTACCTTTGATATGGCAGCAGCATCACCAGGTCCCCTGCACTTCCTGCTTCCTGCTCTGAAACCATGTCAGTCAATCTGCCCTGTGTCTCCTCCTCCCCTTTGCAGCCCCCTGGTCCCTCCCATAGGTCAATTCCTGTCTGCGCTTTTTCTTCAATTCAATGACTTGTACAAGAATCTGTGGCAATTATGTATCCTGGAAAATCCCAATTAGCATATCACAGCACGGTGTTAGAGGTGTGATTAGATAGTGGCTAAGAGTGTGTATAAGGAACGCCCAGGTGTAAGGTGTTAAAACAGCATTGTACATGGCAGACAGTTGGTGTCGAACCCCCCACCTCTATTTAGGCTTGGTTTCTTTATTTTTCACATAAATGGCCTCCTTAACACCTCTCTTGAACCAGTCACGTTCCTTCGCCAGTATGTTAACATTACAATCTTCAAAGGTATGTCCTTTATCCTTAAGATGATACACGGCTGAGTCCTGACCCGAGGAATTGGCTCTTCTGTGCTGGGCCATACGTTGATGCAGTTGCTGTTTGGTCTCCCCCACATACAAATCAGAGCATTCTTCACTGCACTGCACTGCATATATGATGTCGCTTTTCTTGTGTTTTGGTATTGTGTCTTTCGGATGTACCCAATTGCTGCCTCAGTGTGTTGTTCGGTTTAAAGCAGACAGGGATACGATTTTTTTGAAAATTCTTCTTAATTTCTCGGAGACCCCTGCTACATATGGGATGACCATGTTCTTCCTCCTGTCTTGCTTTTTCCCTTCACTGTTGGTACTCGTGTTCTTTTCTTTCCTTCTACTTCTTTTGACAAAGGCCCAGTCTGGATATCCACAAGTTTTAAGGGCTCCTCTGAGATGTTTCATTTCTTATTCTTTAGCCTTCGCCTCTGTGCTAGTGGGGATGTTCTCGGCTCTGTGTTGCAGGGTTCTGATGACCCCCAGCTTGTGATCTAAAGGGTGGTGGGAGTCAAACATCAAATACTGATCTGTGTGTGTTGGTTTTCTGTAAACCTCTACTTCCAGTTTACCATTTTCCTTAACTTCTACCAGCAGTCCAAGAAGCCAGTTTTGTTGTTTTGTACCTCTTCCCTTGTGAATTTAATGTTTTTGGTCCACCGCATTAATGTGTTCTGTGAAAGCTTGTACTTCCTTCTGGTGGATTTTAACCCAGGTGTCATCAACATATCTGAACCAGTGGCTGGGTGCTAACCCTTAAAGGTATTAAGCGCCTGTGTTTCTACCTCCTCCATGTAAAGGTTGGCCACAATAGGTGAAACTGGAGATCCCATAGCACATCCATGTTTTTGCTTATAGAACTTATCCCTGTATTTGAAATAGGTGGTTATTCAGCACATTCCAGTAAGGAACACACCTGTTCTGGGTTGAGATCAGTTCTTGCTTGTAAGAGTGCTGTCTTGGCCCAACCGTTTTCTCACCATGTCAACAGCCTCCTTGGTGGGTATACAAGTGAAGAGAGATGTCACATCATAGGACACCATAGTTTCTTCTGCACCGAGTACTATATCTTCAATCTTGTTGGTGAAATCCTGAGAGTTCTGGATGTGATGCTTAGAACTTCCCACCAAAGGTCCTAAGATGTTAGCTAGATATTTTGCCACCTTGTATGTTACCGAGTTGATGCTGCTGACTATAGGTCTTAGTGAGGCCATCATGCATTGTCTCACTTTGTGGCTTTTCGCTTCCACGTCCGCGTGTGTAACCACACATATGGCATACCGTTTGATTCAGGACATTTGGGAGATTGATATTTAGTAACTTTTTTTTACATTCCATGAGGTTTTGGCATGATTTTTACCTTTTGTAGTTGTTTTTTGTTCATTTTTTCAGAAAAGTGCGAACTTCTACGAAGAACTGCGCCCACAACATTGATGGTATGAATGAACAAACTACAGTGCTACATAGCTGAAGGTGTGTAGATTTCAGGAATATATAGTTTGTGGGGGTATTTCTGAGTTATCAGGGTTTTAGTGGAAAAAACTGCAGACTGTTCAAATTTGGAGTTGGCTAAATATTTCGCTGTTTCTGACCATCATGCATTGTCTCACTTTGTGGCTTTTTCGCTTCCACGTCCGCGTGTGAACCACACATATGGCATACCGTTTGATTCAGGACATTTGGGAGATTGATATTTAGTAACTTTTTTTACATTCCATGAGGTTTTGGCATGATTTTTACCTTTTGAAGTTGTTTTTTTTTGTTCATTTTTTCAGAAAAGTGCGAATTTCTACGAAGAACTATGCGCCCACACCATTGATGGTATGAATGAACAAACTACAGTGCTACATAGCTGAAGGTGTGTAGATTTCAGGAATATATAGTTTGTGGGGGGTATTTCTGAGTTATCAGGGTGTTTAGTGGAAAAAACTGCAGACTGTTCAAATTTGGAGTTGGCTAAATATTTTCGCTGTTTCTGACCATCATGCATTGTCTCACTTTGTGGCTTTTTCGCTTCCACGTCGCGGGTGTAACCACACATATGGCATACCGTTTGATTCAGGACATTTGGGAGATTGATATTTAGTAACTTTTTTTTACATTCCATGAGGTTTTGGCATGATTTTTACCTTTTTGAATGTTGTTTGATGTTCATTTTTTTTTGAAAATCTGGTAAAAGTGCAAACTTCTACGAAGAGCTGCGCCCACACCATTGATAATATGAATGAACAAACTACAGCGTTACATAGCTGAAGGTGTGTAGATTTCAGGAATATATAGTTTGTGGGGGGTATTTCTGAGTTGGGGGGGTGTTTTGTGGAAAACTGCAGACTGTTCAATATAAAACTGGCAAATTTTTTTTGCTGCTACTGACATTTGGCACTGGTCACGCTCTGGGTTAGTTTGGTAGCCATGTCTCTGGTACACCCATGAATGTGGCATACCGTTTTATTCGGGAGGGTTAGGCTTTCATATTTGAGATGCGTTTGAACTTTCCTCCCACAGTTTTTAGCTGAATTCGCATTTGATTTTGTCTCTGTTTTTACAGTTGAGGAAAAAAAGGAAAATGTGAGAAAATAACTTACAATTGGACGAAGAGCTGCGCTCGGTAATTTGCATTTTGATCGAAATTACCTCACTCGGAAAATCCTGCGGGTGTGTAGTTTCTAAAAATATCTCACTTGTGGGGATATTTTAGTTAATTTGGTAGATATTCTATGTTAACTGTCAGTAGTGGTTATACATTACAATCTCACTTGTGGGGATATTATAGATAATTTGGTAGATATTCTATGTTAACTGTCAGTAGTGGTTATACATTTTAATTTGGTGTAATATTCTTGAAGGTGCAGTTTTAGTTTGCGGGGGTCTCCTGTACAGGAAAAGTGGGGTACCTACATATATCTGGTATCGTTGTACTCGGGAGTATCTGAGCTTTTAGAAACAGTGAGATTTTTGTGTGTAACCTTAAGATAACTATAAGTAAAAATGGGAAAAATCCATGAAAATTTGCAAATTTTTCATTTTTTTTTTACATATTTTACCCATAATTCCAGTAAAATTTCCAGAAAAGTTACAAAATTTTATTACCATGTTAAAGTAGACTTTGTGCTGAAAAAAACAATGTATAATATTCCTGATTTACTGCAAGGTTTCCTACTGTAAAATTAGTCTAAAGCGATTGAGGGCAAAATCCTGAAAATTCTTCTGGCAGTTAATGCAAAAAAAAATGAAAATCTCCTGGCAGTGAAAGGGTTAAAAGCTAACTTCTGATTGTTTGGGGCAAAATTAGCACCATTTTTAACGATAAAAACTTTTATTGAATAACCCTGTAAGTCATGTAGGAATGGAACTCTTTTATGTTAGAATTAAGTCATTAAGGGTATAATTTAGAAGTGTAATAATTGAATTGAATAATAATAATTGAATACTCATTTTAAAGCAGTCCACTTCTGTTCAGTTTAAAATTAGCTTTCCGAAATGCAGTGCAGTTTCCTATTTTCATCACTAGCATTTAGTGCCTTTTAACAAACATTTACAATTAATTTACCCACCCTCCTCCATGCACAGCTCTACCCATATTGCTTCATCCTTATCATTTACCCACAGTTATTTCATCTTTTAAATTTGTCATTAACACTTATTTAACATTACAACTTGTTTTTCTATCATGTCTTAGCAAGGAGTAACCTAAATTAACTGCCCAGTCATAAGAATCGTTTAGCCCTGTTTCTGCCTCATTTTTCCTCTATGACAACCCCTCTTGTTCTCCAGTTATCTATATTTATGCTCTATTTCTTAGTACACAATCTACCCAATGATATCCACAGTACCCCCTCCCTTGTATTAAGGATGCTGGGTGCTCAAGGGACAAGTCTGCTCTGTACATGCTAATTCTGAACCATTCTCCCCCACCTAAAAAGGCAAATCTACTGGGCTGCTAAAACCCAACAACTATTTTTTGCATTTCATTTGGATTTTTCAATGCACTTTTTATGTAGTCTCCCAGCTTGGTCCTACATTGGTGTTTGTTTTTTACCCCTCTGACAAATTAATATTCCTGTTTCCACAATCCTGCTGTTTAAGCAGCATCTGTATGTTATACAAAAACATTTTTAATTTTTTTTATTGGGATTGTTATTTGATTCCTTAGTGGATTATTCTTCTTGTGTTTGCCCAAGTAATTCATCTATAGAGTAGCATGTCTTAAAGTGAGTTATTCCTCAGATTTTTAATATGTATTCTGTACACTTTACGAGAAACAAGAGGAACAGTTTATTGTAACTTTCTGTGCAATTTAAATTTTCACATTATTCATTTTCTTAGTGTCAGTTACCAGAATTTAAAACTGCTAATGGATTTTCGATTTGCCATTGAACAAACCAATAAGGATCCAGAACTGTTGCCCAACCTGACTCTGGGATACCATATATACGATTCCTGTGGGGATCAACAGAAAGCTGTAAAGAGCGTGTTCCAGATATTATCCGGGACTAGGGAACCAGTTCCCAATTACTCCTGTGTGGGAGAGAGAAACATTGCTGGATTTATTGGGGATCTGGTATCAGAGACCACAGTACCCATAGCTCACATTCTAAACCTGTATGGCTACACCCAGGTAAGCCAAATGTCTCTTTATTCTATAGATAGTTTTGACTTTCTGTCTAAGCTGCGCATGTTTGGGGGAGCTGTGCTGCAAGTAGATATGGTGTAGATTTGTTGGGGTGGATAAGTCGGACTATACTGTATAGATACTGTACATTAATATAAAAAACACATAAAAGATACTTTATACAAAAACAGAAAAGTGAGAAAAATCTAAATACACTAAATAGCTCGACAATGAAGTACCCCAAGTGATACACACTGGAAAAAACCAATATCAACATTTCATCCAATACAGGAACAAGGAAGTTATATCATGGTATATAGAAACACAGTATTTAAGGAAATAAAAAGGTAAAGTATACTAATAAAAGACAACACAATCTCACAAAAAATGAATAGGTAGTGCTGAGAAACATTCAACAAAATAAAGACATTACACTCACACCAGCGGACAAGGGAGGGGGATTGGTCATACTTAAAGGGCATGTCCACACCCAAAACTACTAAATTTAACCCACTACTGGCCCCACTGTAGTATGTTAAAAAACTTTACCTTACATCTGTACTCCTTATGGTTCTCCTCCAGTGCCTGTTCAAAGTTGAAACAAGTGAAGAGTAGGAGGTGTCAGTGAGTCATCCGGTCCCTGCTGCTTCCTTGTCCTCTGAGAGGTTCCTGGCATGCACAGGGGAATGAAGTTCTGTAAGTATCATTCTGGGGCTTTTTTTTTTTTTACAAAACTAAATTGGCGGCTGGGGGTGAGATGAGATTCCCTATACACAGTATAAAGTTTATTTTAGGGGTTGAGCTATCTTTTAACATGGAATATTATGTGAATAGGATCATCAAAAGAATAGAAATTTACTGATAGAGACAGCTTTTAAGATAGGGGTCCTAAATAAAAATGAGAGACTATAAAAACAAAAGATGATAGTACCGGTATTCCATATTTCTATCACAATAGCAGCTACAAATAGGATGACAGCCCTGCTCTCCCAATACATAGATTGTTAATTACAACCATCAGGACTCAAATCATACAAAAAAGTCTCACAACATTGCATGAAGTTATTAAAAGGTGCACTATGGATGATGTTGGCACTATATAAATCAATAATAATAATAATAATGACAATAATAATAATAATAATAATAATGACAATAATAATAATAATAATAATGTGGGCCACAATAGATGTAGAGACTTTATACACAAATTTGGCTTAGCAACAGTACAATATACATTGGATAGGATCAATGCAAAAACAATTAATTGTGGAAGGTGTTAAATTCATGTTAGATCATAATGTATTTTCATTTAAAGGGGATTATCTTCCTCCAAATTAAAGGCGCAGCAATGGTGCGTCATTTCCACCTACATATGAAAATATTTGATAAATATGTGTGGACCAGTGTTTTATGGTCTCGTTATAGAAAACCTTATAATTACATGGGGAAAAGATACCAATGAACTTAGTAAATGTCTGAAGAACCTTAACCAGAGTAAACGTTCACATATAAGATACACCATGAAGCAGCTTTTTTTCTAGATTTAAGACTATGGGGGAGAATGGGACAATACAAACCTGTACATGTTTTTAAAAAGTATTCTAGGCTATCTAGACTATAGTAGCTTCCACAAAAAAATTGGATGAATTGTATTCCTAAAGGACAAATCAAATCAATCAAAACTCTGGAAATTTATTTTTACGAAACAGCAGTAAAACGTGTGAATAAAGATAAAAAGAAAGAAAAAAGAGACTAAAAATGATGGCCAAATGGTAAGGATTATGGCAAGATATAGCCCAGTTTACACAAAAATGAAGTGCATCAAAACATTGTCACCTCTTGGAAGTGGAGCCTTTTACAGCAGAAATAGGTTTAACACGACCAATTATTTCAGCCAAGAAAGGTCAATAATTACAAATTCTAATAGAGAAAATGGTATATTTCAACAAAAATGAACGTATAAATCCCCACATTAAAGAGGGTACTATCCATATAAGGAAAAAAATGTGGAAGTTCTGAATACATAACCCCAGGTTATAGTGAATTTACAAAGGTAAAAAAGTCACTATAAAAAAATGTATAAATTGTAATTTTAAAATATTGTATATATGCCTTAATATGCCCATGTACAAACTTTGTAAACCATTAAAATCTACAGATAATGTACAATTGTTGCAGTGGGATCTAGATAGATTGTCACATTGGGCTGCTAAGTGGCAGATGAGATTCAATGTTGAGAAATGTAAGGTGATGCATTTTGGACTTAAAAATCCTTGTGCTACTTATACTATAAATGGCTCTGTGTTAAGTGAATCCCTATTGCAAAGGGATCTTGGAGTTTTGGTGGATAACAAACTTAAAGGTAGCAAGCCGTGCCAGGCGGCAACAGCCAGAGCCAGCATGGTATTGTCTTGTATAAAGAGAGGTATGGATTCAAGGGAGGAAAATGTTATTCTCCCTCTTTACAAAGCATTGGTAAGGCCTCATTTGGAATATGCAGTTTTTTGAATCCTGGATACATTACAATTATGTACGCTGGAGAAAAGGCGATTGCGTGGGGAATATGATTACTATGTATAAATACATATGTTCACCAATAGAACATTTTTAACAAGTTTAGTCTTTAATTTCAAAAGGGTTTTTCACCGGGAGAATGGTAAAACTATGGAACTGTCTTCCATTGGACGTGTTGATGGCAGGTTCATTGAAGATTTAAAAAAAAAAAAGCTGGATGAATTTCTAAATACAAGGAATGTTGCAGGTTACTGGTATTGATACATAAAGTGGAGTTGATTCAGGAATATTTTCGATTGTCACTTGAAGTCAGAAAAAAAAAAAGTTTTCCCCCTTCAAAATTCTGGTGGGGTTTTTTTTTTGCCTTTCTCTGCATCAACAGTTAGGAAGGAAATGTGGATATTGCCAGGAAAGGACTGGGACCTTTTGGTCTTGGGGCAAATACAACTTAGTGGCCCTTTCAAGGTAGATTGCAAAATATTTGATCACACCCACTTTAAGTTATGCCCATTTTTAAGACTACTATTTTTATTTTCCATGGTTGCTTGCAACATTTCCAGGTGTATGATGTGGTTAAGATAACCGAACATTACATTTGAGGGTTACTGAACGACACTTTCGGGGGTTATTAAAATCGACCGCTACATTCGAAGGTTACCGAACTATACTTTCGAGAGTTACCGAAATCGAAGGCTACATTCAAGGGTCGAGAGTTACCGAAATCGAAGGCTACATTCGAGGGTTACTGAAATTGTCCGCTACATTCGAGGGTTACCGAACTATACTTTTGAGGGTTACCGAAATCGAATGCTACATTCGAGGGTTACCGAAATCAAAGGCTACATTCGAGTGTTACTGAAATCATGGGCTATATTCGAGGGTTACCAAACTATACTTTCGAGGGTTATCAAAATCGACCGCTTCATTCGAGGGTTACCGAAATCGAACAATATAATTGAGGATTACTGAATTCTAACATTATATTTGAGGGTTACTGATTCGAGAATTCGAGAATTCGATAATTATCAAACATTTTCAAGAATTATTGAAAATAAGTCTGCAAGTTCAGAAAACCCGAACTGGTTCGAAGTTCGGATAGTTTGCAGAGAGTTCAAATAGTTTGGATCCGGAGAGCTGACTAACACTGGCTAATGATCTGGAGGATGGAGGACTGACTAATGCTGGCTAATAAACCAGAGAGCTGACTAATAATAAATACAATCATATCCCTGAGACCCCCATATATTGCTCTGCTCTCAGCATCATTTAATGTGCTGCCAGACAGTCAGTAAGTAATCTGTTTTAAACACTGCTGTGCTGCTTCCATTAATCTTACAGTCTGGGCAGGAGTCTTGGCAGAGCCAAGAGAACAATTTATGTAGTCTCAAAGATAAGCACATACTACCCCCCCTGCCAATCATCTTTTAGCATGTGAGCCAAGGCAGGCAGCACAAAGTTAAGCTTTAAACTGAGGCAGTGTATCCAAAACCTCATAACTGACCTCCCATTCAGCAGAGGAGGATTCTTCTGTTCCTTGCCCATGTTAGTGCTAGAGGCAGCGCCATCTTCAGGGGGGGTACTCCAATATGTGGCCCAGACTTGGAAGGGGCCCAGAGAGTGAGGAAAAGGCAAAAAAAACATTTTTTATTACCTGCAATACTGCGTTTCAACCACTAGGTTTAAACACAGAAGTTCCGTTCCCAGAAAAAGAGAAAGGGGGCATGATCTCCTGGGAGTTACTTATGTCTGGCGCCTTGCCCCTGGCATACAGCAGTGGTTTAGTTACTAAGTGGCTTTACTCTCTATTGGGGCAGTTTATATATACTGGGCAATGTGTGTACTGGACATTGGGGACATTTTATATAATATACTGGGTAATGTGTGTAATGGACATTGGGGACATTTTATAAAATATACTGGGCAATGTGTGTACTGGACATTGGGACATTTTATATAATATACTGGGTAATGTGTGTACTGGACATTGGGGCATTTTTATATATACTGGGCATGTGTGTAACTGGACATGGGGCATTTTATATAATATACTGGGTAATGTGTGTACTGGACATTGGGGACATTTTATATAATATACTGGGTAATGTGTGTACTGGACATTGGGGACTGTGCATTTATAAATATATACTGGGCAATGTGTGTACTGGACTTGGGGCATTATATAATATACTGGGAATGTGTGTACTGGACATTGGGGCATTTTATAAAATATACTGGGCAATGTGTGTACTGGACATTGGTGCAGTTTATATAATATATTGGGCAATGTGTGTACTGGACATTGGGGCATTTTATAAAATATACTGGGCAATATGTGTACTGGACATCGGGACATTTTATAAAATATACTGGGTAATGTGTGTACTGGACATTGGGGGCATTTTATATAATATACTGGGCAATGTGTGTACTGGACATTGGTGCAGTTTATATATACTGGGCAATGTGTGTACTGGACATTGGGGTATTTTATATAATATATTGGGCAATGTGTTTACTGGACATTGGTGCAATTTATATATACTGGGCAATGTGTGTACTGGACATTGGGGCATTTTATCTAATATATTGGGCAATGTGTGTACTGGACATTGGTGCAGTTTATATAATATACTGGATAATGTGTGTACTGGACATTGGGGCATTTTATAAAATATACTGGGCAATGTGTGTACTGGACATTGGTGCAGTTTATATAATATATTGGGCAATGTGTGTACTGGACATTGGGGCATTTTATAAAATATACTGGGCAATTGTGTAACCACAATATGGCATACCGTTGATTCAGGACATTTGGGGAGCCCGAGATTGATATTAGTAACTTTTGTACATTCCATGAGGTTTTGGCATGATTTTTTACCTGTTGTAGTTGTTTTTGGTGCATTTTTCAGAAAAGTCGCGGAACTTAACGAGGAAACTGCAGCCCAAACATTGATGGTATGAATGAACAAAACTACAGGCTTACATAGCTGAAGGTGTGTAGATTTCAGGAATAATAGTTTGTGGGGGGGTATTTCTGAGTTATAAGGGTGTGGTAGTGGAAAAAAAAACTGGCAAGACTGTTCCAAATGTGGAGTTGGCTAAAAGATTGTTAGAGGTTCTGAGAAAGCATGCAGGTCTCAATGTGTGGCTTTTCGACTTGAGAAAGGCCCAAAGGGGGGGAAAAAACAGGCACCCAAAAATCCAGCAACACCACAAACCCACACAACAAAAAACCCCACCAAAACAACGCCCCCCCCAAAAAACCAACCAAACCCACACACAGACCCACCAAACACAACTAACCAACAACACCCCCCACAACACACTCTTCCAACGACAAACCCAACCAATGAGCAACACCCCACAAAACAACCAAACCAAAACGAAAAAATACACAAGCACACAAAAAGAAAAAAAAGAAAACAAACCAACACCAAATAAACCAAAAAAAATACAAAAGCCACCAACCCACCCACGAAAACCCCCAACCAACCCCAACAAACAACACACACCCACACCTCACACAAACGGCGACGAAACAAAAAAAAAAAAAACAAAGAACAACACAACCCAGAAAAACCAAAAACACACAAAAAACTAGCAACCAACAAACCAACAAAACACAACACAACACCCCGACCACAACAACACGAAAACCACACCCACAAAGAACACCGCACAAAAAAACAAAAGAATAAAGACACACCAAAAAAAATCCCCCGCAACCACCCAACTACCCATACACCGCACCCCCCCCCCCCCCCCCCCCCCCCCCCCCCCCCCCCCCCCCCTCCCCCTCCCCCCCCCCCCCCCCCCCCCCCCCCCCCCCCCCTCCCCCCCCCCCCCCCCCCTCCCCCCCCCCCCCCCCCCCCCCCCCCCCCCCCCCCCCCCCCCCCCCCCCCCCCCCCCCCCCCCCCCCCCCCCCCCCCCCCCCCCCCCCCCCCCCCCCCCCCCCCGCCGCCCCCCCCCCTTCCCCCCCCCCCCCCCCCCCCCCCCCCCCCCCCCCCCCCCCCCCCACCCCCCCCCCCCCTTCCCATGGCATACCGTTTGATTCAGGAAATTTGGGAGATGATATTAGTAATTTTTTTTACCCATTCCATGAGGTTTTGGCATGATTTTTTACCTTTGAAGTTTTTTTTGTTCTTTTTTCAGAAAAGTGCGAATTTCTACGAAGAACTGCTGCGCCCACACCATGATGGTGAGATACAACACTACGAGCTTTGCTACATAGCTGAAGGGTGTGTAGATTGCAGGAATATATGTTGTGGGGGGTATTTCTGAGTTATCACGGGTTTGTTTAGTGGAACAAACTGACAGACTGTTTCAAATTTGGAGGTTGGCTAAATATTTTCGCTGTTTCTGAGACACTCAGTGCATTGTCCCCACTGTGGCTTTTTCGTTCACGTCCGCGGTGTAACCACACATAATGGCATCCGTTTTGATCAGGACATTTGGGAGATTGATATTTAGTAACTTTTTTTTACATTCCATGATGTTTTGGCATGATATTTTACTTTTTGAATGTTGTTTGATGTTCATTTTTTTTTGAAAATCTGGTAAAAGTGCAAACTTCTACGAAGAGCTGCGCCCACACCATGTAATATGACATGAACAAACTACAGCGTTACATAGCTGAAGGTGTTTGTAGATTTCAGGAATATATAGTTTGTGGGGGTATTTCTGAGTTGGGGGTGGTTGTTTTGTGGAAAAACTGCAGACTGTTCAAATACAAACACTGGCAAATTTTTTTTTGTCTGCTACTGACATTTGGCACTGGTCACGCTCTGGGTTAGTTGGTAGCCATGTCTCTGGGTACACCCATGAATGTGGCATACCGTTTTATTCGGGAGGGTTGGCTTTTATTTGAGATGCGTTTGAACTTTCCTACCACAGTTTTTAGCTGAAATTCGCATTTGATTTTGTCTCTTGTTTTTTACAGTTGAGGAAAAAAAGGAAAATGTGAGAAATAACTTACAATTGGACGAAGAGCTGCGCTCGGGTAGTATTGCTTTTGATCGAAACTTACCTCACTCGGAAAATACCTGCGGGTGTGTAGTTTCTAAAAATATCTCACTTGTGGGGATATTTTAGTTAATTTGGTAGATATTCTATGTTAACTGTCGTAGTGGGTATACATTACAATCTCACTTGTGGGGATATTATAGATACTTTGGTAGATATTCTATGTTAACTGTCAGTGTGGTTATACATTTTAATTTGGTGTAATTTCTGAGGTGCAGTTTGGTTTGCGGGGGTCTCCTGTACAGGAAAGGTGGGGTACCTCATATATCTGGTATCGTTGTACTCGGGAGTATCTGAGCTTTTAGAACAGTGAGATTTTTGGTGTTAACCTTAAGATAACTATAGTAAAAATGGGAAAAAAATCCTGAAAATTTTGCAAATTTTTCATTTTTTTTTTACATATTTTACCCATAATTCCGACAAAATTTCAGAAAGTTACAAAATTTTATACCATGTTAAGTAGACTTTGTGCGAAAAAAACAATGTATAATATTCCTGATTTACTGCAAGTTTCTACCTGTAAAATTAGTTCTAAAGCGATGAGGGCAAAATCCTGAAATTCTTCTGGCAGTTATGCAAAAAAAAATGAAAATCTCCTGGCAGTGAAAGGGGAAAGCTAACTTCTGATTGTTTGGGGCAAAATTAGCACATTTTTAACGAAAAAACTTTTATTGAATAACCCTGTAAGTCATGGTGGAATGGAACTCTTTTATGTTAGAATAAGTATTAAGGGTATAATTTAGAAGTGTAATATTGAATTGAATAATAAATTGAATACTCATTTAAAGCAGTCCACTTGTTCAGTTTAAATTAGCTTTCCGAAATGCAGTGCAGTTTCCTATTTTCATCACTAGCCATTTAGTGCCTTTTAAACAAACATTACAATTAATTTACCCACCTCCTCCATGCACAGCTCTACCCATATTGCTTCATCCTTATCATTTACCCCACAGTTTATTTCATCTTTAAATTTGTCATTAACACTTATTTAACACTTACAACTTGTTTTTCTATCATGTCTAGCAAGGAGTAACTAAATTAACTGCCCAGTCATAAGAATCGTTTAGCCTGTTTTGCCTCTTTTTCCTCTATGACAACCCCTCTTGTTTCTCCAGTTTATCTATATTTATGCTCTATTTCTAGTACACAATCTACCCAATGATATCCACAGTTACCCCCTCCCTTGTATTAAGGATGCTGGGTGCTCAGGGACAGTCTGCTCTGTACATGCTAATTCTGAACCATTCTCCCCCACCTAAAAGGCAAATCTACTGGCTGCTAAAACCCAACAAACTATTTTTTGCATTCTTTGGATTTTTCAATGCACTTTTTATGTAGTCTCCCGCTTGGTCCTCACATTGGTGTTTGTTTTTCCCCTGCTGACAATTAATATTCTGTTTCCACAATCCTGGCTGTTTTAAGCAGCATCTGTATGTTATACAAAACATTTTAATCTTTTTTTATTGGGATTGTTATTTGATTCCTTAGTGGATTATTCTTCTTGTGTTTGCCCAAGTAATTCATCTATAGAGTAGCATGTCTTAAAGTGAGTTATTCCTCAGATTTTTAATATGTATTCTGTACACTTTACCGAGAAACAAGAGAACAGTTTATTGTAACTTTTGTTGGCAATTTAATTTTCACATTATTCATTTTCTTAGTGTCAGTTACCAGAATTTAAAACTGCTAATGGATTTCGATTTGCCATGAACAAACCAATAAGGATCAGACTGTTGCCCAACCTGACTCTGGGAGTACCATTATACGATTCCTGTGGGGATCAACAGAAAGCTGTAAGAGCGTGTTCCAGATTACGGGACTAGGGAACAGTTCCCAATTACTTTCCTGTGTGGGAGAGAGAACACATTGCTGGATTTATGTGGGATCTGGTATCAGAGACCACAGTACCCATAGCTCACACCTTCTAAACCTGTATGGCTACACCCGGTAAGCCAAATGTCTCTTTATTCTATAGATAGTTTTGATTTCTGTCAAGCTGCGCATGTTTGTGGGGAGCGTGCTGCAAGTAGATATGGTGTAATTTGTTGGGGTGGATAGTCGGACTATACTGTAAAGATATTAATATACAAAAAACATAAACAATACTTAAATACAAAAATGAAACAAAAAAAATTGAATAACAAAATAGATAGAAAAATACACTAATGGCTTGATAGAAGACATGAAGTACCCCAAGTGATCCACACTGGACAAAAACCAATATCAACATTTCATCCAATACAGGAACAGGACCTCTATATCATGGTCTTATTATTTTATTATTTTGGATTTATATAGCGCTAACATCTTCCGTAGCGCTTTACATTACATGTATACATGACACCAGGCCCTGCCCCGAAGAGCTACCAATACTAAGCATATGACACATACAACCTTCAGTATGTCCTTATGATTGGGGGGAAACCGGAGTACCCGAGGAACACGCAAGCACGGGGTGGAGAACAACAAACTCCTTGCAGATGTGTCCAAGGGTGGAATTGAACTCAGGACCTCAGCATTGCAAAGCATCAGTGCTAACCACTGAGCCACCGTGCTGCCCTGTAGCACGTGGAAAGAATCTTCCACGTGCTACAAGACTCGCTGCATCTGTATGTAATAAAATGGACCCCCTGGATAAACAGTGAAAACTCAGTAAACCTCCCCTTCTAGATCTCACTATACCAAACTGAATCTGAAATCCTCTACAAAAAATGGACGGTATGCAAGAAGCAGACCTTCCACCATAACTAAAAGAGTTGAACGGAGAACGAATAAAAATACGAGGCATGTCTTTTCTTTTGATCATGATTGTTTTACCATATTTTATTTTAAAGGGGAACTGTGGTCCAAAAAATTACTTTAGGTAAATTGATAGGAATTGCTATCCTGAGAATTTTTGCAATTTATTTTCATGTTTATTTTGAATAGGTTTGAAAATATTTACATTTTTGTGTGTGATATGGCAGCAGCACATATACTAAAAAACAAAGAAAAAAGAAGGTACCACACACAGGATATGCAGGCTATATACAACCCTTTATTTAGAGATAGACTGGGGTATAATGTGAAAACAAATTAAAAACACTTAAAAAATACAATATATATATACACAAATAAATAGCACTAGCTCCCTGACTCATAAATACAAAGTGCCTAGTGCAGCCTCCCATCACTGAAAAACAAGTAATAGTAATAGCATGTAGAACTCCAAATTAGAATACCATACACTTATCTGTTCAGGTAACAGTCAGGTCATAGTTGTCGGTCAGTGTAAAGGATTCAGGACAAAAGGGCTCGACCAGGGAGCTAGGTTGATGACCCAGAGACGCGGAACGCGTTCGCCCTGTGCAAGGCTTTTCACTGCATGCTGGCACGCGTTCCGAAAGATAAGTGTATGGTTTCTTAATTTGGAGTTCTACATGCTATTACTATTACTTGATTTTCAGTGTGGAGGCTGACTAGGCACTTTGTATTGTTATAGTCAGGGAGCTAGTGCTATTTATTTGTGTATATTATTGTATTTTTAAGTGTTTAATTGTTTTTCACATTATACCCCAGTCTATCCTAAATAAAGGGTTGTATAAGCCTGCATATCCTGTGTGCGGTACCTTTTTTTCTTTGTTTTTTAGTATAATGTGTGATCCTGGCACCTTGCACCTGAATGACATAACTCTATATAAATGAGTGGTCCTGTGCCTCAACATTCTCTATAGTTAACCTTTGATATGGCAGCAGCATCACCAGGTCCCCTGCACTTCCTGCTTCTGCTCTGAAACCATGTCAGTCAATCTGCCCTGGTCCTCCTCATCCCTTGCAAGCCCACGGAGATTGATATTTAGTAACTTTTTTTTACATTCCATGAGGTTTTGGCATGATTTTTACCTTTTGTATACCTGTTGTAGTTGTTTTTGGTGCATTTTTCAGAAAAGTCGCGGAACTTAACGAGGAAACTGCAGCCCAAACATTGATGGTATGAATGAACAAAACTACAGGCTTACATAGCTGAAGGTGTGTAGATTTCAGGAATAATAGTTTGTGGGGGGGTATTTCTGAGTTATAAGGGTGTGGTAGTGGAAAAAAAAACTGGCAAGACTGTTCCAAATGTGGAGTTGGCTAAAAGATTGTTAGAGGTTCTGAGAAAGCATGCAGGTCTCAATGTGTGGCTTTTCGACTTGAGAAAGGCCCAAAGGGGGGGAAAAAACAGGCACCCAAAAATCCAGCAACACCACAAACCCACACAACAAAAAACCCCACCAAAACAACGCCCCCCCCAAAAAACCAACCAAACCCACACACAGACCCACCAAACACAACTAACCAACAACACCCCCCACAACACACTCTTCCAACGACAAACCCAACCAATGAGCAACACCCCACAAAACAACCAAACCAAAACGAAAAAATACACAAGCACACAAAAAGAAAAAAAAGAAAACAAACCAACACCAAATAAACCAAAAAAAATACAAAAGCCACCAACCCACCCACGAAAACCCCCAACCAACCCCAACAAACAACACACACCCACACCTCACACAAACGGCGACGAAACAAAAAAAAAAAAAACAAAGAACAACACAACCCAGAAAAACCAAAAACACACAAAAAACTAGCAACCAACAAACCAACAAAACACAACACAACACCCCGACCACAACAACACGAAAACCACACCCACAAAGAACACCGCACAAAAAAACAAAAGAATAAAGACACACCAAAAAAAATCCCCCGCAACCACCCAACTACCCATACACCGCACCCCCCCCCCCCCCCCCCCCCCCCCCCCCCCCCCCCCCCCCCTCCCCCTCCCCCCCCCCCCCCCCCCCCCCCCCCCCCCCCCCTCCCCCCCCCCCCCCCCCCTCCCCCCCCCCCCCCCCCCCCCCCCCCCCCCCCCCCCCCCCCCCCCCCCCCCCCCCCCCCCCCCCCCCCCCCCCCCCCCCCCCCCCCCCCCCCCCCCCCCCCCCCGCCGCCCCCCCCCCTTCCCCCCCCCCCCCCCCCCCCCCCCCCCCCCCCCCCCCCCCCCCCACCCCCCCCCCCCCTTCCCATGGCATACCGTTTGATTCAGGAAATTTGGAGATGATATTTAGTAATTTTTTTTACCATCCATGAGGTTTGGCATGATTTTTTACCTTTTGAAGTTGTTTTTGTTACATTTTTTCAGAAAAGTGCGAATTTCTACGAAGACGCGCCCCACACCATATGGTTGAAGATTACACACTACAGCTTTTGCTACATAGCTGAAGGTGTGTAGATTGTCAGGAATATATAGTTGGGGGGGTATTTCTGAGTTTATCACGGGTTGTTTAAGTGAAAAAAACTGCAGACTGTTTCAAATTTGGATTTGGCTAATATTTGCTGTTTTGAGACTGACCTCAGCATTTGTCTCCACTTGTGCTTTTTCGCTTCACGTCCGCGGCTGTAACACACATTAATGGCATCCGTTTGATCAGGCATTTGAGATGAATGAGATTGATATTTAGTAACGTTTTTTTTACATTCATGATGTTTTGGACATGTATTTTACTTTGGAATTGTTGTTTGATGTGTCATTTTTTTTGAAAATCTGTTAATTGTAAAAGTGCAAACTTCTAACGAGAGCTGCGCCCACACCATGTGATATATGACATGAACAAACTACAGCGTTACCTAGCTGAAGGTGTTTTGTAGATTTCGGAATATATAGTGTTGTGGGGCGGGTATTTCTAGTTGGGGGGCTGTTGTTTTGTGGAAAAATGCAGGACCGTTCAAAATACAAAACTGTCCAAATTTTTTTTTTTGATACTGACATTTGGCACTGGTCATGCTCTGGTTGTTGGTAGCCATGTCTCTGGGTACACCCATGAATGTGGCATACCGTTTATTCGGGGAGGGTTGGCTTCTTTATATTTGAGATGCGTTTTGAAACTTCCTACCACAGTTTTTAGCTGAAATTCGCATTTGATTTTGTTCTCTGTTTTTACAGTGAGGAAAAAAAGGAAAAGTGAGAAAATAACTTACAATTGGACGAAGAGCTGCTGCTCGGGTAGTATTGCTTTTGATCGAAACTTACCTCACTCGGAAAATCCTGCGGGTGTGTAGTTTCTAAAAATATCTCACTTGTGGGATATTTTAGATTTTTAGTTAATTTGGTAGATATTCTATGTTAACTGTCAGTAGTGGTTATACATTACAATCTCACTTGTGGGGATATTATAGATATTTGGTGATATTCTATGTTAACTGTCAGTGTGGTTATAAATTTTAATTTGGTGTAATTTTGAGGTGCAGTTTGGTTTTGCGGGGGTCTCCTGTACAGGAAATGGTGGGGTACCCATATATCTGGTATCGTTGTACTAGGGAGTACTCTGAGCTTTTAGAACAGTGAGATTTTTGGTTTAACCTTAAGATAACTATAAGTATAAAAATGGGAAAAAAATCCATGAAATTTTGCAAATTTTTCATTTTTTTTTTACATATTTTACCCATAATTCCACAAAATTTCAGAAAAGTTACAAAATTTTATACCATGTTAAAGTAGACTTTGTGCTGAAAAAAACAATGTATAATATTCCTGATTTACTGCAAGTTTCTACTGTAAAATTAGTTCTAAAGGCGATGGGGCAAAATCCTGAAATTCTTCTGGCAGTTAATGCAAAAAAAATGAAAATCTCCTGGCAGTGAAAGGGGAAAAGCTAACTTCTGATTGTTTGGGGCAAAATTAGCACATTTTTTAACGAAAAAACTTTTACTTGAAAAACCCTGTAAGTCATGAGTAGAATTGGAACTCTTTTATGTTAGAATTAAGTATGTAAGGGTATAATTTAGAAGTGTAAATTGAATTGAATAATAATATTGAATACTCATTTAAAGCAGTCCACTCTGTTCAGTTTAAATTAGCTTTCCGAAATGCAGTGAGTTTCCTATTTTCATCACTAGCATTTAGTGCCTTTTAAAACAAACATTACAATTAATTTACCCACCTCCTCCATGCACAGCTCTACCCATATTGCTTCATCCTTATCATTTACCCCACAGTTTATTTCATCTTTTAAATTTGTCATTAACACTTATTTAACACTTACAATTGTTTTTCTATCATGTCTAGCAAGGAGTAACTAAATTAACTGCCCAGTCATAAGAATCGTTTAGCCTGTTTTGCCTCATTTTTCCTCTATGACAACCCCTCTTGTTTCTCCAGTTTATCTATATTTATGCTCTATTTCTTAGTACACAATCTACCCAATGATATCCACAGTTACCCCCTCCCTTGTATTAAGGATGCTGGGTGCTCAGGAGACAGCTGCTCTGTACATGCTAATTCTGAACCATTCTCCCCCACCTAAAAAGGCAAATCTACTGGCTGCTTAAAACCCAACAACTATTTTTTTGCATTCTTTGGATTTTTCAATGCACTGTTTATGTAGTCTCCCGCTTGGTCCTCACATTTGAGTGTTTGTTTTTCACCCTGCTGACAATTAATATTCCTGTTTCCACAATCCTGCTGTTTTAAGCAGCATCTGTATGTTATACAAAACATTTTAAATTTTTTTATTGGGATTGTTATTTGATTCCTTAGTGATTATTCTTTTGTGTTTGCCCAAGTAATTCATCTATAGAGTAGATGTCTTAAAGTGAGTTATTCCTCAGATTTTTAATATGTATTCTGTACACTTTACGAGAAACAAGAGAACAGTTTATTGTAACCTTTTTTGGCAATTTAATTTTCACATTATTCATTTTCTTAGTGTCAGTTACCAGAATTTAAAACTGCTAATGGATTTCGATTTGCCATTGAACAAACCAATAAGGATCAGAACTGTTGCCCAACCTGACTCTGGGGTACCATTATACGATTCCTGTGGGGATCAACAGAAAGCTGTAAGAGCGTGTTCCAGTATTAGCGGGACTAGGAACAGTTTCCCAATTACTTCCTGTGTGGGAGAGAGAAACATTGCTGGATTTATTGGGATCTGGTATCAGAGACCACAGTACCCATAGCTCACATTCTAAACCTGTATGGCTACACCCGGTAAGCCAAATGTCTCTTTATTCTATAGATAGTTTTGATTTCTGTCTAAGCTGCGCATGTTTTGGGGAGCGTGCTGCAAGTAGATATGGTGTAATTTGTTGGGGTGGATAAGTCGGACTATACTGTAAAGATACATTAATATACAAAAAACATAAACAATACTTAATATACAAAAATAGAAACAAAAAAAATTGAATAACAAAATAGATGAGAAAAATACACTAATGGCTTGATAGAAGACAATGAAGTACCCCAAGTGATACACACTGGACAAAAACCAATATCAACATTTCATCCAATACAGGAACAGGACCTCTATATCATGGTCTTATATATTTATTATTTTGGATTTATATAGCGCTAACATCTTCCGTAGCGCTTTACAATTACATGTATACATGACACCAGGCCCTGCCCCGAAGAGCTACCAATACTAAGCATATGACACATACAACCTTCAGTATGTCCTTATGATTGGGGGGAAACCGGAGTACCCGAGGAACACGCAAGCACGGGGTGGAGAACAAAAACTCCTTGCAGATGTGTCCAAGGGTGGAATTGAACTCAGGACCCATAACATGCAAAGCATCAGTGCTAACCACTGAGCCACCGCTGCCTGTAGACGTGGAAAGAAATCTTCCACGTGCTACAAGACTCGCTGCATCTTATGTAATAAAATTGGACCCCCTGGATACACAGTGAAAACTCAGTAAACCTCCCCTTCTAGATCTCACGATACCAAACTGAATCTGAAATCCTCTACAAAAAATGGACGGTATGCAAGAAGCGACCTTCCACCATAACTAAAAGAGTTGAACGGAGAACGAATAAAAATACGAGGCATGTTTTCTTGGTTGATCATGATTGTTTTACCATATTTTTTTTAAAGGGGAACTGTGGTCCAAAAAATTACTTAGGTAAATTGATAGGAATTGCTATCCTGAGAATTTTTGCAATTTATTTTCATGTTTATTTTGATAGGTTTGAAAATATTTACATTTTTGTGTGTGATATGGCAGCAGCACATATACTAAAAAACAAAGAAAAGAAGGTACCACACACAGGTATGCAGGCTATATACAACCCTTTATTTAGAGCTGAATGGGGTATAATGTGAAAAAAATTAAAAACACTTAAAAAAATACAATATATAATACACAAATAAATAGCACTAGCTCCCTGACTCATAAATAAAAGTGCCTAGTGCAGCCTCCCATCACTGAAAAACAAGTATAGTAATAGCATGTAGAACTCCAATTAGAATACCATACACTTACTGTTCAGGTAACATCGGTCATAGTTGCGGTCAGTGTAAAGGATTCAGGACAAAAGGGCTCGACCAGGGAGCTAGGTTGATGACCCAGAGACGCGGTACGCGTTCGCCCTGTGCAAGGCTTTTCACTGCATGCTGGCACGCGTTCCGAAAGATAAGTGTATGGTTTCTTAATTTGGAGTTCTACATGCTATTACTATTACTTGTTTTCAGTGTGGAGGCTGACTAGGCACTTTGTATGTTATAGTCAGGGAGCTAGTGCTATTTATTTGTGTATATTATTGTATTTTTAAGTGTTTAATTGTTTTTCACATTATACCCCAGTCTATCCTAAATAAAGGGTTGTATAAGCCTGCATATCCTGTGTGCGGTACCTTTTTTTCTTTGTTTTTTAGTATAATGTGTGATCCTGGCACCTTGCACCTGAATGACATAACTCTATATAAATGAGTGGTCCTGTGCCTCAACATTCTCTATAGTTCACCTTTGATATGGCAGCAGCATCACCAGGTCCCCTGCACTTCCTGCTTCTGCTCTGAAACCATGTCAGTCAATCTGCCCTGGTCTCCTCATCCCTTGCAAGCCCACCCATCATGCATTGTCTCACTTTGTGGCTTTTCGCTTCCACGTCCGCGGGTGTAACCACACATATGGCATACCGTTTGATTCAGGACATTTGGGAGATTGATATTTAGTAACTTTTTTTTACATTCCATGAGGTTTTGGCATGATTTTTACCTTTTTGAATGTTGTTTGATGTTCATTTTTTTTGAAAATCTGGTAAAAGTGCAAACTTCTACGAAGAGCTGCGCCCACACCATTGATAATATGAATGAACAAACTACAGCGTTACATAGCTGAAGGTGTGTAGATTTCAGGAATATATAGTTTGTGGGGGGTATTTCTGAGTTGGGGGGGTGTTTTGTGGAAAAACTGCAGACTGTTCAAATACAAAACTGGCAAATTTTTTTTTGCTGCTACTGACATTTGGCACTGGTCACGCTCTGGGTTAGTTGGTAGCCATGTCTCTGGGTACACCCATGAATGTGGCATACCGTTTTATTCGGGAGGGGTTAGGCTTTCATATTTGAGATGCGTTTGAACTTTCCTCCACAGTTTTTAGCTGAAATTCGCATTTGATTTTGTCTCTGTTTTTACAGTTGAGGAAAAAAAGGAAAATGTGAGAAAATAACTTACAATTGGACGAAGAGCTGCGCTCGGGTATTTGCATTTTGATCGAAACTTACCTCACTCGGAAAATCCTGCGGGTGTGTAGTTTCTAAAAATATCTCACTTGTGGGGATATTTTAGTTAATTTGGTAGATATTCTATGTTAACTGTCAGTAGTGGTTATACATTGGTGTATCTCATGTCTCGTGCACTTCATGATATGATCAAAACTAAACACCCCAGGGACAAACATCATTATAGGGATCAGGTATTTATTGAAGGAGAATAACTATGTGGTCCAAATGAGCCACCAATCTAAAAAAATATATATAGTGAAGTTTAAAGTGTCACTTTACTCACTCAAACAACTTTGTATAATCTGAAAGTAAAATGATGCTACTTACATGTGTGTGTGTGCCTGCTTTGTTAGTGAATTCTCAGAGTTTAGTAACTGCTCTTAACTGCCCCCCATCCATTAGTCACTGCCCACTTGTAAATCCAGCCGACACTTGTACATTCTAAAGAGCCTGAACCACCCGACACTATACAGTTCATTAACATAGCTTCCTGACACTGCTTGCACAGCCCATTATAACTAGCTAATCAGTTGTGTGCGTATAGCCCATATTCTAGCCCTAGCTTACAAACCATCCCACACACAGGGGGAGTGTTGTGATGCCTCTCCCTCCCTCTCTGCCTAGCAAACATCCAGGCTCCTGATTGTGGCAATCGTAGGGTGTGTAGATTACCAGACATTTTTCTTTAAACAGGTAACACAGCACAAGCTGTTCATTTGTATCTAGAGGGACACAAATTAGCATACCAGCTTTTTGAGTGACAGTTCTTTCCCTATACATGCTGTTATTTCAAATGAAGATTTCTGAGAATCTACAGCTCAGATTTCAAATCCAAAAAAGTGTTGGCGTGGTGGAGCTTTTTGAAAATTTGATTTCTGGAAGTGTAGATACCCTTTAAAGCCTGCTATCTCCTCATATCCATTATAAAAAAACACTCTGGACAAAAGGGTATAGACACCATCAGTCCTGAGTAAAAGCTCAATTAGCCCTGTATATATTTCTATATACTATTCAATCGTTCCATAACATTAGTACAAAATTATATTATATATCGGAGGAAGGCTTTAGCTGAATTGTGTTTATTATACAGATAATAAGTAAACCACCAAAAAACAAAAGAAAAAACCCAAACCTAACAAAACACTCCTGGACCCCTAACAGCATCCGGTAAATACCATGTCCCAAGCTTCAGTGAAACAATGTTTCTTATTGCTGTTGCAGTCCCCAACTTCGCAACAATATATACATCTGTAGCAATCCAATTGTTAGTTGTCAAAGTCTCCAATTTAGTTATAATTTTCACTACTGCAAATGAACGTGGAAGAAAGTTTGACAAGTGTACTGCAAAATCACGCCAACAGATATGAGCCCCATGGTGTCCTTGCAGATGAACGTCTACCCCCCTGACTCCGATCTTCTCTTTACTGTGGGCAATTGTGCTCCCAATTTCAGGGTTCCCAGTCTGTTACACTCCTCTACCAGTCCTCCTCCGGATCAGGAGTTAGGAAAAGCCCGGTCTCTACTGTTGGCGTGTAGGAGCGTCTTCCCGCCATCTCCTCATATCCAGTATGATGTTCATTGTAAATTCTTTATGAAATGTCTGCAAGCTACCAATTCTCAGCAGGTTATTTTAGCACATGAGTGCTTAAAGTGCTTGGTGGTAGTGTGGCACTGTTCACTAGAGATGGTCGATCTATTGAAAGTTCGGACCGTTTTCGAACTATTGTAAAAGTTCGAAAGTTCGAAAATGGACCCATTAAAGTCTATGGAAGGCAAATAGTTCGAAAAGTTCGAGTCAAATACAACTAAAATATTAATGGTAACTTAATGTAAATGGCTGTGGGACCTGGGAAATGGTCTGGGGAGCATGTTCCAATATCCAGGACTTACGTAAAATCGATTTTACTCTCACGCGCGCTACTTTCGAGCTTTGGCGTTCGAAGTTCGAGGTAACATGGACATTTTACTCGCAGATTCGATACTTGCGTATAGGCTGTAATGGAGACTTTACTCGCAGATTCGATGTTCGTGCCTAGATACCATGTACATTTTACTCGCGGATTCGATACTCGAACGTTCGAACATTCGATAAATCATTGTTTACTGCACCTAAATAATTGAATTCAGAATATGCTGAGCAAGTACAGAATTAATTTGGACAAGCGCATGTGGACCTTATTTTATAATTCAACTAGCAAATGTACCTGGCGTTGCCCCTGTACACATGAGGGCATAGTTAAATGCAAGTGTGTGTTTAACTTAGATAAAAAGAGACCGGAGAAAATGACGAGTGTGCAGTTGGTAATTGTCATGTTTTTAGAATAGTCAGGAGGTGACATTGTTTGAAGGACATTCAACTTATATGTTCATAGCAAAACTTGTTTGTACACAACATTATCAGTTTTTCCACTTGGAACGTAAAATCACACAGTTTTGTGGTGAACATGCTACTGTACATATAATTGGTCATGGAAAAAACATTCAGGGAGATTCAATAAAAGTTCTTATTGTTAAAAATGGTGCTAATTGTGCCCCAACCATTATTATTTAACATTGCCCATTGTTTAACATTTGAAAGCTAACATCTGATTGGTCAGGGTAAAATTAGCACCATTTTTTATAAGAACTTTTATTGAATAACCTTGAATGTAAATGCCACAGCACTTGAGTGACTGGCCCTGAGCTTTGTTGATGGTGATAGCAAATGCCAGCTGTATTGGGAACTGTAATCATTTAAATGTGAAAGGCATTTCCGTTGCAAAGAGAGGAATGCAAGAAATAAATACATCATGTCCTTTTTGTTTCCTAACCAATGTTAGCCAATGTTGCTTCTATCACATTTGGCAACACAGAGGCTTGTACAGTTGCATAACCAATACACAGCCCCATAGAAAGTCCCATACACAGCCCCATAGAAAGTCCAATACACAGCCCCATAGAAAGTCCAATACACAGCCCCATAGAAAATCCCATACACAGCCCCATAGAATGTCCCATACACAGCCCCATAGAATGTCCCATACACAGCCCCATAGAATGCCCAATACACAGTCCCATAGAATGCCCAATACACAGTCCCATAGAAAGTCCAATACATATCCCCATAGAAAACCTTATACACAGCCCCATAGAAAGTCCAATACACAGCCCTATAGAAAGTCCCATACACAGCCCTATAGAAAGTCCCATACACAGCCCATAGAAAGTCCAATACACATCCCCATAGAAAGTCCAATACACATCCCCATAGAAAGTCCCATACACAGCCCCATAGAAAGTCCCATACACATCCCCTATAGAAAGTCCCATACACATCCCCTATAGAAAGTCCCATACACAGCCCCATAGAAAGTCCCATAGAAAGTCCAATACACATCCCCATAGAAAGTCCAATACACATCCCCATAGAAAGTCCCATACACATCCCCATAGAAAGTCCCATACACATCCCCATAGAAAGTCCCATAAACAAACCCTATAGAAAGTCCCATACACAGCCCCATAGAAAATCCCATACACAGCCCCATAGAAAGTCCCATACACATCCCCATAGAAAGTCCAATACACATCCCCATAGAAAGTCCCATACACAGCCCCATAGAAAGTCCCATACACATCCCCTATAGAAAGTCCCATACACAGCCCCATAGAAAGTCCCATACACAGCCCCATAGAAAGTCCCATACACAGCCCCATAGAAAGTCCCATACACTATGTCCCTTGCATACATTTCTGTGCTATAATTTTTTTCCCATTTCTCTTGTAGTCTGGGCAGATCTGAGCAGGACAACAATTGCCTAACCCACCAAAATTAAGAGGATTCTATGTTTCATTGTAAAGCTTTGATTTTCCCAGGGCTATGTAATTTTGTCCAGCTGCTCCAGACCCAAGTATAAGCCGAGGGGAGGCTTTCAGGATGATTTTAAAGGTAACATTTTTCGGCTTAGACTCAAGTATATACGGTAGTTATTTTGGCTGAGAAGCTCAGTTTGCAGAGCATGATGGTCAGGCCATTGTAGTGATTGCATATCTAATTGTGCTAAGGTTTTGTTATTGAGGCCGACACATCTGTCTTCTAATAATATAAGGGCGTGGTTGAATATATGTGGCCCAAAATTGATTTACATACTTGTATTGTCTCGCCGGGCTTTGGCAAGTATGTCTTCACTCATACTTTCGTGATATTTTTCTCATAGCATTTGAGGGATTGAATGTTGTCAGGATAATGGCAAACAGATCTCATATTTGGAAAATACTGGAATGTGTAATATACTGTAAAGTTGCGTCTTACAAAGTAAATCCGCAGTGTTTGTTATCCTCTAGTAAAACATGTTTTTGGCAAGTCTCTCTATATGTAACACACACTTCATCCTCAATGGATTTCAAATCCGTGAAAGACTTTGGGCCTCGAACTGTATGAAGCAACATTCTGAGAAAGAAACTTTCAGTATTGTTGGGTTGAATTGTGTACACACAGCTTCACTGGCAAGTGGATCATGGCCATGAACTGGAAGTCCTTGCAAATGTGTTTTCTGCACATAATTGAAGAATGATCTTAATGTAGTGTTTGGTGGGTCAGTAGTAAGTTGTATGGAATTTACAGTTCTATAGTACATTCTTTGTCCATTTTCCAAATGAACACATAGGGTGGTGTTCATGAGTGGGAAAGGTGAGTATTTGCCATCCTGCTTCATTGCTACTGATATATCATCCTAACTGTTAATCAGACACCTCGTCATTAGTGTTTGTAGTTGTCGACAACTGCAAAGTATTTAATAGACTTGACAGACATACAGTACTTGACATTGATGTGAGATCAGAAGGTTTTGGAAAGAAGTGGACAGTATGGAACAACCTATTTGTTATTCACTTGTACAGTTGTGTTGCCCTTCATCTGGATTGTTGCTGTAAATCCACCATATTCTGGAGCTCATCTTCTATATTGAGGATAACAATCATCTCCAGTTTATGTAAGTTGTATCAGCTCTCTTGGATATTTCTTGGTACATTTGCCATCCTTCATGCAAGGAGTATGAATATTGATACTTTCCACATGGTCCATGAGTCATACAGTTCTTCACAACGGCATACAGATGTGGATCATCATTAGGATTTCGGAATTCAGCAGAGATATTGTCATCAATTTGATTTGGGCAATTCATTTGATTTATCAAAATGAGAATGTGTAAGCCCTCGTTTTGGCCATTCAATGGAGTACATCCAGTATTGTGTGTTACTTTTTATAATGAGGTGGGACAATTTAACTTGCTTTTGTCTGAGCACCCTGACTAGAAAATTGTGACGATTTCTGGATGTCTGCCCTTGTGAAAGTTAAGTGAATAAGTTAGGATATCCATGATGTCTGACATAGCATCATAGCATCCTGGGTATACTCATGCATGTGTCTAGGACTTCCTGTAAATGTAGCAGGTAAAATGACTAGTTTCCCAATGTTATCAATGTTTCCATCATTAGCCGCAGCATCAAGTAGGTGGATATAGAAGTCATTCACTTTCAATGTTTACATACATATCAACCTCAAATTGATGGAATAATTGACAAAGTATAATATGGTTGGAGGAATTGTCTCGTATCATTATAATATATGCATAGAGGTCCATGCAGGAAACCTTTTAGTGTTTGGACAAGAAAAAGGGTTGGTTTGCATGATGTTGAAATAATAGCCATCTTCACCTTGCCAATATATAAGTGGGTGCATCATATGATCGATGTGTTTCCATAATGTGTTTGAGGAAGTCGCCGTGCATGTGAATTATAAGAATTGCAACCTCTTTTACTTGAGGTGCATTTAAATGGCATTCATGTTCAGTGGATGGTGTTTTATCATCCCTGATAACTATGTTGAATTCATCTGTTACCACATTAGCGCTAATGCTGTTTTGTGTTGATGAATCATGTGTTGCAACTTGAATAGAACATCATGTTGGACACCAGGAATATAATCACATCGTTGAGTAATTTGAGCATCCTCATCGTCCATGAAGTAAATTTGTAGGAACTTGGGCGGTTCATCTGTTAAATGTAGCAATGAACCTACTCTATGGTACACCTGCCCCTGTACTTTAAAAGTAGTTGTTAATCCAGAACTGGTAAGGGTGGCTGTGGCACCAAAAGATATCATCTGAAAACAGGAATTGTATCTTCTTATGTTCTGTAGGAAGTGTTTTGATTCTGAATTAGCTCCAGACATTAGAGCCTGAAGCTCCATTAATGGTGGTTGTAATGGCGAAAGTTGAACTTTTCCATGCTACAGCACATTTCAGGAAGCTCCGCTTTTATATTTCTTAGCATGACAATAACTCCAAATGTCACAAATAGCAATTTTACGATGTGCATAGTCTTTCCAGGGTTTGCGGGCTCTTTCTCTGAGTCGCAGTAGCTGTGCTTCACGCTGTTCTTGTGTCTCTGAAGTATGTGACGCGCGGACTCTGTCTATGTTGTTGAAGTCAGGCAGAGCATGGGGCTCTTTGTCTAAGTTGCTGAAGCAGGGCATCACACTCTGCAAGCGACGTGCAGGCCTTTTTCAAATTGGCAATAAAAGAAAGTAGTACTCTGCTAGTGATACACAAATACAAAACACATATTCTAAATATTATATATTTAATATCCTAAATATCATAAATATCACAAATATAAAATACCAAATATAAAATAACCCCTGTATAAATCACTATATAGCTGGCCAGCCGTGATAAGTATAATATACCTAGATAATATCAGAAAACAATATGCAGAAAAAATACAGTGGCTACTAAAGGTCCTACATATAAATATTAAAATCCAGAATAAAAAGATATCTAACGACCATGTGTAGAAGTCCCAAAGTCAAAGGGATATATAAAATATAGAACAAATGTCTATATCCACGGGATGGTCACTTCTAGTAGCAAGTGAAACAGTTGTGGTGTCGGTAAAGTGTGTGACATGTGGGCTGTGTGTGTCTGCTGCTTAAGTTCCAGTAATGCAGACAAAGTACCACAAGTTCCAGTAATGCAGACAAAGTACCACAGGTATTGCCTGTATATTCCATACCCCCAACCAGGGAAGCATTTCATGGGGTGAAGCAGAGGCTTTTAGATGGGGGAATGGACTTTACTGAGGTGTAGACATGATGTAGGTAAATTCTGGTGGTGTGGCTGCGATGTAAGGCCATGGAGGCATGGCCATAATGTTGAGCTGCATTCTGGGGGCATGACCATGAAGTGTGGTTGGGTGCATGGCCATAATGTGTGGCTGGTTTTGGGGCATGGCCGTTGTATTTGCGTGGCCAGGGGGTGAGCCATGACATTTGTCCAAAACAACAATAGATAGGCATACTCACACACCTGCTAGTTATCTCCGGTGATGCTCCATTCCAAAGAGCCAATTGTCACAGCAGAACAGAAAGAGTAACCAGAACGCTACACAGATGAGCAGGTGACAAAAGAGGAGAACCCCTATAGTTTTTTCAGACATAAAGCAATACAACGTTTCGAGGGATGTATCCAGGGACCCTTCCCTGAGGAAGGGTGGATATGTCCCCCTGAAACGTTGGATTGCTTTATGTCTTAATAAACTATAGGGGTTTTCCCCTTTTGTCAGATGCTCATCTGTGTAGCTTTCTGGTTTCTCTTTCTGTTCTGCATGACATTTGTCCATCCAGGGGGGCATGGCCACAGTGTTTACCAGTCCAGGGGGGTGTGGCTGCAGAATTTACTTGTCCATGAGGTCAGCATGTTCCAAGGGCATGGCCTGGCTTTGGCACCTTGCAGGGGGGATGGCCGCAGGGGCAGTCCCGTCAGGGTGTGTGGCCTCACCTTAATGTATTCAGGAGCTTGGCAAAGGTGAACACATACATATATACTGTGACAGATTGGCCCTTAAGAGCTGCTTGGGCCTTGTTATGGGAAATACTCCACAGTCTTTCAGGGAAGGAAGCAACACAGTTCAGGCTTAAAGGCAATTTAACAGTCTTTAATGGTCTTCACTGGTGTTAACATAAAACAAAATAAACAAAACAAAACCCTTGCACAATAGCGCTGGCTATACAGTTCAAGCCATCTATTGTTGGGTAGCTACTCCACACCAACACATAAATAACACAATAGAAAAACAAAATGAGTTCAGTTCCAAACACAGTGTCTTACTTGTTCTGATTTCTCCCTCCACAGCTCCCTGCCTCTGTGCAGATCGAGAGAGAGAGAGAGACACACACCCCAGACTCCTGTTTTAACAGTCCTGATTAGCACAGGTGTAACAGCTACCTGGCCTCTCAGGGCTTAACCAAAGAGCTGTGCAGGATTACCAGTGGAATGGAACAACCTTTCAGGGTAGATGCTGCACAGCAAATCGGGACTTATATATCTTCCCTCCATAACCAGACCAGATCTCCTGTCACAATACATACATGCATACTTTCAAGGTTTCTATTTCATATAGTAGATATATTTATATACTGTATGTATTCCCACTAATACACCAATGCAGCCTCTTAAATTATTTTAACAATTTCAAACAGTGTACAGTGCACACCTGGATACTTCCAATTTTCTTTATTTCATGTAGTAATAGCAGCATTTTTGTCATTGACTAGAAACCTCTGTTCCTATTATTCCCAATGTTGTTGTCAGTGGCTGGTTCATCTCTAATCCCTGGGTGTACAGCCCATAAATGTTAATTTTTGTAATTACTGTTTTTTTTGTACAACTGTTCTGGTCCACTCCAGTCCTTAACTTCCCTTAGCTAGCACAAGGTCCTACTGGAAGATATGTTCCTTGCAGAGTGCACTTTTGGATAGGTTGACTAACCCAACTAGTAAGTATATTTAATGAGCGTAAGATGAACAACCAGTGGTAGGGAATTACTGTACTGTATATGTTATTGGTACATATACAGTACAGTAATTCTGTAAATCAGTGTATAAATACTTGTAATAGAGCATGGAGATGGATGCTCAGTTCAGGCTAGAGTTTAGTTTTCAGGGTGCGATCGAATTCATGGGCTTCCGTCCCGCATGTAAAACAAATAAAAAAGAAAAAACGGAAATGACGCACTTCCTTTAAAAGTATTTTTTTTATTTTGGTGCATCAGCCCAATTGAACATGAGGATACACCTGCCACATTTCTGGGGACATGCCCCCTTAATCATAGATGACCAGACACCTGATAGGCATCCTTTTTTTGTATACCTCCAACCAACATAATGTTAAATCTTAAAGGTATAGGTATATACCCAATTTTACACCATCAGTGGAATGGCTATTATGACATAATATATATATAATATAGCCAAGCCCACTTTCAAAAACATTTAAAAACATATATGGGACTGCACAAGGCAAATAACTTTGTCTACCAAGCAGATCTAGAAAATCCCCACCCCAATAGCATATACTTTCAAATCAAAAGGACCTACATTGGTACATTCTAAAAAGTGTCTGCCAATTGGGTTGTAGAGATCCTGCTTTTGTTTACAGTATATATTATTTATGGCAGTTTTTAACCTCTAGCATGTAGATGGCTCCGTTGCTATTACAATTAATATAAGTTTTAAAGTCATACACTTTTTTTGTGACTGAAGACTTAATATGACAATTTTTACTGCATAATTACTCATAATACTGTTAAGGAGACATATATCCCATACATCTATCGCTTTAAGCTTTAGTAGGGTGATTGATCCCTAGTTTTGACACTTGGACCTAAGAATGGAAGGGGGGTGGCTCAGCCTTATCTACAGTCATCCAGTTCGTATCATCCTGTAGGCGGTAATGTTGGCTGACCCCTAACTCATCTGTACGGAGTTCTCTCACCCTCTTGGGTCGGTAGTTCTGGGTGTTTTAAGTGTCATTTCCTAAGGTCCATTAGATGATTAATTGTCTTAGATATTTCACGCTCTAAATCTTTATCAGTAGGTTTTTCTAGGCTAGCGCCCCCTACTGCACCCTGTGTACTGCTTCACATCTTATTCAGAATATCCCAACACCATGATAGGATTTAGGTCTGGGGGGAACATCTGACCTGAGACTTGTTCTGTCTGTAATTGTTTCATTATTTTCTTTTTGTCTATGGCTGTTGTTTTCTTAATGTCTTTTAGTTGGTCAGCTATGTCATTTATTTGGCGTGTTAAATTCTCTGTGGCCACCTGTTGCCGGTGGATGGAGTCATCCAATTTAGAAGGAGTGACCACTTCATCATCTCCTAATGGCTTAATGTGGTTGGAGATTACAGTTGGCCGTGTAGTGGTCAATAATGGGTATAAAGGAGTGACAACCTGATTGGAGATGGAACATCTTGAATAAAAGGGTTATTTGGGAGGGGCATGGTACTCAAACTGGATGAATTAAAATGGCTGCCACCATGAAGAAGGGTGTTGTCTGAATTAAAATGGCTGCCACCATTGGGGACAGGGGTATCCATAAGATGGCCGCCAGAGGTGGCTTCATGGGCGGTGGCTTCAACGTTAGATGTTTGTACTGGTGGAGTAAGAACCCTCCTTGCACCCTCTATTGGTGGTGGCTGAACACAGGGGAAAGGGGACTTTTTGTGATACAAAATGTGATCTTCCCAGTTTTACCAATCACTCTTTGTTCAGACCAGTTATGTTCATGTAATTCCCTTGAGACTTTAAACCATGATTCTGCAATCTCTAGGAGACCTTTGTCTCGTAAATCCACCCCTTATCCCTTAAAAGTATACGCCACTGTTCTGGTTGTAATTTGGAGCAGTTACTGACAGATTACATAGTTTGGCAAGTTTAACATACTTTTTTACGTATTTATCCCCATTTTAGAGCGAATAAGTGTAAATGCAGTTTCCCCTTCACATTCATATGATTTAATACTATTTTGACCCATGGCAATGGCAGAAAATACGGGACAATGATTACGATATAACTAAACAGAAATTAACAGGCAGTTACTTTGTACGGTTGGTGGATCACACTATGTAAAATCTCACACAGTTTATTTATTACGTTCAGTTTATTTATTACGTTCAGTGGAATATCTCGGGATACCCACACTATCTGCCTGGAAAACTTCACACACACAATTCCTCCCCCCTCAGGAATGGTGGAGAATCTGAAGCACGATTTAACTCTAAAAAAAACAGAGAACCTGAGTATATGTAAACTCTGAATTACAATTGGTTCTATCTCGGCTAAACCCGGGAAGGGTTACAAACAACTACAGAACATGAACCCAACAATAAAACAGTAGCACACGTAGTTCTCTACTGCTCTTCAGGACCACGCAGAACTGACAGTCACGTAGATCAATCAGTTAGGGAGCACTTTGTCCTCACGCACCGATAGCCCACGTAGATCAATCGGTCTAGGACCTTCCCTGTCCTGGATGTTTATGTGAAATTACCCACAAAACCACCAAGCCCCCACCGACAGCACACAGCGATCAGTCGGTTAGGGAACACTATATTCACATACACATATCCTGTCTCTATTTAATGAGTTCTGCTCAACCAGACAAAACACAGACCACAAACACAGACCGGGCAACAGATAATCCTTCACAGGTTATGGGAATGCCACCAGGCAAGAAATTACCTGTCTTTGCTAACTGCTAACAGCCGATATAGACACCAGAGTCCAACAGTGAACAGGATGACACAAGCAAGAAACTATTAACATAGGTCTTACCTGCCGGAAGTGATCAGTTTCCGTCTGTTCACTGCTGGCTCACTGGAGTCCTGGCATCGGCTGGGGTCAGTCAGAGCCTGATGGCCCCAGTTGGGCGCCAATTGTTATGGACTAAACTAGTCCAGGAATTATCTGTTCCCTTCCAAATTGGTTATCAATTGATATAACAGTTCAGACTGGGAAGAAAACTATAAAGAACACATGACACGAGCTGTTCAGTAGGTAAAAATGTTCCTTCTGATTTTATTGTTAGTTACAACGGGCTATAAGGTTGGGGTGGGGGGTGATTGGCACAATTAGTCTGGCAAGGGTCATTATATTTGCTGATTTAGGCTATTGTAGCTTCTTCTCCAGGAGTCGTTGTGAAGATCATACATCACAAATATTTGTCCTTGTGGGGAGAATCCTCTTGTACATTCATCTAGCAGAGCTAAGCGTATGATATCTATGTTATCAGTTGAGTAGGAAAACAAGAGCTGAGCATATCATATAATATTGAATCATCAAGGTTAGAAGAATAAACAACTAAAATATAGTAATGGACAGTAAAATAACATTTTCTATGTAATTAAAACTAAAGCTTAAGCGATTCTCCCCACAAGGACAAATATTTGTGATGTATGATGCTTCACAGATGACTCCTGGAGAAGAAGCTACAATAGCCTAAATCAGCAAATATAATTACCCTTGCCAGACTAATTGTGCCAATCAACCCCCACCCCAACCTTATAGCCCCGTTGTAACTAACAATAAAATCAGAAGGAACATTTTTTTACCTACTGAACAGCTCGTGTCAGTGTGTTCTTTATAGTTTCTTCCCCAGTCTAGACTGTTATATCAATTGATAACCAATTTGGAAGGGAACAGATAATTCCTGGACTTAGTTTAGTCCATAACAATTGGCGGCCCAACGTGGGGCCATCAGGCTCTGACTGACCCCAGCCGATGCCAGGACTCCAGTGAGCCAGCAGTGAACAGACGGAAACTGATCACTTCCGGCAGTAAGACCTATGTTATAGTTTTCTTGCTTGTGTCATCCTGTTACACTGTTGGACTCTGGTGTCTATATCGGCTGTTAGCAGTTAGCAAAGACAGGTATTTCTTGCCTGGTGGCATTCCCATAACCTGTGAAGGATTATCTGTTGCCCGGTCTGTGTTTGTGGTCTGTGTTTTGTCTGGTTGAGCAAACTCATTAAATAGAGACAGGATTTTGTATGTGAATATAGTGTTTCCCTAACCGACTGATCTGCGTGTGCTGTCGTGGGGGCTTGGTGGTTTGTGGTAATATTCACATCACATAAACATCCAGGACAGGGAAGGTCCTAGACCGATTGATCTACGTGGGCTATCGGTGCGTGAGGACAAAGTGCTCCCTAACTGATTGATCTACGTGACTGTCAGTTCTGCGTGGTCCAAGAGCAGTAGAGAACTACGTGTGCTACTGTTGTATTGTTGGGTTCATGTTCTGTAGTTGTTTGTAACCCTTCCCAGGGTTTAGCCGAGATAGAACCAATTGTAATTCAGAGTTTTACATATACTCAGGTTCTCTGTTTTTTTTTTAGAGTTAATCGTGCTTCAGATTCTCCCACCATTCCTGAGGGGGGAGGATATTGTGTGTGTGAAGTTTTCCAGGCAGATATTTGGGATATCCCGAGATATTCCACTGAACGTAATAAATAAACTGAACGTAATAAATAAACTGTGTGAGATTTTACATAGTGTGATCCACCAACCGTACAAAGTAACTCCTGTTAATTTCTGTTTAGTTAATATCGTAATCATTGTCCCGTATTTTCTGCCATTGCCATGGGTCAAAATAGTATTAAATCATATGAATGTGAAGGGGAAACTGCATTTACACTTATTCGCTCTAAAATGGGGAGTAAATACGTAAAAAAGTATGTTAAACTTGCCAAACTATGTACTGTCAGTAACTGCTCCAAGATTAAAACCAGAACAGTGGCGTATACTTTTAAGGGATAAGGGGTGTTTACGAGACAAAGGTCTCCTAGATTGCAGAATCATGGTTTAAAGTCTCAAGGGAATTACATGAACAACTGGTCTGAACAAAGAGTGATTGGTAAAACTGGGAAGATCACACTATTTGTATCACAAAGAGTCCCCTTTCCCCTGTGTTCAGCCACCACCATATGAGGGTGCAAGGAGGGTTCTTACTCCAGTACAAACATCTAACGTTGAAGCCACCGCCCATGAAGCCACCTCTGGCGGCCATCTTATGGATACCCCTGTCCCCAATGGTGGCAGCCATTTTAATCAGACAACACCCTTCTTCATGGTGGCAGCCATTTTAATTCATCCAGTTTTGAGTACCATGCCCTCCCCCCAAATAACCCTTTTATTCAGATTGTCCATCATCCAACAGTTGTCACTCCTTTATACCCAGTATTGACCACTAACCACGGCCAACTGTATACTCCAACCACTATTAAGCCTTAGGAGATGATGAATGGTCACTCCTTCCTAAATTGGATGACTCCATCCACCGGCAACAGTGGCCACAGAGAATTTAACACGCCAAATAATGACATAGCGACCACTAAAGACATTAAGAAAGAAAACAACCCCATAGACAAAAAGAAAATAATGAAACAATTACAGACAGACAAGTCTCAGGTCAGATGTTCCCCCCCAGACCTAAATCCTATCATGGTGTTAGGGGATGATTCTGATATAGAAGGTGACACAGTACACAGGGTGCAGTAGGGGCGCTAGCCTAGAAACCTACTGATAAAGATTTAGAGCGTGAAATATCTAAGACAATTAATCATCTAATGGACCTTGAGGAAATGACACTTAAAACACCCAAGACTACCGACCCAAGAGGGTAGAGAGAACTCCGTAAAGATGAGTTAGGGTCAGCCAACATTACCGCCTACAGGATGATACAGACTGGATGACTGTAAGATAATGCTGAGTCACCCCCCCCTTCCATTCTTAGGTCCAAGTGTCAAAACTAGGATCAATCACCCTACTATCCACAGAGACGAAGGAGGAAGACCTTGAGGGTGTCACTGTATTTGAAATTATTGCGGAGGGGTGGGAAAGAAACATATAAAGAATTATGCTAGAATTGCTCAACACTTAACCAGTTATAGAACGTACAAGTGTGTCCAGTTCATTAGAAGTTCGAACTTCTGAAGAGATATGTTTTTGCTAGCTAGCATTATACGGACCATTAAGAGACCTTACCTTTGTATGTCTGTGTGTTTTATGTGTAACAGTTTTGTGTCTGTCAAATTTTGTTAATTTGCTGAGCTTGCTTGCTTTGCGCTTATTGTTAACCTTCTTGCTTACAGGATGGAAAGTTTCACAGCAAAGGTGTCTGACCCAACATGATAATTCATTTAAGTATATTAAAGTGTTTAATCTAAGTTTACAGTTTCCAATGTGGGAAAATACGATTACAGACTGGTACAGAAGTTCCAAAGAATTTTCCTGGAGAATTAGGTGATCCGTATTGGTGGTTAGATTATGGCAATCCATGGTTGTGATAATATATGGGTTGGTTAAAGATGTATATTCTTATTGTGAGCTCTCTTAGTGAATTTTTTATAATCTGGTTATATTAATAAGTAAGGTTAAATTTAGTTAATGCTGCTTCACTTAGAATGTTTTTCTATTATAAATGTAAGGTAAAGTTTTGTGTCTAAATCATTTTCTGCATGTCTGACACCGCCCCCCGCTTCCCCCACCTGCTTCCTCCTCCTCTCCTTTTTTTGTTTTGGTTCACTGAAATGAAAGTAAATGTCATGATTTAACTAGTTAGTGGAAATTATATAACGCTGCATATATCTTAATTGTTTTGCATCAGTTTAAGAATAAAAGTGTTCAGATTGTGTAAGAGGTTCAAGAGGTGTTAATGGAAGAGGAAAGTTATCAGGAGGAAGGTGGATAGTCGAATGGAGGTAGGAATGTCGTACGGAAGTTTTTTTTATATATTACAGAGGTTTTTGAGAAAGTGAGGATTTAGAAAGTAGAGGGCAAGGATCTGGTAGAGTTTTTCTGGTGGTTTTAAAGAGGAGTTTTAATAATAGTAGATATGTTATTTGTTATAAATTAGATCATTAGTGGAACTAGTGCCCGTTATATCTATCTAGCTAGTAGGATAGAAATACAATCACAGATAGATATCCCCTATGATGGCGTTGTGATGGATTTTCCCACAAGTGATTCCCTTGCTGTGGTACAGCTCATGGCCAGAATGTGTAATCCTATTTGTGTTCTTCATATACAATAAGCTGTTTATTTTTTTGTGTGATACAGGGACTATGTGCGTCTCTATTAAAGCTTCCTTACATTAATGGTCCCTCAGCTGATTGCAAGTCTTTTGTAGAGATTTATTGGGGTACTTGCAGTACTTGCAGAGATATAAAATATGTGTCCTAATAGGGACAATGGCCAATTGTTATTGTCTTATTTTTCCTTTGAATTTACCAATTACCCCATTAACTTACAATACAGGATTTAGTAATAAATGTGTATCTTAATTTTCTTTAGTGGCATAACTTGTTGGAAGTAAAAGTTGATGTACGGATTATTATTATTTTTTTTTTTTTTTTTTTTTTTTTATGCCCCTAACCCTTTAACAGGATTAATTAATAGTATTCTGCTAATGGTTTGTACCTTTGTAAAGCATGAGTAATTATAAAGACTTCTTCCTATTTTATACCCCTATTATAGCTCATAATACAGATAGTTCCTATAGTTTTGGATATTTAAGCCCTTATTAGCATTTCTGCCGATACCCAATGTAATACAGTTGTTGATTTTGAGATATGCCTTTTTTCTGCATGTCAGCTGGTGCTACGGCTCAGTCTTTTGTATTCATTTTTTTGAAAAGTCACATTTATGTGTCACTGTTTGACATAGAGACTTGGTGGACTTGCCAGTGACAGACTCTATGGCTCTCTCGTGAAGTGTTAAAATAATAATGGGTTCAGCCACATGGTCTCTAGGATTATGTGAAATATGTTAATTTGTCAATATGTTAATGTGGTTATTGTGTATCCAGAGCATGGGGGTATATAAAAATGTTTCTCTCTCTCCTCATTGTGCTGCATCAAAAGTTTTCCAGAAAATAATATGGCAAAGACTCAGTTCAATATCTTGGTTGTATAATATCTAAGGGTGAATATCTGGTCAGCCCCCCCAAGATAAAGACATTTTTTTTGTCGTTTCAAACCACCCTGTGATAAGCTGAATTGGTCAGCTTCATGAACTTTATACCAACAATGATCCCAGCCAACTCCCACTGGGACCAAATGCTCCAAAATGCACCATTAAAGACTGTCCAAACATCATTCTATGGACATCAAAAAGACAAAGAATGTTTAAATAATTGTAATAACATTTACCTCTGCCCCTGCTCTGAGCTTTGTGAATTATGATAAATCTTTTCATTTGTATTGTAAGAGAACATTGTAAAATCATGGTGGCAGTTTTATCACAATATCACAGAGACACCTTGAAACTAGTCACTTATTTTTTTTTCTCTCTAAGTCATTGGCAATCACTGTTCAGAGAATGCATCTCTGCAGCTTGTACAATGGCTGGTGAGGCCCCAACTTTATTATATTGGACACGGAGAATGTTTAATTAACACTAATCATGTTTATAAATGCTAAGAATAGAATATGAACTATCCGATACCTCACAGAGTATGAGGTTATTTAAATCCACATGGTCTTAGAAGTTAAATATATTCAGGTCTTACCCATAGTATATTCCTTTTATTTACTGTATTAAGATTACAGGTTAAATTAATACCCAAGTAATTAATATTTAAATATAGGTGTAGATCTCTCCCCAGTCCGATTTGATTTTCTACCATTATGAGCTGTTATGTTGTGTTTGTGTATAGTGTATATAGAGCTTCAATTCCCAGATTCTGTTTAGAATTTAGTCCGTTACCGTGTTTTGTTTATTTAGCTTAATCTTTTCTTTAACCCGTACCAGTGTTTTGATTAAGGTTTAAGCTGTTAGTTCATTGTTTCCAGGTATGATTTTAATGTAGTTGGTTTTGGTAAATTTGGCAGTAGATAGTTTAATAATGAGAATGGTGAGCTGACTTTACATTAATTTAATTTGTGGATATATCTTCCTTATGTTTGGTTGTTGGGTGAGATAATTGTGAGTTCTTTTCATGTTGTTTAAGGGAATGTTTATGTTATATATGTGTATAAATTGCTACTCTTTTCTTCTCTTTCTTTTCTTTTTTGTTTCTTTCCTGTATTCATACTTTTCCCTGAGAATGTTTTATTTCAGTTTAAGTTTTTGTTTCCTCCCGATTCATTTTGTTTTTTTTTGCCATTCTTAATCAATCTCGACTGACAATCTCACGCTTCAACGTTGTTCCATACTTAATCCCTCTACACTTCTGCCAATTCCTGAGGGGGTACCACCGATGATGGAAACTTATCACCATGGAGAACAGGATAATGAGGACCATGGTGCAGCAAGAAACAGCACACCTTCCCACAGTCAGTTCGTCTCCACTGGACAACCCAGACATCACTCTATTTGTGGATGGATCACGCTTCGCAGAGAGGCATACGGAATTGCCAGAAGATGTAGAGGAATTTAACCTGTCACTAAAGAAATTTGGACTGCTTTAGGAGTGACCTCCTCCGCCCTATCATCCTCAAAGTAGTGGGAAGGTTGAAAGAATGAATGGTACTCTAAAGACACGCATATTAAAAATGGCTCATGATTCTGGGATGGGAGGCCTGATAGCCTGCCTATAGCTCTGTTCAGTGTCAGATACACACCCAGGGGGGAGCACAAGTTATCCCCCTTTGAGATCCTATTTGGATCAGCCCCTAGGTTAGGTGTTATTTCCCCCAGCATTACAATTACTTTCTGATGTATTAACTGATTTTGTTTTGCCACCTAACACGTGAATTAACTAAAGTGCATGGTCAAGTGTTCTCTTCTCTTCCAGATCCTGAGTCTGTAACAGGTGCTCATTCACTCCTCCCAGGCGATTGGGTGCTGGTAAGAAATTTGTAAGAAAGCACTCCCTTGAACCTAGGTTTGACAGCCCATTCCAGGTTCTCCTTACCACTCCCCACTTCAGTGAAGCTGGAAGGAAGACCATCTTGGATCCACGCTTCACATTGCAAGAAAACAACCCCTCCGTCGATTGGTCTATATATCCTTTTCATTATCTCCTCAGGAGAGCTTTACAGGTTGCCGTAACTCAGAATGAAGATCTAACAACATTCGGTTTAATTCTTCAAACACCGATACTGCTGTTGTTTATGTTTGATTTCTGTATGATTGCTAGGTGCCCCAGTCTCTGTGAGCATGTAACCTTTATATGGCAAACCAGCCATTAGCTCACTATACATCTGTGTAACTGACGAATATTGGGGAAACAACTGTGCTTATTGGGGGGCTGTATGGTGGATACGGAATCAGATTGGGGATATCAGCCCGAATCTGCTCGCCTTAAAGTAGATAAGAATGGTGTTCCCTTGCTTAAAGAATGGCCCTCCTAAAAACGGCCTTTGTCTAAGAAGAGCGATAGACCTGGTTCAAATATGAAACTAACCCTTACCCTTGTGAATCCCACCTCCACAGATGCAGGTACATATATATTACGCAAGCGCATGGGCTTTTGTAAGACTGCTTCTGTAATAATGGTACATTCTTCCTAAAAGATATGTATAATTCAGCAGATCTTCTAAGGATCTGAACAAAAAGAGACAAAACCTACGAATCTTATTGTACCAAACAATATGAGGGCTATAGAAATCCTACTTTTGAAGAGACATATCTATCGAAACTGATTTAGTGAGCCATGTTTGGCTGGAATGGATGAAATATAGTGCGCCGCACCATAATAAATCCAACTGTTTCGTTTGTGGGGGAGCACGCCCCCACTTAGGCACTGTTCCACTTAATCTCCACCCCCCACAATTGAGCAATGTTTCCTTAGCCTGTTCAGTAATGTTTCCACCACCCAGACAATTTGTTAGACGTGGAAAACCACTTACCCAATTCTTAAACAAACTCCCTCGCCAAACTGAAGGTATAACCTATATCCCGGAAATTATACCTGTTATTATAACTACCATCATTCTGGCAAGCCATGGGCATTTCACTACAGGATATTGTGAAACGTATAAAGATGGCTCTAAAAGCCCTCTGCAGAATCAAGTACAATCACTTGTGACATTTACTGGATTTGTGGAGACATGAAAATCAGGTCCCATCTCCCCACTTCCTGGAATGGTGAATGTGCCTTAAGTAAGGTGATTATGCCCCTTCATATCATCCCTCACTATCCATCAAGTGTACCCTTTGAACCCCCTCATCGCCTAAAAGAGACTTGACTCCAGGTGGAAGTCTTGATCCACACATATATATTGATGCCATTGGAGTTCCTAGGGGGGTACCCGATGAATTTAAAGCCCGTGATCAGGTTAAAGCAGGGTTTGAGTCTTGAATAAAAATGTTGATTGTAATTACATTACATACTCAGCAGCGATTTGTTTAACTTACTAAAGATGCACTCCAGGGTTTGGCTGATCAGTTAGGGCCAACTCTGCACAAATGAGTTTCCAAAACAGAATCGCCTTAGATATGATTGCTTGCTGAAAAAGAGAATTTTGTAAAATGTTACCAGACTCCAGCACTTGTTGCACTTATATCCCTGATAACACCGGCCCAATGGTAAAGTCACTCTTGCTATTAAAAACTTGAAGATTTGTCAATCGAATTAAAGAAGAACTCTGGAATAAATAGCCCATGGGACCAATATTTAGAGATGGATGACTGGGTGGCAGAAAACCTTGGCCCAGATAGGAGTGACTGTATTGATAGTTTTATATTGGTCTCTTTTCTTAGTTTGTTGTTTTATTCCATATATTAAGAGCTAGCAAAACAAGCTGCAAATGTATCCGTCCCAATGTTTGTAAGCATGAATAAAACCTGATTTTATTCCTGAGTCTCCTTACCACTCCCATGCAACCTACAGAGCTTTCCGCTTACAATTCTCTACGGGATAGTTAGGGTATTGGAGTTGGAAGGGTTGGTCCCTGGCATTGCGCAGGTCTCCCGAGGCCAAGCTGAACAGCCACACCCACCTCTAGGGTGGACTCCCTCTGGGGCAACTCTGATAACCCTTGTTAGGTAGGGAAGCAAAATAAACATTTTAGGGGGGACTGTTAGGAGACATATATCCCATACATCTATCGCTTTAAGCTTTAGTTTTAATTACATAGAAAATGTTATTTTACTGTCTCATTACTATATTTTAGTTGTTTTATTCTTCTAACCTTGATGATTCAATATTATATGATATGCTCAGCTCTTGTTTTCCTACTCAACTGATAAACATAGATATCATACGCTTAGCTCTGCTAGATGAATGTACAAGAGGATTCTCCCCACAAGGACAAATATTTGTGATTTGAATTGCTTCACAGATGACTCCTGGAGAAGAAGCTACAATAGCCTAAATCAGCAAATATAATGACCCTTGCCAGACTAATTGTGCCAATCAACCCCCACCCCAACCTTATAGCCCGTTGTAACTAACAATAAAATCAGAAGGAACATTTTTTACCTACTGAACAGCTCGTGTCAGTGTGTTCTTTATAGTTTCTTCCCAGTCTAGACTGTTATATCAATTGATAACCAATTTGGAAGGGAACAGATAATTCCTGGACTTAGTTTAGTCCATAACAATACCATTCTGTTTGCCACATTTATAAGTAAATAAGTATCTACCAAGATGCAGATATTGACGATACAAAATTCCTTGCTTGAGGTGACTTGGTTGACAACTGTCTGCCCTTAGTATGGTATTGCCTAAATTGGTTTGCGAAAAATAGTAGACTGTATGGTTCTAGTAGTTGAATCCACATATGTAGATCCAAAAAAGCTATGCTAGGTAGGCTATACTGATACTGTATAGCATAGTTAGATGAATGTTATAATTATCGGTATTTACAAATTCATCGAAGTTCACTAAATCATTAATACTCCAAAATAAATAACTAGTCATCAATAAATCTGCTGAACCTTTTTAAATTCTGGCAGAAGTAGTGATGGCCCAGTTCGCAGATTCGAACCCGAATCCGCGGCGGATTTACCTCGTTTGTGAACGGCGGATATCGCGGATTTTCCGGTTTTCCGCCTTCCGAACTTTTCCGAACCGCGTTTTTGAAAATTTTAGAAATTACGAGGATTTCTCGATTTTTTCATTTTAATGGGTCCGCTCGAATTTTTTCGAAAATTTGCGGATCCTCGAGCGGACCGGATTTTGCGAAGTTTGCTCCTACTGAGATGTGGCTCTGCTCCCACCAACCCACAAAAAGGTTGACATAAGTGGGGGTAAAAGATGCCCCCTCACAGTGCCACCGAATTAGGTTTTACCCTAATTTTAAGTATATTTAATCTTCCTGCAAGTCTTTATATATTTTTGTAACAAAAATCTTTTAGACCCAAAGGTCAACAATGATTTTAAAAATGTGCTTTTTTCTAACAGTTACATCACTACTTAAAAAGGCTTCGGTATAAATCCCAAGATAGAGAAATGTTCTTTTTCAATGAAATTGGAGAGAGTATCTCTGGATATGGGATCTCCAACTACATTATAAATAAAAGATTAATAAAAACCTTTACTGGTGGGTCATCACCATTGGCCCCCGAGGGGAAAATAAACATCAACTTTACAGCAATCACATGGAAAACCCAGGACAATACAGTAAGATAACTTGCCTTTGCTCCTTAATAAATACAGTTTATAATAATAATAAAATTTAGCACTTATTTTGAATCTGTTTTATTTTAGTAAAACACCAATAAGCCACGAGAGTTCCAATCATCAAATGGAAATAATATTCTCAATAGAAACATCAGAAAATCTCCATTACTTCTCCATATTTTCTACAGCTAGGGAAAAAATGATAAATAAGTTAAATATGGAAGGGGAGGAAATAATTCAGTGGGTTTTGATGGTTTTTTTGTTGTTGATCTTTTAGCTTCCGCAAGTGGGTTGTTAGGCGGTTAGGATCAATTGTTCATTATCTTGAATACTTTCTCTGTGTTGGTCTGGGTAATTTGGATGCTTGCTTCCATAATCTTGACCGCAGGTTTACTAACTTTGGACTCCCTTTTACTTTGGATAAAATGGTGGATCTTACTACATGCCTGACATTTTTGGGTCTGGAGATTGACTTGGTTGTGGATGAATGCAAATTGCCCTTGCCACAGGTTTCAGACGTGCAGCTGTTTGTTTTAGAACTTCTTCAGAGTCAAAAAGCCATGATCTGCAACATTCAATCATTGCTAAAGTTAATCTCTGTTGGAAAAGGATCTTAGAGATTTGGTGGCTAACAAACTTATTAACAAACAAAATTTAGCAAGCAGTGACAGGCGGCAACAACTAGAACAGCAAGATATTGTCTTGTATAAAAAAGGGTATGGATTTAAGGGTGAAAAATCCTATATTTTTATAATGAACCATAAAATTAAATATCTGATGTAATGTTGTTGACCAATAGAACATCTCAGAAGAGATGTATTGTATACTAAATATTTCTAAAATTCACTAGGATGTAGGAGCACTTTCTTATATCTTCCATACTCACAACCTAAGATATCAGCAGCAGATCCAAGATCCTGCAGCTTTTCACTTTTTCCTCTCCAGCTCCCCCTTCCATCAGACCTTTATGTGCACCCATACCTCTGCATCGTTAAATGGAGTGTGTTGAAGACTTCAAGTTTTTTTTTATAATAAATGTGGACAAAGGCACATTCAATTTTATTAATATTATTATTTATAAACACTGCCTACATATCCACATACCCCCCCCACACACACACACACTCACACTTACATCAAATTGGGATCCTGGTATCTTCACACAGAAGAGAGTAGGAGGGATTTCATGTTTCCTTTACACACTGTGAAGTCTGAGGCTGTGCTCACTGGTGGCAAGGTGGAGGAGCAGCCTTTGGAATGTCATCTGTCATCCTCCCTCCCCTTAACTTTCTGACCAGAGATTTCTTCATATATCTTGGGCTGTACAGCATGTTAAGAGGTGGTTGATGGCTCAATTTAAAGGTAGGAACCTGGTCTTTTTATTTTAAGTCAACTTATCTGGAGACCACGGTTCCCCTTTAACCCTTTCACTGCCAGGAGATTTTAAATTTTTTTTGCGTTAACTGCCAGAAGAATTTTCAGGATTTTGCCCTCAATCGCTTTAGACTAATTTTACAGTAGGAAACCTTGCAGTAAATCAGGAATATTATACATTGTTTTTTTCAGCACAAAGTCTACTTTAACATGGTAACAGAATTTTGTAACTTTTCTGGAAATTTTACTGGAATTATGGGTAAAATATGTAAAAAAATGAAAAATTTGCAAATTTTCATGGATTTTTCCCATTTTTAATTATAGTTATCTTAAGGTTACACACAAAAATCTCACTGTTTCCAAAAGTTCAGATACTCCCGAGTACAACGATACCAGATATATATAGGTACCCAACTTTTCCTGTACAGGAAACCCCCCCAAACTAAAACTGCACCTTCAAGAATATTACACCAAATTAAAATGTATAACCACTACTGACAGTTAACATAGAATATCTACCAAATTATCTAAAATATCCCCACAAGTGAGATATTTTTAGAAACTACACACCAGCAGGATTTTCCGAGAGAGGTAAGTTTCGATCAAAATGCAGATACCCGGACGTAACTCTTCGTCCAATTGTAAGTTATTTTCTCACATTTTCCTTTTTTTCCTCAACTGTAAAATCAGAGACAAAATCAAATGCGAATTTCAGCTAAAAACTGTGGAGGAAAGTTCAAACGCATCTCAAATATGAAAGCCTAACCCCTCCCGAATAAAACGGTATGCCACATTCATGGGTGTACCCAGAGACATGGCTACCAACTAACCCAGAGCGTGACCAGTGCCAAATGTCAGTAGCAGCAAAAAAAAATTAGCCAGTTTTGTATTTGAACAGTCTGCAGTTTTTCCACAAAACACCCCCCCAACTCAGAAATACCCCCCACAAACTATATATTCCTGAAATCTACACACCTTCAGCTATGTAACGCTGTAGTTCGTTCATTCATACCATCAATGGCGTGGGCGCAGTTCTTCGTAGAAGTTTGCACTTTTACCAGATTTTCAAAAAAAATGAACATCAAACAACATTCAAAAAGGTAGAAATCATGCCAAAACCCCATGGAATGTAAAAAAAAGTTACCAAATATCAATCTCCCAAATGTCCTGAATCAAACGGTATGCCATATGTGTGGTTACACACGCGGACGTGGAAGCGAAAAGCCACAAAGTGAGACAATGCACGATGGCTCAGAAACAGCGAAAATATTTAGCCAATTCCGAATTTGGACAATCTGCAGTTTTTTCCACAAAACACCCCCGTAACTTAGAAATAACCCCCACAAACTATATATTCCTGAAATCTACACACCTTCAGCTATGTAACACTGTAGTTTGTTCATTCATACCATCAATGGCGTGGGCGCAATTCTTCGTAGAAGTTCCTTTGTCTGAAAAATAACAAAAAACAACTTCAAAAGGTAGAAATCATGCCAAAACCTCATGGATCAAAAAAAAGTTACTAAATATCAATCTCCCAAATGTCCTGAATCAAACGGTATGCCATATATGTGTGGTTACACACGCGGACGTGGAAGCGAAAAGCCAAAAAGTGAGACAATGCACGATGGCTCAGAAACAGCGAAAATATTTAGCCAATTCCGAATTCGGACAGTCTGCAGTTTTTTCCACAAAACACCCCCGTAACTTAGAAATAACCCCCACAAACTATATATTCCTGAAATCTACACACCTTCAGCTATGTAACACTGTAGTTTCTTCATTCATACCATCAATGGCGTGGGCGCAATTCTTCGTAGAAGTTCGCATTTGTCTGAAAAATGAACAAAAAACAACTTCAAAAGGTAGAAATCATGCCAAAACCTCATGGAATCTAAAAAAAAGTTACTAAATATCAATCTCCCAAATGTCCTGAATCAAACGGTATGCCATATGTGTGGTTACACACGCGGACGTGGAAGCGAAAAGCCACAAAGTGAGACTATATATTCCTGAAATCTACACACCTTCAGCTATGTAACACTGTAGTTTGTTTATTCATACCATCAATGGTGTGGGCGCAATTCTTCGTAGAAGTTCGCATTTGTCTGAAAAATGAACAAAAAACACCTTCAAAAGGTAGAAATCACCCCCCCCCCCTTGCCAAAAACCTCAGGGAATCTAAAAAAAAGTTACTAAATATCAATCTCCCAAATGTCCTGAATCAAACAGTATGCCATATGTGTGGTTACACACGTGGACGTGGAAGCGAAAAGCCACAAAGTGAGACAATGCACGATGGCTCAGAAACAGCGAAAATATTTAGCCAATTCCGAATTCGGACAGTCTGCAGTTTTTTCCACAAAACACCCCCGTAACTTAGAAATAACCCCCACAAACTATATATTCCTGAAATCTACATACCTTCAGCTATGTAACACTGTAGTTTGTTCATTCATAACATCAATGGTGTGGGCGCAGTTCTTTATAGAAGTTCGCATTTGTCTGAAAAAATGAACAAAAAACAACTTCAAAAGGTAGAAATCATGCCAAAACCTCATGGAATGTAAAAAAAAGTTACTAAATATCAATCTCCCAAATGTCCTGAATCAAATGGTATGCCATATGTGTGGTTGCACACGCGGACGTGGAAGCGAAAAGCCACAAAGTGAGACAATGCACAATGGCTCAGAAACAGCGAAAATATTTAGCCAACTCCGAATTTGGACAGTCTACAGTTTTTTCCACAAAACACCCCCATAACTTAGAAATAACCCCCACAAACTATATATTCCTGAAATTTACACACCTTCAGCTATGTAACACAGTAGCTTGTTCATTCATACCATCAATGGTGTGGGCGCAATTCTTCGTAGAAGTTTGCATTTGTCTGAAAAAATGAACAAAAAACTACTTCAAAAGGTAGAAATCATGCCAAAACCTCATGGAATGTAAAAAAAAGTTACTAAATATCAATCTCCCAAATGTCCTGAATCAAACGGTATGCCATATGTGTGGTTACACACGTGGACGTGGAAGCCAAAAGCCACAAAGTGAAACAATGCACAATGGCAAAAATATTCAGCCAAATCTGAATTTGAACAGTCTGCAATTTTTCCCCACAAAACAACCCCCACAAACCATATATTTCTCAAATCCACACATCTTTATCTACGAAATTCTGTAGTTTGTTCATTCGTACCATCAATGGTGTGGGCGCAGTTCTTCGTAGAAGTTCACAGTTTTAGCAGATTTTCTAAAAAATTTGGAAAAAAACTCTCAAAAGGTAGAAATCATGCCAAAATCCCAAGTAATGTAAAAAAAAGTTACCAAATATCAATCTCCCAAATGTCCTGAATCAAACGGTATGCCCTATGTATGGTTACACACGCAAACGTGGAATCAACTAGCCACAAAGTGAGCCAATGAACAATGGCCCAATTACAGCAACTTTTCAGATTTGTCAGACTAAACACCCCTCTATATTAGAAATACCCCCCCAAACTATATATTTTTGGAATCTACACATCTTCAGCTACACAATGGTGTGATTCTTTTATGCATAACACCAATGGTATGAGCGCAGTTTCATGTAAAATTTCGCTTTTTTACCAGATTTTCAGGAAAAATTTATAAAAATACAATTCAAAGTTAAAAATCATGGCAAATTTCCATGTCATGTAAAAAAAACTTGTCAATTATCAATCTTCCAAATGCCCTGAATCAAACGGTAAAAAATCAAAGTGCTCTGTAATGTCAAACAGCCCCAAAACTTGGAAATGCCCCCCACAAATAAAACCCCCAACTAAATATCAATCTCCCACATGTTCTGAATCAAACGGTATGCCCTATGTGTGGATGCACACAGAGACGTGCCCACCAACTAGCTCAAATGGGATGCATGCACAAATGCAATTACAAGAAAAAATCAAAGTGCTCTGTAATTTGAACAGCCTACCCTTTTTCTAAAGAAACAGTTCAGAAACATGGAAATTCCCCCCACAAGCTATATATTTTTGGACTCTATACACCTTCAGCTACGTTACGATGCCATGCTTTCATACATACATGAAGAATTCCAGACCCAGTGATCCAAAGAACTCTTGTGTTTTTAGGAGGTTTTGTGAAAAATAAAATAAGATGATTCAAGGATTGAAATCCTACCTAAACCAACTTGACAAACAAAAAAACCCACTAAATGTCAATCTCCCACATATCCTACATCAAACGGTATGCCATATGTGTGGGTGCACACAGAGACATGGCCACCAACTAGCTCAAATGGGACACATGCACAAGTGTAATTACAAAAAAAATTTCAAAGTTGTCTGTAATTTCAAACAGCACCAAAACTTGGAAATGCCCCCCACAAATAACCCCCCCCACTAAATATCACTCTCCCACATGTTCTGAATCAAACAGTATGCCATATGTGTGGATGTACAGAGACGTGGCCACCAACTAGCTCAATTCGGACACACGCACAAGTGTAATTACAAGAAAAAAATCAAAGTGCTCTGTAATTTCAAACAGCCCCAAAACTTGGAAATGCCCCCCACAAATAAAACCCCCCACTAGATATCAATCTCCCACATGTTCTGAATCAAACGTTATGCCATATGCGTGGATGCACACAGAGACGTGGCCACCAACTAGCTCAAATGGGACGCATGCACAAATGCAATTACAAGAAAGAATCAAAGTGCTCTGTAATTTGAACAGCCTACACTTTTTCTAAGGAAACAGTCCCGAAACATGGAAATTCTCCCCACAAACTATATATTTTTGGAATCTACACACCTTCAGCTATGTTACGATGCCATGCTTTCATACATACATGAAGAATTCCAGACCCACTGATCCAAAGAAGTCCGTGTTTTTACGAGGTTTTGTGAAAAATAAAATAAGATGATTCAAGGGTTGAAATCCTACCTAAACCCTTTTGACAAGCAAAAAAACCCACTAAATGTCAATCTCCCACATATCCTGCATCAAACGGTATGCCATATGTGTGGGTGCACACAGAGACGTGGCCACCAACTAGCTCAAATTGGACGCATGCACAAGTCCAATTACAAGAAAAAAATCAAAGTGTTCTGTAATTTGAACAGCCTAATCAACTTGGAAATACCCCCCACAAACTATATATTTTTGGAAGCTACACACCTTCAGCTACGTGATGGTATCATGCTTTCGTATATACAGGAAGAATTCCAGGCGCTGTTATCCATAGAACTCCGTGCTTTTAGGAGATTTTGTGAAAAAATAAAATAAGAGGGACCTCCAATGGTTGAAATCCTACCTAAACCCACTCGGCAAGTAAAAAACCCACTAAATGGCAATCTCCCACATGTCCTGAATCAAACGGTATGCCATAAGGGTGGGTGCAAACAGAGACGGGCCACCAACTAGCTCAAATTGGACGCATGCACAAGTCCAATTACAAGAAAAAAATCAGTGTTCTGTAATTTGAACAGCCTAATCAACTTGGAAACACCCCCCACAAACTATATATTTTTGGAAGCTACACACCTTCAGCTACGTGATGGTATCATGCTTTCGTATATACATGAAGAATTCCAGGCGCTGTTATCCATAGAACTCCGTGCTTTTAGGAGATTTTGTGAAAAAATAAAATAAGAGGACTCAATGGTTGAAATCCTACCTAAACCCACTCGGCAAGTAAAAAACATCACTAAACAGGCAATCCCCACTTCCCTGAATCAAACGGTATGCCATAAGGGTGGGTGCAAACAGAGACGGGGCTACCAACTAGCTCAAATGGGATCCATGCGCAATTGCAATTACAAGAAAAAATTAAAAAACGCCACAACCCACCCCCCACCCCTATCCCCACTCCCCCTTTTAGTGGAAAACCAGTTAGTACGGAGAGTCACACAAGTTTTTTCAGACTTTACTGATCCTAAAAAATCAATACGGTCTTTTTTTGGTACCTCTGTAAAATTTCATACTAAAATAGGCTTAGTTTCCCTTGAATTCCAACAAATAAATGATCCGCGTTTACTTTACCGATATCACCCGGGACATTGGGAAGCTTGGAGAAGACCAAGTTTTTTGCTATTTTATAGTTTTAGGGTTAAAAAAAAAAAAGGTGTGTGTATCACTTTAAGATTTTTTTTGTGTGCATTTCCCCTTTTTTGGGGGGATCATTCCCAAAGATGATCATCAGATCATCTTAGGGAATGATACCGAACTTGGAATACGGGCATAAATGCCCGTTTTCCAATTCAAAATCCGATCGGAAAAATCACTTCCCGGAAATCATTTTCCAGGAAGTGATTTTTCATTCATTGGCAAAGATCAATAATTTGGTGATCAGAAGTGATCACCAAATTTTGATCTCTGTCCCCATTTTTTTTCTAAGTCTTCGCTAAGTAGCAAAGGCTTAGAAAAAATCCTATTTGTGAATGGAACTTTGAGTTCCATTCACAAAATGTATAGTAAAGCTGTCAGCATGACAGCTTGTGCTATACAGGTACTGCAGCATGATCTAAAAAGAGATCGTGCTGCAGTACCTCCACTAGACCACTAGGTGTCAGTCTTATGGGAAGACCCCGGTGAAGGAGGAAGTTCTGTGAGGCACCGGGGTCTCCCTTTCCGTCTTTGAAGAGCTCCTCCTCACTTCCTCCTCGTGGGACCGGCTGATGCAGGGAAAGGTAGGGATATCTCCTGATCCCCCCCTCGAATTTGAACCAAACCGAGGGGGGATCGAGGGGGCTAGGGGGGCAGTTGAATGCTGCCCCCCGATCGCCCCTAGCAGGGGGGGGGGATTTTTGGGAGGGGGGAAGCCACAGATCATATATTCACGATCTGTGGCAGTTTGAGTATTCACTGCACAGATCGTGAATATACGATCTGTGGCAGGGAAAGGGTTAATATATTTATATAAAGTGATCATATCCCCACTTCTCCAGTGTAAACAGCCCTAAGTTGTCTAATCTGCCTGCATAGTCAAGCCTCTCCATTCCTCTTATTATTTAAGTTGTCTTTCTTTGAACTCCTTCCATTTCCAAGATGCCCCCCTTTCTAATCGGATGCCAAAACTGCACCCCATATTCCAAATGAGGCCCTACCATTCATAGAGTCCATTTAGAGTACTCTGGGGATCTCTAACTCTTCCCCCCTCTGGATCCCTTAACGATGCTGTAATTTCTTTTAAAAAAAATATAGATTCCTATAGTGTAGGGGACATCCCCAGCTCTAAACACTAGTGTTTAACTTTAAAACTTTTTAAAATATAAACACCGTGGTTAGGGTTGGGAAGGGGGAGCCTACACTATACTAATATAATAATTTAGGGTGGACATACCTTTTAAAATGGGCTCTGATAAATGAACTGTTTAGTCTTTTTAATTATGTAATTATAAATATATTTAGATGCCAAGAGCTCGATGTTCAGACAACTGTCTCCCAGGCTCTAGGAAGGCGCCAAAACAAGGATCCCAGTCCTGCTGTTATGATTGTGTCCTGTGTTCCGAAGGAGAGATCTCCAATACAACTGGTAGGTTACATAATAAGTATATGATAATTGCAACTTAATACAAAAATATTCAACTTTAGCCATGTAATTCATGACATGGCTACAAATCCATTTTACTAAAACTTTATTTTTGTCTGGCATTTACATTTTGTTATTTCATTTTTTGTGGTGTCATCTAATTAAAAGTAGCATTTTACACACCAATTTTACAGATTTCTAAAAAAAAGTTTAAATCTATTAAGGCAAAGCAGAATTACGCTAGAGACTGAAATTGCTTCAGATATATTTAAGGTTCATATTAAATAATCACACAATTTTAAAGTTATAAAGTTATTAATAAACCATTGCTGTTTAAGAGTCTATTATGGTCGTTTTAATTTCTCTTTGGTTTGTATTATTCCAATATTTGTTTTCAATTTATTATAAATATAGACAGTATAATCTGCACCCCGTGTCCTGACCTGGAGTGGCCCAATCAAGAGCAGAATCAGTGTATCCCAACAAAGGAAGATTTTCTGCCATATACTAATGATGTGATTTCTGTAATTATTTCAACTGCCTCCATTCTCTTTTTCCTTATAACCTTACTGATTCTGGGTGTTTTTATTAAATACTGGGAAACTCCTATTGTAAGAGCCAATAACAGGATCCTCAGCTTCCTCCTCCTTGTCTCCATCAAGCTGAGCTTCCTCAGTGTGTTTCTGTTCCTTGGTCGCCCTGTGGATATAACCTGCATGTTACGTATAATCACTTTTGGAATCACCTTCTCCATAGCTGTCTCTTCTCTCCTGGCCAAGACTATCATGGTTTACATTGCCTTCAAAGCCACCATGCCTGGGAGCTCATGGAGAAAGGGGTTAAAACTGTCCAATTACATAGTCTTGTTCTGCTCATCTATTCAAATAATAATCTGTATTACTTGGTTGGCCATTTCTCCTCCCTTTCAGGATATGGACATTCACACTTACCATGGGACAGTCATCATTTATTGCAATGAAGGATCAGCTATTGCCTTTTACTCAGTTATTGGTTATATGGGGCTTCTGGCAGCTGTTAGTTTTGTTTTAGCATTTTTAGCTCGGACCTTACCGGACAGTTTTAATGACGCCAAGTACATCACTTTCAGCATGCTGGTCTTCTGCAGTGTTTGGATCACAATGATCCCAGCCTATCTGAGCACCAAAGGGAAAAACACTGTGTGTGTGGAGATATTTGCCATATTGACCTCTAGTGCTGGACTTTTAAGCTGTATATTTATACCAAAATGTTATGTAATATTTTTTAGATCTGCAACAAACACAAAAACTAATTTACTCAGAAATAAAATATCATTGTCTTCCAAGCAGTCTAACTACATTAATCATTGAAAAATTATGTTATAGATCACACAATGGGATAGAGATGAATATTAAAATTACATAATTAATAGTAAATGTATGAGATGTGTTTTGATGTTTCCTAATTAACATGCGCTGGAAACTTCCTCCAAAATGTAGACATGGAACTATATTTGTTGGAATTTTGTATTTGGTGGCTTAATTTCTGAATTGAAACTTGAGACATTTTCGAGAACCCTGGCAGGTTTCAGCAGTCATTCAAGTGCTTTATAATCATGAACTCTTCTTCTGTGTGCAGTTTTACTATAATTTGTATGGTAACAGTTAGTGTGAATGAATTGTATGGTGGGAGATTTCTTATACTAGTGCTGCCTTATAATGATTACTGAGCATACTTGCCCTCCCAGTAAGTTAGGTCAGATGGAAGATGGTTAAGAGTGGGAGAGGGATACTCAGCCTGAGCAAAACCAGTACTGGAATGAAGGCATTCAGCAACACACACACACCTCAGTGGAAGTGCTGCTTAAATGCATTTAATTATAGATTAAGATGAGCCACAATATTTTTTAGTATACATACGCTTTAAAAAGAAATATACAAAATTGGTAAAGGAATTTACTGTAATATAAATTACAAAATGCCATTAGTGTATTTGTAACCAGAGATGAATAGTCAGAAACTGTTTTAACCCATTGCAATACTAGTCTTATAACATGTTTACTAGTAATATAATTAAATTGCTACAAAAATTAATCCTTGTATTTAAACTGAGCATTTTTATATAATTATTTTAATACTTTTATTCAGATTATTTCTCTGGAAATGTAATATTTTAATATTGTTAACTTGTGGAAAATTCAACAAATAACTTCTAACTAAAATAATCTAGGTCCACAAGAAATTTCTCCACAAAATAAACCCGATTCACATAGAAAATTAGTTTCTGTTAAATCTGTTATTAATTATAAACTTAAACTCATTAGGCTTGTGAAGGTTCTCATCCATCCAGGTCATGGTATATCTGTAATATTCATCCATCCAGGTCATGGTATATCTGTAATATTCATTCATCCAGGTCATGGTATATCTATAATATTCATTCATCCAGGTCATGGTATATCTGTAATATGCATTCATCCAGGTCATGGTATATCTATAATATTCATTCATCCAGGTCATGGTATATCTATAATATTCATTCATCCAGGTCATGGTATATGTGTAATATACATCCATCCAGGTCATGGTATATCTGTAATATTCATTCATCCAGGTCATGGTATATCTGTAATATTTATATTTATGGTATATCTGTAATATTCATCCATCTAGTTCACGGTATATCTGTATTATTTATCCATCCAGGTCATGGTATATCTGTAATATTCATTCATCCAGATCATGGTATATCTGTAATATTCATTCATCCAGGTCATGGTATATGTGTAATATTTATCCATCCAGGTCATGGTATATCTGTAATATTCATTCATCCAGGTCATGGTATATCTGTAATATTCATCCATCCAGGTCATGGTATATCGTTAATATTCATTCATCCAGGTCATGGTATATCTGTAATATTCATTCATCCAGGTCATGGTATATCTGTAATATTCATCCATCCAGGTCATGGTATATCTGTAATATTCATCTATCCAGGTCATGGTATATCTGATACCATGACCTGTATTCAATTATGAAAGCTACAGTATGAGGTAGAGCAATGGCTGCCTTCATAAAACGATATGAAACAAAAATATATGGTTAATCATAAAAAACAATATCCATGGATGTGAGGTAATTGGAGGGCGTGTCCCAAGGGTATATGTTGTTACTGAATGGAGGTTGTAACATTTCTGTTTTTGTGGGCTGTGACCCAACACTGTTTGCTTGAGAAAGGGGTAGTGGACCACGAAACGTTGCACATGTCAACAGTGTAACAATAAATATCATGTTGCATTAGAGTGGAGTGCGGTGTTGGTATATATATAAGAAAAGAGATGATCAATGCACATTCCTGGGACCCATATATCATAATATCTATGCTAGTGCAAACAGTAAAAACATGGGGGTTTTTAGTTACAATTTTATGCATAAAAGTGAAAAGCCTTCCAACCACATCAAGGTAACCCCAGTATGGAAGGTCCTAACAGTTTACCTTGGGTTATTTATCTGGGCTGACACTCCCTGCTTGGTTGAATTTTCTTGGGAAGGTTGTCTCCCTGACCTTGCATTGGATTAGTATTACAGGCTATCACTTCCCCCCACCTACTGGCTTTTAACAAGGAGGGAAGAGGCCTTTCATCCAATGCTTAGTATTCAAGGCATAAGACCTCCAATTAAAGGGACGTGTTGGGGTTGCTACTACCACATGGAAGCTTGGTTAATCTTCCTGCAGAGAAACTCTGCTACAATATATACACAAAAGGGGGGCTGTGGGAGCACTCCTGTGGCAAAATTACTTTATAACAAATAGTGTAAGTGCTACTGATCTGACCAAAACATTAGAACAAACAAGAAAAGAGATGATCAATGCACATTCCTGGACCCCATATATCATAATATCTATGCTAGTGAAAACAGTAAAAACATGGAGGTTTTTAGTTACAATTTTATATATTACATATCCTGCCTATCACCATGTTTCTCTGATTCAGTAAATTTTGTTTTTATTTCATTGTTATTTTATTTCATTGTAATTGTTGAGCTCAAAGTATTCAGTTAGATGTTCTTTGATTTGTTCTTTAGTGTTATTATCTGAAATAAGATATGGGTTTAGTCTCCAAGTGATATACGGTGGTGCTATATTTGATTTGATTTGATTTGTAGTATTACTGGTGCGTGGTCTGATCTAGTTATATTTTTAATAGTATTGCTTGTAATATTCTGTAGTAGCCATTTATCGACTATAAAAGTGTCTATTCTAGAGTATGTATTGTGTGTTTTGGAGTAATATAGTCTTTGTCTAGTGGATGGAATGCTTGCCAGGTGTCATATAAATCTTCTGTTTTTAAGATATTATTTATTGCTTTATTATTTTGAAATCTTGTTTTGGCTGTTGAATCTGTCTCTGGGTTGATAATAGTATTAAAACCTCCACATATTATTGTGTTTGTGAGTTATAGTTGTTTTACTTTTTTAATGATTTTTGAATAAAACGTTGTTGGCCTGTATTCGGTGCATAGATATTTGCTATACGGTATTTTATTTAGGTGGCAGATTAGAATAATATATCTACCATTTTTGTTGGTAATTTTTTTTAATTTAAAATGAGAAATTCAATTTCTCCACTGAGCCTTTATTACTCAAAAGCTAGTTTTGTTAAAAATGTTTTGGGGAATCACTCTCATTTGTCACTTTATACAAATCTATTGATTTAGCTATTAAAATTATTTACATCAAAAGTAGCTGCAACCGACAGTTCACCATGATTATTATATAATAATTATAATTATTAAGTTTTACAAACTTATCTAGTCCACTTTTAGTGGACTAGATAAATTTGCCATTGTCACATCTGGTGGAAAACAGTTCCACAGTTTCACCATTGTCACTGTAAAGAAAACTTTACTAACCTGAAGATGAAACTTATTTTCTTCCAATCTTAAAGGATGTCCATGTGTACTCTGATATGACCCATTAGTAAACAATGCACCAGTGACTTTACTGTATGGCCCATTAATATATCTGTATAAAGTGATTATATCCCCACGGAAATGTTGCTTTTCTAATGTAAACAGCCCTAACATGACTAATCTGCATAGTCAAACCCCTCCATTCCCTTTATTATTTTAGTTGCCCCTCTCTGAACTGCTTCCATTTCCAGGGAAGTCCCTCTTGTATATGGGATCCCAAAACTGCACCGCATATTCCAAATGAGGCCTTACCAGTGCCTTGTAAAGAGGGAGAATCCTATTTTTTTCTCTTGAATCTATTCCCCTCTTTATACAAGACAATATCTTGCTAGCTCTAGCCATTGCTACCTGGCATTGTTTGCTATGGCTAAGTCTGTTATCTACCAGAACCCCCAAATCTTTTTCCATTACAGATGCACTTAACACAGAGTTATTTATGGTGTAGGTGGCACCAGAAATGTTAAACCCCAAATACATCCCCTTACATTTATCAATACTGAATCTCATCTGACATTCTGCTGCCCATTTTGATAATCTATCTAGGTCAGCTTGCAGCACTTGCACATCATTTGAAGCTTCCAAAGCTCTGCATAATTTAGTGTCATCAGCAAACACAGAGACCTTGCTCTCAATGCCCCCTTCTAAGTCATTTATAAACAGATTAAACAGAAGCGGCCCCAGTACAGAACCCTGAGGCACTCCACTTAGAACTTTACCTCACATAGATGTAACTCCATTTACCACCACTCTCTGTTTGCGATCCAATGACCAATTCTCTATCCATGTAAAAAAAAAAAATTCTAGGCCAACAGTCCTCAGTTTATACATTAGTCGCCTATGTGACACCGTATCAAAAGCTTTCGCAAAATCCAAATATACCACATCCACTGCTGTGCCTGAATCTAAATTCTTACTCGCTTCTTCATAGAAACCAATTAAATTTGTCTGGCAGGATCTATTTCTCATAAATCCATCCTGACTACTACTAATAAGATCAGTTCTGGAGACAAAGTCAAGGATATGATCCTGTAACAAAGTTTCCATCACCTTCCCTACCACTGATGTTAGGGTTACAGGTCTATAGTTACCAGGTTGGGAACGACTACCTTTTGAAAATTGGTATTACATTGGCTTTCTCCAATCCAGCGGCACATCACCAGACAAAAATGAATCTGGAAAGATAAGAAAACTGGTCTCTGGAAGGAGCTTTGATACTGGACACGCTAAGTGGAAAAGGAATAAGAGCAAGAAAAGCAAAGAACACCCAAGGTACAAACAGAACCTACAAATGGGCACTGAGGAATGGGTTGCAGTCTATCAGGAGCTGATAGCTGAGAGTCAGACACCGTCTTGGATTGACATGCGTTCTGGTTGTTATGCTTCCATGGTATAAAGTCTGTAATTTTTGAACATTAAACTCAGTTTTCTTTCCTTTGGTCATTTTTATTTTATTTCCTCACAATCCTTTATAAAGAAAGTCAGTCCTTTTTCTTCTGGCAGCTTTAAATTTTAATATTTTCAATTTACTGTTCATAAGAATAATGAATAAATAATCTAAATTTCTATTCCAATTCCAATATGAAATAGTAACAATTATTTCGAGGGAAAAGGATAAACAAACAAAAAAAACCTGATGTGATATTTTTCGTGAGGCACATAAATTAATATCAGCTTTAGATCAAGTCTGATCCCCAGTGCCTGTGTCTATATCCAGGACACGGTGTGATCCTCACTCTGTTCTCTATATAATGACAGTTGTATTAGCCAGTTCCTTTATTCCTTGTGACATGACATGTGAATGACTACTGGGGAGATACTCTACAATGGTGAATGTCAAGGTTTCATCCAACCCAATCAAAATACTGATATACCTGAAATTCCTGTGTGTGAGATCCTGCACATCTCAGAATGTCAACCCTGCTTGTTATCTGGAAAGCAATAAAGTAACGATGGAACATGAATATACACAAGATGGAGATATTCTGATTGGAGGGGTGATGATGACACATGTCACATTGTACAGAACCAAAAGTAGCCTTTTATGGAAGGATTCTCAGGTTTTGAAGTGTATTGAGTAAGTAACATCCCTTTCCCAATTGTACCTTTCTGTATAAATAAATGGTTTATAATGGTTTTTATCTTCCTAATCCTAGAAAAGAATGGATTTCACACTCAGTAGGTGAAATAAAACTTCACTTTTATAAGGGTCCAAATAAAAACATCAATAAACAGTTTGGCACCACATCCTACTGCACTGTACACACAGTGAAAGAGGGGAGGGAGAATGATTAGGTCCAGCATACACGTATTTTCTGGGATTGTGATTTTACATAGTGCGGCTCCTGAGCTGAAACACGCAGATGTGTGAGCTTCGCCTTTGGAAAAGGTAGGTATACGCTCCCATGATTCTCCAGGACTTAGATAAGGTATCTCTTTACTACAGATTGTAGGAATCATCTAGCAGCACAATTTTAGTTTAGATGTCCATCCCATAATCTATAGGTGTGTTCTTATTGATTACAGGCCTGCAACCATTCTGTATCTATTGACCTTGGGTAGGGGAATTGTTTTTTGTTTTCATGATGGATCATGCTTGTGATTGACATTTTAGCCATAATGTTGGGCCAGGGAGTTCTAAACATCACAGGAACAGTGGGAACATTGGGAACATTGCAGCTTTACATCTAGAAGACAGTCACACCAGAGGTAGATTAAACTTAGGCTCAGAGTCAGTTTTAGAATTTATCACAGTTCAGCCCATTTCTATCAATGTTTAGGGTGAACCTTCTGTGCAGACTATTTAAATGGACAGGATATTTAGCGCTATATCTGTAATTCAGAAACTTTACTGACAAAGTAATATATTTTCACAAGGAAACTTGTGATTCTTACACATCTGCCCCCAATTAAAAAGAAACCAGATTGAGGACCTAATGCATTAGGTTCCCATCCCCAGGTTTAGCCTGTTTAATCAGAACAAAGCTGTCAAACCTTGCTTCGTGTGGCTGCCTCCCACCACCTCACTTTTCAGCCCAGGACTGGAACAACAATAGGAAGACACGCTTCTTGCACAGATCGTCTTCCTATTGGTCAGGCCATGAGACTGATAATTAGAATATTATGAATAAGGGATGTAATACAACAATACATTGCCAGGAGTTTTTTTTTTTTTAGGGAACGTTATATATGTTTTTTTTTTAATATACTTGACCATGAACACTCTGTTTTACAAATTTTCTAAAGGTTTTGTTGGATTTGTGGGTCAAATATGTGCAAAAAGTCATGTTTTACTTCTCTGTGCTCTTACTAAATACCATGTGTTCATTATATCTAGCATACACATACACATGCGCCATACCATATAGAATACACTTGCCTGTACTGCTACTAGTCCTGCACATACCCTGTATTTCAATGCCCGATGCAACAGTACCATTGTACAGTGACATTTTCCCCCAGTATCCCATGTTTTCCTGTAATAATAGTTATCTACCCACCCTCCATGTATCCCCATGCCCCCTATAGAGTGAAATTCTGTATTAAAAGGCCACATTTTGGAAATGAATATTTGTGAATATGTATTGCATTCAGTTAGATCAATTTCGTTCTTGAAGGCATTTCGCTAGTCATCAAAATGGCCTTTTCTTCTTTCTTTCTTTAATTCAAAGGTATGTCCTTTATCCTTAAGATGCAGGTCCACGGCTAAGTCCTGACCCCTGGGCTTACATTAGTGCAGTTGCTGTTTGGTCTCCCCCACATACAAATCAGAGCATTCTTCACTACACTGCACTGCGTATATGATGTCGCTTTTCTTGTGTTGCGGTATTGGGTCTTTTGGATGTACCAATTGCTGCCTCAGCGTGTTGTTCGGTTTAAAGCAGACAGGGATACGATGTTTTTTGAAAACTCTTCTTAATTTCTCAGAGACCCCTGCTACATATGGGATGACCATGTTCTTCCTCCTGTCTTGCTTTTCCCCTTCACTATTGGTATTCTTGTTCTTTTCTTTCCTTCTACTTCTTTTGACAAAGGCCCAGTCTGGATATCCACAAGTTTTAAGGGCTCCTCTGAGATGTTTCATTTCTTTAGCCTTCACCTCTGTGCTAGTGGGGATGTTCTCTGCTCTGTGTTGCAGGGTTCTGATGACACCCAGCTTGTGATCTAAAGGGTGGTGGGAGTCAAACATCAAATACTGATCTGTGTGTGTTGGTTTTCTGTAAACCTCTATTTCCAGTTTACCATTCACAAAAGAGAGAGTGTATTTCCTTTGTAGTAACAGTGAACTGGATTCAATAGGCTCTGCTCTCCAGTATGGGCCTCACCACAGCTCAAAATAGTGAAATATCATACCTGGTTCTCTCCAGTGCTTTTTGTGATATGTTTCAGTTTATCATTCATCCTAACTTCTACCAAGCAGTCGATTAAGGCCATTGTGTTATTTTGTTCCTCTTCCCGTGTAAATCCGATGTTGTAGTCCACAGCATTAATGTGTTCTGTGAAGGCTGGTACTTGTTTCTGGGGAATTTTTATCCAGGTGTCATCCATGTATCTGAACCAGTGGCTGGGTGCAATGAATAATAGCCTGTGTTTCCACTTCCTCCATGTAAAGTTTTGCCATGATGGGTGGAACTGAAGATCCCATAGCAAATCCATGTTTCTGTTTGTAGAACATATTCTTATATTTGAAATAGGTGGAATTCAGGCACACGGTAAGTCCAGTAGGGAACACATCTACAGTATTCTGGGTTAAGTTTTGTTCTGCTGGGGAGGCATTGTCTTGGCACATTATTCTTAACATTTCTTTCAACAGACTCTGTGGTGGGTATACAGGTGAAAATGGATGTCACATCATAGGACACCATAGTTTATTCTGCACCATGTACTATACTACATCCTGAATCTTGTTAGTGAAATACTGGGAGTTCTGGATGTGATGTTTTTATACCTGGGCAATTTTGATAACACCTCTTAGCCACAATGGAATCATCACCTTGCATTCAGGAGGTCCCTAACACCTTGCTGTTATAAGCTAATTTGGACACAATCCAGGTTTTTTATTTCCAGATTCTTATACAAGTCATTCTGAATTATGAAAGACAGTCGGATGACTGGTGAAAAGTCTCCAAGAACTAAACTTCAAGTCCAATTAAATACAACCGATATACCATGACCTGGATGAATGAGAACCTTCACAAGTATTTGTGTATATTGTTGCCATGGAAATAGAAGGGTGGGTGTAGGGGGTGCATCATTAGGTGTGTGTTCCTTTGTCTGTGTGGGGTTAAGAGCAATGTTTATGGTGAATTTATAACCATTAATCAAATTTTTATGGTTTTGGTATAATTGCCATGGTTGTAGAAAGCTGTGTTCTTTAGGGGTTTGTGGTCTGTAAATAGGTGTGGGTTGAAGCATATTTTCTTGTTTTTATGAATATAAATATTAATATGGTTGCCATGGTAACAGAAGGGTGAGGTGTGTGTGTAGGGGAGCATCATCAGGTATGTGTAAGCATGTGTGTGGGGTTTAAGTATGTTTATTAAGTATGCTTGTATTTATGTTGTAAAATTAAAAGATTACTAAACACAAATTTGTAGTATCTGAAAATATCACCCCCAAACCCCAATACATTGCTAAATACCACCCCAGTAAATGACATTGAAATAAATGTAATCCCCTGAAGAAATGGATAAATAGATGTGTGTGTAGAGGTGCACCGGTAGCTGAACAAACCTTTATCTGGGTGGGGTAGGGCACATTTTGTAATGAGCAAAAATGTGATAGAGGTGCTCACTAATTTTCAAATGATTTATTTATAAGTAAGAAAGCATAATACAGCACACAACCTTTTGGGGGGAAAACTGTCCCCTTACTCAGGTGTGATTAGCTTTCAACTGCCCACTTAGCCCACTTCCCATCCTCTTACTCAAAAAAGAAGCAAGTTTCCCCTTTGCCCAACTGTACAATTAAAATCCAGCTACGTCCTTCCAATCTCCCCAGTACAAACAGAAACCATTTGTCTTAATAATCACTTTAAATTATGGGAGAGATTCAATATAGGGCTTTTCCATCTAAAACCCACGTTAACCGGAAGAAATTTTGGGTTAACCTGGGTTTTAGATGGATTTTAGCGCCGTGCTATAGATGCAAAACCCCTACCGTTAAGTTTTGCGCTACATAGTAGCGCGCCACTTAACGGTACTGTGTGGGAGGCGTTAAACCCACGCTCTTACCTTAGCCCGATCCCGCGATGCAATAACTGATGTAATCTCGTTTACGTCAGTTATTGTATCGCGGGATCGGGCTAAGGTAAGTAACGGGAGCTCATGATATTGAATCTCCCCGTATGTCTTTTGTCTTCCTCTGCCTTATGCCTGTCTCTGCCTGAAAAGGTTGTTTTCACACAGTTTTCTGTAGGGAGGTGTATAGGTCTAAGATGTGAGTGGAGGAGGGGCCATGGGACCCATGAGTGGGTGGGGTCATAAGGACGGTAGGGGCTGTAAATTCCCTTATCTTTGCATCTAGTATCTTCACATAGAAGGGAGGAGGAGAGACTTCCTGTTTCCTTAACACACTGTGACGTCTGAGGCTGTGCTTGCCGGCGGCGAGGTGGAGGAGCAGCCTTTGGACTGTCACCTGTCATCCTTCCACCCCTTAACTTTTTTATCAGAGATTTATTTATATCATAGGCTGTACAACACATAAAGGGGTTGTTGATTGTTCATTTTAAAGGTAGGTAAATGTAAAATTTAAATTTAAAATCAACTTGCCTGGAGACCACAGTCCCCCTTAAACAAACTGTTATAAATATCCCATATATTTAGTGTGGATAGGTTTTTGTCTGGAACCTCTTTGTTTTTTTGTCAGCTTTGAAAGTTTTCTATTCTATATATTAAGCAATGGAAAGGGGGATTTCTGCAGTGAAATGAAAAAATGGCTAGAGGTTTTGCTGTAATGCAATTTTCATCAAACCTTTAAATGGTATAAATTATGATTACATTACATTCACTTATGCCCTTAAGAAGCTGTGTACCCTGTGGGTGGGACCAAAACAAACAGTAATACAGATATATATATATATATATATATATATATATATATATATAATATTTTATTGCTAAAAACACTGCTGGCCAGCTCTATCAATACAGTATAGTAAAAATCCTATCAAAGTATATCTGTTCAATTACTGTAGATCAACTGGACTTGAAGTTTAGCTCTTGAAGACGTTTCGCTAGTCATCTGACTGGATCTCTCAATTCAAAATGACTTGTATTAGAATCTGTGGCAATTATGTACCCTGGAAAAAGCAAAAGAAAACCAACACACAAAGATCAGTATGTAATGTTTGACTACCACCACCCTTTAGATCACAAGCTGGGTGTCATCAGAACCCTGCAACACAGAGCTGAGAACATCCCCACTAGCACAGAGGCGAAGGCTAAAGAAATGAAACATCTCAGAGGAGCTCTTAAAACTTGTGGATATCCAGACTGGGCCTTTGTCAAAAGAAGTAGAAGGAAAGAAAAGAACACGAATGCCAACAGTGAAGGGGAAAAGCAAGACAGGAAAAAGAACGTGGTCATCCCATATGTAGCAGGGGTCTCCGAGAAATTAAGAAGAATTTTCAATAAACACTGTATCCCTGTCTGCTTTAAACTGAACAACACACTGAGGCAGCAATTGGTACATCCGAAAGACCCAATACCGAAACACAAGATAAGCGACATCATATATGCGGTGCAGTGCAGTGAAGAATGCTCTGATTTGTATGTGGGGGAGACCAAACAACAACTGCATCAATGTATGGCCCAGCACAGAAGAGCCAATTCCTCGGGTCAGGACTCAGCCGTGTACCTGCATCTTAAGGAAAAAGGACATGCCTTTGAAGATTGTAATGTTAACATATTGGCAAAGGAACATGACTGGTTCAAGAGAGGTGTCAAGGAGGCCATTTATGTGAAAATAAAGAAACCAAGCCTAAATAGAGGTGTGGGGGTTCAACACCATCTGTCTGCCATGTACAATGCTGTTTTAACACCTTACTCTGGGCGTTCCTATAACACCTCTTAGCCACTATCCAATCACGCCCTTAACACCTGGCTGTGATATGCTAATTGGGACTTTCCAGGGTACATAATTGCCACAGATTCTTGTACAAGTCATTCTGAATTGAGAAAGCCAGTCGGATGACTAGCGAAACGTTTTCAAGAACTAAACTTCAAGTCCAGTTGATCTAATTGAATACAACAGATATACGATGACCTGGATGAATGAGAACCTTCACAAGCATGTCAAAGTATGCAACCAAATGGTTTGAATGACCAGATGGAACTGGTCCCATTCCTATAAAATCGATAATAGATAGAGGGACATTAATTGCTTATAGGAAACCTAAGAGTCTCAGGAGCAGTTTAGTTCAAGCTAAAATAACTCCAGTGAAAAGTGTCACATTCTCGAAACAACCTCAATTCGGAATGTTCCCACGGGACTGAGTACAATGTCAGTTTATCAATAAAATTACCAAACTTGAGCATCCAGCAACAGGCAAGGTATAATATGCATTGAAAAGTCATTTTATGTAACATGTGTTTATGTTTTACAGTGTCCGTGTAACTTTTTATATGTCGGTGAGACTACGCAGAAAATTAAACATTGTATCTCACAGCATAGATCATCTATCTGATGCATGCAGACTACCTTGCCTGTACCCAAACACTATCATGAAGTGGGTCATACTGCGGATGATATCAAATTTTTTGTTTTGGAGCAAGTGGGTAAAATGTCAAGAGGAGGGGATCGAGTAACTATATTGAGAAAGCAGGAGGTTTCCTGGATACATAAAGACTATGATGTATATGTGTACTTATGATTTACCTTTAAATGTATGCCTTTAATGATGGAGATACCTGCCATCTGTATAACTGAATATGTTCTTAGTAACATGTGATATCATGAAATGTTAAAACATTTGTGCATAAGTTTACTGATTGTTACTCAGTTTGATAAAGGAACTGGAGTGTTCTGAAATGTCGCTTAGCGAGCACATTTATACGATGTTATGTTACATTTTAACTAAGGCCCTTGAGTGCCTCCTTATATGAATTTATACATACTTTGGTCCAGCAACCGGGCAGTCTATTGTTGGAATGGTGTGCTGACTCTCTCTCTTTCTTTCTCTCTCTCTCTCTTTCTATCTCTCTCTCACCCTCACGGGTCCCAGTACTAGCATTAAATGGCAAGAACAATTATTTATTTGGCAATGTTATTTTTACTGCTATATTAACAAACCAAGCTTAAACCATATGTATAATGTGGGAAGAAAGGTGAATGATCCTGGCAGCAGAGTTAAGGATTCATTGAAGGGGTGCCAGTCAGTTGCTTGGTAAATCACACAGGAGGGTGTTACAGTAGTCCAGCTGAGAGGTGATAAGGGCATGAACTAGAATTTTGGTAGCGTTCTGTGAAAGGAATGTTTTTGAGCTGTAATCGAGTTGGACAGGGTATTAATGTGGTGTTTAAAGGAAAGTTCTGAGTCAAAGGTTACTCCCAGGCATCGCACGTGAGGTGTTGGAGAGATTGGTGTGCCATTGATGTTGATAGTAATGTTAGGTAGGGGAGTAGATTGAGAGGGTGGGAAAATGACAAGTTCGATCTTATTCATGTTGAGTTTGCATAAGCGGGTAGACATAAAAGCAGAGACGGCATTTAGGCAGTCAGGGACCCAGTATGTCCCAGTATGAGTAATGAGGTCAGTAGCAAAGATGTAAATTTGGGTATCATCAGCATACAGATGGTCTTAGATAGTAGCCGTCAGATGTAGCATTAAGCAGATCGTTAATAGCTTTGGTGATAGCTGTTTCCATGAAGTGGTTAAGCGGAAGCTTTTCTTGAGAATAGGGTATACAATAGCATGTTTGAAAGAGGAGGGCAAAGGACCAGTGGATAGGGACAAGTTTAAAAGAGTTTAAAAGAGACGTTAGGGCCTTGGAGAAAGTTTTGAAAGTCTACGTTCTGTAATATTGGAAAAGTTGGTTAGGACAGAGATGGCGGTAGTGGAAGGGAGGCCGGTTAGAAATGGAGATGGGACTGGAAGCTGTGGAGATCAGCTAGAGCATACAGAAAAAAACATTTCTTATATTAACATTTTTTTATGTAAAAAAAGGGGCAATTTCATCAGCAGATTAACAGGGTGTAGGAGGAGGAGATGGCGGACAGAGGAGGTAGTTGAAAACTTTGAAAAGCTGTTTTGAATTGTGGGATTGTTTAGAAATAAGGGAGGAGAAATGGGTTTATTTCACTGAAGACAAAGCGCTCATGATCTGAGCATTTTTGAAAGAAAGTCATTGGTCTTGTTTCTTAAGCTATTGTCGCTCATCTACACGGGACTACCTTTTCATCTTTTTAATCTGATCAGTGAGCCAAAGTTTTGGGTTAATGCGACTAAGGTGAGAGGTGATTAAGGGGACAACAGTGTCCAGGGTGGAGGAGACAGTGTTGTGGTAGTAGAAGGCACTACAATATTGATGAGTTGGAGAGGAAGTGAATGTGAAGAGGGAGCATGGTTGTCACGAAGCACTGTAAGTATGCTTCTGATGCTTTTTTTACTAATCTAACTTGGCGGTCAGGGTGACAGGGGTGTCCTACACTACAGAAAATAACATTTAAAGGCAGTGGGTGAGTCAGGCATTGAGGAATCTGGAGGATGGGAGGGAAAGGCGAAAAAGGCTCCCCTGCGCATGTCACAGTCCCTCCCGGAGGACAAGGAGGAGGAAGAAACATTTTCTCACAAGCAGTGCAGGAGAACCATAAGGAGCAGAGATGTAAGTTTAAAAAACTAAACAAAAAAAAACTACACAGTAGGGGCCAGCGGTAGGTTAAATTTTAATTTTTGGGGTGGACATGTGCTGTAAAAGTTGACTATAAGGCAGTACCTTAATAGAACCTCTGGGATGAAAACCTTGGGCAAATAGCAAGTTGTTCCACTCTGTCAGTTTCATGAAAAAATAGACAACCGGCGCATTTTCATTTTTTTAGCAACATATCCAAATAGTTAATTTGTGATTGATCATGCATCAAGGTTGGATGTACATAATTCATATACATTTCAATCATTTCAGAGATGTCAAATCTCTCTTACACAGTAAAAAGACATCATCAGCACGGTGGCTCAGTGGTTAGCACTGATGCCTTGCAGCACAGAGGTCCTGAGTTCAATTCAACCCTTGGACACATCTTGGACACATCTGCAAGGAGTTTGTATGTTCTCCCCGTGCTTGCGTGGGTCTCCTCCGGGCACTGGGTTTTCCCCCACAATCATAAAGACATACTGATAGGGTGTATGTGTCATATATGTTCTTAGATTGTAAGCTCTTCGAGGCAGGGCCTGATGTGAATGTATAAAGTGATATGGAAGATGTTGGCGCTATATAAATTCACAAAAATAATAATAATAATAATAATAATAATAATAAAATCCTCATATAACATCTCCATTTACCTAATTACTCCACATTCTCCAAATCCCATTTCTTTCAAATTTAGCCATGAGTAGATTGGCATAAATACCGGCAAACTGTGCACCCATACTGGTACCTTGTGATTAGTAGAAATATGTTTTATCAAAAGACAGATATTTAGCAAGTCCATAATAAAATATATTATTTAGTATCATACCCCCAGTCCAGTAATGTTTCCTCTACCACCTCCATTCCTTGAGTGTGTGGAATTGAAGAATATAAAACCTCTGTGTTTCAAGAAGTCTGTGGTATCTTTAAAGTGCATGTCCACCCCCAAAACTAACATGTCCCCCACTAATGCCTACACTGTGTAGTGTTTTAAAATCCTTAATTTACCTCTCTGCTCCAAATGGTTCTCCTGTAGTGTCTGCCCAGAGTCCTAGAAAGTGAAGAGCAGGAGCCTGGCTGGGAGGAAAATGTTTCCACCTCTTAGCTGTCCTCTGGTTTCTGGCTTGCTCAGGGCAGATCTTTACCCCTCCCCCCAGATCCCTGTTTGCTGTCTGGTGCCCTAGAATGCCCACTACATTACAGAAAAAATTACAGAGATATCCTTCTTGTTACTTTGTTCCAATGTATTTACCCAGAGGTTGTAGTAATGAGCCACCTCTGAAACAGTAGTTTAGAGAATACACTAGGGTGCATTTTTTCTATTTACCAGAGCACTTTTTATAATTGGAACTTCAACCACCATGTAGCAAATTTAGGAACCCTTCACCCTTTTCTGTGTTCTGTGTCTTTCACAACTCCTATCAATGTCACAGTAATTAAAGTCCCCCATAATCACAACATGCCAAAAATTTGCAGCCCTTGATATCTGCATATGAAGCAAAATTTTTCCTTGCTAGCATTTGGTGGCTTGTAGCAGACAACAACAATAACTTTACCCCACCCCTTTCTGTTACTTAATTCCATCAATTTTGCCTCTGCTTTAACATCAATATTGACAGTTGTGTCTTCTTTTAAATTTGTTTTTTTCTAGTATGTTCACTAGTCATCCGACTGGCTTTTTAATTCAGAATGATTTGTACAAGAATCTGTGGCAATTATGTACCCTGGAAAATCCCAATTAGCATATCACAGCCAGGTGTTAAGGGCGTGATTGGATAGTGACTTATAGGAACACGCAGGGTAAGGTGTTAAAACAGCATTGTACATGGCAGACAGTTGGTGTCGAACCTCCCCACCTCTATTTAGGCTTGGTTTATTTATTTTCACATAAATGGCCTCCTTGACACCTCTCTTGAACCAGTCACGTTCCTTTGCCAATATGTTAACATTACAATCTTCAAAGGTATGTCCTTTATCCTTAAGATGCAGGTACACGGCTGAGTCCTGACCCGAGGAATTGGCTCTTCTGTGCTGGGCCATACGTTGATGCAGTTGCTGTTTAGTCTCCCAAGGGATACAGTGTTTATTGAAAATTCTTCTTAATTTCTCGGAGACCCCTGCTACATATGGGATGACCATGTTCTTTCTCCTGTCTTGCTTTTCTCCTTCACTGTTGGTATTCGTGTTCTTTTCTTTCCTTCTACTTCTTTTGACAAAGGCCCAGTCTGGTTATCCACAAGTTTTAAGGGCTCCACTGAGATGTTTCATTTCTTTAGCCTTCGCCTCTGTGCTAGTGGGGATGTTCTCAGCTCTGTGTTGCAGGGTTCTGATGACACCCAGCTTGTGATCTAAAGGGTGGTGGGAGTCAAACATCAAATGCTGATCTGTGTGTGTTGGTTTTCCTTGACTTCTACTAAGCAGTTTAAGAAACTCGCTTTCTTGGACTGCTTGGTAGAAGTCAAGGAAAATGTTTAGCCCCCTGTCTCATTTTCCTCTATGACAACCCCTCTTGTTCTCCAGTTATCTATATTTACGCTCTATTTGTTAGTACACAATCTACCCAATGATATCCACAGTACCCCCTCCCTTGTATTAAGGATGCTGGGTGCTCAAGGGACCAGTCTGCTCTGTACATGCTAATTCTGAACCATTGTCCTCCACCAAAAAAGGCAAATCTACTGGGCTGCTAAAACCCAACAACTATTTTTTGCATTTCATTTGGATTTTTCAATGCACTTTTTGTGTAGTCTCCCATCTTGGTCCTACATTGCTGTTTGTTTTTTACCCCTCTGACAAATTTATTTTCCTGTTACCACAATCCTGCTGTTTAAGCAGCATCTGTATGTTATACAAAGTTTTTTTTTATTTATTTTTTATTGGGATTGTTATTAGATTCCTTAGTGGATTATTTTTTAATGTGTATTTTGTACAGTCTACGAGGAACACAAGGAACAGTTTATTGTAACTTTCTGTGCAATTTAAATCTTCACATTATTCATTTTCTTAGTGTCAGTCACCAGAACTTAAAACTGCTAATGGATTTTCGATTTGCCATTGAACAAACCAATAAGGATCCAGAACTGTTGCCCAACCTGACTCTGGGATACCATATATACGATTCCTGTGGGGATCAACAGAAAGCTGTAAAGAGCGTGTTCCAGATATTATCCGGTACTAGGGAACCAGTTCCCAATTACTCCTGTGTGGGAAACAGAAACATTGCTGGATTTATTGGGGATCTGGTATCAGAGACCACAGTACCCATAGCTCACATTCTAAACCTGTATGGCTACACCCAGGTAATCCAAATGTCTCTTTATTCTATAGATAGTTTTGACTTTCTGTCTAAGCTGCGCATGTTTGGGGGAGCTGTGCTGCAAGTAGATATGGTGTAGATTTGTTGGGGTGGATAAGTCGGACTATACTGTATAGAAAGGGGATTGGTCACACATAACATGGAATAGTATGTCAATGGGATCATCAAAAGAATAGAAATATAATATAGAGCTTTTAATAAAGGGTCCCTCAATAAAAATGAGTGATTATAGCAACAAAAGATTATAGTATTCCAAATTTCTATTTAAGCACAAAAAATCACAACAGCAGCTACAAATAGCATAACAGCCCTGCTCTCTATCTTCTCTCTTTCTGCTACCTACCTTTAAGAACTCCCTCCCTCTCTCACTTCACCAGGTGACATCCATTAGCTCTTATGGTACGGCCGCGGTCATACATTTACACCAAAGGTTTGTTTATTAACGAACGTTCGGTCATAGAAAACTACCACAATGGTATTCTATGGGGATCGTAAATCTACGATTGCGTTATTGTAGATTTATGATCGTTTTCAGTAATTTACGATCACTATTGCTAATTTACGTGTAGAGTGTAATATTAAGATGGGATATTACTAGAATATTTTAGAGTATGATGCACTTTAATTATGTTGATTGTATGATTAGAGTCTAAGCATGTATGTATCATCCTTGGATGGAAAGCAGTTAAGATCCGTAATTATTACTGTACTTTACAGCTGTATTTACTATACTAAGATGCAGCAAGATATTTTCTTAATTTTTATAATTATATATTTAAAATGTTTATATTTTTATAACCTTTTATTATTTTATGAATTTAGATTGATATACTCTGCCCTTTATATAGAGCCAGGGTGTATTAAGTATTATGTAGATTGATATATCATATAGAGCTTTTATACTATACAGATTGATGTAAATATATGTACTACACTAGGTGGTAATGGCTTTGCATTGTTTCCGAGATAATGGCATGGATACAATGCATAGGAATCCTCCTCCACTAAGAATACAGCGTGCAATTATGCTTATCAGACCAGCAATAGAGTAGTAAAATACTGCTGACTTGACATGGGAGAGATACATCTAACGACAGACGTATACCTAGAAGCTGGATGTGTACCTTGTGAAGGAAGGATTGAGGAAATGTCCTTAAAATTTAAACAAAGAGGGTACCACAAAAGGTTGATAGGTGAAGCCGCTGTGAAAGCACTAAAAACACCTTGACAAACACTGAATAAAGAAAAAACAAAGAGGCCTTGTGACACATTAATACTGTTTGTATCCACATACAGTAAGCAGTCACAGAAGGTTAAGCAGATTGTTTGGAGTGTTCTGAGTAATGATAAACAAGTAGGTGTCCTCTTCAAACAAAAGCCACTATTCTCTTACAAAAAAAGTAACAGTTTGGGAAACCGGCTAGTACATTCTGGCTTTAAGAGTAATAAAAATACACAGACAATTAAGTACCAAAAAGACAGGTACTTTCCCCTGCTTAAATTGTCAAGTGTGTACGGCAATTATTAAAGGGGAGAGCATGGTACATCCTTCACAAGGCAACCTAATTAAACTAAGACACTTTGCAAGTTGTTTGACTATGGGGGTCATATATAGGCTGAAGTGCCCATGTGAACTTGCATAGGTAGGAAAGACAAAGAGACATGTAAGGGCCCACATAGAGGAACATAAACGTGACATCACAAGATGTAATTTGGAAATGAACGAAAGGGGAACTTCTGTGTCTAAACACAGGACATAACGCAGAACAGGTGAGATGGATGGTGTTGGAGGTGGTGTCCAGACCACCAAGAAGTGGAGATTATGAAAAGAAACTATTGCAGAGAGAGATATATTGGATACACCACCTGAACACATCCAAAAGGGTTGAACACAGAAATGAATCTGAGATGTTTTTTTATAGTACATGCTTTAAGTGAAGTTAAGTAATATAATAAAATAAAGTTTAAACATACTTTCCTAAATTATTCGACCAACAGGTGATGAAGCTGTGAAAAGGAATTAAAAGCTGTGAAAAGGAATTAGAGAAAAGAAAGGGTCACAGTGGAAAATATAGAAAGAACAACATATAGATTAATGTGATATGGAAAATTAACTAGTACAGTTGGGATAAGATTAATAAATAGAAAAAAAGAAGTACTTAAGGTGTTTTTAAAAAGTATTTACTAATAGTAGTACTTTATCAGGGTTATTCAATAAAAGTTCTTATCATTAAAAATGGTGCTAATTTTGCCCCAACCAATCAGATCTTATTTAACATTTGAAAGCTTACATCTGATTGGTTGGGGCAAAATTAGCACTATTTTAAACGAATAACCCTGAAGAACTTTTATTGAATCTCCCTGTTTATTTATAACATGAAAGCACAAGTACTTTATAGTAAGGGAAGAGATACACAGTATGATCTTTTAAAATGGTTATCACGTTTTAGTATAAAGTATTTTAATATCAGAATTTTTAGTTTTTTAGGTGAAATATTAATATTATACACTGTTGAGAAATATTCTAATTTTATGATTAATCTATATGTCACAAATTAAAAATGAAAAGTATGGTTTTATATATCACAAAATGCAAATAATGTTTCTATACACTAGAATGTTTTTATTCACAAAGTATGTCTGTTTGAAATTGTTAACTCTGCCCCTAAGTAGGAGGGGTCACTTGTATTTAATTGAGCACATGGTATGTTGTTTTATGCACCTGAGGAAGGGGGAAAACACTGAAACATTGTGCACTGCATTGTCACAATAAAAACAATTATATCTCATTTGAGTGAGCCTCCCTGCTATTATATTTTATTTATGGACTTCACTGCAAAGTGGTTGAGCAGTTTGGGGGAAGCAGCACCTTTGAAGATTTATAGGATTTCAGGTGTGCGAGGATAAATATAAATACTCCATATTCCCATATAGTGGCTGGTTCACCAGTGGACTAATAAGGATCACAGAAGCTGAGAACCAGACACTGTATAGCAATAATAGGAACACACCATGAATATCTATGAGACCTACCACTGCAAAGTGTAAGTGTATTTTATATTAATATTTGTTTTTAACGGATTTTAACAGGTATAATATTTTATATTAAATGGTATCGTCATCTCTTAGAAAAACGAGGACCCTATCCCAACCGCCATATTTGATTGTAGAGGCAGCCAATCATGGATGCGGCTGCCGGCTGTGCAGAATGCCGGGGTAACCAGGCTCTGTAAGTACACTTCGGATTCTTTTTTTTACAAACAAATATAGCGGTTGGGGGTGGGGTAGGGTCCACTACATTACAGAAAAACGATTTCCTGCTAGGGCACAGGGAACAAAACAAGGATTGGGAGGAAGGGAGTGGGGTAAAGGGCTGCAGTGAGGAAGCCAGAAAGCTCTCAGAGGACAGGTAAGAAGGGGAAACATTTTTTCCTCCCAGCCAGGCTCCTACTCTTCACTTTCTAGGACTTTGGGCAGACATTGCAGGAGAACCATTTGGAGCAGAGAGGTAAGGTAAGGATCTTTATACATTGCACAGTGGGGCCAGTAGTGGGGGAGATTTTAGTTTTGGGGGTGGACATGCCCTTTAATGAGAGGTTTTTAAGTTTTTTTTTTTTAAAATACATACCCAGTTACCTGTGCAACCAGTATTCACATCTACCAAACCACTGAAAGGTTAGAACCTTTAAGAGCATACTCTGAGCCTGTTGTAGTGTGGGGGATGTAATACCCCACACTATGGGGTAAAATGGAGTTAAGCCCATACTTTCCAATGTAATATCGGTAAAGCAGGGGGATTAGGACCCCTGAAAGCTGCTATTTTTGTTGTCTATTTTTATTCCATTTCTCTGGGGTCTTCGCCCTTTTCTATTAACAGCACAGGCACCTGATGTAAAATAAAAACTCTTTTAAATAAAGTCGTTACCTGCCGGGTTCCCGCAATGCATTATCTCACCCTTAGTGAGTACTGCATCACGAGAACCCGGAAGGTAGCAGAGCGTGGATTAAATATTACTTTTAGCCGGTATATCTTCCAGATCTGTCTTAAACTCTGATACTGAATCTATACCAGACCATGAAGTTAAATCTAGTCATTCTTGTTGGGCAATACATTTAATAATTAGGGCACAAACAATTTAAAAATGTTAAAATATTTTGCACCAATGTGCTGCTTTTTCTCTGCAACATTTACCACATATTTTTTAAACTGCTCTTCAGTCTCAACAGCTGTTGGTTCAGATGTTTTAAGCTTTAAAGGGATATTTACAGACTCCTGAGTTGTAGGATTCTGCTCATTCCAAAAACAAATAAAAAGAGTTCCAGTTTTTACACATGATGGCAGGGATCTTGTACACACACTGGATAACATGGCTACTCAGTTCTCCAGCATTCGATACCCAGGGGTTGAAATTACATTCCCATTCTCTGTGAATGATCTGACCATGTCAATAATGCTATACAGTTAAGGGATTTGAAAACATTAATAAACATACCAAACTTCTACATTTTGGCTATTACACAGTTTTAGTATTTAAAGGGAAAGTCCAGCCCTAAAATGAAAACTTACATACAGGTAAATCACCCCCCAAAACCCTAAACTGTAATAGTTTGAAATCTGAAATATATAAATCTAACCTGAAATCCTGCACAATGTTCTGTTTCCCCTGTTTCTGCTTCCTGGTTCTTCCAGTTAGTAACTGTCAGTTATGGATTTGACAGTTGACATCACAGCCAATGACTGAATGTTAATCCCCTGTCTGCCTCTTCTGAGCATGCCCAGGCTCAGTAAATGCTCAGTACAGGTTTCTAAATTGCTCAGTTTCCACGAGGCATGTAGAAGCATAGCAGGCATACAGTAATGAATTCATAGGACAAAGTATGATATAGCAACATATTTTAAAGAAGCTGTTCTTTCTAAAAGATGTTCTTATGAGGGTGGAGTTGTCCTTTAACACTGATTTGATGTTAACAGATCAGCTATGGAGCTACAGACCAAATGCTCAGTGATAGATCCACCTTTCCGTACTTTTATCGGACAGTTAAAAACGATGATGATCATTTATTTGCTTTATCAAAACTAATGGCACAGTTTGGCTGGACCTGGGTTGGAATTATCACATCTGATGATATCTCTGGATTGAAAGAACATCAACTGCTGACAAATTATCTTTCCAATGAGGGCATCTGCATTGATTTCACTATAAAGTTTAATATGAAACAAAGTCAAATAAACAATAGAGAACATTACATAAATGTCATTAAATATTCCACTACCAACGTCATTATACTTTGTGGGACAGTTTCTTCATTTTCTTTGTTCATGTTAAACTACATGGCCTCGTTTTCTGTAATTAGTAAAAGAACCTTTATCCTCGCATCTTATTGGGGAGCTAATGAATTTGTTATTCCTTATGCAGTAACAATATTTAATTGTAGTTTGTTATTTACACCAGTTTATCATTATGATCTGAACACTCCAGAAATGTGGAGATTTTTAGAGAATTTTTATCCTTTAAAATATCCGGAGGATAAATTACTTGAAGATATTTGGATTGTTTTTCATTCATGTTTGTCAAAGGATCAAAATAAAAACCGTTTGTTTACAGAATCAATGTATGATCTTCGGAACTGCACCGGAAAGGAACGTATTACTGACCTGCCCTTTTTTAGTGACCTGTCCAGTTCTCCCCGTGTGCATCTTGGGGTGTATCTCATGTCTCGTGCACTTCATGATATGATCAAAACTAAACCCCCCAGGGACAAATATCATTATAGGGATCAGGTAATTATTGAAGGAGAATAACTATGTGGTCCAAATGAGCCACCAATCTAAAAAAATATATATATATTTTGTGCCTTCCATATAATTAAAATGAAGGCATCTCCCCATATCCAGCATAATGTCCAGTTTCTATTCTTTACACATCAGAGGATAACTGCAAGTAAAATGTATTTAAACATGGTATATAGAGCTCACTGCATTGTGGTAGAGTCTTTCCTCAAATGTAGTGGTTTATAAATACATTATTCTTGCAGTTATCCTCTGCTGTGTTCCTATATATGAGTGTATGGGATGGTGAACAGTGAGAAGATGTGAAATACAGATGAATATACAGTAGTAGATACCGGTGATTTCCTTTGTAAGCTTATCACTCTAAGAGATATGCGTGATCTATACAGTATGTATACTAGTTATTTTAGATGTGTGTAGCTTTTATACCTCCATACCCATGATTTATTATTATTATTATTATTATTATGAATTTGGAGCAAGAGGTTTGGATTTCCAGGTATGCTAGTTAGCAACTGTTAATTTTTGCTTTTTAGCAGGGGCCCTGGGCCTCCTGCTGAGAATCTAGTCAAGTGATGTTGACTCCATAAGAAACATAAGAATTAAAATATCTTGAAATAATGGTAAAATACTCAGGGATACTTTTTCTGCAGTTTCACTTTGCCATTTTCCTATACTGGATAGATGAAATACATTATTGCTGCCAGTACAGAGGGATCCAGAGACTTCTTACGTACCCCCATTCACAGGACAGGAGTTTGGGCTGGGTGATTGCCAAGGGCTCCAACATCATTAGGGGGGGCCTTCTAATCTGATGCAGCCATGCATGCTTTATTAAAACAGTAAACTAATATTACTACTCAGTTGGGGCACGATGGGGCAAGGTCAGTAAGTTTGGGAGGTGATCTATGTCTGTTAAAATGTATTTGCTGTCTGGAGGGAGGGGAGGGCTATCTGCTAGTCTGTGTCACTGAGACCACCATATATTATTTTCTGCTCTCTGCTTCCTTCAAACTCCTGCACTGGCCCATGACTGTCAGTGTAATAGAAGCAGCTCAGTAGTTTAGATTTTTTGTGTATTACTCTGACAGTCTGGGCAGCACTTTTAAGGAAACTGTATGGAGGACTCAGAGATTTAACTTAATTTACCCAGTGCGACAGCTATTATATCTTCCACTGGCCAGTGTTTAACCAGCCCCCCAGCCAGTGTTAAAGCCAGCCCTCCAGTAATTGTTTAAAGTAGCCCTCCAGCCAGTGATAAAATCAGCCTTAAAGCCAGTGTTTAACCAGCCCTCCAGCCAGTTTTTAAATCATCATTCCAGCTAGTGTTTAAACCAGCTCCCCAGTGTTTGTTCCAGTTCATTAAACATTGTTAGTCAGCCCTCCTGTTCATTAACCAGTGCTGTCAGCCCTCCAGTTCATTAGCCAGTGTTGTCAGCCCTCCTGTTCAGTTCCACAAGCCACACCTAATTTTTGTGCCACAGGAAGATACCATAATAGCTTTCAATATTTGTTTCAGGTGACAAAAGGTCTAGAAACACTTCAGCTTATAGTAAGACACTGTCCAAATTCATTGGCTGCCCTATTGGCTAAAGGCTGGGGCATGCATGGTATATAATGCTTCTTTAAATGGTCTTTACTCTATATAGCCAGGAAATGCTCTTCAACTTATGTTTATAAACTTAAAATTCCTAGTTAAAAACACACAGTTTAACTGTAAGGAGTATAATAGCTGTTGCGTACACCTTACATTATACTGACATCGATTATTGGTATTTTTGTAATAGGGTTACCATCTGTCCATAAATTTACGGACAGTCCGTGAAAATATTCCTAAAATATGTCCGTGGTGTCCATGATTTTTATTGGCCGTCCGTTAAAAAAGATAATTAAAAAGTTGAAAAGACAATCCCGTATAGCCGAGCTATGCTGGCACAAGAGTAACATTAATAGAGACTTACTTGAATTTAGAAGTGCCCTTTATCGGATCAGAGGTGTTTTATCCTTAGCCACACAATCCCATAACCCCAAACAGCTCTTTAAAGTATTCAACTCCCTGCTCTGTTCGCCACCTCCTCCGTCTACCCCGTTTATCGGCTGATGAAATAGCATCATATTTCATAGAAAAAATCTAAAACATCCGAAATGGTTTTCCTGTGCACCCTAGTTCCTCCCTACAGGTTCCAACCCTTCATTGGTTAATTCCTTTAATTGTACCATAACGAGCTTCACCACTATTACAGAACAGGGACTCTTATCTCTCCTATCCAGGACACATCTCACCCCCAGCCCCCTTGACCCCATTCCCTCTCTTCTTATTCCCCCTCTCTCCTCTTCATTCATACCAGCCCTAACCTCTCTCTTTAACTTGTCCCTCTCCACTGATATTTTCCCCTCTTCATTTAAACATGCTGTGGTATCCTCTATACTTAAAAAACCCTCCCTCGACTTGTCTTCTCTTTCCAGCTACCGGCCTGTCTCTCTTTTCCCAGCCTGGGTAGCTGTGGGTGTGCCTGTGTGGCTGTGGGTGTACATACATTGCTGAGGGTGTGCCTGCATGGCTGAGGGTATGCCTACATGGCTGAGAGTATGCCTACATGGCTGAGAGTATACCTACATGGCTGAGGGTATGCCTACATGGCTGAGAATATGCCTACATGGTTGAGGGTGTGGCTGAGTGAGAGAGTATGTTATTGAAATGTGCATTTATGCTCAGGGCCCCATTTTGCCTAAAACCGGCCCTGCTTACCTAAAACAACTCATTTCAAGTAGTATGAAAACTTAAAACGCAAACATATTGATTTTCAATTGAATTTATTGACCTAGCTGAATACTTGCATTTTTCAGTATACACTACATGGTCTGAGAGTTACGTTAAGACCTACCTTGTTCTCTCAAGATGATAAATGTAAAACAAAATTTGCTCACATTTTAAAGGGCATGTCCACCCCTTTTTGAAATGTTTGCCATATAGTAGGGCTAGTTCCCCCAGCCCCAACCACTATAATATATTTTACAGAAATTCCCCTGATCGTTACTTTCCCTCTATCCTCCGCCGCACTGCCCGGCCCTCTGCTTGCATGAAACTACAAACAAAGAATCATATTCAATACCCTTCTTTTAACCTTTAAATCCCTTCATTCTGCTGCACCTTCCCTACTTCTCTCTCTTCCCTATCTTCTCTCTTGGCCCCTTATGTTAATGGACGTGCCCTCCATTCCTCACAAGGAGATGTTATCTACAAACCCCCAATGAACACTGTCTCCTCCCACCTTAAACCATTCTCTCTTGCTGCTCCCTACCTTTGCTCCCTCTCTCACTTCACCAGGTGACATCCTTTAATTTTAAAATCCACTTTAAAATCTAGACTGTTATCCTACCTTTCTGAGCATCAGCAGAACAAATGATTGTTAGCCACCTCAAGCACTTTGTACACATCCACCTATATGTTGTCCAACCCATTTAGATTGTTAGCTCTTCGGGACAGGGATCTCATTCCTAATGTGTCAAGGCATGCTGCACTTATATCAATTTATACATAATTTATATATATGTGTTCTTAAACTATGTATGAAATTGTTTTTAATTTTTATTTATCTGTATAATTGCTTGCATTCATCCACTTGTTTGTATATTGTTTATAATGTACAGTGCTGCGTATCCAAGTGGCGCTTTATAAATAAAATTATACATACATACATATATTATATATTTAAAAGTCTGTGTGGGCATCTTATATTTACAAGTCTGTCTGGGTATATTACATTTAAAAGTCTTACATTAAAAAAATCAGTGTGGGCTGGGCATCTTAAACAATAATATTTTAATTGAGGTTAAAGGGTATCTCCACTGATAAAAAATAAATGTTGGTATTCAGTTTCATGGAGGAACGGAAGTAAAGGAGCTGTATCTTACCTCCCGTTCTTTAATAAAACCTGCAGGAGCCGGCAACACCGGCTTGATCTTCCACCATGCCCTCTAATAGGTCCCAACGGACTTTGTACTTTATGCGCATCTGCATCGCACTTGCACATGCACATAGAGTACAGAGTTCGCTGGGACCTGTCAGAGGCAACGAGCGATTGGTTAAGTACCTTACCTTCATTGCCAGCTCCTGCAGGTTTATTGAAATCTGGGAGGTAAGACACAGCTCCTTTACCTCCCGTTTTATTATGGTAACATCCTGAGCATGGCTAAACTCATGACGAAATGCGTCAATGGTGTAAATAAAGTGTATATTATTATCCATTGAAGAAAGATCCAGTGAAGAAAGACCCGTGAGCGCCGTTCTTACAATCTTTATATATATAGAAATACTTCATAGGACAGTATGTATGTATGTATGTATGTATATGTTTATTTATACAGTGCCACTAGAGAACGCAGCACTGTACAATATAAAATACAAAAAGTCATACAAGAGGGACAGTAAATAAATACATAAATATATAAATAAGTATATATCACTAAATACTGTATATAAGTGCTTAAAACATGTAGCATGAGGAAAGAGGTCCTTGCCCCTTAGAGCTTACAATCTACTTAGGTGGGTAACATACAGATACATAGTAAAGGGTGGAAGTGCTAAAGTAATAACTGGTGCAGTGTCAACAGTCCTATGTTGTGCTGTGCTCATAAAGATAGGATGGGAGGTTAGATTTAAACTTGTTTATTGAGGTTTCTTTATGTAGAGGGAGGGGAATAGAATTCCAGAGGATGGGAGCCAAAAGAGAAAAAGGTTTAAGGTGAGAGGAGGCAGTGTGAGAGGGGGGTCTATATAAGAGATGGTTCTGTGATAAGCGGAGAGTATGGGCAGGGACATTATATGGGACACAAGAGAAAAGGAGCCAAAGAGTAAAAGTATTTAAATGTTAAAAGAAGGATTTTGTAGATAATACATTGTTTAATGGGGAGCCAGGTAGATGTGCGGCAGACAGGAGATTTAATTTCTCGATTGTTAGAGAGCAAGATAATGCGTGTGGCAGAGTTAAGTATGGACTGAAGAGGAGAAAGATGGGAAGCAGGAAGACCAGAAAGCAGAAGGTTACAATAATCCAGACGTGATAGGATGAGAGCATGGATAAGCATAGCAGTAGTTGGAAGAGAAAGGAATCTACGGATCTTCACAATGTTACGAAGAAAAAAACAACAGGTTTTAGCAACATAGTTAATGTAATTGGAAAAGGAGAGAGAGGAGTCAATAATAACCCCTAAGCAACGTGCTGACTGAATAGGGTAAATGGGGGAGTTGTCCACAGAAATGGAAAAAGGGGGGATAGGACCAGGTTTAGGTGGGAAAATTATTAGTTCGGTTTTAATCAGATTTAGTTTGAGGCATCGGTGCACCATCCATGAGGAGACAGCACGGAGACAGTCGGAGATGCGTGATTGGATGTCAGGACTAAGCATGGGGGTAGAAAAATAAATTTGCGTATCATCGAATACAGATGGTAGTTAAAACCAAATGAGCTGATGACTTCTCCAAGGGAAATATTATAGAGGGAGAACAGCAGGGTTTCAAGAACAGAGACCTGTGGAACCCCAACATTAAGAGGAAACGGAGAGGATGTTTTATTATCATATGACACAGAGTAGGTTCTGTTCGAGAGGTAGGATCGTAGCCAGGATGCCGCATCATTCCGGATGCCCAAGGAATGAAGAATTTGCATTAGGAGGGAATGATCAACCGTGTTGAAAGCAGAGGAAAGGTTGAGAAGGATGAGAATAGAAAAGTGTCCGTTGGCTTTGGCAGCCTGAAGGTCATTCACAACTTTGCACAGGGCTGTCTCTGTGGAGTACCCAGGACGAAACCCTGATTGCAAGGGGTCCAGTAAGTTATGAAAATTAAGATAATTAGCAATACAGGTAAAGAAAAGACGTTCCAGTAGCTTGGAGGCTATCAGTGGAAGAGAGACTGGGGGGTAGTTTGCAAGACAAATAAGGTCAAGGGAGTCTTTTTTGATTATGGGTTTTACGTGGGCGTGTTTAAAGTAGGAAGGGAAAATGCCAGATGACAAGGAGGCGTTAAATATGTGGGTTAGTATAGGGGTGACTGCCTGATTACAGTGCTTCAGTAAGAAAGAGGCCATGGGATCGAGGGGACATGTAGTGAACAGACATGACTGAAGCAGAGACGAGACCTCTGACTGGGTCATGGGACTAAAAGATTCAAGAGCAGTAGAAGGGGGTGTGTGTAAAAGAATCTGAGAGCTATGGTGAGGGTTAGGAATCTGAGCACGGATGGACTATTTTATTTATGAAGTAGTCAGCAAAGTCTTGGGGCGAGTGTGGAGAGAGAGGAGAGTCAGTGGGCGAGGGACGGAGGAGGGAGTTAATGATGGAGAACAGGCGGTGTTGGTTTGATTTGTTATTTTTTACAAGCGTCTTATAGTATTTTTGTTTTGCTACCGAAAGTGCGGTGTTGAGGCATTGTAGCATTGTAGTGAGAGCACACCCACACACCATGTTGTGTGTATATATATATAATTAATTATATTATATATATATATAATTAGTTATATCCAGCGCACACATAAGGTCTTCTCTTTCATGTTTTAAAAAAACTTTTTATTCACACATATTTTCAGTGCATACAGCGACGTTTCGGTCGTGGTTTCTGACCTTTTTCAAGCTTGTTCATTGTGTAGTTTTTTTCTTTTTCTCTCACAGTGCATTCAAACACCTTTGGGGCAGGAAATCAGCAGCACACACCCTTCCTACACCACATCTCTCCACATATTGCCCCAGCTGCTTCTGATATACAAATCTTTACCAGAGCTCCCCTCTGCTTCCCAAAAACCCCGGTGTGTACCTGGGTGGAATGGGAAGGCCCACCCTTCCTTCCCCCCCATTCCAGGAGTCCAGCCCTAAAACAAAACAACAAAGGCAGCAACTAGCTTGCTGCCAAACACTACCCGGATCCCATCCCAGGTACACAAGAAGCTCTTAAAGGGACCAGAGACCAAATAATGGAGACACATATCACCCATCCAGTACCCAGCCGTGATGTCCCCTACAATATATATATATATATATATATAAAATAGAAAATGAATAGTACCCAGCTCTATTGTGTACTACTCATTTTACTCATTTTCTATTGTGTATTGGAAACTAAACTGGCAGCTCCAGGCATATTAATGTGAACACTGTGTGCACACTATTGCTAATTATATATATATATATATAATCTTTCTCACCGGAGAGCACTCCTCGTAATGATTAGCTGCCCAGGTGCTGCTCACACAAAATAGATATATCGACCTGGAAAATGAGCATACTTGTGGGACTTGGTACACACATAGAAATGTGTTTATTCACAGAATATTGGTTGACCTGTTTCCGCCCGCAATCAGGGCCATCCTGATATATATATACACACACACATACACATAGATGAAGTAGTCCAGTGCACTCACAGGTCTTTTAGGTGCAAATAGTTAATTCAAACATTAGGTGCAGGCAACTTTTCGGTACCTTGAAAAAGGGGCCTAGGAAGGTACGTTGCCTGCACCTGATGTTTGAATAAACTATTTGCACCAAAAAGACCTATGAGTGCACTGGACTACTTCATCTATGTACATATCTAAGATACTCCCATGGCACCCGTTATATATATATACATATCCCATTATATACATTTATATCTTCATAGGAGATTGCATTGAGTTTTTAGGAGATACCAATGAGGTGGGGGTATAGAATATATACATATATAGGAAAGGTGTATCTGTGTGGGTGGTAATTCTCACTATTACCATTTAAATGACCATCAATAAATTTATATAAAGTATAGCACTGACTTATATTAGGTACAAGACAAAATATAAAAAAATACATGAACTTACTTACAGAGCTGAGATTCCTATTTCAATATTGAATGGCCAAAATGGGAGGTTAAACCACACCCCTGTGTCTGCTCTAAGTGAATACTGAAAGAAAGTGTAATCCCCAAAAAGTTTCTGTCTGCTACATAGGATGTGATGTGTATTGTAATGGACATACAGGGTTATTCAATAAAAGTTCTTATCGTTTAAAATGGTGCAAATTTTGCCCCAACCAATCAGATGTAAGCTTTCAAATGTTAAATTTGCAGTAAATTACTGCTCAAAAACACAAGATACTGCATGTACAATTTACTAATATCTATCCTTAGACTCAAGGAGGCTTTTAAGAGTGAAGAAATGCTTTAAGCCACACAGGGGTGGATGTCCGAAAGCAGGGCTCTGTTTATGGAATTTCCGATATTTCTGTATTCTCACCCTTTCACCTGTATGGACAGTAAACTGAACCAGATAATGTCAATAAGGCATTACACTAAGTGGATCTCCCTCCTTCATATACAGGGGTTTTCTGGAGAGGCAGGATCAGTCGTAGGGAAAGTAAGACAATGCCCCTCGCTCCTGGGCCACTCTGACGTAGTTATGCCCCTGATTACCCTATCTAGACTGCAACCCATTCATAAAAAGTTCACAACAAAAACAGGGAAATTCAATAAAAGGTCTTATCGTTTAAAGTGGTGCTAATTTTGCCAACCAATCAGATGTTAGCTTTCAAATGGTACAAAACATCTGATTGGTTGGGGCAAAAATTTTAAATTATAAGAACTTTTATTGAATCTCCCTGTAATTCTTTATGTATTTTTATGCTAAAACTCGTTTGTACCCAAAGGTCACTAATCCTTAAAAATTGCTTGTTTGTTTTTTATTTCGAACAGTTACATCGCTATTTAAAAAAGCTTTGGTATAAATCTCAAGAAGGAGAAATGTTCTTTTTCAATGAAATCGGAGAGAGTATCTCTGGATATGGGGTCTCCAACTACATTATAAATAAAAGATTAATAAAAACCTTTACTGGTGGGTCATCACCATTGGCCTCCGAGGGGAAGATAAACATCAACTTTACAGCAATCACATGGAAAACCCAGGACAATACAGTAAGATAGATATCTTGTCCCTCTTTTTACATAGTTTAGCACTTCAATTTTGGAATCTGTGTTATTTTGGTAAAACTCCAATAAGCCACAAGCTTTGAAATAAAGAAATGGAAATTATTTCTTTTGATAGTAACATCAGAAAATCTTGAACTACTCCATTCTTTTCTAACGCTAGGAAAAAATAAAAAGATTCCAAATGCACACCAGACCGCGGGTGGAAAAATTGAGAACCCAGACAGCCATACCAAGATTAGCCCCCCCACAACCAATTACCCCTTTACTTTAAATAAGACACAGACAACTACTTTTTGGGTGAACAATCGGCCACGGCTTATTTTATTAAATTAACATAATTTAGCATACTTTGCATAAATTTGCATATTTGCATAAATATGCCCCTTTGGCATATTTCCACCACTGTACACCCTTGCTCGCCATAAACCTTTCTGGTTGTTAACCATCATAGCCGTAGAACTCAGCTTTGAATGCCAACCTCTGTCTAGCCAGAGGGCATGTAACGGCTCCATCCATATCCAGCAAGGGTGTACCCGCCAGCCGTGACTCCAACACGACTTTTAACCAATAACATGAAAAACAGGGAGGGAGGGAGGGATGAGCTGTTGTCCGGTCACCGGCGCAGAGGATAATGGCGCTGGCGACCTCGTGGCTCTGCCTTTTATGGACACGGCGCCGCGTAATTACGTCATCGCCGCCCAGCGACCCATCTCGCGAGACTTGCTCGCCTTCGGAACCAACAGGGGGAGGACGCGGAAGGCTTCTGGGAGAAAGGTGCACCCTCCCCCGCGGTCAGACGCCCCATCCGCTAGTCGCGGCGGGGCTCCCAGTCTTAAAGAAACAATTAGTGTTTATTCACACAAAACGTGACGTTTCGGAGTCCGTGTGACCCCCTTCCTCAGACGTGAAACAAATGGCAAATAGTGCAACAGTGCTGATGTATATAGACAAAAAAACATTGGTTACAATTGGAGGGAGACCTCTTGACAATGTGCAAAATATATATGGTACATTATAATGATTAAAACAAATAAAACAATGTATCCAAGTAAAAATGCAAGATATATCCAATGTGTTAGACTAAAGTGCAATAGTACTATTGTCCATAATATATTTATAATTATAAACCTCTAAAATACATATATATTGGTTGTGAAGGTTCTCATTCATCCAGGTCATGGTATATCTGTTGTATTCAATTAGATCAACTGGACTTGAAATGTAGTTCTTGAAGACGTTTCGCTAGTCATCCGACTGGCTTTCTCAATTCAGAATGACTTGTACAAGAATCTGTGGCAATTATGTACCTGGAAAATCCAATTAGCATATCACAGCCAGGTGTTAAGGGTGTGATTAGATAGTGGCTAAGAGGTGTTATAGGAACGCCCAGAGTAAGGTGTTAAAACAGCATGTACCGGCAGACAGTTGGTGTCGAACCCCCCCACCTCTATTTAGGCTTGGTTTCTTTATTTTCACATAAATGGCTCCTTAACACCTCTCTTGACCAGTCACGTTCCTTCGCCAGTATGTTAACATTACAATCTTCAGGTATGTCCTTATACTTAAGATGCAGATACACGGCTGAGTCCTGACCCGAGGAATTGGCTCTTCTGTGCTGGGCCATACGTTGATGCAGTTTTCTGTTGGTCTCCCCCACTACAAATCAGAGCATTCTTCACTGCACTGCACTGCATATATGATGCGCTTTTCTTGTGTTTTGGTATTGGGTCTTTCGGATGTACCAATTGCTGCCTCAGTGTGTTGTTTGGTTTAAAGCAGACAGGGATACCTTTGAAGATTGTAATGTTAACATACTGGCGAAGGAACGTGACTGGTTCAAGAGAGGTGTTAAGGAGGCCATTTATGTGAAAATAAAGAAACCAAGCCTAAATAGAGGTGGGGGGTTCGACACCAAGTCTGCCATGTACAATGCTGTTTTAACACCTTACTCTGGGCGTTCCTATAACACCTCTTAGCCACTATCTAATCACACCCTTAACACCTGGCTGTGATATGCTAATTGGGATTTTCCAGGGTACATAATTGCCACAGATTCTTGTACAAGTCATTCTGAATTGAGAAAGCCAGTCGGATGACTAGCGAAACGTCTTCAAGAACTACATTTCAAGTCCAGTTGATCTAATTGAATACAACAGATATATATATTGGCTAAAAAATATATAAAAATTTGCAATAAAGACCCAATACACAATGTGCAAAAGTGCATCTTAAAAAGAGTGTGTAAAAAAATTGTAAAATATACCCTATACATCTATATATAATAAATAGAATGGAATAGAATAAATATGTATATATATTGAGAACGTGCATTTGGAATCTTTTTATATTCTGGACTATGACCGTGGGCTGTGGCATCCAAGTAGCACCCAGTGGATATACACGAAGGTATAGGTTGTGTGAGTGTTATCATTACTAGGAAAAAATAAGGTAAAAGTCATGTCCTGTCAAAAAATAACTTTAGCTAAAAATGTTCTCCATCCCCCACCCCACTTTATCAATAACTAGCAAAATACCCGCGCTTCGCAGCGGAGATGTATTGAAGTAACGTTTTTAGTAAGAAAGCAATAATGTATCAAGATTGCTGTAATCACTCGGTACTTGATATATTTTCGAAACGAAACCTGCTTAACTTTTGTAAGTAAGGTGCAATGAATGAGCCTGCCAAATTTAAGCCGACTGCCTCCACGGCAAGTTGGAGAATTAGTGATGAGTGAGTGAGTGAGTGAGGGCTTTGCCTTTTATTAATATAGAAGATTAGTGATGAGTGAGTGAGTGAGTGAGTGCTTTGAAGTAACGTTTTTAGTAAGAAAGCAATAATGTATCAAGATTGCTGTAATCACTCGGCACTTGATATATTAAAGAAAGACAATTCAATAAGCTTTACGAATTGCAAAAACTCATTAACTTTAATTTAATATTATATTTTTTATTCAACTACGAAAATTTGTGTGAAAATGACCCTCACACCCCTCCCCGTCCGCCTAATACCCCCCACTATTCCTCTCTGTCCACCCTCCAAACCCTTCCCCTTACACCTCAGCCAGTCCCCGCACACACCCTGAATTTTTGGTAAAAATCGGTCCAGCCGTTAGTGTGCAGGAGTTCAAATATTTCCCCCCCCATTCACCCCACTCAAAAATATTTTGTTAACCTTTTACTAGTAAAGGAGTATATGCATACCAAATGGTTGAAATCGGACCAACCAGTCTGTGCAATGTCAGATACTCACCGTTACAGGTGCAATGTCAGATACTCACCGTTACAGGGGGAATGTCAAAACGAAACCTGCTTAACTTTTGTAAGTAAGGTGCAATGAATGAGCCTGCCAAATTTAAGCCATTGCTCCACGGCAAGTTGGAGATTAGTGATGAGTGAGTGAGTGAGTGAGGGCTTTGCCTTTTCGAACGAAACCTGCTTAACTTTTGTAAGTAAGGTGCAATGAATGAGCCTGGCAAATTTAAGCGTCTGCCTCCACGGCAAGTTGGAGAATAGTGATGAGTGAGTGTGAGTGAGTGAGTGAGGGCTTTGCCTTTTCGAAACGAAACCTGCTTAACTTTGTAAGTAAGGTGCAATGAATGAGCCTGCCAAATTTAAGCCGTCTGCCTCCACGGCAAGTTGGAGAATTAGCCACGGCAAGTTGGAGAATTAGTGATGAGTGAGTAAGTGAGTGAGTGAGTGAGGGCTTTGCCTTTTCGAAACGAAACCTGCTTAACTTTGTAAGTAAGGTGCAATGAATGAGCCTGCCAAATTTAAGCCGTCTGCCTCCACGGCAAGTTGGAGAATTAGCCATGGCAAGTTGGAGAATTAGTGATGAGTGAGTGAGTGAGGGCTTTGCCTTTTCGAAACGAAACCTGCTTAACTTTTGTAAGTAAAGTGCAATGAATGAGCCTGCCAAATTTAAGCCGTCTGCCTCCACGGCAAGTTGGAGAATTAGTGATGAGTGAGTGAGTGAGTGAGTGAGGGCTTTGCCTTTTATTAATATAGAAGATTAGTGATGAGTGAGTGAGTGAGGGCTTTGCCTTTTCGAAACGAATCCTGCTTAACTTTTGTAAGTAAGGTGCAATGAATGAGCCTGCCAAATTTAAGCCGTCTGCCTCCACGGCAAATTGGAGAATTAGTGATGAGTGAGTGAGTGAGTGAGTGAGGGCTTTGCCTTTTATTAGTATAGATACCAACCAGAACTACACTATATGTATTAATACCAGTAATTCTCAATATTATATAGTATCCCCGTACTAACCAGAACTACAGTATATGTATTAATACCAGTAATTCTCAATATTATATAGTATCCCTGACCAACCAGGAACTACAGTATATGGATTAATACCAGTAACTCCCAAATTATATAGTATTACTGTACTAACCCGAACTACAGTGTGTATTAACCAGTATTCTCAATATTATATAGTATCCCTGTACCAACAAGAACTACAGTGTATGTATTAATACCAGTAGTCTCAATATTATTATATATCCCTGTACCAACCAGAACTACAGTGTATGTATAATACCAGTAATTTTTAATATTATATGTATATGTATTAATACCAGAATTCAAATATTATAGTATCCCTGTACCAACCAGAACTACAGTATAGTATTATTATCCAGTAACTCCCAATATTATATAGTATTACTGTACTAACCCGAACTACAGTGATGTTGTATTAATACCAGTATTTCTCAATATTATATAGTATCCCTGTACCAACAAGAACTACAGGTAGTATTAATACCAGTAGTCCTCAATATTATATAATATCCCTTACCAACCAGAACTACAGTGTATGTATAATACCGTATTTTTAATATTATATTGTAGCCCCCTGTCCAATCCAGAACTACAGTATATATTAATACCAGTAATTCTCAATATTATAGTATCCCTGTACCAACCAGAACTACAGTATATGTACTAATAACAGTAATTCTCAACATTATACAGTATATGTATTAATACCAGTAATTCTCAATATTATATAGTATCCCTGTACCAACCAGAACTACAGTATATGTATTAATACCAGTAACTCCCAATATTATATAGTATTACTGTACTAACCAGAACTACAGTATGTGTATTAATACCAGTAATTCTCAATATTATATAGTATCCCTGTACCAACAAGAACTACAGTGTATGTATTAATACCAGTAGTCCTCAATATTATATAATATCCCTGTACCAACCAGAACTACAGTGTATGTATTAATACCAGTAATTTTTAATATTATATAGTATCCCTGTACCAACCAGAACTACAGTATATATTAATACCAGTAATTCTCAATATATCGTTACCTGTACCAACCAGAAACTACAGTATTGTAATAATAACAGTTAATTCTCAACATTATACAGTAATGTATTAATACCAGTATTCTCAATATTATATAGTATCCCTGTAACAACCAGAACTACAGTATATGTATTAATACCAGTAACTCCCAATATATATAGTATTACTGTACTAACCAGAACTACAGTAGGTGTATTAATACCAGTAGTTCTCAATATTATATAATATCCCTGTACCAACCAGAACTACAGTGTATGTATTAATACCAGTAATTTTTAATATTATATAGTATCCCTGTACCAACCAGAACTACAGTATATATTAATACCAGTAATTCTCAATATTATATAGTATCCCTGTACCAACCAGAACTACAGTATACGTACTAATAACAGTAATTCTTTATATTATATAGTATCCCTGTACCAACCAGAACTACAGTATATGTATTAATACCAGTAATTCTTAATAATATATAGTATACCCGTACCAACCAGAACTACAATATATGTATTAATACCAGTTATTTGCAATATTATATAGTATCCCTGTACCAACCAGAGCTACAGTATATGTATTAATACCAGTAATTCTCAATATTATATAGTATCCCTGCACCAACCAGAACTATAGTATATGTATTAATACCAGTAATTCTCAATATTATATAGGCATGTAAGTACAGTTCTAAATCTTTTTTTTTAGCAAACTAATATAGCAGTTGGGGGTGGGCAGAGGTAACCTACATTATTGCCAAATATTTATATTTAGACAGGACCCATGCAGCTTTTATACTTCCTGTAAGCCTGTTCCGTTCCCTCTGATTTCAAAATTTTATAATCCTTTTTCTTTTTTCTATTTCCCTTTTTACCTGAGCATTAAGCCATGCAGGAGTGGACCTAATTTTTTTACACTTGTTCCCTAAAGGTATAAATTTAGAAATGTAATAGTTTAATATCCCTTTAAAATCGGTCCACTTCTGCTCAATAGCTTTACCTAGTAACAAATCCCCCCTGTCTATGAGCAGGAGTGATTCCTTTAGCAGCATAAAATTAGGTTTCCTGAAGTAAAATTTTTAATAACGTTAATTTCTAAAATTAGCTCATGGTTATTAGATATCACAAGATCCAACAACACATTCTGTCTAGTAGGAACTTCTACCATCTGTGAAAGAAAATGTTCATATAGGAAATTTAAGAACTTTATACCTTTTAAGGTGCCGGCAGTTCCCTTACTCCAATCTATGTCAGGGTAATTGAAATCCCCCATAACCAAAACATAACCATTACCAGCAGCCTTCACCAACTGTATATGGAGATGGCATTTGGTGGCTTATAACAGACACCAAAAATGAATTTATCTTCCTTCTTGCTTGCTGTACACAGCTCCACCCATATTGTTTCAGACACCTGGTTTATATCCCCATCTATTCCATATTTTAGATTTGATTTTAATTCTCCTTTAACATACATACATTCCCCACTACTTTCTTATTAACTCTGTTAATATGGGTAAGTCCACCCCCAATTAAACTTTTAAATTTAGCCTAATTGCCCCCCAAAAACTTGACCTTGCAAGGTTCCTAATGCTCAAATGTACTGCTAAATCTACTTACCAGCCATTGCTCCCTCAGCTGCCTTCTGTCTTGCTTTCATGCCTTTTCAGTAAACAGAAGCTGCAAAAAGGCTGGACCTGCAGCGGCACCTGTGATTGGCTGAGACATTCAATTAGTCCATTAGTACACACAGACTGCAAATCACAATTAATAAATGATTTTGTTTCTTTTTTTTAATTTAAACTTTATTTTACTTAGTAGTCCAGAAGATACGTGCATTATTTAAACAGTAAAGAGATATTAAAATATATAATTTCCACTTCATCTAGTTTTACAAAGGTTATCATCAGAATTGTTTTCTGACAGAATAAAGAATCTCTGTATCAAGAATTGCTTCTGGGTGTTTTGTATATATATCTTTTGGGATGGAGGGGGAGCGAAGGGTAAACTGGGATATAGGAAATTTAACAAAATATACTAATTTCATACCAGTAGAATAATTCAAGAAGGGGGTGAGAGTGCATCATTGTGCATTCATCATAACATCATAAGATATATAGTGTGAGAGAGACCATAGCCATGGTTTCATTTCAGTAATGAAGTTCCAATGGCAATCATGGCTATTCATTTAGGGGGTTCTGATTGGCCACGGGGACCAGATTTTATTGAATTTGGTGGGGCACCCCAGATTTATATAAATCAGTCTAAGATAAGGCAGCATTTAGGTCAACCTTTAGGTTAAAACCTCCCTTTATCCCGCTGTAACTTTTGACTGAAACTAGAAGCATGATCCTGGACTCATTTTAAAGACAGGAGTGTGACCTTTTTAATAAAGACCTTATTTGGAGTCCACAGTTCACCTTTAAAAAGCAGAAACACTGAATCACAGAAAGGTAGAGATCTCATGACAGGAAATGACACAGAGGATTGTTATTGAAGATTAAGGGGTAGGAATGTCTCCACTGGGCATGTCTAGTTCATTTGAATGTCAGGAATTATTACTAGGGGCACTACCTGTGATATGGGACCAACGATGTATGAAAACAGAAATTATTACATTTGTTAATGATACAGGAAGACAAAGATATGTGAGTAGCAGCACAGACAAGCATTCATGTTATGGAAAGCAACAAGCAAATATTATTTTGTTGAATTTAATGTACCTTTAAAAGTCAATGGGTCTATGTATGTTTCAGAAAAACTCCAGAATGGCTGGGAAATTGTTAATAAGACTTGAATATATACATTTCAGGAAATAACATAAGCTACTTTACAAAGACCCACATATCATTGTTTTCATTCATGTATTAGGTAATGGGGAGACCTGACCTATGTGCTGCCATCTGGTGGTGTATTGAGTGATTGCCAAAATCAATTGCAAATGAGATCTGAGTCCTGCATTAGGTCATGTACCTGTGGGTTTTGCAGGTCTGCAATTCTGCATGGGATTTTAATCTGACCTTTGTGTTGCCATCTGTTGGTGAATGGTGATCCCACTACTGAGCCAAACAAGGTTTGGGCTTGGGTAGAAAGATATGGTGCAGGTCAGGTCGGTATAGTTTTGGGTGCAGGTCTTACTACTTGTGGGTCAGGTGCGGTTATGGAATCCACCAACAATGCGCATGCGCAGGACTTTGTGCTTCCATCTAGTGGTGAATCAAGTATTTGACCTGCTGAGAAATGACTGAGACCGATAAGATTTGGATGGGGAAAAAAATCAGGCCAAGCTCTGCTATTCTGTTGATTAATCCGATAATTTTACTTTTTCCCCCTAATGTAATTATTCCCCTCATGTTATTATTAACTAGCTTGCTATTCCTTACCATCCTTTTTTATACTATTACCCATTAAATATTTACTGTAATAGGTCCAACAACCTCACAGCAAAAAATTTTCTAATCTATGAGTATTTGTTCACTATACAAATGGCAACAACTAATTTAATTGTCTTTGACGAGTCCTCTAAGGCTCTAAGCTTTTGTCGCCACAACAAAGACAGATGTATTTCCTTATAGGATATTGGCCATTATCATGACGCCTCTATCTGGTTCATGCTTTTTAATAAATTGAAATTAGCTGTGACAGTTGAACTGTTTAGTTTTTTAATTATGTTATTATCCCAGTCTACATAATATCCATATAAACAAGCATTTTTTTATTTAAATATATTTAGATGCCAAGAGCTCAATGTTCAGACAATTGTCTTCCTGGCTCTAGGAAGGCACCAAAACAAGGATCCCAGTCCTGCTGCTATGAATGTGTTCTGTGTTCCGAAGGAGAGATCTCCAATATAACTGGTAGGTTACATAATAAGTTTATGATAATTAGAACTTATTATTGCCCATAACTGGAAACTATAATTCTATATCATTGTTTGTTGTTGTTGATCTGTCCCCTATTTCTTTAGATATCCCATCAAAAAAATCTTACTTTTCAGCTGTCAATCAAGTGCCTTAGTATCATAAACTCTTCTGTTATATTTAGTTTTGCTGTAGCTGGAATAGTGAGAGTTGGTACGTAAACTGCATCATGGGAAATGTATTCTCCCAGTGCTGCCTCATAGAAATGACTGAGTATGCTTGCCCTCGCAGAGAGTCAAATAGTCTGACTGGAGGTCTAAGGGTCTTCTCCCTAAATCTTTTTTAAAATAAAAAGTATCTAATGCAGGGTGGTAGGTTTGATTATCTGGGCTTTCATAGAACATATTACATAGTAATTGAGGTTGAATAAAGACAAACATCCATCTAGTCCAACATTTCTAACAACCTTTTTAACCCTACGTAAGAGCTTATCCAACGTTAGGCAAAAAAAAAAACAGCTAAAAAGGGGGGATGGGGGTGGTGGTAGGGGATTCCTTCCTGACTCCAAATGGCATTTGGAAAGTATCCCAGCCCACTTTTTAAAGCTATTCAGTGAACTTTCCATTACCACATCTGCTGCAAATTTCTCACTGTAAAGAAACCTTTCCTAACCTGAAGATAAAACTTATGTTCTTCTAATCTTAGAGGATGTCCACATGTCCTCTGATATGACCTATTAGTGAACAATTTTAAACAAATTTAAAAGATGAGATAGATGGGGGTATAGACGATAATGCAGAAACAATATGGGTGGAGCTATGCACAGGAGGCAAGAAAGTGGGTTAATTAATTGTTGGGGTATGTTATAAGCCACCAAATGACAGTGAAGATGTGAAAATTAATCTCCATATGCAGTTGGCTAAGTCCCTGCTATAAGGACTAGGATTCTCTATAGTGTATACAGAGTGAATATTCCTCATTTATACCCTTCATATTATTACAGTCCCTGCTATAAGGACTAGGATCTCTATAGTGTATACAGAGTGAATATTCCTCATTTATACCCTTCATATTATTACAGTCCCTGCTATAAGGACTAGGATTCTCTATAGTGAATACAGAGTGAATATTCCTCATTTATACCCTTCATATTATTACAGTCCCCGCTATAAGGACTAGGATTCTCTATAGCATATACAGAGTGAATATTCCTCATTTATACCCTTCATATTATTACAGTCCCTGCTATAAGGACTAGGATTCTCTATAGTGTATACAGAGTGAATATTCCTCATTTATACCCTTCATATTATTACAGTCCCTGCTATAAGGACTAGGATTCTCTATAGTGTATACAGAGTGAATATCCCTCATTTATACCCTTCATATTATTACAGTTCCCGCTATAAGGACTAGGATTGTCTATAGTGTATACAGAGTCAATATTCCTCATTTATACCCTTCATATTATTACAGTCCCTGCTATAAGGACTAGGGTTCTCTATAGTGTATACAGAGTGAATATCCCTCATTTATACCCTTCATATTATTACAGTTCCCGCTATAAGGACTAGGATTCTCTATAGTGTATACAGAGTGAATATCCTCATTTATACCCTTCATATTATTACAGTCCCTGCTATAAGGACTAGGATTCTCTATAGTGTATACAGAGTATCCCTCATTTATACCCTTCATATTATTACAGTCCCCGCTATAAGGACTAGGATTCTCTATAGTGTATACAGAGTGAATATTCCTCATTTATACCCTTCATATTATACAGCCCGCTATAAGGACTAGGATTCTCTATAGTGTAACAGAGTGAAATCCCTCATTATACCCTCATATTATTACAGTCCCTGCTAATAAGGACCAGGATTCTCTATAGTGAATACATGTGAATATCCCTCATTATACCCTTCATATTATTACAGTCCCTGCTATAAGGACAGAGATTCTCTATAGTGTAACAGTGAATATTCCTCATTTAACCCTTCATATTATTACAGTCCCTGCTATAAGACTAATTCTCTATAGTGTATACAGAGTGAATATCCTCATTTTACCCTTCATATATTACAGTCCCCGCTATAAGGACTAGATTCTCTATAGTGATACAGAGTGAATATCCTCATTTATACCTTCGTTTATTACAGTCCCTGCTATAAGGACTAGGATTCTCTATAGTGTATACAGAGTGAATATTCCTCATTTATACCTTCATATTATTACAGTCCCTGCTATAAGGACTAGATTCTCTATAGTGTATACAGAGTGAATATCCCCATTATCACCTTCATATATTACAGTCCTCCGCTATAAGGACTAGGATTCTCTATAGTGTATACAGAGTGAATATTCCTCATTTATACTTCATATTATTACAGTCCCTGTATAAGACTAGGATTCTCTATAGTGTATACAGAGTGAATATCCCTCTTTTATACCCTCATATTATTACAGTCCCGCTATAAGGACTAGGATTCTCTATAGTGTATACAGAGTGAATATCCCTCATTTATACCCTTCATATTATACAGTCCCCGCTATAAGGACTAGGATTCTCTATAGTGTATCAGAGTGAATATTCCTCATTTATACCCTTCATATTATTACAGTCCTGTTATAAGGACTAGGATTCTCTATAGTTATACAGAGTGAATATTCCTCATTTATACCCTTCATATTATTACAGTCCCTGCTATAAGGACTAGGATTCTCTATAGTGTATACAGAGTGAATATCCTCATTTATACCCTTCTATATTATTACAGTCCCTGCTATAGGACTAGGATTCTCTATAGTGAATACAGAGTGAATATTCTCATTTATACCCTTCATATATTACAGTCCCTGCTATAAGGACTAGGATTCTTATAGTGTATACAGTGAATATTCCTCATTTACCCTTCATATTATTACATCCCTGCTATAAGGACTAGGATCTCTATAGTGTATACACGAGTGAATATCCCATTTAACCCTTCATATTATTACATCCTGCTATAAAGCTGGATTCTCTATAGTGTATACAGAGTGAATATTCCTCATTATACCCTTCATATTATTACAGTCCCTGCTATAAGGACTAGGATTCTCTTAGTGTATACAGAGTGAATATTCCTCATTTATACCCTTCATATTATTACAGTCCTGCTTAAGGACTAGGATTCTCTATAGTGTATACGAGGTGAATATTCCTCATTTATACCCTTCAATTATTACAGTCCCTGCTATAAGGACTAGGATTCTCTATAGTGAATACAGAGTGAATATTCCTCATTTATACCCTTCATATTTTACAGTCCCTGCTATAAGGACTAGGATTCTCTATAGTGTATACAGAGTGAATATTCCTCATTTATACCCTTCATTTTATTACAGTCACCGCTATAAGGACTAGGATTCTCTATAGTGTATACAGAGTGAATATTCCTCATTTATACCTTCATATTATTACAGTCCCCGCTATAAGGACTAGGATTCTCTATAGTGTATACAGAGTGAATATTCCTCATTTTACACCTTCATATTATTACAGTCCCTGCTATAAGGACTGGATTCTCTATAGTGTATACAGAGTGAATATTCCCCATTTATACCCTTCATATTATTACAGTCCCTGCTAAGGACTAGGATTCTCTATAGTAATACAGAGTGAATATTCCCCATTTTACCCTTCATATTATTACAGTCCCTGCTATAAGGACTAGGATTCTCTATAGTGTAATCGAGATTGAATATTCCTCATTTATGCCCTTCATATTATTACAGTCCCTTGCTATAGGACTAGGATTCTCTATAGTGTATACAGAGTGAATATTCCTCATTTTTACCCTTCATATTATTACAGTCCCTGCTATAGGACTAGATTCTCTATGTGTAACAGAGTGAATATTCTCATTTATACCCTTCATATTATCCAGTTCCCCGCTATAGGACTAGGATTCTCTATAGTGTATACAGAGTGAATATTCCTCATTTATACCCTTCATATTATTACAGTCCCTGCTATAAGGACTAGGATTCTCTATAGTGTTATACAGAGTGAATATTCCTCATTTATACCCTCTATTATTACAGTCCCTGCTATAAGGACTAGGATTCTCTATAGTGTATACAGAGTAATATTCCTCATTATACCCTTCATATTATTACAGTCCCTGCTATAAGGACTATGATTCTCTATAGTGTATACAGAGTGATATTTCCTCATTTATACCCTTCATATTTTACCGTCCCGCTATAGGACTAGGATCTCTCTATAGTGTAAACAGAGTGATTTCCTCATTTATACCCTTCATATTATTACAGTCCCTGCTATAAGGACTAGGATTCTCTATAGTGTATACAGAGTGAATATCCCTCATTTATACCCTTCATATTATTACAGTCCCTGCTATAAGGACTAGGATTCTCTATATAGTGAATACAGAGTGAATATTCCTCATTTATACCCTTCATATTATTACAGTCCCTGCTATAAGGACTAGGATTTCCTATAGTGTACACAGAGTGAATATTCCTCATTTATACCTCATATTATTACAGTCCCCGCTATAAGGACTAGGATTCTCTATAGTGTATACAGAGTGAATATTCCTCATTATACCCTTCATATTATTACAGTCCCTGCTATAAGGACTAGGATTCTCTATAGGTATACAGAGTGAATATTCCTCTTTATACCCTTCATATTATACATTCCCTGCATAAGGACTAGATTCTCATATGTGTATACAAGTGAATATTCCTCATTATACCATTCATATTATTACAGTCCCTCTGTAAGGACTAGGATTCTCTATAGTGTATACAGAGTGATATTCCTCATTTATACCCTCATATATTACAGTCCCTGCTATAAGGACTAGGATTCTCTATATGTTACAGTGAATATTCCTCATTTATACCTTCATATATTACAGTCCCTGCTATAAGGACTAGGATTCTCTATGGTGTATACAGAGTGAATATTCCTCATTTATACCCTTCATATTATTACAGTCCTGCTATAGGACTAGGATTGTCTATAGTGTATACAGAGTGAATATTCCTCATTTAAACCTTCATATTATACAGTCCCTGCTATAAGGACTAGATTCTCTATAGTGTATACAGAGTGAATATTCCTCATTTATACCCTTCATATTATTACAGTCCCGCTATAAGGACTAGGATTCTCTATAGTGTATACAGAGTGAATATTCCTCATTTATACCCTTCATATTATTACAGTCCCTGCTATAAGGGACTAGGATTCTCTATAGTTATACAGAGTGAATATTCCCATTTATACCCTTCATATTATTACAGTCCCTGCTATAAGACTAGGATTCTCTATAGTGTATACAGAGTGAATATTCCTCATTTATCCCCTCATTATTACAGTCCCTGCTATAGGAGTAGGATTCTCTATAGCGTATACAGAGTGAATTTCCTCTTTATACCCTTCTATTATTACAGTCCCCGCTATAAGGACTAGGATTCCCTATAGTGAATACAGAGTGAATATTCCTCATTTATACCATTCATATTATTACAGTCCCTGCTATAAGGACTAGGATTCCTCTATAGTAATACATAGTGAATATTCCTCATTTATACCCTTCATATTATTACGTCCCTGCTATAAGGCTAGGATTCTCTATAGCTATACAGAGTGAATATTCCTCATTTAACCCTCATATTATACAGTCCCTGCTATAGAAATAGGATTCTCTATAGTGTATACAGAGTGAATATTCCTCATTTATACCATTCATATTATTACAGTCCCTGCTATAGGACTAGGATTCTCTATAGTGTATACAGAGTGATATCCTCATTTATACCCTTCATATTATTACAGTCCCCGCTATAGGACTGGATTCTCTATAGCATTACAGAGTGAATATTCCTCATTTATACCCTTCATATTATTACAGTCCCTGCTATAAGGACTAGGATCTCTATAGTGTATACAGAGTGAATATTCCTCATTATACCCTTCATATTATTACAGTCCCTGCTATAAGGACTAGGATTCTCTATAGTGTATACAGTGAATTCCCTCATATACCCTTCATATTATTACAGTTCCCGCTATAAGGACTAGGATTGTCTAAGTGTATACAGAGTCAATATTCCTCATTTATACCCTTCATATATTACAGTCCCTGCTATAAGGAACGGGTTCTCTATAGTGTATCAGAGTGAATATCCCTCATTTATACCCTTCATATTATTACAGTTCCCGCTATAAGACTAGGATTCTCTATAGTGTATACAGAGTGAATATTCCTCATTTATACCCTTCATATATTACAGTCCCCGCTATAAGGACTAGGATTCTCTATGTGATACAGAGTGGAATATTCCCATTTATACCCTTCATATTATTACAGTCCCTGCTATAAGACTAGATTCTCTATAGTGTATACAGAGTGAATATTCCTCATTTATAACCTTTCATATATTACACGTCCCTGCTATAAGGACTAGGATTCTCTATAGTGCTACAGAGTGAATATCCCTCATTTATACCCTTCATATTATTACAGTCCCTGCTATAGGACTAGGATTCTCTATAGTGTACAGAGGGAATACCCTCATTTATACCCTTCATATTATTACAGTCCCCGCTATAAGGACTAGGATTCTCTATAGTGATACAGAGTGATATTCCTCATTTATACCTCATATTATACAGTCCCCGCTATAAGGACTAGATTCTCTATAGTGTATACAGAGTGAATATTCCTCATTTATCCCTTCATATTATTACAGTCCCCGCTATAAGGACTAGGATTCTCTATAGTGTATACAGAGTGAATATCCTCATTATACCCTTCATATTATTACAGTCCCCGCTATAAGGACTAGGATTCTCTATGTGAACAGAGTGAATATTCCTCATTTATACCCTTCATATTATTACATCCCGCTATAAGGACTAGGATTCTCTTAGTGTTATCAGAGTGAATTCCTCATTTATACCCTTCATATTATTACAGTCCCTGCTATAAGGACTAGGATTCTCTATAGTGCATACAGAGTGAATTCCTCATTTATACCCTTCATATTATTACAGTCCCTGCTATAAGGACTAGGATTCTCTATAGTGTATACAGAGGGAATATCCCTCATTTATACCCTTCATATTATTACGTCCCCCTATAAGACTAGGATTCTCTATAGTGTATACAGAGTGAATATCCTCATTTATACCCTTCATATTATACAGTCCGCTATAAGGACTAGGATTCTCTATAGTGTATACAGAGGTGATATTCCTCATTTATCCCTTCTTATTATTACAGTCCCCCTATAAGGACTAGGATCTCTATAGTGTATACGAGTAATATTCCTCATCTATACCCTTCATATTATTACAGTCCCTGCTATAAGGACTAGGATTCTCTATAGCGAATACAAAGTGAATATTCCTCATTTATACCCTTCATATTATTACAGTCCCTGCTATAAGGACTAGGATTCTCTATAGCGAATACAGAGTGAATATTCCTCATTTATACCCTTCATATTATTACAGTCCCTGCTATAAGGACCAGGATTCTCTATAGTGTATACAGAGTGAATATCCCTCATTTATACCCTTCATATTATTACAGTCCCCGCTATAAGGTCTAGGATGGTGAATACAGAGGGGAAAAAACGGTTAGCACTTTAGCCTTTTCTCCATCATCTAAAACCATCTTAACCCCATTACTTAATGGTTCCATATTCCCATTCCTCATTCTGGGTTTAAAAGCGGTTGAGTTCTGTTTAATATCCCTCTAGTTTATGAGCAGGAATGATTTCTTTAGCATCATAAAATTAGCCTTCTTTAGTGAAAATTGTGGTTAACCCAGTGTCTTTTGTTTTTTGCAGCCTATATAAATAACACCATGTCAAAATTGTGGTCTCCAGACAAGTGCTCTTTAATAAAAAGAGATCTCTCATACCTAATACCAGCATCTTTGGATTATACTTTATAGGCTTGTAAATTTACAGCTTCAGACATACAGGACAGACAAGGAAGTGTGACAGGTGCCCCCCCCCCCCTCAAAAAACCCAACAACCTTTTCTGAAGCTGGTTACAGACCTGCAACCATTTTCTGTCCATTTTACTACCTATGAGCACCTTAGGAGAAGTAAAAGTATATTCAGGCTTGTGGCTATCTTTAAAAATATATTCAAATATATACAAACTACTATTAATAAAACTAATACTGGGTATTAGTAACTGGGGAAACAAATCCCCTATTAGGCTAAATAAATGCCATTCAGAGCAGAAAAGCCCTTACTTAGACTCTGAGGTGGTTCAGGTGTGTTTAACCCCGATATAATAATATAATCTTCAATCCACTCACCACTCTCCTCCGGTGGTCCTGGTGCCGCCTGCCCCGAACCCTTCGCTAGGTTCATTATACATCCATCAGCAAACAATAAAGAAAAGGCGCACTCCATATGGAAGTATGTTGCAAGTTCAGCCGGTAGTTGAATAAAACCAAAAAATCTTTATTCAAGGATCTAACAACCATGAAGACAGACCACTCACGCCTTATGCGTTTCGAACAGGTAACTCCTGTTTTAAACCCAACCTCCTTCCTAATAAGGGGGAGGTGCAGAGGTAAGTATAAACATTTAATACCACACAATGCAATAAAAACATGTATCACCCGATATACAAATGTCTTGTGTTACATATAATATATGTCCTCTGCCTGGAAAACTGACTAATATAAACCTCTCTAATACATATATGGGTGACAAGATATTAAGGGTACATTTACCATTATTATTTCAACCCGTGTAGCACATGATAACACACCTACAGTGAATTCAATAAAAGTTCTTATCGTTTAAAATGGTGCTAACTTTGCCCCAACCAATCAGAACTTATTTAACCTTTGAAAGCTAATATATGATTGGTTGGGGCAAATTAGCACCATTTTAAACAATAAGAACTTTTATTGAATAACCCCGTTAGAGTTCAGTCCTGCAGGTGCTCTAGTTTCAAGGGTAAATATCCATTTAACTTCAGCTTTCCAAAGAAGGGTGGTTCCTTCACATGTCCGGGCTAACTCTCTGGATACCCTGTACCCTAAGCAGGCGACTATTACCGCCATTGAACTGATTAAAATGTCTCCCAATAGGGCTATTGACATTATGTCAATGACAAATGTCCATTTCAGAAGGTGACTTATGAAAGCAGTCAATAAAATTTAAAAAAGTGTTTTGTAGAAAAGCAACATGTAGAGTTGACTTATTTCATTTTTTTCACTTCTTTCTACAAAATACTTTTTTTCATTTTATTGGCTGCTTTTATGAGTCACCTTCTGAAATGGACATTGAGTCACTCAGACACGGTTATGGACACAATTCTTTTAATTACTTTTAGATGTGGTACATTTTTCAATATGCTTTTATGTATTACTACAAATTATCATTGCACTTGATTTTATAACATTTGATGATACCAAATGAGGTTTCGGGCAGTTAGATTTCAATGTTGCACTTTATGTACCATTAGGCACTTTATACTGTATTGTATGTATTATTTGGCACGTTATATTGTATACAGTTATTTATTCAGGAGCACATGCACTTTGGGCTAATAATTAGCCACACCTTAAGAGGTGGAGTTAGGTTTACTCAAATCAGTATGTATTGCCACTATGGGGGAGTGTTCAGTTATGTCCCTGAGGAAGGAGCGTATCCGCCGAAACGTTGTGAATGTGTGATGTTTGATGTTTAAATAAAAGTTAAATTAGCTGTTTCTACATTGGACCATAAGGGTGTGGGGAACCCCTTGGGAAAGACTGCACCTGCCACCTGGATCATATTTCCCTATGTGCACAGGTACCTAGAACTGTTAGATACGCTACATAGTCAGAGTTGCAATTCACGTACTGTTTAAATCTATAGTTCTTATTAGTTACATAACTAACAGTATCAGATTTGTGTATGTGAGTGCAAGTGGTGTCGCACCACAACAATATGTACCATTAAATTGCAACCATGATTTGCTCTCCATACCTTTGCTGGAAAAGAGACTGGGGGATAAGACATCCTTTAGTGATCTCGCTCATTTAGATACAAATTTAACTTTACTACCTAATTTTTTCTTAAGATCAAGAAAAAATTATGCTCTAAAATGGGCAAATATTATTTACTGTTCTTATTATTTCCCTATATTCCAAACTATATGTCGTAGTGAAATACGTCTGCTTATTGGCACTACCAACTTGTCTCTTAAGTCACAGATACTGTCCATATGGAATGGCTCTCACATTGTGGGGAGGATGGCACGAATGAGCATGTAATATGCTATTTCTAGCCTCTTGTTTTAATAATTGGTAGTTTCTATAACAGAGCCTGAGCCTTTTATACAAAGGTCCAGGTAATTAATGGATTGACCACCAAATTTGTATCTAAACTTCAAATTATATTCGTTGCTATTCAATTTGCCAATCTACCCCACAAATTCTTCCTTAGTGCCACTCCATATGAACAGTAAATCATCTATATATCTAAGACTTTAGGTTTATTGACCTGAAACTCGGGATGGTGTAAGAAGCAAGTCTCCTCCCACCATCCCATGAATAGATTGGTGTAAGTGGGAGAAAAATATCTAAGAGCCTTAAGTATGAATATTTTCCATTTATAAGGATAAAAACTGTACATATTAAGTACAACTTAAAAGTGATGATTACCAGAAAGAAGCAATTAGACAGCTTAGTGATATCCACACTTATAAAGTAGTCACTAGTGACCCTACATGGACATTTAGACAAGTTCTTGAGAGCGATGTTGATGATCGTATTCAATTAGGTGTTATGTCCCATGCGATGAAAGACTTTATGTTACCTTTGCATCTGGTCACTCCAATCTTTCATCACTTCACAAAAATACATATAACCCCTTGAAAGGCAGGACCATTTTAGCTGGCATAAATTCCGTCAATGAGGGTTTGCCAGAACTTATGGCTTATCTCCTGCAGCCACTTGTTAAAAGGTTATTTTCTTACACCAAGTTCACCACACAAGTTCTTTTGAATTTGGAGTGTGTAACATGAAACAACAATTACTCTTTGGTCACAATGGATGTAGTGTCCCTATATTCATGCATACCTCATTGGTGGGTCTAGATGCAGTAGAGTATCATCTTAATATGTACAGTTTTTATCCTTACAACAACTTTTTCCAATTTGATGGGACATACTTTGTAGACAATATACAATAATATATGAATGGCAGCATCACAAATTATTCATATCCATACGGTAACCTCATTAAACATTTTGAAGACCCTTTAATTATTGCATATATTTTTTTTAAAAAGCTGAGGCTTACTTAATGGAAACTATGGCCCGGATGCCCATGCCCCGAGCCCTTCGCTTGTTTACCAACCGGTCACAGCAACGTTGATCACCATACAATAATGTATTAACTCATTAAATAATGCACTCACCCGTCCATTCAGGTGGCCCAGGTGCTAAGTCCACATCCACAATCTATAAAATCCGTACTCACACAAATCGAGCTTTGGCGCACACTGGCAGTGAAGAGCTACTATGGAGGTAAAATTATCAAAATATCCTTTATTAAGCCAAAGTGTATATAAACGCTACGCACATGGCCTAACGCGTTTCAAACTCAAAGGTTCTTAATCATAGGCACGCCAAACACAGGTGTACCAAAGTTTAAAAAGGTAAGTTCCCACCTCCACTATGACATCACAACGAAAGGGTAGGACTTCTAAATCGCATTCACAAATTCACACAGAAAGTAAGGTAACTGAAGAGGAAAATCGATACAAATGACACAATGTATCCACAAGATACCCAATATACAGAAAGATTTAAGAAAGTATCAAAAAACACTTGAGATGGAAACATAACGCTCCAAAGAGACCACATCTTACGATGAGCGCTAATATAGCTGCAGGGCCTATATAGACAATCCGTTGTGGGTCTGGAAGGAATATCAGGAAGTCTTCGAGGAATGGTTAAAGGCTCTTAATTCAAATAAGTTTAACATCAGATTCACTTGTGAATTTGGTGGTAAGGTAATACAGTTTTTGGATCTGAATATTAAAGAAGGCGGTACCAAACTTGAGACATCTGACTACAGGAAGGTGATGGCAAGGAATATTATACTACATGCAGAGTCTAGCCATCCTAGACATTGTATACGGGCCATACCGTACAGCCAGTACATACGTTTACGACGAAATAGTTCCAACCTAGAACTTTTTGATAAAGCTGCATCGGACTTGACGCACAGATTTCTAGAGGGTATAATATGACCAATTTGTTAAAGGACAATTATACTTACCATTTCGCCGATCCACTCCTGCAAAGTACCCAGGGTGAGGACCTAAAACGCTGAGTCCTCACCTCTGGGTACTTTACATAAGACCTGAAGTACTTACTTGTAATCTCCCTCGTCGCTCAGGTCCGATCCTCCACACTGGCACTGTCAGGGACAGTCCGGGAGGCAGCCAATGGGAAGACACGCCTCCTTGCAGAGCACGTCTTCCCATTGGCTGCCTCGCGACCTGTCACTCAAAGTGCCAATGGGAAGGATCGGACCAACGAGGGAGATTACAAGTAAGTACTTTAGGACTTTTGTAAAGTACCCAGAGGTGAGGACTTAGTGTTTTAGGTCCTCACCCTGGGTACTTTGCAGGAGTGGGGGGAAAGGAACGAGGGGGAGGTGAGTATAATTGTCCTTTAAGGGCTCAAGATCGAGCTAGATCAATAGACAGATATAAGTTGTTGACAGGTGTTAAGAAAGATCGAACCACAGATGTGCTATCAAACAAACCTAGTAAAGATAGCAGAAAGGGTATATATTTTACTACAGCTTTTAGCCCCCAATATGATGAAATTGTTAAGACCATTAAAAAATATCTACCGGTTTTGAACCAAGATTCTGTGCTTGGTAGGGTTATTCAAGAAGGGTCCGTAACTTCGTGGCTAAGAAAGCTCGGTCTCTAAAGCTGGGTACACACGATGAGATATTGCGGTCCGATCGACTGATAGTTCAGTGTATCGGTCGATCGGACCGAAATTATCACATCCGAATGTGCCCGTGTCCGATCGACCGTTCGTCCGAATTGGACGAAAGGACGATCGGACAGGGTGGAAAACCTCGTCTGAACGTGCAGTCCTTTAAGGACCGCACGATCGGTCACGGTGACTATCGGACGCGGCTGCTTTTGCCGCAACCGACAGTCCTTCCTCCTGGCCGACCGGTCGAAAAGTATCGAACGGTCGGTCAGGAGGAAAAATCGCTAGGTGTGTACCTAGCTTTAGAGATATTCTGTCACCCAGCCTATTCATGAGAACCACTAACAATCAGAAAACGTGTCTCAAATACAAGGGATGTTTTCCTTGTGGTGCTTCTAGGTATAAGACCTGTAGGTATATTAATAAAGGTAACACTTATGCCAGTTCTACTACGGGTAAGATGTATTACATTGATTCTTATATTAATTGTAACACTCAATATGTTATTTATTTACTTACGTGCGGTAAATGCAACATACAATATGTTGGTTGCACGACCTGCAGAGAGCATCTCAGAAACATAGAGGTGAAACGCCTGTCCAGCCCCGTAGTGAGGCATTTCCTGACATGTAATGAAGGGTAGGTAAGCTGTATGTCGGTGCAGGGTATTAAAGTTGTGCGCCCTGATCCAAGGAATAGAGACTGTCTGGCATCTTTGTTAAAGGAGGAAGTCAGGATGATCTTCACTTTAGAGACTAGATCCCCTAAGGGTATTAACTCAATATGCGATATCACATGCTATACAGAATAACTTCAGGGAATAGGGATGGCCGGTTTGCGGATCCAAACCCAGATCCGCCGCGGATTTATCCCGTTCGCGAACGGCGGATTTTTCCGGATTTTCCGAACTTCCGAACCGCGGATTTCGTAATTACTAAAATTTTCGAAAATCCTTGAAATCCATGTATGTTCGAAAATTTTCGAAATTAAGAGGATTTCTCGTATTTTAGAAAATACGTATTTTCTAAAATTTTCTAAATTACGAGGATTACTTGATTTTCTAAAATACGTATTTTCTAAAATCTTCGAAAATACGAGAAATCTTGCAATTTCGAGGATATTTGTCATTTTAATGGGTCCGCTCGCGGATTTTCGAATTTTCTAATTTTTTCGAAAATTTGCGGATCCTCGAGCGGACCCGATTTTGCGAAGTTCGGACATCTCTATCAGGGAACAGTCTCATCGTTAGACATCATGTTTCCGTTTTTTGATATAATCATTTCTGACTATTATGTTTATTAATTGTATTACATATGTGTAGGTTGCACGTAATATGCCTTGTAGGCTATCTTATATGTTATGTTATTTTTCATTTCCTTTTGCTGTAGTGGCGCTTCTTCTTTATGTGTCAGAGGGAGCTCATGTACTGTGCGGCCCTGCAGCTATATTAGCGCTCATCATAAGATGTCTCTTTGGAGCGCTCATAGCTTTATGTTTCCATCTCAAGTGTTTTTTGATACTTTCTTAACTCTTTCTGTATATTGGGTATCTTGTAGATACATTGTGTCGTTTGTATCGATTTTCCTCTTCAGTTACCTTACTTCCTGTGTGAATTTGTGAATGCGATTTAGAAGTCCTCCCCTTTCGTTGTGATGTCATAGTGGAGGTGGGAACTTACCTTTTTAAACTTTGGTACACCTGTGTTTGGCGTGCCTATAATTAAGAACCTTTGACCTATGATAATTTTACCTCCGTAGTAGCTCTTCACTGCCAGTGTGCGCCGAAGCTCGATTTGTGTGAGTATACTCATACATACTTTGTACAACAGTTTGGAGCTTCAATGGGAACTAAATTTTCTCCCACTTACGCAAATCTATTCATGGGATGGTGGGAGGAGACTTGCTTCTTCCACCATCCCGAGTTTCAGGTCAATAAACCTAAAGTCGTAAAGTATATGAGATATATAGATGATTTACTGTTCATATGGAGTGGTACTAAGGAAGAATTTGTGAGGTGGATTGGCATATTGAATAACAACGAATATCATTTGAAGTTTAGATACAAATTTAGAGGTCAATCCATTAATTACCTGAACCTTTGTATAAAAGGCTCAGGCTCTGTTATAGAAACTACCAATTATTAAAACAAGAGGCTAGAAATAGCATATTACATGCTCATTCGTGCCACCCTCCCCACAATCTGAGAGCCATTCCATATAGACAGTATCTGTGACTTAAGAGACAAGTTGGTAGTGCCAATAAGCAGACGTATTTCACTACGACATATAGTTTGGAATATAGGGAAATAATAAGAACAGTAAATAATGTTTGCCCATTTTATATCAGGATCTAGATTTAAACAATATGTGAATTGCCACTCTGACTATGTAGCGTATCTCCTTACGTGCTCCCAATGCGTATTTTCTATACAGATGTCTATACACCAATATGAAATCCCTGATAAGACTTTGAAAGCTGCTTGTTACCCTGCCGTTTATTTAACAGTCAGTGTGTGTTGCTGGAAAATAAACTGCAGGGTATCAAGCAGCTTTCAAAATGTTAGCGCACCGGGTAAGGCACCAGGTTTAAAAAATACACAGTTCAGAAGGTCACAAGTTCAATACCCCATATATACTTTTTTTTTGTTTCTATTATATTCAATTCAAAAGATAAAGCTTCTAATTTACCACAACTTTTAGCTTTTTCAGTGGTTTTCTATACAGATGTTCCACACCAATATGAAATCCCTGATAAGACTTTGAAAGCTGCTTTTACTCTGCAGTTTATTTAACGGCAGTGTGTGTTGCTGGAAAATAAACTGCAGGGTAACAAGCAGCTTTTAAAGTTTTATGAGGGACTTTCATATTCTATTTTTTAAATTATGCTTTTCCTAGCAAAGATAAAGCTTCCAAATGTAGCTGGATTCTCGCTTATTTAGTGTTAGCGCACCGGGTAAGGCACCAGGTTTAAAAACACCGGTCACGCAGGTCACAAGTTCAATACCCCATATATACTTTTTTTTTGTTTCTATTATATTCAATTCAAAAGATAAAGCTTCTAATTTTACCACAACTTTTAGCTTTTTCAGTGGTTTTCTATACAGATGTCTCCACACCAATATGAAATCCCTGATAAGACTTTGAAAGCTGCTTGTTACTCTGCAGTTTATTTAACGGTCAGTGTGTGTTGCTGGAAAATAAACTGCAGGGTAACAAGCAGCTTTTAAAGTTTTATGAGGGACTTCCATATTCTATTTTTTTAAATTGTTCTTTTCCTAGCAAAAGATAAAGCTTCCAAATGTAGCTGGATTCTCCGCTTATTTAGTGTTAGCGCACCGGGTAAGGCACCAGGTTTAAAAAATACACAGTTCAGAGAGTCACAAGTTCAATACCCCATATATACTTTTTTTTTGTTTCTATTATATTCAATTCAAAAGATAAAGCTTCTAATTTACCACAACTTTTAGCTTTTTCAGTGGTTTTCTATACAGATGTTCCACACCAATATGGAATCCCTGATAAGACTTTGAAAGCTGCTTGTTACTCTGCAGTTTATTTAACGGTCATTGTGTGTTGCTGGAATAAACTGCAGGGTAACAAGCAGCTTTTAAAGTTTTATGAGGGACTTCCATATTCTATTTTTTTAAATTGTTCTTTTCCTAGCAAAAGATAAAGCTTCCAATGTAGCTGGATTCTCGCTTATTAGTGTTAGCGCACCGGGTAAGGCACCAGGTTTAAAAAATACACAGTTCAGAGAGTCACAAGTTCAATACCCCATATATACTTTTTTTTGTTTCTATTATATTCAATTCAAAAGATAAAGCTTTTAATTTTACCACAACTTTTAGCTTTTTCAGTGGTTTTCTATACAGATGTCTCCACACCAATATGGAATCCCTGATAAGACTTTGAAAGCTGCTTGTTACTCTGCAGTTTATTTAACGGTCAGTGTGTGTTGCTGGAAAATAAACTGCAGGGTAACAAGCAGCTTTTAAAGTTTTATGAGGGACTTCCATATTCTATTTTTTTAAATTATTCTTTTCCTAGCAAAAGATAAAGCTTCCAAATGTAGCTGGATTCTCCGCTTATTTAGTGTTAGCGCACCGGGTAAGGCACCAGGTTTTAAAAAATACACAGTTCAGAGAGTCACAAGTTCAATACCCCATATATACTTTTTTTTGTTTTTTATTATATTCAATTCAAAAGATAAAGCTTCTAATTTTACCACAACTTTCAGCTTTTTCAGTGGTAGCTCACCTTGTAAGACACCAGGTTTAGACACATAAAGTTCAGAAGCCCACATGTTCAGTATCCCAGATATACTATATTCCATGCAAAAGATAAAGCTTCTAATTGTACCTAGGCTTTCAGCTTATTCAGTGGTGGCTCACCTTGTAAAATGACAGGTTTAGACACATATAGTTCAGAAGGTCGTGTGTTTGAATCCCCAAACGTATCTTTTTTTTTTTGTTTCCATTATGTTCATAGTACAATATTCTGCATGTACCAATGGTTTATATAGTGTCTTGCTTAGCCTAGAGGTAAGAGCTCTGCTTTTAGCAAGACAGAGTAAATGTACAAATTGCAGGTTCTATTCCCCAGACTTTCTTTTATTTTTGATGAAATGTAAGTATTCTGTTTCTTAAGTAAAGGATTATATCATTGTTAGGACAGCAGCCTTGAATGTGTTTGAAAACAAAAAACTGAAATTGTTCTGTGTCATGGAGAGGGAGGATCTCTGCACTTTAATGTGATTGGCTGTCAGCTTTTAGGAAGCAAGGCTGCAACTTCCTTGTTTTGATCTGTTGAGCTCTACAGAGCATGTGCCTGTACGCAGACACTTAGCTAGAGGTTTACCTAGCTAATGTGGATTGTGGGAACTGACCCCTAATACTCACAGGTTATTTTCATAAATCACCCAATGGCCACAGCAAAGGGAGAGGTGAGACACAGATTTTTGTATGTTTGTGAATGTGCTCTGTCTATCGGGACAATGTTGTCTGGAGACTTTAGTTTCCCTTTAAAGAAGTCAGATGCCCGGGGATCTTTAAGTAATTCTGGCCCTATTAACAGGATAGAGGGTTATAATGACAATAAGTTTTGTGAGGAATTGATGGATTTTTATTCTAGGTTTGTGGGGTGTGTTGGGGATACCAACTGGGATACAAGGGTTTTGGGTAAGGCTGTGGGTGACTGCATTCCTTTTACCACAGAGTCCATCCTGTCTGTTTTTAGTAAGGTAGATAGTAGGAAGGCAGTTGGTCCCGATGGCATTCCGGGCAGGGTTTTGAAATCTTGTGCCCACCAATTAGCCGGAGACTTTTGTGACATCTTTAAGTTACGCTTGGGATGTCTTCATCAGAACATAAATAAATAAACTTTATTTATGTCCTGATGAAGACGTCCCAAGCAGCGTCGAAACGTTGAATAAATTTAAAGTTACTTTGATTATAAACAGTGTGCCCGGGAATTTTTGATATTGATTAAACTCAATGTTGTAATGTAATATACTGTGCTATGTTTTGTACTTGTTAGCTTGTTTATTTAAGTGACTTTCCACTGACTCTGTAAAATGCTGAGTACTGTGACAAATAAATCGAATCTGAATCTAAATCTACAGAGTGTGCCTGGATACTAGAAGGAGAGATAGAACCACTCTTCTTTTGAAAGCTGAAGTTAAATGGATATTTACCCTTGAAACGAGAGCACCTGCAGCACTGAACTCTAGGTGTGTTATCATGTGCTACACGGGTTGAAATAATAATGGTAAATGTACCCTTAATATCTTGTCACCCATATATGTATTTAGGAGGTTTTATTAGTCAGTTTTCCAGGCAAAGGACATATATTATATGTAACACAAGACGTTTTTTGTATATGACATTTGTATATCGGGTGATACATGTTTTTATTGCATTGTGTGGTTTTAAATGTTTATACTTACCTCTGCACCTCCCCCTTTTCCCTTATTAGGATAGGAGGTTGGGTTTAAAAGAGTTCTTTGTGCTTCTGTTTACCTGCCTATGAGTAAGAACAGTTACCTGTTCGAAACGCGTAAGGTGTGAGTGGTCCGTCTTCATGGTTCTTTGATCCTTCAACTGGTTTTATTCAACTACCGGCTGAACTTGCAGCATACTTCCATATGGAGTGCGCCTTTTCTTTATTGTTTGCTGATTGATATCTTTAAAAATAACTGAGAAGTTTGGGAGGTGAGGCTTATGAGGCACCTGATGGTGCTCTGTCCCAGCAGTGGGCATGCTTCAAACTTAAACTTGGAAGCAGACCCCAAGTGCTGGTCATGTCAAAACTCACCGTACTAGCATGAAAAAAACATCATTTATACTGCTGTAACTTTGGATTGAAGGATGATCGTGGAGTTATTTTAAATGTATGAGGATGCTCTTTTTTTATAAAGGCCCCATTGTATGAAAGCCAAAGTTATTTTTATCTCTTTCATTTATATTATTTCAATAGACATGTCTGATTTGTTATCAATTTATCATTAATACAGACAGTATAATCTGTACCATGTGCCCTGACATGGAATGGCCCAATCAACAACAGGATCAATGTATTTCAAAAAAGGAAGATTTCTTGTCATACAATAACTATGTGATTTCTGTGATTATTTCAACTGCCTCCATTCTCTTTTTCCTTATAACCTTAATGGTTCTGGGTGTTTTTATTAAATACTGGGAAACCCCCATTGTGAGAGCCAATAACAGGAACCTCAGCTTCCTCCTCCTGGTCTCCATCAAGCTGAGCTTACTCAGTGTGTTTCTGTTCCTCGGTCGCCCTGTCGATATAACCTGCATGTTACGTATAATCACTTTTGGAATCACCTTCTCCATAGCTGTCTCTCTCTCCTGGCCAAGACTATCATGGTTTACATTGCATTCAAAGCCACCAAGCCTGGGAGCTCATGGAGGAAATGGGTGGGAGTCAAACTGTCCAATTCTGTAGTCTTGATCTGTTCATCCATTCAAATAATAATCTGTATGACTTGGTTGGCCATTTCTCCTCCCTATCAGGATATGGACATTCACACTTACCCTGGAACAATCATCATTCTGCAATGAGGGATCAGCTATGCCTTTTACTCAGTTATTGGTTATATGGGGCTTCTGGCAGCTGTTAGTTTTGTTTTAGCATTTTTAGCTCGGACCTTACCGGACAGTTTTAATGAGGCCAAGTACATCACTTTCAGCATGCTGTTTTCTGCAGTGTTTGGGATCACAATGATCCCGGCCTATCTGAGTACCAAAGGGAAAAATACTGTGTGTGTGGAGATATTTGCCATATTGACCTCTAGTGCTGGACTGTTAGGCTGTATATTTTTCACAAAATGTTACATAATATTTTTTACATCTGCAGCTAAGACAAAAAGTTTACTTAGAAACAAGGTCTAATTGCCTTCCAAAGATTCTAATTACATTAACCATTAAAAATAATGTATTAAAAATAGCAAAAAATTTAATATAGATGAAAATGGCATTTTATGGTTATTGTATGAGATAAGTTTAGAAATTAAATTTGAAATAATTAAATGTAACGCATACAACCAAAAAATTCTTATTATTTCTTTTTATTTCTTGTGATATGATATACACTCTCCCACAAATCAGTGTCCTATTGTTGAATTATCATGTTTCCTGTATTTTCAGAAGATTTTTGTTCTGCCTTTGTCAGCCTTTCAATTACAATATCATTCTGTTTTATCAGAGCAGAGTATCATAAATTTACTTTTAATCCACATTATCATTATCCCACAACTTATGTTGTAAATTTTAACCACCAAAAACAGTTTTCAATGCCAACATGTTATAGTTTTGACGTTGAATTTTTATTTTGGTGTTTGAAACCTGCATTGATTAAACTATTACATATCTAAATGTATACCTTTAGGAAACAAGTCTAGTGTGTCATAATGCCCAGGTAAAAATTGAAATGGAGAAAAAAAAAAGGCTTTTAAAACTTTGAAATCGTAGGGAATTGAACAGGCTTACAGGGAGAACAAAAGCTGTAATAAGGAGTGCAAGAAAGCAATTAAACTAGCTAAAATAGAAAATGAAATACGGATAGCAGAACAAAGCAAGTTTAACCCCAAAATGTTTTTTAAATATATCAATAGTAAAAAGATGAGGACTGAGAATTTGGGACCATTAAATAATGGGACAGAGATGGTTATAGAGGATGCCAAAAAGGCAAATGTGCTAAACCATTTTTTCATAGAAAAGATACAATCGCAGGGAGACACAATCAGATGAGATATAACTTTTATTGTGACATGCGGTGCACCGAGTAAAAAAAAATAATATTGGGTTGGTAGGTGGGAAGAACTTTTTGGGTTGGTAGGGGGGAAAATACACTACAGAAAAGGGGTTATACTCAAAAGTTAAACTTCTCAGACGAGGGATCTGGTGGGACTCTTCACTATAGACTATAGATATGCACTGCAGAAGAGCCATTTGGAGCAGAGCAGAAAGGTAAGGGTTTTTAACACTACACAGTGGGGCCGGCATGAGGTTAAATTTTAATTTTGGTGGTGGACATGCCCTTTAAGAACATTAATATACCTTACTATGTTCCTTACAAGTTGTTTTTATGATAGGGGTCATGTAAGCAAAACCATACAGCCATTTTAGATAAGTCAAAAAGCTTTTTTTTTCTATGCTTGCGAAGGTTCTCATTCATCCAGGTCATGATATATCTGTTGTATTCAATTAGATCAACTGGACTTGAAGTTTACTTCTTGGAGACGTTTCGCTAGTCATCCGACTGGCTTTCTCAATTCAGAATGACTGATTGACAGTATACATTCTACGTATTCATAATCTGTCAGGTCAGTATCGAACATTTTTTGTAGTTTGTGTATTCATAATCTGTCAGGTCAGTATCGAACATTTTTTGTAGTTTGTCAGAGCTCTTGACCATAAACCCGGTATCTTCAGGATTAGATGGCCTCCTGTCTTCAGAAGAGATGAAAATTGTTTCATGAGTTGGCGATACATATTGTGATCTTTACACACACCTTCTAAATACACAACACTGATCAGACAATCTGCTCGGGGCAATGTAACAGATCCCAGTGGATTCCCTTGGCTGATATCCCATTTTACAACCTGTTTGATGGCATTTCTGAGTTTATCCTCTTGTTCCTTCCAACCAGTACTAAAAAAACAACAGATTATTACAATAGTTAACAAGTTATAACAAGGCCCCCTCTACAGATTATAATGTTACAGTTGTGTAGGTATTATCACCTTTTTCCTTTAAGTGCACAAGCAAATGCGGCCATGTGAGATGTGTCCACGGCATCCGGTTCATTTTTGATCCATTTCTGTATTTCCTCTACACTCCAATCAGAGGATTCTATCATAATAATATTCTGGAAGTAATCGGCAGCAACGAAGAGCTGAAACATGAATAGGCCACTGCTGATATCAATGATGGTGTCGCCTTCCACAGAACCTGAATGAAATACAAACATAAATCGGTAAATAACATAAATCGGTAAATTATATAACATAATATAATGTAAACGCAGGAAAACCTTCTGCTGACCATACACAGATCCAGTATTACAGCAGGTTAATTTGATGTTCGGTCATCGAATCAGCCCAATAATAACCCAAAACTTACCTGCTGACATTCACATATTTGCTGAACTTAATTAACTATTCATTTTATAATTTATAATTAATTGAAAAATGATAGACCCAGACAGTCAATTCTGGGAATTTATGTTAACAAAAACAACCATATTTAAATACTCCGTCATCTTGGACCCATTGAAACAATGAAACATTTTCTCCATAAGCACTGAATGGTTTTTACATAATTATATAGTTCTACATTTTAGTCATTTAGTAGCTTGTGACAATTCGCTCTTTCATATTCTCCCACTGGAAGTTCATATCTGGATCTCATACTGATGTGATCTAGAAATAATCTAACCTGTCTATAAATTCACATTACAGAATATAGAAACACGGGACCTACTGTAACTGAATAACTGAAGGAGGAAGTTAAGCCCTTAAAAGTTTGTGGGTACAAAACTTTTTAAAATTTATCATCGATGTATTCTTTTACAAAATTGTCCTTTGTGGGTTCCATCACAGTTTCCTCACAGTTAAAAACAGTGAAAAGCAGTTTACATTTTTACATTATTAACAGGAATTCAAACAATTGTAGGAAAACAAAATTATCTTCCATTTACATTTTTTAATCCAGCAATATTACAGGGCATTACTTATATAAAGATCATATTCACTTCTATTACTTTTTTTATTAGATTGTTGACATACCTGACGAGAACATCTTATAGACAATCTTCATAACATCTTCCAATAGGTCCTCTTTGAAAGGCTTGTTTGACCCAAGATATGTTTCAAACTCACAGCGAGCATCATACTCATCATCATGATAGTGCTTTTGATTTGGGGTGGCCATTTTAAAAGATCTGTTGAGCTTCAAGGTTCCTCTTTTACAACTCTCAATCTAATCATAAATAAAAGGGAAAGACTGTAAACAACATTAATAAGAAAAACTAATAAAAATTGCAAAAAAACATTATGATTATAGTGAAGTTACTAATAATGATAAGTAACATAGTATAGAAATTTCAATAAAGAGAAATGGCCATCTACAGTAGTTCAATCTTTTTACCCTACTCATTATGACTGCCTAATATTTACATAGTTAGTAACATAGAAACATAGTAACTGAGGTTGAATAAAGACATATGTCTACCTAGTCCAACCCCTGTACCTACCTCTTTAACCCTACCTAACAGTTAATCCAGAGGAAGGCACAAAAAAACTTCCAAAAAGTGTGTGTGTGTGTGTGTGTGTGTGAATTCCTTCCTGACTCCAAATGGCAATCAGAAAGTATCCCTGGATCAACCAGATCTATATTCATTAATAACATTAATTCTCTTTTTTAGTTTTAGAAACTTATCCAGCCCACTTTTAAAGCTATTCAATGAACTTGCCATTACCACATCTGCCACAGTTTCATATGTCCATCTAGTCCAACCTTTTTACACTACTCATAATGCCTGTCTAATAGTTACATAGTAACATAGTATTGGATGTAAGTCCATCCAGTTCAGTATTGGAGGTTATATAAAGACATATGTCCATCTAGTCTAACCTTTATACCCTACCAATAATATCTGTATAACAGTTACATAGTAACATAGTTTTGGATGTTGTATAAAGACATACGCCCATCTAGTCCAACCTTTATAGCCTACCCATAATGTCTGTATAACAGTTACATAGTAACATAGTATTGGAGGTTGTATAAAGACATACGTCCATCTAGTCCAACCTTTATACCCTACCCATAATGTCTGTCTAGCAGTTACATAGTAACATAGTATTAGAGGTTAAATAAGTACATATTTAAGTTTAGTCCAACCTTTACACCCTACCCATAATGCCTGACTAAAAGTTACATAGAAACATAGTATTGGAGGTTATATACTGAAGGGACATATGTCCAACTAGTCCAACCTTTATATCCTACCCATAATGCCTGTCTAACCATTACAAAGTATTGGAGGTTGTATAAAACATATGTCCATCTATTCCAACCTTTATACCCTACCAATAATGCCTGTCTAACTGTTACGTAGTAACATTCTTATATTTAAGTATGAATTTTGTTCGCATTCCCTCATTTGGTCTATCTTCAGTAAAAATGTCCTTGAACTAAAGTATTGTGTGAGGGCATTTAAATGAATTTACTTTTCAATAAGGTTCATCAGCGACTAACATCAACTTATGCCAATGTCTTAAACATACTTAGCACCATGCATGCTAAAACTATTTATAGGTACATAGCAACGTTCTAAAAGGCAGATATCCTATTATAAAGTTTAATTCCAAAGTTAGCTCAAGTAAAGTAACTGACACAATAGACATCAATTTACCACCCTACCAGTGCATCGGTAGTACATGAAATTATTGAACAAATTACTGAGACGAGGGTTAGGCAAATGTGCACACTAAAATATGGCTAGGAAGGGAGAAGTAGGGAGGGGGGGTTGTAGTGTAGTGCGGGATCATGAAATAGGAGGTGAGGCAAGGGGGAGGAGGGGGAGGGTGTCAAGGTATAGCAATTGAGTCAGAAAAACCATTAGAGTCAGATAGCGGGAGTCGAGAATCGCCTATCATGCTTCCCACACCCACCATTGTGCACGTCCACCGCCTCGGGTTATGTAGGCAAAGGGGTCGTCCAGGGACAGGAATAGAGCAGGAGAGCAGTAGCCAACCATAGTCAGTCAGGACAGGCACCAGGCACGGTACAAGAGGGTTAGGCAAAGGGGGTCGTCAGGAACAGAGGCAGAGGATGTCAAACCAGTATCAGTAACATAGTCAGGCCACCAGGCACGGTAAGAGGGTTAGGCAAAGGGTCGTCAGGAACAGAGACAGGAGGTCAGAAAACCAGTAGTCAGGAAAGGACAGGGTCAGGAAGGCCAACAACAACCAATGCCAGGCACGGTACAGAGGGTAGGCAAAGGGGGGTCGTCAGGAAACAGAGCAGGAGTCAGAACCAAGTCAGGAATAAGTCAGTACCACCAGGCACACAAACAGAGGAGTTAGGCAAAGGGGTCGTCGGAAAGAACAGAGCAGAGTCAGAACCAGAGTCAGGCCACCAGGCACGGTACAGAGGGTTAGGCAAAGGGGTCGGTCAGAAGAACAGAGCAAGGGTCATAACCAGTAAAGAGTCAGGACAGGAAGAGGAGGGGAGAAGAAGGAGCCACCAGGCACGGTACATCAACAGAGGTTAGGCAAAGGGTCGTCAGGAACAGACTCAGAGGAGGTCAGAACCAGTAGTCAGGCCACCAGGCACGGTACAGAGGGTTAGGCAAAGGGGGTCGTCAGGAATGAGCAGGAGGTCAGAACCAGTAGGCAGAGTCAGTCCAAGCAGGACAGTGGCACCAGGCACGGTAACAGGTTAGGCAAAGGGGTTCGTCAGGAAATAGAGCAGGAGGTCGAACCAGTAGTCAGGCCACCAGGCACGGTACAGAGGGTTAGGCAAAGGGGTCGTCAGGAAAGAGCAGGAGGTCAGAACCAGTAGTCAGGCCACCAGGCACGGTAACAGAGTGTTAGGCCAAAGGGTGGTCATCCAGGAACGAGCAGGAGGTCAGAACCAGTAGTCAGGCCACCAGGCACGGTACAGAGGGTTAGGCAAAGGGGTCGTCAGGAATAGAGCAGGAGGTCAGAACACGTAGTCAGGCCACCAGCACGGTACAGAGGGTTAGGCAAAGGGGTCAGGAACAGAGCAGGAGTCAGAACCAGTAGTCAGGCCACCAGGCACGTACAGAGGGTTAGGCAAAGGGGTCGTCAGGAACAGAGCAGGAGGTCAGAACCAGTAGTCAGGCCACCAGGCACGGTACAGAGGGTTAGGCAAAGGGGTCGTCAGGAACAGAGCAGGAGGTCAGAACCAGTAGTCAGGCCACAAGGCACGGTACAGAGGGTTAGGCAAAGGGGTCGTCAGGAACAGAGCAGGAGGTCAGAACCAGTAGTCAGGCCACCAGGCAGGTACAGGAGTAGGCAAAGGGGTGCGCAGGACATAGACGGAGGTCAGAACCAGTAGTCAGGCCACCAGGCACGTGTACAGAGGGTTAGGCAAAGGGTCGTCAGGAACAGAGCAGAGGTCAGAACCAGTAGTCAGGCCACCAGGCACGGTACAGAGGGTTAGGCAAAGGGGTCGTCAGGAATAGAGCAGGAGGTCAGAACCAGTAGTCAGGCCACCAGGCACGGTACAGAGGGTTAGGCAAAGGGGTCGTCAGGAACAGAGCAGGAGTCAGAACCAGTAGTCAGGCCACCAGGCACGGTACAGAGGGTTATGCAAAGGGTCGTCAGTAAAAGCATGAGGGTCAAACAGTAGTCAGGCCACCAGGCACGGTACAGAGGTTAGGCAAAGGGGTCCAGGAATAGAGCAGGAGGTCAGAACCAGTAGTCAGGCCACCAGGCACGGTAACAGAGGGTTAGGCAAAGGGGTCGTCAGGAACAGAGCCGGAGGTCAGACCAGTCAGGCAGGAGCCACCAGGCACGGTACAGAGGGTTAGGACAAAGGGGTCGTCTCAGGAACGAGCAGGAGGTCAGAACCAGTAGTCAGGCACCAGGCACGGTACAGAGGGTTAGGCAAAGGGGTCGTCAGGAATAGAGCAAGGAGGTCAGAACCAGTAGTCAGGCCACCAGGCACGGTACAGAGGGTTAGGCAAAGGGGTCGTCAGGAAAAGCAGGAGGTCAGAACCAGAGTGTCAGGCCACACAGCACGGTACAGAGGGTTAGGCAAAGGGGTCGTCAGGAAAAGAGCAGAGGTCAGAACCAGTAGTCAGGCCACCAGGCACGGTACAGAGGGTAAGGCAAAGGGGTCGTCAGGAACAGAGCAGGAGGTCAGAACCAGTAGTCAGGCCACCAGGCACGGTACAGAGGGTTAGGCAAAGGGGTCGTCAGGAATAGAGCAGGAGGTCAGAACCAGTAGTCAGGCCACCAGGCACGGTAAGAGGGTTAGGCAAAGGGAGTCGTCAGGAACTAGAGCAGGATCAGAACCAGTATTCAGGCCACCAGGCACGGTACAGAGGGTTAGACCAGGGGTCGTCAGGAACAGAGCAGGAGGTCAGAACCAGTATCAGGGCAACCAGGCACGGTACAGAGGGTTAGGCAAAGGGGGTCGTCAGGAATGAGCAGGAGGTCAGAACCATAGTCAGGCACCAGGCACGGTACAGAGGGTTAGGCAAAGGGGTCGTCAGGAATAGAGCAGGAGGTCAGAACCAGTACGGCCACCAGGCACGGTACAGAGGGTAGGCAAAGGGGTCGTCAGGAAAAGAGCAGGAGAGTCAACCAGTGTCAGGCCACCAGGCACGGTACAGAGGGTTAGGCAAAGGGGTCGTCAGGAACAGGCAGGAGTCAGAACCAGTAGTGTCAGAGGCCACCAGCACGGTACAGAGGGTTAGGCAAAGGGGTCGTCAGGAACAGAGCAGGAGGTCAGAACCAGTAGTCAGGCCACCAGGCACGGTACAGAGGGTAGGCAAAGGGGTCGTCAGGAACAGAGCAGAGGTGTCAAACCAGTAGTCAGGAACACCAGGCACGAGGAGGGTTGAGGCAAAGGGGTACGTCAGGAAAAGAGCAGGAGGTCAGAACCAGTAGTCAGGCCACCAGGCACGTACGGTACAGAGTTATGGCAAAGGGGTGTCAGGAACAGAGCAGGAGGTCAGAACCAGTAGTCAGGAAGGCCCCAGGGCACGGTACAGAGGGTTAGGCAAAGGTCCAGGGAATCGAAGTCTAGAAACAGAGCAGGAGGGTCCAGAAAGACCAGTAGTCAGGCCACCAGGCACGGTACAGAGGGTTAGGCAAAGGGGTCGTCAGGAACAGAGCAGGAGGTCAGAAGAACCAGTTAGTCGCCACCAGGCACGGTACAGAGGGTTAGGCAAAGGGGTCGTCAGGAACAGAGCAGGAGGTCAGAACCAGTAGTCAGGCCACCAGGCACGGTACAGAGGGTTAGGCAAAGGGGTCGTCAGGAACAGAGCAGGAGGTCAGAACCAGTAGTCAGGCCACCAGGCACGGTACAGAGGGTTAGGCAAAGGGGTCGTCAGGAAAGAGCAGGAGGTCAAAAGAACCAGTAGTCAGGGTCAGAGCTAAAGGGCCACAGGCACGTACAGAGAGGGTTAGGCAAAGGGGTCATCAGAACAGAGCAGAGGAGGTCAGAACCAAGTGTCAGCAGGAGTCAGGCGCCAGAGAACCAGGCAGGCTAACAGAGGGTTAGAGCAAGAGGGTCGTCAGGAACAGAGCAGGAGGTCAGAACCAGTAGTCAGGCCACCAAGGCACGGTACAGAGGGTTAGGCAAGGGGTAAAGAGGGTCAAACAGAGCAGGAGGTCAGAACCAGTAGTCAGGCCACCAGGCACGGTACAGAGGGTTAGCAAAAGGGGTCTCAGGAAAGAGCAGGCAGGAGGTCGAACACACGGAGGAAGTTCAAAAGAACTTTCAGCCACAAGGGCACATGATACCAGAGCCGGTACGGAGGGAGGGTTAGGCAAAGAAGGGGTCGTCAGGAAACAGAGCAGGAGGGTCGAGAAAAGAAAAACGTAGCAGAGTGCGAGAGGAGGAGACCAGAGAAACCAGTAAGTCAACAGGCCACCGACACCCAGGCACAAGGTACACAGAGGGTTAGAGGCAAAGGGGTCGTAACAGAATAGGTAGCGCAGAGGACAGGAGGTCAGAAACAGAGTTGTCCAGGAAGAAGGAGTCAGAGCAGTTCCAGTCACCTCAGGTTCAGTAGGTCAGCAAAGGGGTCAATCAAACAGCAGGGAGTCGACACCATGCATGGCCACAACGTTACAGAGGGTTAAGGCAAAGGGGGGTCAGCAGTGAACAGAGCAGGAGGGTCAAACCATTAGGCAAAGTGAGAGGAGTTCAGAGAGCCAGGAGGTCAAGGAGTCAGGCACGACGGGAGTCAGGACATAGAGCAGGAGCAGTCAGTAGTCAGTAGGCCACCAGCACGGTACAGAGGGTTAGGCAAAGGGGGTCGTCAGAGAAAGCAGAGCAGGAGGTCGAGAACCAGTAGTCAGGGCAGGCCACCAGGCACGGTAACAGAGGGTTAGGCAAAGGGGTCGTCAGGAATAAGAGCAGACAGGAGTCAGAACCAGTATTCAGAGTCAGTAGCACAGCCAGGAGGAGAGGGCCAGGCAACGGTACAGAGGGTTAGGCAAAGGGTGCGTCAGTGAATAGAGCAGGAGGTCAGAACCTAGTCAGCCACCGAGGATCGGTACAAGTAGGAAAAGGGGGTCGTCGTAGATAGGAGCAAGGAGGGGGTCAACCAGTAGTTAGGAAAGATTCAGGAGGAGAATATCAGGGGCAGAGCAGAACAGTAGTCAGATGGCAAAGCAGGCAAGTGTAGAAGGGGGAGGAAAGGAACCAGGAGGATAGAGGAGGACACAAGCAGGCACTCAGTGCATCGGTAGAAAGCCAAGGTAGAAGGAGCACCACATTAAGAGTCCAAAGTCACAGGACAATAAAAGAGCGTAACGGAAAAGCGGTTGCATACAGGCACAAATAGAACAGCGAGGCAGAACATTAGGCCAGCCGAGGATGTACAGAGAGTTAGGCAAAGGGGTCGTCAAATAGATCAGAAGGATCAGAACCAGTACAGCCACCAGGCACGGTACAGAGGGTTAGCAAAGGGGTCGTCAGGAACAGAGCAGAAGGAGGTGAAACAGTCAAACCAGTAGTCAGGCCGCCAGGCACGGTACAGAGGGTTAGCAAAGGGGTCGTCAGGAACAGAGCAGGGAGTCAGAACCAGTAGTCAGCCGCACCAGGCACGGGACAGAGGGTTAGGCAAAGGGTCGTCAGGAAGTAGAGCAGGAGGTCAGAACCATAGTCCCCCCGCCAGGCACGGTACAGAGGTTAGGCAAAGGGGTTCGTCAGGAACAGAGCAGGAGGTCAGAACCAGTAGTCAGCCACCAGGCACGGTACAGAGGGTTAGGCAAAGGGGTCGTCAGGAACAGAGCAGGAGGTCAGAACCAGTAGTCAGGCCACCAGGCACGGTACAGAGGGTTAGGCAAAGGGGTCGTCAGGAACAGAGCAGGAGTCAGAACCAGTAGTCAGGCCACCAGGCACGGTACAGAGGGTTAGGCAAAGGGGTCGTCAGGAATAGAGCAGGTCAGAACCAGTAGTCAGGCCACCAGGCACGGTACAGAGGTTAGGCAAAGGGGTCGTCAGGAACAGAGCAGGAGGTCAGAACCAGTTAGTCAGGCCACCAGGCACGGTAAGAGGGTTAGGCAAAGGGGTCGTCAGGAAAGAGCAGGAGGTCAGAACCAGTAGTCAGGCCGCCAGGCACGGTACAGAGGGTTAGGCAAGGGGTCATCAGGAACAAGCAGGAGGTCAGAACCAGTAGTCAGCCCCAGGCACGGTACAGAGGGTTAGGCAAAGGGGTCGTCAGGAACAGAGCAGGAGGTCAGAAACCAGTAGTCAGGCCGCCAGGCACGGTACAGAGGGTTAGGCAAAGGGGTCGTCAGGAACAGAGCAGGAGTCAGAACCAGTAGTCAGGCCGCCGCACGGTACAGAGGGTTGGCAAGGGTCGTCAGGAATAGAGCAGGAGGTCAGAACCAGTAGTCAGGCGCCAGGCACGGTACAAGGGTTAGGCAAAGGGGTCGTCAGGAACAGAGCAGGAGGTCAGAACAGTAGTCAGGCCACCAGGCACGGTACAGAGGGTTAGGCAAAGGGGTCGTCAGGAACAGAGCAGGAGGTCAGAACCAGTAGTCAGGCCACCAGGCACGGTACAGAGGTGTTAGGCAAAGGGGTCGTCAGAATAGAGCAGGAGGTCAGACCAGTAGTCAGGCCACCAGGCACGGTACAGAGGGTTAGGCAAAGGGGTCGTCAGGAATAGAGCAGGAGGTCAGAACCAGTAGTCAGGCCACCAGGCACGGTACAGAGGGTTAGGCAAAGGGGTCGTCAGGAAGAGCGCAGGAGGTCAGAACCAGTAGTCAGGCCACCAGGCACGGTACAGAGGGTTAGGCAAAGGGGTCATCAGGAACAGAGCAGGAGGTCAGAACCAGTAGTCAGGCCGCCAGGCACGGTACAGAGGGTTAGGCAAAGGGGTCGTCAGGAACAGAGCAGGAGGTCAGAACCAGTAGTCAGGCCGCCAGGCACGGTACAGAGGGTTAGGCAAAGGGGTCGTCAGGAACAGAGCAGGAGGTCAGAACCAGTAGTCAGGCCACCAGGCAGCGGTACAGAGGGTTAGGCAAAGGGGTCGTCAGGAATAGAGCAGGAGGTCAGAACCAGTAGTCAGGCAGCCAGGCACGGTACAGAGGTTAGGCAAAGGGGTCGTCAGGAATAGAGCAGGAGGTCAGAACAGTGTGTCAGGCGCCAGGCACGGTACAGAGGGTTAGGCAAAGGGGTCGTCAGGAACAGAGCAGGAGGCCAGAACCAGTAGTCAGGCCGCCAGGCACGGTACAGAGGGTTAGGCAAAGGGGTCGTCAGGAATAGAGCAGGAGGTCAGAACCAGTAGTCAGGCCACCAGGCACGGTACAGAGGGTTAGACAAAGGGGTCGTCAGGAACAGAGCAGGAGGTCAGAACCAGTAGTCAGGCCACCAGGCACAGTACAGAGGGTTAGGCAAAGGGGTCGTCAGGAATAGAGCAGGTGAGAACCAGTAGTCAGGCCACCAGGCACGGTACAGAGGGTTAGACAAGGGGTCGTCAGGAACAGAGGCAGAGTCAGAACCAGTAGTCAGGCCACCAGGCACGGTACAGAGGGTTAGGCAAAGGGGTCGTCAGGAATAGAGCAGGAGGCCAGAACCAGTAGTCAGGCAGCCAGGCACGGTACAGAGGGTTAGGCAAAGGGGTCGTCAGGAATAGAGCAGGAGGTCAGAACCAGTAGTCAGGCCACCAGGCACGGTACAGAGGGTTAGGCAAAGGGGTCGTCAGGAATAGAGCAGGAGGTCAGAACCAGTAGTCAGGCCCCAGGCACGGTACAGAGGTTAGGCAAAGGGGTCGTCAGGAACAGGAGCAGGAGGTCAGGTCAGAGTCAGATACAGGCAAAAGTCGGTAAACAAGAAAGCACAGATAAATCACACCACGAGCAGAATAGTAAACTAAGCGCTATATCGGGCAATGATACCATAGGCAGAGGGGTTTAAATACACAGGAACCAATGGGAAGAGGAAACTATAATGTGCAGGGATAGGTCAATTTGAACACAAGGAACCAATGGAGAGACAAGAGGGGACATTATAATGTGCAGGGATAGGACAATTGGAAGACCGAGCCCTTCCGTCCAATAGCAGAGGTGGAGGAACGCACAACACTGGCTGAGGACCGGGCGCGAGCACGAAGGGACGTGCTCACGCGAGAAGACACCGTGACTGCGGAAGTACTGTCAGGAGCTGAGAGACGCCGCGGGATCCTGACACAGGTAAGGTTTTTGTGACAATGGCATTTATTGTTGGAGCCAAATTTAAAGGGTAATGGACTGTACAGTCTTCCAGCAGAAAGAACATTCCTGAGTTTCTATACTCCCTCCCTATACTTTACTGTCGTATTAGATTATTTTACCTCCGCACCGCTCCAAACATGCTAGCAGTTCGTTTATATTGAAATGTACGTTCTTTATTGAATAACTTCAGGTTAAAAAGAAAAAAAAGACATAGTTACATATCAGCCCTTAGTCATAGACATAGTTACATTGATACACACACACCACCTTTTATAAAAACCAAAAACAATGTATCTGTTACTATGTTATTTTTAAGTATGGGAATGTTCTAGAGTGTTTTCATATCATTTAGGAACACAGATACAGAGTATTCATTAGGAAACCTTTATCTAGCTAGTTCATATCATTAATTTGATATATATATATATATGTTATTCTTAACTTATTTTAATTTGATTCACATTTATAGTATTTAAGCTATGATCTCAATTTTAAAGGGAAGTGATACTGTAACTCTATTAACATTTACACATTCTATTCAATTCATATGATTTTTACACATATCAAGCATGGCACAATACAGAGTCATTCATTAGTATTTATAAATGACACGGTATATCTCATTCATTTCAAAATAGCAAATAACTCTATATTCCTATTTACAGTTAACATTTCCACTCCCTAGATAAATACCAAAACGCCTCTCTTTACTTTCTCTTTCCAGAGTACACAAACAGAGTGTAATTAATTACTTTGTCTATATATAGATATATTTATCTAGGGAAATCTACATTATTATTCTATATATATAAGAAATGCTCCAACTCCCAATGGAAATTTTAACCATTTACTGTCCGTGTTTGTAAATTAACAGGGAGATTCAATACAAGTTCTTATCGTTAAAAATGGTACTAAATTTGCCCCAACCAATCAGATCTTATTTAACATTTGAAATATAACATCTGATTGGTTGGGGCAAAGTTAGCACCATACTTACCCTGTAAGTATCCAAAAAGCTACTCTTCTATTTAGATTAGGTAAGTTGTCACCTCCTCTAAGTCTATCTAACATTTACAGATTCTATTCAATTCACTTTTCCCCCTGTTTGTATATCTGTATTTTATAATGTAGAGCGTTGCGTACATACATACATACATACAATTTTTACACAAGCATGGCATAATACAGTATATTTTATTAGTATTTATAAATGACACAGTATATCTCATTCATTTCAAAATAGCATAAAACTCTAAAAATGATTCCTATTTACAATTAATATTTCCCCTACCTAGATAAATACCAAAATGCCTCTCTTAACTCATCTCTTTCCAGAGTACACAAACAGAGTGTAATTAGTTCCCTCGTCTGGCTGGTGTGTGTATATATATATATACATAGAAAAGATAATCAATGTACATTCCTAGGCCCCATACAATATCATATTATCTGTATATACAGTATATCTATATATATAAACATAGAAAAGATAATCAATGTACATTCCTAGGCCCCATACAATATCATATTATCTGTATATACAGTATATCTATCTACATAGAAAAGATATCAATGTACATTCCTAGCCCCATACAATATCATATATCTGTATATCAGTATATCTATATATATAACATAGAAAAGATATCAATGTACATTCCTAGGCCCCATACAATATCATATTATCTGTATATACAGTATATCTATATATATATACATAGAAAAGATAATCAATTACATTCCTAGGCCCCATACAATACATATTATCTGTATATACAGTAATCTATATATTAAACATAGAAAAGATAATCAATGTACATTCCTAGCCCCACACAATCCATATTATCTGTATATACAGTATATCTATATTAATATAAATAGAAAAGATAATCAATGTACATTCCTAGGCCCCATACAATATCATATTATCTTTATATACATTATATCATATATATATATATATAAACTAGAAAAGATAATCAATGTACATTCCTGGCCCATACAATATCATATTATCTGTATATACAGTATATCTATATATAAAACATAGAAAGATAATCAATGTACATTCCTACCCCCATACAATATCATATTATCTGTATAACAGTAATCTATATATATATTATATATAACATAGAAAATAATCATGTACTTCCTAGGTCCCATACAATATCATATTACTGTATATACAGTATATCTTATATATAAAACATAGAAAAGATAATCAATGACATTCCTAGGCCCCATACATATCATATTATCTGTATATACAGTATATCTATATATATATATATAAACATGAAAAAGATAATCAATGTACATTCCTAGGCCCATACAATATCATATTATCTGTATATACGTATATCTATATGATATAAACATAGAAAAGATAATCAATGCACATTCTAGGCCCCATACAATATCATATTATCTGTTTATACAGTATCTATATATATATATATATATATAAAACTAGAAAGATAATCAATGTACATCCAGGCCCCATACAATATCATATTATCTGTATATACAGTATATCTATATATATAAATAAACATAGAAAGATAATCAATGTACATTCCTAGGCCCCATACAATATCATATTATCTGTTATACAGTATATCTATATATATATATATAAACATAGAAAAGAATCAATGTACATTCCTAGGCCCCATACAATATCATATATCTGTATATACAGTATATCTATATATATAAACTAAGAAAAGATAATCAATGTACATTCCTAGGCCCCATACATATCATTTTCTGTATATACAGTATCTCTATATATATAAACATAGAAAAGATAATCAATTTACATTCCTAGCCCCCATACAATATCATATTACTCGTATATACAGTATATCTATATAATATATAACATAGAAAAGATAATCAATGTACATTCCTAGGCCTATACAATATCATATTATCTGTATATAGAGTATCTATATGAATATAAACATAGAAAAGTAATCAATGCACATTCCTAGGCCCCATACAATATCATATTATCTGTATATACAGTATATCTATATATATATACATAGAAAAGATAATCAATGCCATTCCGGCCCCATACAATATCATATTATCTGTTATACAGTATATCTATTATATAAAACATAGAAAAATAATCAACATTCCTAGGCCCTATACAATATCATATTATCTGTATATACAGTAATCTATATATATAACATAGAAAAGATATCAATGCACATTCCTAGGCCCCATACAATTCATATTATCGTTATATACAGTATATCTATATATATAACATAGAAAAGATAATCAATCACATTCCTAGGCCCATACAAATCTATTATCTGTATCATAGTATTCTATATATATAAACATAGAAAAGATAATCATGTCCATTCTAGGCCCCATACAATATCATCTTATCTGTATATACATTATATATCATATATATAAACATAGAAAAGATAATCAATGTACATTCCTAGGCCCCATAAATATCATATTATCTGTATATACAGTATATCTATATATATAACATAGAAAAGATAATCAATGTACATTCCTAGGCCCCATACAATATCATTTATCTGTATATACAGTATATCTATATATATAACATAGAAAAGATAATCAAGCACATTCTAGGTCCCATACAATATCAATTATCTGTATAACAGTATATCATATATAAAACATAGAAAAGATACAATGCACATTCCAGGCCCATACAAATATATTTCTTTATATACATATATCTATATATATAACACATAGAAAAGATAATCAATGTACATTCCTAGGCCCATACATATCATATTATCTGTATATACAGTATATCTATATATATATAAACATAGAAAAGATAATCAATGCACATTCCTAGGCCCATACAATATCATATTATCTGTATATACAGTATATCTATATATATATAAACTAGAAAAGATAATCAATGTACATCCTAGGCCCCATACAATATCATATTATCTGTATATACAGTATATCTATATATATAAACATAGAAAAGATAATCAATGTACATTCCTAGGCCCCATACAATATCATATTATCTGTATATACAGTATATTATATATATATAAACATAGAAAGATAATCAATTGCACATTCCTAGGCCCCATACAATATCTTTATCTGTATATACAGTATATCTTATATATATATATAAACATAGAAAATAATCAATGTACATTCCTAGGCCCTATACCATTATCATATTATCTTATATTACAGTAATCTATATATAAAATATAAACATAGAAAAGATAATCATGTACATTCCTAGGCCCCATACAATACATATTATCTGTATTTACAGTAATCTATATATATAATATACTATATATATAATATATATATATATATATATAACCATAGAAAGATAATCAATGCACATTCCTAGGCCCCATACATATCATATTATCTGTATATACAGTATATCTATATATATATAATAAACATAGAAGATATAAATGTACATTCCTAGGCCCCATACATATCATATTATCTGTATATCCAGTATATCTATATATATAAACATAGAAAAGATAATCAATGTACATTCCTAGGCCCCATACATTCATATTTCTGTATAACAGTATATCTATATATTAAAACATAGAAAAGATAATCAATGCACATTCCTAGGCCCCATACATATTATATTATCTGTATATACAGTATATCTAATATATATATAAAACTAGAAAGATACAATGCACATTCCTGGCCCCATACATATCATATTATCTGCACACTGGCAGACATTATAACATAGAAATAGATAATCAATGCACATTCCTAGGCCCCATACAATATATATTATCGTATATACAGTATATCTTATATATAAACATAGAAAAGATAATCAATGCACATTCTAGGCCCCATACAATATCCTATTATCTGTATATACAGTATATATATAATATATATATATATATATAGAAAAGATAATCAATGTACATTCCTGCCCCATACAATATCATATTATCTGTATATACAGTATATATATATATAATAAACATAGAAAAGATATCATGTCAATTCCTGGGCCCCATACATATCATATTATCTTACACTCGGCATACTTTATAAACAAAGGGTTTGATATACTTACGGTGATCACATGAATGAAAAAGCCTTCAACACGTCAGGTAACCCCAGTCTGGAAGGTCCTAAATTCTAACCTTTTACTTAATTACCATCAGCAAACTTTTGCATTTCTCATAGTTGTGCAACTATATAATCCAAGGCCAGAAATCTTCATTGTTTTTAAAGGGCATTTCCACCCAAAAAATATAATTTACCCACTACTGGCCCCACTCGTATGTAGAAAAATCCTTACTTACACCAGATCCAAATGGTTGCCCTGCTATGCCCCTGCTGGGCTGGGGGATCTAGCACTATAACATTTAAAGTTTTATTATGTGGTGGACATGCCCTTTAAGGATATTCCCCTTAAAAAAAGTCAACTATTCCTTTATGTTTTGATTGAAGACCGGGAGGTTATGTCTAAAGGTTCGTACAGATGTGCGATTGTGGGTGCTGACCTGCGACGCACGATGTGTACGAACGGCCGTGTAGGCCAATAATCGGCCTGTGTATGGGCACTTTATTGGACAAAATGGCCCCTCGTTCGGAGATCCACCTGGTGGATCGGGCAACGATCTCCGAACAAATGGCTGTTTCGCCCGATAAAGTGCCCATACATGGGCCGATTATCGTCCGATACGGCCTTTCGTACACGTTGTACGCCGCGGGTAGGCACTCGCGATCACACGTGTGTATGAACCTTTACCTTCTGTTCTTCAATCAATATCTCAGTTGTCAGGAACAAAGATAGTAGAAACTTACCTTTCACGTGATCCACCGCAGCAGAACTGACAGGTCCCGACCACTTCCTGGTTCTAATCAACCATAGCGCGCATGCCCCATAATGCACTGCTTGGGAATTTTCATATTTTTCAATAGTGATTGTCTGTAGAGGGCAAAGAGTCAATGGTATGATAAGGTTGTTTTAGTGAGTCAGTATTAGAATCAGAGGCAGGTAAACATAATGTAAATCGCTCTACAAGGTTCAGATGTACTATATTACCATTGGTCCCATCTCAGGAAAAGCCGTTCCATCATTTAAAGCAAGATCTAATCCTAAATTCCAACATCCTTCACTGATTTACTCTTGTGACACCTATAAAAATAAGATTCATATAAACGTAGTGAAATCTAATTCTTCATTTAGGCCACCAGGATAAAATGTTTTCTCAATTGGAAGATCCAAGGGCTTTCAAGTCCTAACAAAAAGGGTCGTAGCACCATCTCCATGGAGTGCGGGCAAAGTCGTCAGGTGCTCCTCTCCACTCAAGGTCTACCTGCTAGCCTTACATTGGTGTTACCAACCTTTCTTTCAATTACTGAATCGTTTTTCCAATATACAAAAGGTTCATACACCATATGATTGGTCCTACAATCAAAATATTGTTTAAGGGGAAATTTAGCAGAAATCTGTAATATTCAATTAGATCAACTGGACTTGAAGTTTAGTTTTTGAAGACGTTTCGCTAGTCATCCGACTGGATCTCCAATTCAGAATGACTTGTACAAGAATCTGTGGCAATTATGTACCCTGGAAAATCCCAATTAGCATATCACCCAGGTGTTAAGGGTGTGATTGATAGTGGCTAGAGGTGTTTAGGAACGCCCAGAGTAAGTGTGTTAAAACAGCATTGTACATGGCAGACAGTTGGTGTCGAACCCCCCCACCTCTATTTAGGCTTGGTTTCTTATTTTCACATAAATGGCCTCCTTAACACCTCTCTTGAACCAGTCACGTTCCTTGCCAATATGTTACATTACAATCTTCAAAGGTATGTCCTTTCCTTAAAGGAGAACTAAACCCAATTTTTTATACTCAGAATCTGAAAACCACCCCCTAAAACCACAATAAACTATAAAATGCCACTTTAGTAAACTCGTTAAGTAAATCAAACCTGTTAAACTGGTGAAGTATCTGTGTGTATGGGCAGTGTCAGACCACACCTCCTGACTCATCACATGCTTCTGCTTTATCTGTCCTGCAAAGGATGGCTAGAGATAATGGGTGTGACCAACTGTAACAAGTTTTGTGCCATAAACTAAGGACTGGCATGTGCAGAACTAATGGTCGTTGACCAAACTGTGCTATACTAGAATGCTGAGAATAAAGCACAAACCATATGTTATTTAGGTAAATTTCCCAAGCCTGTATCAAATGAGAGGTAGACACGATTACTGTTTTATATCAAGGGTTCTGCCTTCGGTTCAGTGTTGTTCTGTGCTTAGTTGCCCTTAAGATGCAGGTACACGGCTGAGTCCTGACCCCGAGGAATTGGCTCTTCTGTGTCTGGCCATACTTGATGCAGTTGCTGTTGGTCTCCCCCACATACAATCAGAGCATTCTGCACTGCACTGCACGCGTATATGATGTCCTCTCACTCGCACTGCGATATGATGTCACTCTTCACTGCACTGGCACGGTTATGATGTCACTCTTCCTGCACTGCACTGCGTATATGATGTCGCTTTTCTGTGTTTCGGTATGGTCTTTCGGATGTACCATTGCTGCCGTCAGCGGTGTTGCTCGGTATAAAGCAGACGGGATACGATTTTTTTGAAAATTCTTCTAATTTCTCTGAGACCCTGCTACATATGGTGACAGTTCTTCCTCCTGTCTTGCTTTTCCCCTTCCTGTTGGTATTCGTTGTCTTTTCTTTCCTTTACTTCTTTGACAAAGGCCCAGTCTGGATATCCACAATTTTAGGGCTCCTCTGAGATGTTTCATTTCTTTAGCCTTCCCTCTGTGCTAGTGGGGATGTTTCTCAGCTCTGTGCTATTGGGGATGTTCTTAGCTCTGTGTTAGGGTGTCTCAGCTCGTGTTTAGTGGGGATGTTCTCAGCTCTGTGTTAGTGGGGATGTTCTCACTCTGTGAGTGGGGATGTTCTCAGCTCTGTGTTAGTGGGGATGTTCTCAGCTCTGTGCTAGTGGGGATGTTCTCAGCTCTGTGTTAGTGGGATGTTCTCATGCTCTGTGCTAGTGGGATGTTCTCAGCTCTGTGCTAGTGGGGATGTTCTCGCTTGTGCAGTGGGATGTTCTCGCTCTGTGCTAGTGGGGATGTTCTCAGCTCTGTGCTAGTGGGGATGTTCTCACTCTGTGCTAGTGGGATGTTCTCCACTCTGTGGTTAGTGGGGAATGTTCTCAGCTCTGTGCTAGGGGGATGTTCTCAGCTCTGTGTGAGTGGGGAATGTTCTCAGCTCTGTGCTAGTGGGGATTTTCTCAAGCTCTGTGTTAGTGGGGATTTTCTCAGTTTTCTCAGCTCTGTGCTAGTGGGGATGTTCTCACTCTGTGCTAGTGGGGATGTTCTCCATCTCTGTGCTAGTGGGATGTTCTCGGCTCTGTGCTAGTGGGGATGTTCTCACTCTGTGCTAGTGGGGATGTTCTCAGCTCTGTGTCTAGTGGGGATGTTCTCGGCTCTGTGCTAGTGGGGATGTTCTCAGCTCTGTGCTAGTGGGATGTCTCGGCTCTGTGTTGCAGGGTTCTGATGACACCAGCTTGTGATCTAAAGGGTGGTGGGAGTCAAACATCAATACTGATCTGTGTGTGTTTGGTTTTCTGTAAAACTCTACTTCCGATTTACCATTCTCCCTGACTTCTACCAAGCAGTCCAAGAAAGCCAGTGTTGTTGTTTTGTATCTTCCTGTTGTCATTTGATGTTTGGTCTACCGCCATTAATGTGTTCTTTGAAAGCTTGTACTTCCTTCTGGTGATTTTAACCCAGGTGTCATCCACATATCTGAACCAGTGGCTGGTGCTATGCCCTTAAAGGTATTAAGCGCCATTTTTCTACCTCCTCCATGTAAAGGTTGGCCACAATGGGTGAAACTGGAGATCCCATAGCACATCCATGTTTTTGCTTATAGAACTTACCTGTATTGAAATAGGTGGTATTCAGGCACAAGTCCAGTAAGGCACACACCTGTTCTGGGTTGAGATCAGTTCTGCTGGTAACAGTGCTGTCTTGGCCTAGCCGTTTTCTCACCTGATAACACCTCCTTGGTGGGTATACGGTGAAGAGAATGTCACATCATAGACACCATAGTTTTCTTCTACACCGAGTACTATATCTTCAATCTTGTTGGTGAAATCCTGAGAGTTCTGGATGTGATGCTTAGAACTTCCCACCAATGGTCCTAAGATGTTGGCTAGGTATTTTGGCCCCTTGTATGTTACAGAGTTGATGCTGCTGACTATAGGTCTTAGTGGGGCCCCTTCCTTATGTATTTTTGGGAGTCCATATATGCATGGATGTGCCTCACCAGGGTAGAGGCGATGATACATTGCTCGATCAATGGCTTTATCCTTTTGCATCAACGTATGGCCCAGGACTCAGCCGTGTACCTGCATCTTAAGGATAAAGGACATACCTTTGAAGATTGTAATGTTAACATATTGGCAAGGAACGTACTGGTTCAAGAAGTGTTAAGGAGGCCATTTATGTGAAAATAAAGAAACCAAGCCTAAATAGAGGTGGGGGGTTCGACACCACACTGTCTGCCATTACAATGCTTTGTTTTAACACCTTACTCTGGGCGTTCCTATAACACCTCTTAGCCACTATCCAATCACAGCCCTTAACACCTGGCTGTGATATGCTAATGGACCAGGGTACATAATTGCCACAATTCTTGTACAAGTCATTCTGATTAGAAGCCGTCGGATGACTAGCGAAACGTCTTCAAGAACTAACTTCAAAGTCCATTTGATCTAATTGAATACAACAGATTACCATGACGTGGATGAATGAATATTACAGATATACATGACTTGGATGAATGCATATTCGAATATACCATGACCTGGATGAATAATATTACAGATAACCGTACCTGGATGATGAAATTCAATATACCGTGACCTGGATGGATGAATATTACGATATACCGTGACCTGGATGATGAATATTACAGATATACCGTGACCTGATGGATGATATTACAGATATAACCGTGACCTGGATGATGAATATTACAGATATAACCGTGACCTGATGGAATATTACAGATATACCATTGACACTGGTATGTGTATTACAGATGGTACACACGACGTGACCTGGAGGATAATATTACAGATATACCGTGACCGTATGGATGAGTATTACAGATATACCATGACCTGGATGGATTGAATATTACAGATATACCGTGACCTGGATGGATGAATATTACAGATATACCATGACCTGGATGAATGCATATTACAGATATACCATGACCTGGATAATGAATATACAGATATACCTTGACCTGGATGAATGAATATTACAGATATACCAGCCTGGATGAATGAATATTACAGATATACCATACCTGGATGAATGATATTACAGATATACTGTACCTGGATGGATGAATATCATATATACCGTGACCTGGATGATGAATATTACAGATATACCATGACCTGGATGAATGATATTACAGATAACCATGACCTGGATGATGAATTTACAGATATACGTGACCTGGATGGATAATATTACAGATATACCGTGACCTGGATGGATAATATTACAGATAGAACCGTGACCTGGATAGATGAATTTACAGATATACCATGACCTGGATGGATGATATAACAGATATACGGACCTGATGGATGAATATTACAGATATACCGTGACCTGGATGAATGAATATTACATATACCGTGACCTGATGGATGAATTTACAGATATACCGTGACCTGGATGGATGAATATTACAGATATACCGTGACCTGGATGGATGAGTATTACAGATATACCGTGACCTGGATGGATGAATATTACAGATATACCGTGACCTGGATGGATGAATATTACAGATATACCGTGACCTGGATGAATGCATATTACAGATATACCATGACCTGGATGAATGAATATTACAGATATACCTTGACCTGGATGGATGAATATTACAGATATACCGTGACCTGGATGAATGAATATTACAGATATACCATGACCTGGATGAATGAATATTACAGATATACCATTACCTGGATGAATGAATATTACAGATATACCGTGACCTGGATGGATGAATATTACAGATATACCGTTACCTGGATGGATGAATATTACAGATAGAACGTGACCTGGATAGATGAATATTACAGATATACCGTGACCTGGATGATGAATATTACAGATATACCGTGACCTGGATGGATGAATATTACAGATATACCGTGACCTGGATGAATGAATATTACAGATATACCGTGACCTGGATGGATGAATATTACAGATATACCGTGACCTGGATGGATGAATATTACAGATATATACCGTGACCTGGATGGATGAATATTACAGATATACCGTGACCTGGATGGATGAATATTACAGATTACCGTGACCTGGATGGATGAATATACAGATATACCGTGACCTGAGATAGATGACTTTACAATATACCGTGACCTGGATGGATGATATTACAGATATACCGTGACCTGGATGGATGAATATTACAGATATCCGTGACCTGGATGGATGAATATTACAGATATACCTGACCACTGGCTGGATGGATATATTACAGATAACCATGACTGGAGGAACATTACGATATACCTGACTGATGAATGATATTACAATATACCTGACTGGATGGATGAATATTCAGATATACCGTGACCTGGATGAATGAATATACAGATATACCATGACCTGGATGAATGAATATTACAGATATACCGTGACCTGGATGGATGATATTACAGAATATACCGGACCTGATGGATGAATTTACAGATATACCGTGACCACTGGATGAATATTACAGATATACCATGAACCTGGATGATGAATAGAATATTACCGATATGATCCGTGACCTGGATGGAGAATATTAGATACCGTGACCTGGATGATGAATATTAAGATAGACCGTGACCTGGATAGATGAATATTACAGATATACCGTGACCTGGATGGATGAATATTACAGATATACCATGACCTGGATGGATGAATATTACAGATATACCATGACCTATGATGAATATTACAGATATACCAGACCTGGATGGATGAATATTACAGATATACCGTGACCTGGATGGATGTAATATTACAGATATACCGTGACCTGGATATGAATATTACAGATATAACGTGACCTGGATGGATGAATATTACAGATATACCGTGACCTGGATGAATGAATATTACAGATATACCGTGACCTTGATGGAATGAATATTACAGATATACCGTGACCTGGATGGATGATATGACAGATATACCGTGACCTGGATGATGAATATTACGATATACCGTGACCTGGATGGATGAAATTACAGATATACCGTGACCTGATGAATGAGAACCTTCACAAGCATATTCAAATCATTTTGGGGAGAAAAACCCTCAAACTGTGTACGGCAATATGAAAAGACAGCAAGGAAATTGGCAGACTATGGAAACCAAGTGCGATTTAAACTCCGATGCAGACAACAAAGGCTAGTACCATGCAGTTATGTCTGGATTCCACAGTTAAGGCATCAGAGCCAAACAGATACTGCAAAAAGCTCAAAAACAGCTCCAAATGAACGGGTACGAACGACACTTTACAGCGAGCTTTAATGCACAACATTAGTAACTAGAACAGACACTGGCCTCACAGCTACCTGTGTCCATCTGGGAAAGGTGATGGGTTCACCAAACAAGCACCCTTTCTCAGCACTATAAGGGCAAACAAAGGCAACAGAACAAGTTCTCTATTCTGTCATCCAGAACACCCCAAGGGAGAACAACTACTTGGATAAAAAGGAGGGAAGTGTCCTTCATCAAACAAGGATGGGTGAGAAACTGTCTAATGGGACTCTGACCCAGCCAGAAATGGAAGTCCTTGCTAAGGGCTTGAATTTTGCCATCACCCTAAAGCCATCCTGTGGTGGATATTATACGCGCCACAGAAGCCTCTATCCACAGTAATAAGGTATCACAGAGTGAGGCAGAACAACTTCGCCTTAAGGTATCTGCAGCCTTAGCCAGTGCTAAAACTCCTTCATCTAACCTGACTACAGAAAGAAGAGCTTACATCCCTCAAGAAAGAGTTCCAGTATCACCATTCTACCGGCAGATAAAGGAAGATGCACAGTGGTACTCAACACCTCAGACTACCATGATAAGGTGACCATGCTCCTGGCCGATAACAACACATATGAGGCTTTAACAAGGGATCCCACACCTTGGTTTATAAGTAAATCAGACTGAGTGAACGTCCTTTCCAAGGTACATTACTTTCCTAAGAGTGATTTAGGATATCTCCTAGTACATCTAGATGAGAACTGAAACAATAGGAGGGTAATTGTCGCCGTGGGCTTTCTAAATAGCGATGTAATTAATCGACCCTCATGTTCAATAATCAAGACATCCAAAACTTTACCTGGGTCTCAGAGATATTGTGTGTAAATGTTATATTTATCAGTGTTGAGTAATTTAATGAATTCCAGTAGAAGATTCTTTGGACCTCTCCATATAGAAAAGATGTTGTATATGAAGCGGTACCAAAGATCCACAAAAGAAGTATAGAACATGAGATCTTCCGAAAAGACATGCTCCCACTTCCACCACCCCAAAAACAGGTTGGCATAAGAGGGGGTACATTTAGCACCCATAGCAGTGCCCCTGGTCTAAACATAAAACCTACAACCAAAACAAAGATAAAGGTAGCAGAAACATATGTCTCCCTTATCCTGTATTTGCAGAAAGTAACTAACTGCTTCTATACCATGTGTATGTTCTATGTTAGTATAAAGCGATTCAACGTATGATTTAGACTTTGACATGTGGGAAATTAATTCTTTAAATGTATTCGGACATTACATCTGAAGATGTTCTTTATGAATAAACAAGTTGATTGTGGCCCAAATCCTTTTATAGGGACATCTAATTTTTCTCCCACAGTGGAGTGCAAGAATCTAGAAATATTTGTGGGTGTGCTCACAAAAGAGATTCACAAAATGTGGCCTAAAGGTTCCAGTAGGGCGAACATTGCAGCCAAAGGAAGGAGAGAAATTAAGCCTGAGCGAGAATTCACAGATCGAAATCAGACAAGCTGACAAGAGAGGGGGGATTGTAATGATGGACAGAGCACAATACAATAAGGAGGCCCTAGGACATCTGTTAGAGCCGCGACATTAAAAGAGTCTAAACTCTGATCCCACGTGTGACATAAAGACAGAAATCGAGATTTTGGTAACACAGGCTCATGGTAATAGGACTATCTCTACAGATCTCAAAGTCTTTCTTATTCATCCCACCCCACGAATCCCAGTTTCTACCAAAAATTTGGTGCTGTAATTTTTGCGAATATTTTTGTTTACAATCTAGAGAAACAGATCTTTTTATGTGAAAGGTTTAAAGTCATATTCTCTATTTCTTATGATTTATAAATGATATCTTGATGATATGCAGGGGACTGCTGATAAGTTCAAAGAGATAATGAATGAATGAAATGGATGGATGGATCCTCCTACTGTTTGACACTCTATTGGCTAAATGGGAGGATAAGCATAGCAAGCTCTATTGGATAACCAAGAACCGAGATGATAACCATAGCAAGCTCTATTGGCTAACTGAGATGGTAACCATAGCAAGCTCTATTGGCTAACTGAGATGGTAACCATAGCAAGCTCTATGCTCTATTGGCTAACTGAGATGGTACCATAGCAAGCTCTATTGGCTAACTGAGATGATAACCATAGCAAGCTCTATTGGCTAACTGAGATGGTAAACCATAGCAAGCTCTATTGGCTAACTGAGATGTGTAACCATAGCAAGCTCTATTGGCTAACTGAGATATACCATAGCAAGCTCTATTGGCTAACTGAGATGTAACCATAGCAAGTCTATTGGCTAACTGAGATGGTAACCATAGCCAAGCTCTATTGGCTAACTGAGATGGTGTAAACCATAGCAAGCTCTATTGGCAACTGAGTAATAGCCATAGCAAGCTCTATTGGCTAACTGAGATGATAACCATAGCAAGCTCTATTGGCTAACTGAGATGGTGGTACCCTAGCAAGCTATTGGCTAACTGAGATGGTAACCATAGCAAGCTCTATTGGCTAACTGAGATGGTAACCATAGCAAGCTCATTGGCAATGAGATGGTAACCTAGCAAGCTCTATGGCTAACTGAGATGTGTAACCATAGCAGCTCTATTGGCTAACTGAGATGATACCATAGCAAGCTATTGGCTAAATGAGTAATTAGCCATAGCAAGGCTATTGGCTAACTAAGATGATAACCACAGCAAGCTTATTGGCTAACTAGATGATAACCATAGCAAGCTCTTTGGCAACAGATGATAACCACAGCAAGCTCTATTGGACACTAAGATGATAACCACAGCAAGCTCTATTGGCTAACTGAGTGATCACCACAGCAAGGTCTATTGGCTAACTAAGATGATAACCATAGCAAGCTCTATTGGCTAACTGAGATGGTAACACTAGCAAGCTCTATTGGCTAACTGAGATGGGAACCATAGCAAGCTCTATTGGCTAACTGAGATGGTAAACATAGCAAGCTCTATTGGCTAACTGAGATGTATAACCATAGCAAGCTCTATTGGCTAACTGAGATGGTAACCAGCAAGCTCTATTGGCTAACTGAGATGGTAACCATAGCAAGCTCTATTGGCTAACTGAGATAATAGCCATAGCACGCTCTATTGGCTAACTGGATGGAAACATAGCAAGCTCTATTGGTAACGAGATAATAGCCATAGCAAGCTACTATGGCTAACTGGATGATAACCATAGCAAGTCTATTGGCTAACTGAGATGGTAACATAGCAAGCTCTATTGGCTAACTGAGATGGTAACATAGCAAGCTCTATTGGCTAACTGAGATAATAGCCATAGCAAGCTCTATTGGCTAACTGAGATGGTAACCATAGCAAGTCTATTGGCTAACTGAGATGGTAACCATAGCAAGCTCTATTGGCTAACTGAAATGATAACCATAGCAAGCTCTCTGGCTAGTTAAGATGTAACCATAGCAAGCTCTATTGGCTAACTGAGATTATAACACAGCAAGCTCTATTAGCTAATTGAGATGATAACCACAGCAAACTCTATTAGCTAACTGAGATGATAGCACATCAAGCTTATAGCTAATGAGATGATAACCATAGCAAGCTCTATTGGAACAGATGATACCACAGCAAGCTTATTGGCAACTAAGATGATAACCACAGCAGCTCTATTGGCTAACTGAGATGGATCACCACAGCAAGCTCTATTAGCTAACTGAGATGATAACCCCAGAAGCTCTATGGCTAACTGAGAGATCACCACAGCAGACTCTATTGGCTAACTGAGATGATCACCATAGCAGCTCTATTGGCTAACTGAGATTATAACCATTGCAAGCTCTGTTAGCTAACTGGTGGTAAACAATAGCAAGCTATTGGCAACTGAGAGGATAACCATAGCAAGCTTTCAAAACCTATACAGTAGCAAGCGCAGGATTTCAAGGGGGGGTTCCGAAATGGGTTACATTTGAACAAGCGTCGGTGAAATTGTCAGTCGCCCATTTGCCTGGATCAGTGAATGGGCAATTTGACATGCTGGTAAATCATCGCGATCGTATGGTATGGAGACATTTGCCATGGCGAACACTATAGAGTGACGGTCGGACAGAAAATTTGTCCATGTGTACCCAGCCTAATGTTCGTTTACTGAAAATTCACATTTAGTCAGAGCTGTGATTATGACGGTGGATTTGACAGAATTTGTTTAATTTTGTCAGTAGTGGGACCTATCGGACAAGACGGAAAAATTTCCATTACCAGTTCCTTTACTACAGTAGAAAGAGACTATAACATCAGACCATGTATGGGCTTATTATTTTATCATTCTATAAAGAATATATGGAACAATCACTCCTGTGTATGTGTGTATATATTTTTGAACTACAATGCTGTTCTCACTCAAAATTAACATGTATCAATATATGTAACAATCTATGTAACAGTCTATGGACACCAGGAGAAGTGGAACAGCAGACTGCACGAGCAGGCAGAAGGGGGGATTCCAGGAATCCGCCAACCCACCCTGCTAGTTCCTTTTCAAGCTGATAACTATTTTTTCAAGCTGAGAACTTTTGAGAGTTGTTTCTTTTCCATCCATTGGATCTCTTAGTGAAGTAAATTCATACGTAGCCAGCAGGGTGTCTCTAGATTTTGCCACCTGAGCCAAACTTGTAAATTCCGCCCCTATGTACACTAGCCACCATGAAGTGCGCTCTGCAACCAGGGTTAGGTGTGCCTGGCTTCCAGGAAATGGCATGGTTAAACATTAGCTCGTTAAGTTGGCCCCCTACAATCAGCACAATACAATTCTATTGTTTTTGGTTTGTGCTACATTGTGAACAAAAAATGATTTTGCTGGCTTGCGTTAGAAGATAATAGCAATTTTTTAATAAAGGTCAAAGGTCAGCCAGCCCCACTACAACAGAGTATGGACATGAAACTGGTATCTTTGGTTAGTGCTAATTTGTGCTGTTTGTGCTGGCAAAGATGAAGTTCTATCGTGAGTCGTTTTTGAGAAATTAATGTTTTTATTAAATTCAAAGGTCAGCCAGCCCCCCTCAAAAAATCTGATACGAAACTAGAATGGTTGGTTAGATTTATATTGTGCTGTTTTATGCTGCAAAAATTAAGATTTGTGCCACTTTCATGGAAGATAATAGCATTTTTTACAAAGTTCAAAAGGGAAGCCAGCCCCCTGCAATGGATCTGGATACGAAACCAGGCTAGTTGGCTAGTGCTATGTTTGTGATGTTTTGAGCTGCCAAAATTAAGATTTTTACCAAGTTTTGCAGTTTTTTCAAAGTCAAAAGGTAAACATCCCCCTACAATGGAATCTGGATTCAAAACCAGCCTGGTAAGTGCTAAGTTTGTGCTGCCAAAATTAAGATTGTGCCGCTTTCTTTTGGAAGATAATAGCGTTTTTTGAAAAGGTCAAAAGGTAAGCCAGCCTGGATACAAAACCAGGCTGGGTGGGTAGTCCTAAGTTTGTGTGTTTGTGTGCCAAAATTAAGATTTGTGACACTTTGTTTGGAAGATTATATCGTTTTACAAAGGTAAGGCAGCCGTTACAATGGAATCTGGATACGAAACCAGGTTGGTTGTTTAGTGCTACATTTGTGCTGTTTTGTGCTGCAAAAATAAAGATTTGTGCCACTTTCATTTGAAGAAATAGCGTTTTTTTTAAATTCTAAAGGAAGCCAGTCCCTTACAATTGAATCTGGATACAAAACGAGGCTGGTGGTTAGTGCTACATTTGTGCTATTTTGTGCTGCCAAAATAAGATTTCTGCCACTTTCATTTGGAAGATAATAGCAGGTTTTTTAAAGTCAAAAGGTAAACCATCCCCTACAATGGAATCTGGATTCAAAACCAGCCTGGGTGTGCTAAGTTGTGGCTGCAAAAATTAAGATTTGTACCACTTGTTCGAAAATAATAGCAGTTTTTTTTAAAAAGGTCAAAGGTAAGCCAGCCCCCTACAATGGAATCTGGATACAAACCCATGCTGGTAGGTTAGTGTTACATTTGTGTTGTTTTGTGCTGCAAAATAAGATTTGTGCGCTTTCTTTTGAAGATAATAGCGTTTTTTGAAAAGGTAGAAGGTAAACCATCCCCCTACAATGGAATCTGGATACGAAACCAGGCTGGTTGGTTAGTGCTATGTTTGTGCGTTTTGTGCTGCAAAAATTAAGATTTGTACCGCTTTTGTTTGGAAGATAATAGCAGTTTTTTTTTAAAAAAGGTCAAAGGTAGCCAGCCCCCCTACAAATGAATCTTGATACAAAACCATACTGGTAGGTTAGTGTTACATTTGTGCTGTTTTCTGCTGCCAAAATTAAGATTTGTGCCGCTTTCTTTTGGAAGATAATAGCGTTTTTTGAAAAGTTCAAAAGGTAAGCCATCCCCACAATGGAATTGAATTTGAAACCAGCCTGGTTGGTTAGTCCTAAGTTTGTGCTGTTTGTGCTGCCAAAATTAAGATTTGTGCCACTTTTGTTTGGAAGATTATAGCGTTTTTTTTACAAAGGTAAGCCAGCCCGTCTACAATGGAATCTGGATACGAACCAGGTTGGTGTTTAGTGCTACGTTTGTGCTGTTTTGTACTGCCAAAAATAAAGATTTCTGCCACTTTCATTTGAAGAATAATAGTTTTTTTGCAAAGTCAAGGTCAGCCAGCGCCCCTACAATAAAATCTGAATACGAAACCAGACTGGTTGGTTAGTCCTATATTTGTGCTGTTTTAGCTGCAAAAATAAGATTTGTTTGAAGATAATAGCTTTTTTTTTACTCAGGCAAAAGGAAGACAGCCCCCCTAAAATTGAATCTGGATACAAAACTAGGCGGTTGGGTAGTCCTACGTTTGTGCTATTTTGTGCTGCAAAATTAAGATGTTTTGCTGCTTTCGTTTGGAAGATAATATGAGTTTTTTCAAAAGTCAAAAGGTAAACCATCCCCCTACATGGAATCTGAATTCGAAAACCAGTTGGTTGGTTAGTGCTAGTTTGTGCTGCAAAAATTAAGATTCGTACCGCTTTTGTTGGAAAATAAAAGCAGTTTTTTTTACAAAGGTCAAAAGCTGAGCCAGCCCCCCTACACAATGGAATCTGGATACAAAACCAGGTGGGTTGTAGTGCTACGTTTGTGTGTTTGTGCTGCAAAAATTAAGATTTTTGGAATCGGATACGAAACCAGGCTGGTTGGTTGTTTAGTGCTACATTTGTGCTGTTTGTGCTGCAAAATTAAGATTTGTGCTGCTTTCGTTTTTGGAAGATAATAGCAGTTTTTTGCAGGTCAAAAGGTGGCCAGCCCCTTACAATAAAATGTGGTACAAAAAAAAGGCTGGTTGGTTAGTGCCACATTTGTGCTTTTTTGCTGGGAAAATTAAGATTTGCACTGCTTTCATTTGGTTAAGGACAATTATACTCACCTCCATCTAGTTCCCCTTTCTGCAAAGTACCCAAGTTGAGGACTTAAAATGAAAGTCTCCACCTCTGGGTACTTATACAAGTCCTGCTACTTGAAGATTTCCAGGTACTGCGGTCCGATCCTCTCTCTGTGACACGTAAGTGACAGTTCCCGAGGCAGCCAATGGGAAGACATGCCCGCATCCTGCAAGGAGACAGTATCAGCCAATCATAGGCACGCTGCCTGTTGGCCCTCATGGTGCTTCTAGGGTTTTGACACCCGAGTTAAACTTTATTAAAGGTGCTCCCTGTATGTATAATAAAAAATGGTTTAATAGGTTTCACTCCACGTCTCAGGGTTCGAAGCTTATGAAGCTTTTTTTTTTGGACCCTTATTTGATCTGTCATCCTCCCCATACCGTAAACTCTTATGATCATTATTTCTATTCACATGTTGCCTTCTGTCTTTTGTAGCAAGTATGACTCGATTCGGTGTCTTTTTTTGCCCTTTCTAGATGGGATTCGAGATAAAGAGCTCCAGTAAAGTGGGGGGCTTAGTTTAAACTTCTAAAAACAGTTTCCTGTAATTGAAATATCATACAACACTCTTCATGCAGAATATATTGCAGGCTCTAACTAGATTTTGTCGTTGCTTTTAAGGCCCAACTTTGACGCTTCTTTCTCTTTTATTTCCATAATCCGTTACTTTTGTGTTGTTGTAAACCACACTTTCTTCGCCCTTACATTCTACTTTTTTTGATTTTTTGACTCAATGTTACAATCCATTAAGACCATAGATATCAACACCCTTGATGGAAGAAAGACCCCTTGTATAATGATTACCCAAAGAAGTGTCAGACCTAGGAGGCAAATACTTTTCTATACTATCTCTGGCTGTTGTTGAAGCTAGACATCATCGCAAACTATACCACTGCTGACATGTTAATTAATTGAAACGGCATCAATAACAACGTGACAAATGGTATAATTTGTCTGCAACATTTGCAAATAATAACAGATTTTAATGACAAGATCAAATCATTATATCTGCAACAGAAAACGAGGACAGCTTTCACTTTTGATGAGGAACTGGTGCACTGTAAAATGTTCTGCTTTTATAACATACCACATAATTCATTACACTGTATTAAATTACTTAAAATACCATCACTGTCGGAAACATTATACGCCAAATATAATGAAGAAGATCAGTGTAAACCATATTATCTCTATAAAGGAAAAAAACTCTGGCATTGTGGATTGCCAGTGGCTTCCATTGCCGCTTCACTAACACCTCTTAAATTATCTAGGTGTTTTCTGTATAATCACGTTCCCCATCTTCCCTCTAGCCGTAAACACTTAAAGCAATAAGATGGGGCTGATCCACAAATATATTTTATTTTTTAAAAACACTTTTGGATTCAGGTTCTTCTACCTGCAAAAGATAAGTTCACTGGAGGACAGCTTTCCTTGTGGGAATGGTTTTTTGAACTGTTAATAGTGTTCCAATCCAGAAACAGCTACTGTGATTCCCTTCCACTGACATGCAGGTTGGGGAGGAATGCAGGGGGAAATGGTCCTGGTTGCACGATATCTGCATCTAACTAGGTGAAGATCCCTAAATCTACTGTAAACTCAAATTAAATAATTCAACCAATCCTGTATCACGGGGAGTGTTCATTTAGACAAACTTTACAGTTATAATCCGTTAACAATCTTTCTCCAGAGTGGTCTTGCAATACTGAATATGCAGTTTTATCATAACCTCGTTATTTTATGCTACATGTTACAATAAAGTTGTAACAACACACCTACAAATGATCCTAAATACTCCACACTTTTGTTTGTCGGGTGTTTAACTGGGGAGTGTTGCTAACTCAACATGTACAAGCATTCTTAACATTAAAGTTTGCATACTGTCAACAAAACACGCCATGCCACTGTAAGATTTGGAAAACCAGATTAATACATTTTTCTTGCATAAAACATGCATTCATTTATTGCGTACAACGAGTGATACCTCTTTTGCAAATACCAACTTTTCTGCATTTAATCCCATCTTCTCTTTTTTTTCAACGGAAAAATAGGACTCGGTGGTCAGTGTTGGTTCATACAATGGTCTGTATTCCATGTGTACTGTAAATTAAACACACATGGAAATAGTCCTCACCCATGTTCTAGTCTCCCTGGTGTTCCACCCTATTGCTTCACTTCCCCGATTTTCGCCCAACGTTGGTTTTTTGTGTGGTGGTGTCAATCAAACATTTTCCTACTATCAAATAAGTGCAACATACTTCTTAACTGGTACTCTCATTCCATGTTTCCTACTGGCTTCTCATTCTCTTGCCTCCTCATCTTCTGTCCCCCTTCCGTTTTTTTTGATGGTCATTTGTGCTCCTCTTTTTCTGCCGTGCGCCTTGCTTTCTTCCTTTTCCTTTTTTCTTCTCCCACCCTCCCCCACCTTTCTCCCCTCTCTTCCTCCCCCCCCCATTCTTGTTTTTCTTCCTCTCCCCCCCCCCCCCCGTCCTCCTCCCCCCTCCCCCTCCCCCCCCCTCCCCCTTTATTTCCCCCCCCCCTCTTTTTCCCCCCTCTTTCCCCCTTCCTTTTTTTTTCATCCTCCCCCCTCCCCCACATCACATCTTCGATTCTCCCCCTTGCTCTCACCCACTTCTTTTTTTTTTTTTTCGCCTCCCTTCCCCCCCCCCCCCTGCTGCCGTTTCTCCTTTTTCCTCTTCCCTCCTCTTCTTCCCCTTTTTTCTTTTCTCCCCCCCCCCCCCCCCCACCCCACACCACCCACCACCACCACCCTACCTCCCCCTCTCTGTCTCTCCCCCCCCCCTTTTCCTAACTTTACACCTTGTCTTTCCTCCCAACCTCCCCCCTCACTACTTTTTCTTTCACTCTCCTATTCCCCCCCCAACCACCCCCCCTCCCCACCCATCATCCCTCCCCCACCCACCATCCCCCTCGTCCCCCGCCATCCCCCCCCACACTACACTCCCCCACCAACAGAACACCCCCACACCTTCCCCCATACCCCCAACTCCCCCACACCCTTTGGCCCACTCCCCCCCCCACCCCCCTTTACATCAACCCCTATCCCCCTCCCACCACCCAACCCCCCCCCACCCATTACACCAACCCCACACCCCACCTCCCCTCCCCCCCCCCCTCCTCTGTCACACTCCACACCCCCCCCCCCCCCCCTACCCCCCACACCACTTCATACACACTCGAATTGCCCTTTTTTTTACATTTTGCTACCACAAAATTATAAACCACATTTCTAACCACCGTTACAACAAAACAACCAATAGACAACACCCCCCCCACTCACAAACAACCCTACCACTTCCCCCCCCCCACCCCATCGACCACCTCACACCCCCCCCCCCCCCCCCATACCCCCCCCCACACATCCCAACCCCACACCACCACCCCCACCCCCACCCCACCCCCGCGTGCCCCCCACTCTCCCCACCACCCCACTCACCGCACCCGACACCTTAGAAAACACCCAAAGTCCCTCGTTATACACCCCCCCCTGTACCCCCACCCCCACCCCCACCCGCCCACACACCCCCCCATTTGCCACGCCTCCTCCCCCCATCTACCGCGCCCACCCCCCAACCTACTAACACAAACCAAAACAACACCTCCAACGATATAGTCAAATCATAAAAAAATTTATAACACCAACAAACATTACCACGGCCTAAAACTGATAATTTTAGCTATTTGAGACGAACACAACCGGGTTAGTAGAACACCGATCGGCTCAGTTTTCAACAGAACTTCCAACAAACCAACAGCCCCGAAAACCTAACCTACCCCCTTCTCGCACCCCCCCCCCCCACCCCCCCCAAACAAAAACCCCAGGATCGCCAAAAAAGTTCACGACACAAACCGACGGCGAAGACTGAAAAACCAAACATAATCAGCATAATTTTTGAAAAGTTTCGAATGAAATACAATTAAAATATCAATGGTAACTTAATGTAAAATGGCTGTGGGACCTGGGAAAATGGTCTGGGGAACTGTTTCAAAAATCCAGGACAGTTAGAAAAATTATTTGCTCTCACTCACGTATTTTCGAGCTTGTTCACGCCTAGATACCAATGGACTTTACTCGCAGATTCTTGCCTCACGTATAGGTTTTACTGCGACACTTTACTCGTAGATTCGTGTTCGCGCCTAGCGACCATGGACATTTTAACTCGCGGATTCGAGCTCACTATGAGGTTTAATGGACCTTTACTGTAGAGTTCGATGTTCGCGACCTAATACCATGGGACATCTTTCATGTGCGGATTGATGGCTCACGTACAGGTTTTTAAGGAACTACTCGTAGATGTCGATGTTCGGCCTAGATACCATGACAATTGTACTCGCGTTTTCGATTGCTCGCGTAGAGGTTTAATGGACCTTTACTCGCGGATTCGATGCTCGCATTCCGCCTAGATAACCTGGACATTTTACTTGTGGATTCAATGCTCACGTATAGGTTTTAAGGGAAAACTTGCTCGCGGATTGATGCTCGAGTCACGCCTAGATTACCATGGCAATTTTACCTGCGGGATCGATGTCGCGTATAGTTTTAGGACACTTACTCGCGGATTCGATGCTCACGTATAGCTATATAATAGGCATTTTACTCGCACATTCGACGGGATCGAAAACATTCGATATTAATCGAAAGCGAATATATCGAAATCCGGGTCCGGGATAAGTTCGGAGAATTTCCGAATTTGTTCGAATTGAATAGTTCGCTAGCACTGGTTACGAGTTCGAGTTCTAGTCCATCTTTCTGTCGTTTTGGATAATTATTATATTCGATTAATTATCGAATTACGGCGTTTGGTAAACCCATAGAATGTATCGTTCAGGTAAACACTCGAATGTATTGTTCATTTTCGCTAACCAACGAACGTTAGCCTTAAATTTCGCTAGCCTCGAATGTAGGCCTTGTGACTTTCAGTAAACCTCGATTTAATGTCGTTTCGCTTACCTCAAAGTAAGTCCATTTTGCTAACCCTTGAGGTTCAGTTCGCTGAAACTCGCAATGTAATGTTCGATTTTTACTAACCCTGAAGTGTGGCCCCATTTCGCTTACCTCAAATTAGTGGTTGTAACCATCGAGTAGAGCTAGGAAACCCGACAATTGCCCGATTGTGTGGAAGAAGTGTTTTTTTAAACAAGGTGGTGATATGTGCCAATTCCCCAGACCATTTTCTCAGGTGCCACAACCCATTTACAGTAAGTTTATCATTGTTCAGTTTATTTATCTCTATTATCCCAACTTTCGAAGAATAGCTACATTGACTTCGCGCCTAGGTACCTGTACTTTACTCGCGGATCGATGCTCGCGGTCATAGGCTTAACTGCCATTTCTCGTAGATTCAAGTTCGCGCCTAGATACCAGGACTTTTACTCGCGGATTCGATCTCACGTATAGGTTTTAATGAGACATTTACTCGCGATCGATGCTCGCCTTTGCGCTAGTACATGGACATTTTACTCAGCGGATTCGATGCTCACGTATAGGTTTTAATGGACATTTGCCGCGGATTCGATGCTCGAGTCCGCATCAGGAACCAGAACTTTACCGCGGATTCGATTACTCACGTATAGGTTTAAATGGACCTTTACTAGCGGATACAATGCTCAGTGTATAAGCATAATAGGCCATTTTCGAACTAATCGAACATGGACGAAAGGGCATCAGCGATATTTATCGAAAGCTCGAAAATATCGAAGGCTAGGGATAGTTCGAAGAAGTTTGAATTTGTCGAATTGTGAATAGTGCGGGGGTAGAACTTGGGTTCGAGTTGAGTTCTTAGTCCATCTCTTACTGTATTTTTGATAATTATTTCATATTCGATAATTATCGGGAATTTACAGGGCTGTTGGGTAACCTTAGAATGGTATCGTTCAGTTAACACTCGAAATGTATTGTCATTTTTCGCTAACCACAAACGTGATTAAATTTCGCAGCCCTCGAATGTAGCCTTTGACTTTCAGTAGCCTCACGAATTTAATGTAGTTTTCGGCTTACCCTTCAAATGTAGCCTGTACATTTTCGCTAGCACTCTCGAATGTAGCTTTTTCAATTTCGCTAGCCCTCAAAGTAAGCTTTAAATTTCACTACGCCCTCGAATGAACCTTTAAATTTCAGAACCTCGAATTTAATGTCCGTTTTCGCTTACCCTCAAATGTAGCCTTTTTAAATTTCGTAGAGCCCTCGAATGTAGTCTTTGATTCCCGGTAACCCTCAAATGTAATGTCCATTTTGCTAACCCTTGAATGTTCAGTTCGCTAAACCTCGAATGTAAGGTTTGTGATTTGTTATACCCCCTGAATGTGGCATTCGCTAACCTAAATTGGTATGTAACCCTCGAATGTAGATTATGGGAAACCCGACAATTGCCCGATTGTGTGGAAGAAGTGTGTGAACAAGTTTTGGTGATATGTGCAATTCCCCAGGACATTTTCAGGTGCCACAGCCATTACAGTAAGTTATCATTGTTAGTTTATCTATTATTCATACCAACTTTTCAAACTTATAGCTCCCCATTGGACTTTAATGGTTGTTTCCGAACTTGTTACGGAAAGTTTGGAAAACTAAAGAACTTCAGTAAGTCATCTTAAGCCATCCTCTAATCTCAATACGGGTATCTATTTAGTTGCAAAGGAGGTTGTGTAAAAACTCAATGCAATGGTGGTGTTGGATAGTTGAAATTTGTTAGATTCTTGTTCATCTGTAAAGATACTTTGGGTAGTTACATACTGCCTAAGTGTCTGTGAAAAGCCATCATTACATCCGTGTGCTGTACGAATGATTACGACAGTTAAACATAACACATAGGCCTTGCCTGTGTTCAGGTGTGTAATATTTAAAGGAGTGTGAAGTCACTAACCTTGTGTTAGTTACATTATCTATTATAACCTCTTTATAACCTATTTATACAGAGGTGACAGTTGATAATTTGCACAACTTGATAAAAAAAAACAGTTAAAAAAATTGTGATGTGTGTGCCATCTTACTAAGTTCATAAATAATTACTTCAGCATGCTCAACACTGTCAAGTCTTTTCCACCATGGGAAGATTACTCCTTCGGCATTGTCCATTGTGCAGATACTCTGCATTTGCTCGCGTATGATCTTGGATTTAATTTGTGTTTTTTGTCCAGGATGGCACATGCTACGTTAAAATTGATAATATTATTTATTCAGCTATGAGGGATATTATTGAATAAAATACAATATATAAGAAAACAGTCAACAACCCCCCAGTCCGTCCGTATTGTCTTCCTTCATCAGGTATCGGGAACTGTCTCTCAATAACCGAAAAGTTGAATTAACGAATGGAGCATGAGGGTAATGCAACATATAATACGCACATAACATAATCTAAAAAAATTTACTTATACGCATAGGCTGCCACACATTCCGAGACAGTGGAATGACTTGCTAAATATATCTAAGAGTTTATAACACACCACTAAATTATAACAATTTGTAAGAAAAAGTTTTCCACACCAAATATTCTATATGCAGATATAAGTATATATATATTATATATATATATATATTATATTATAATATAGTAAAAACTACTTCCTATTACAGATAGCCTACATTCGAAGAACAAATTCATTTTGGGATATACTAGGACAACTTAGCCTTTAAATGATTTTATATCATTATATTAAAGGTAAAAAAGAGTGAATAAAAATACAGAAAAAATTCTATGGTTAAATAAGAAGGGTTAAAGGGGATATAAACAAGAGAAATACTACGTAAATGGCATCTTATACAGTCCAGAGCAAGGTACCGGAAACTTGGAAATCCAATATGGGAAAATAAATGACAAAAGTCACAGTATGATAGTCCAAATGGAAGCCAATATGATGGTCATGTCCATTTGGCTTGATGTTCCTTGATTTGATGTTATGGACGAACTCCCTGAGTCATTTCTCAATTTTATGCCCTTTTCTAAAATCGGGGAGCGGGATTTGGTCCCACATGGGTAGTACTGCACCCCATGAGAGGTGGAACCTGTTTTTTTGGAGAAAATCTCTACTTTCCCTTCTAATCTATATTCGGGTGCCGTACATGCACATACAAATGATAACCGTTTTGTAATTGGAAATTTTAAACAATCACTAGGATACCAAATATGATATACCTATGTGTTTGTATGAACAAGAAGTTAGAATATTGCAAGTTTTCTTTGGGATATCGTCAGTTATACCAAGGTGATGGCACGATAAGTTTTGATTCAGCTACCTGAACTTATTTAAGAAAAAATGAACATAATCCTTTTCCGAATTATAATGAAATATTAACTGCTTGGAAACTGACTTGAGTGTAGCTTGTTTGTAAATCAAGCAGAAGACTCCTGCTGTATGTGCCAGTAAAATGGCTTTTGCTTCTGTGGCAGTGAGTTTTCACATGCTCCTTGAACTGAAACCATGCTGTGGTATCTCCAATGAAAAATGCAGTTTGGGCATTAGTTTATGAGACACGAGAGGTTAAAGGAGCTGTGTCTTACCCTCAGTTTCTTCAATAAAACAATCAGAGCCGGAAGAAGGGAAGATACTTAACGATCACCTTGCTCCTCCGCACGTATGTCTGACAGGTACTGACGGATCTGTCTTCTTTTGCGCATGTGCTTCTATGCAGCTTTGTCTGGATCTTCAGTTTAAGCAAAAATAGAATAGATTAGAATCCACAATTAAAACTCTTTCCAAAAGTAAAGATATAAATGGAACAAGCCATTGTCTTCAGCCATCACCATAGTTACTATACATCAAAAAGAGTAATTACATATTATGCACCATTTAAAAAAAACAACATAAACACTCCTTAGTGCTAAAAGCTGGATGTGTCCTGGTTATGAGTACGGTCCGGTTAAAGAATCCAATAACAGCTGAATCTCAAGAATGTAATATGGAACTTCTGCTTTAGAAATTACGCTATCACAGTATAAACAGTTAATAAATAGTCAACTACCGGGTCCCAGAACCATGTCTCTGAGCTGAGATATAACAGTCCAATTGTAACTGCTTTGTTCGCCTCCCAGTGGTAGCTTCAAGATCCCTATTCAGATCTACAATAGTGAACAAAACTGTTGCTCTCACCAACACAGTCTTATCGCGCTGATTCCAGACACACAACTGTTACAGTCCAAACTCAAGGGATACATAGAAATGCTGGCAGGAACATGGATTTCACGATAGGTTCTTCACCTTCCATTGGCAGCCTCCTCCTTACTACGTTCCCATATGCTGTACAGTCCCGGACTGGTGTCTGTGTGGGTTCAGGGTAACATGACAGATTGGGGAGGAAATCACTGTTACTGTTGTAGACTTGGACTCGCCAGTGCTCAAGGGTCAAATCCATGCATGTTTTATGCATCAACGTGCACTTTATCAGGGCTCTGTAGTTTCAAAAATATCTCACATGTGAGGCTATTTGTAAATTTCCACACCTTGATTGTTTTAGAAAAAAAACTAGAAAGAGAAAAGTTTAAGTATGAACTTTAAATTTCGCTTGAAAGACGCATTTTGAAGGGAAACGTGGTGTGTCTGTGTTGCAAATTTTAAAAACTCGATATCTTGCTATGTTAATGAAAGAGGACATTTAAAATGCCTAATTGATTAAGGAAGGGTAGGTTGGGTTTGTAAAGGTGCATCAGTAGATGTGTGTACCTGTGTCTTTGGTATTGGAGGTTTGTTTTGATTTAAGACCATAAACAAAGTTTTGATAGTTTAGGTATGGTTGCCATGGAAATGGAAGTTCTTCCCACTCATCTTCTTCCTGATGAGGAGTAGACCAGGGCATCTTGAAAGGGACCTGCCCTATGTTCTTTATGCCGGCTTGTATTAGACAAAGCAAGCCAACCACCGATGCCCGCAGTGTCTTATTTGGCTGTGGGTAAAATATATGTTTAAAGATTTTATCAGTTTTTACCTCAAAGGGGCCCCCATGAGATAGTCATTTAGCTTTCTGTGCAGCCCATTTTAAGGCAAATATTCTAGTTTAGTACAGGATAATTCTTTCAGTTGGGCTGAGGACTCCAGCTGACATATGAAACGGTTTTACTCCCCAGGATATTCTTGATGAAGGAGCCTCCCAAACCCTTATAACTAGCATTCTACATGTGTGGGTCAGCGGAGGCAAGTACAGGTTGCTTCTGTGATTTTTTGCTTTAAGTTGTTATAAAGCGTCCTCATAAGCAGAGCTGCAATTATCTTTAAGAGAATATTTTAATATTGTCCCCTTTAACAGTCCATTTAGTGGAAAGGCAATTTTAGAGTAACCCTAATAAAACCTCGATCTAAACAAAATCCAAAGAAGGATCTCAGCTAAGTAAGATACTCGAGGCTGGCAAACTTAGCACAGCTGTATCCTTCTGGGTCCGTGGCAATGCCCTCGCCAGACAATGTGTCCCACAGATTTGCAGGCGAACTTTCACTTGTCATTGAGAGTTTCAGGCCTTCCTTTCGAAGATGCTCAAGCCACCACTGAACAATCCTTTTCATGCACTCCAGAGTAGAGCTGAAACAATATGTCATAAGGTAAAACTATTGCAGTTCCTTGGGTTCAAGTCTCCCAGAACCTTTTCCACAAGGTGCTGTGGTATATATATAGTAAAACCCAATAGGGGAAATAAAAAGCTGTCTTTTCCTGATCTTCTGCAAAACATAGGAATTTGGTAATATCCAGATCTTAAGTCCATCACTGAGATCAAGCATTGCCATGCAAAGCATCAAGTGCCTCATCAATACATGGATGTTGTACTGATCAGGAATGATGCACTTGTTTAGTGTCATCGTCCACACATAAGCGCACCATTTTTCTTTTCGGACAATAATTAAGGTGAAACATAACGACTTTTGGATTCTAAGTGATAAATATGATTAAGATGTTAGGGTCCATATTATTGTGATTGTCTCTTTACAATGTGTTAATCCCATTCTGCTTTGTTTTAGATTCCTATTGGGAGATGTACAGAATATTGTTTATCAGGGATTCAGGAAGGCACCAAAACCACAAGCCCAGTCATGCTGGTATGATTGTGTCCCATGTTCAGATGGAGAGATCTCTAATAGAACAGGTATGTTGTATGATGGTGATGAATGAAATCATGGTGATACCACCAAGAGCTACGTTAACTTTGGTTGTATAAAGTATTCTTTTATTCATATGTGCAGAACTGGACCCTGATCTATGTAGAGTTTGGTTTAGGAGATTTTCTAAAACACTAAAAATCAATCTTCCCTATGTCCCGAATCAACCGGTTATGCCACATGTATTAATGTACACACAGCATGGTGACCAGCTAACTAAACCACACCCAGTTCTGTATTTCAACACAACTTCAAACTAAACACCCTTGAAATCGAAATAACCCAAACAAACTATATATTTGGATATCTACATCCATAAAAAGTATCATTCTTTTTTATATACTTGCAGAATTCTGGACATCGTAGAACTTCACGTTTATATATTTTCATTAAAAAAAACAAGTTATTTAAAGTTATGTTGTACAAACCTAACATGTGAATAAAAAAAATAAATAAAATATATATATATAAATTAATATATAAAAAACATGTCCTGAATCTTGAAAGATTGCAACCGCATGGGGAGTATACAAAGAAATGGCTATACCAACTCAAAGCAAAAAAGGACCAAGTTACAGCATTACAATTTAACCAGCAAAAAACAGTTGAACCAGCTCGCTAATTTGAACAGCCTCCACTGTATTAAATTGAAGGTTTTTATTCATCTAGGTCATTATATATCTGTGCTATTCAGTTAGATAACTGGAGTTAGAGTTAGTTCCAGCTGGCTTTCTTAATTTAGAATGATTGTAAATTCCCTCAAATCTGTCTCAATCAGCATGTCCAGGTAGTGTTATATGTATATGATAGTGGCATGACTGCGGGGGGCCTGGACGGTTAAGGAGGGCCCACCAGAACCCCGCAATCAGCTGTTTTTAAAAGGACCGGAACCGAATCGGAACTTCGAGTCCGGTCTTTTAAACGACTGATCGTGCATGTTTCTTCATATGTGTGATCAGCTGTTAAAAACAGCTGATTGTGGACCGGGATGGCCTGCCTACAATCTTGCAGGTGGGTCGGGCCCCTGCGTTACCACCCCTGGTAGTAGTAAATAATAGACAATAAACATCCAAAAAGTAGATGAAATACTCTGGAGGTTAAAGGAGGGAAGACATTAACAAGGAGAAAATGGGTGAGAAGTTTGTTACAGACCCCAACCCAGACAGAAATCAAAGTCCTGGTTAATGTTTGAATTTAAAATCAGTCCAAAACCATCTCTGTGGTGGATTTTATGCAGCCATAGAAGCCTAAAACAACAACCACACTGAAAAAATGATTTAGCATCCTCAAGAAAGATACCATAATCCTGCCTGACGGTAAAAAAAAGAAACAATTGGGATTCAACACCTAATATAACCATGCTCTAGGTGACCACATCCTGGTATAACCACACAATCAGGATTTGAACCAGCAACTTAAATAATGGTCATAGACCTAGTATAGCTTTTAAAAGGACAAAGGCCTTACTTAATCAGCAATGTTCACCACCTCTACATGGTTAAGTCCATCCATGTGTCCATACACAGGATGGGCTTAACTCTCCAAGATACAGAATGGAAACCCCCCCCAAACAAAATCAGCAGCAGCATCTCTGGTAAAATGCAAGGTGGTGAAATACCAAGCAACATCCTAGGGCCCTGGAAGTTCTAGTACTAGGCACATAGGAGTCCTATACTGTGACATCCCTCTCACATGCATATTCACCACAGAAGATGTTGAAAGAGACTTAAACAGAGCAGGGGATGCCATACTGGGACCGTATGCCTGATACCACCTTATCAAATATAAGAAAAAGTTCTACAAGCAAAAACATTGATACGCTATGAGTTTTAATTTCACCCCTTATGGCAAACCTTTACATGGAGGGAGCGGATCAAAGGCATTGTATAAGAGCCATTGTTCAGATTGTGATTAGCATCTGGGTTAAAATGCATAAGAAAGTACAAAGCCTTCACAGAACTCATCAACAATGTGGACTAAAAACCAACAAACTGGTCTTCTTCGACTCTTAGTAGAGTCAGGAAGAATGGGAGAAACCTGGAAGTAGAGGTCTACAGAAAACCAGTCTGTAATGCTGCCCTGGACTCCATTGGGGAGAGTACAGGGAAGACTTACGTTTTAGGGGATGAAGGAGGAAGTAGTGGGAACTGGATGCTGGAATGCACTGGAGAGCGGAGCTGGATGCTGGAGTACACTGGAAACGATGGTATACAATAGCTGGATAGATGGTAACAGGAACGTGGCTGGATACAATAGAATGGTAACAGGAACAATGGCTGGTACAATGGCTGGATAGATGGTAACAGGAAAAATGGCTGGATACAAATTGAATGGTAACAGGAACAAGTGGCTGGATACACTGGCTGGATAATGTAACAGGAACATGGGGATACAATGCAACAGGAACAATGATGATACAATGGCTGGAGTACAAGGCTGGATCAATGGCAACAGGAACAATGGCTGGATCCAAGGCTGGATACAATGGCGACAGAGGAACAATGGCTGGATTACAATGGCTGGATACAATGGCAACAGGAACAATGGTACATGGCTGGATTACAATGGCCTGGATACAATGGCTGGATACAATGCGGATACAATGGCTGGATACAATGGCAACAGGAACAATGGCTGGATACAATGGCTGGATACAATGGGCAACAGGAACAATGGCAACAGCAACAATTGGCAGGATACTGGAAATTGGACTGCACGAGTCCAAACAGCAAAAACCCTAGACTCCAGAAACAACTGACAGAGGGCGTTAGGGATGGACTGGAGCGGCCTTTTAAATTCGCGCCGGCCGGCGCCCCTGCGTGGTGACATCACGACGGCACAGGTGCGGTGAGCGAGCGCCGGCATCACTGGGGCCGGAGCACCGCCCAGCGGATCGTCGCTGGAGCGGACACCCGGGTAAGTACCTTACAGTACCCCTCCTCCACGGGGGGCTCAGGGACCACTGCCTCCAGGTTGAAGGATGATTCTTATGGAAGTCTTGATTAAACGAGGTGCATGGATGTCAACAAGTTTAATCCAGGAGCGTTCTTCTGGACCAAAGCTTTCCAAGGAATCAAGTATTGTAGAGCGTTTCTGACATATCTGGAATCAAGAATTTGAATTTCAAACCTGCTGACACATCAACTAAAAATGGGGGCTGGAGACAGATTTGAACTGGAAAATTGGTTGACAATAAATGGTTTGAGTAAGGATACATGGAAGACATTTGAGATCTCATAGTAGGTGGTAACTCAAGACGGAAGCTGTAGGACTAATTATTTGGAGATAGAAAAAGGGGCCAATGATTGTGGGACCTAATTTAGGGGTTGGTACGTGAAGATGAATATTTTGTGAGGATAACCAAAACTCTATCTCCAATGGAAATCGAGGAGCAGGCCTTCTTTTGTCTGCAGCTTTTTTCTGAATCAACGAGGATTTCAAAAGATTATTCCTTGTAGAATCCCAGATAGCAGAACATATGGGCAAGCATATCGTCAGGGCTGGATTTATTGGAAAAAGAGAAAATCTTGGGGGGAAAACACATTGGATTCTGGCCATATTACAAAAAAAAGGAGAAGTCCCAGGGAAGAGTGTGGGGAATTATTATATGCGAATTCCGCCCATGGTAACAAGTCAGACCAATTATTTTGGGAAATGAGATATGACACCGAGGAGGAACTGTTCAAAGAGACTGATTAATCCGTTCAGCAGCACACATTAGATTGTGGATGATAGCAGAGGAAAATTGAAGTTTAATGTTCAAGGATTTACATAAGACTCCAGAATTTGGAAATTAATTGTGTTCCTCTGTCGGAGACAATTTTGCAGGTAATCCTGTAAGCGGAAAATGTGGGAGATTAAATAAATGAGGAGAGGTCCAGTGCTGAGGGCAACTTGGGTAGCGGAACAAAATGAGCCATTTGCTGAAACGATCAATAGTAACCCATATTACCGTAGTTTTTCTAGGACGGGGGTAAACAACAATAAAATCCATGGATAGATGCGTCCAAGGACGAGAAGGTGTGGAAAGTGGTGAAGAAGACCGTAAGGAAGATTACGGAGGATTTGGACATGGCACAAATGGAACAGGATGCTACAAAGTTCTTGACATCTTTCTTAGATCAGGCACCAAACAGAACGAGATAGAAGTGAAATGGTTTTTTGAACTCCAGGAGGACCAGCTGTTTAGAACAATGAGATATTGATAGTAGCGGGGTGCGTATGGCAGGGGGAATGAAAACTTTGTCATTGGGAGTAGTAGAGGGGCAAGAGTCCTGAGCAGAATTAATTTCGGCAGACAATGAGGAAGAATAGTACCCAGAATTTGGATTTGGGAATAATAGGGCCTTTGTCAATTATGGTGGATTCTAGAGAACCGAAAGGACCTGGATAAGGCGTCAGCCTTCTTGTTTTTGTTCCCGGGCGAAAGGTGATGGTAAAATTAAAGCGTTGAAAAAAAAAAGTGCCCAGCGAGCTTGTCTGGGATTCAATTTTGGCGGTTTTGATGTATTCTAAATTTTTATGGTCAGTGAATATAGTTATGGGATGACTTGTACCTTCAGAAGATGCCGCCACTCTTCCAGAGCAAGTTTGATGGCCAGTAATTCTCGATTGCCAATGTCAGAATTTCTCTCACATGGAGTGAACCTCTTAGAAAAGTAAGCACAAGGATGAAGTTTTCTCTTTATTCCGTGAGTTTGAGATAAAATTGCTCCAGCACACATATCAGAAGCATCGACTTCAATGAAGAATGGCAGATGGTTATCAGGATGGACTAAAAGGGTGCAGAGGCAAATGCTTTTTTAATCCTTTAAAGGCTTCTATAGCTTCCTCCGTCCAGGCATTAGGTTTGCCCCCTTTTCGAATGAGGTTAAGATGAGGAGAAATTATGGAGGAAAAGCCTTTAATAAATTGCCTATAGTGAATTAGCGAAACCGATGAAACGTTGAATGGCTTTAGTAGAAGAAGGAAGAGGCCAATCAAGAACAGCAGACACTTAGAGGAATCCATTTCAAAAACCCTGGGCAGAGATAATATAACCAAGGAACGGAACTTAGTAACTTCAAACAGACATTTTTCTAGCTTGGCATAAAGATGATTGGCACGTAATCGGGACAGAACTTGACGAAGATGAATACGATGAGAGGGTAAGTCCTGAGAAAAAAACTAGAATATCATCTAGGTAGACCACTACAGAATTGCCTAGAAGATCTCTGAAGATATCATTGACCATTCTTGAGAAACTGCTGGGGCATTACAAAGCCCAAACGGCATTACCAGATACTCAAAATGACCATCACGGGTATTAAAGGCTGTCTTCCACTCATCCCCTTTCTGATCCTGATCAAATTGTAAGCCCCTCGAAGATCAAGTTTAGAGAATATTTTGGCCCCCTTTAATTGATCGAACAATTCGGTGATCAGGGGAAGGGGATAACGATTCTTTACCGTAATTTTGTTTAATCCCCTATAGTCTATGCAGGGACGTAAACCTCCATCTTTCTTTCGACAAAAAAGAATCCAGCCCAGCAGGAGAAGTGGAAGGACGAATGAATCTTCGGGACAAGTTATCCTGAATGTATTCCTTCATGGCCATGGTTTCAGGCTGAGATAAAGGGTAAGTCCGTCCACGAGGGGGCATGGTTCCAGACAGGAGGTCAATGGAGCAATCGTAGGGTCTATGGATAGGCAAAGTCTCAGTGATTTCTTACAAAAACACATCCAGAAAGTCTTTATGTGGCTCAGGAAGAGAAAGAAGCGTCCTTTTCCGGAAGAAGACTGGAGCACGAAATAGTAGGCAAGGAAAGACAATGGGAAATGCAGTTAGAACTCCAAGCAACTATTTCTCCCGAAAGCCAATCAATAGATGGGTTATGGAGTTGAGCCAGGGAAGGCCTAAAATAAGGGTGTGGAGGGACAATCAATGACAAAGAAGGACAACTTTTTCATTATGCAGGGCCCCAGTTTGGAAGGATAACTCTGGAGTGATTTGAGTGAATATATCTGAAGATAGGGGTCTATTGTTAATAGCCAGTACACGGAAGGGGTTAGACAATGATGAAGGGAATATCATGTTGTTGAACAAACAAGGAATCAATGAAGTTGACTGCTGCGCCTGAGTCCAGGAAAGCGTCTCTGGATAGGACTTTGAATTGAATTTTATTGTTACAGGTACCAGAAAACGAGGAGAAGGTTTCTTTTTGCCTAGAAGATTTTCTCCTCTAATCTCTAGGCAGAGAGTAGTTTCCCGGCTTAACAGGGCAGGTTTTGGCAAAATGTCCTGAGCCAGCACAGTATAGACACAGGCCCAGAGATCTTCTACGTGTCTTTTCTTGGAGATAAACCGAGTTTCCCCAATCTGCATGGGTTTTCGGTAGTGGGCGTAGGAGAGAGAAGATAGGTTTACTGGGCGAGGAGCAGATCTGGAAGGCAATTGACGATCTCGGTTTCTCTCGACCTGTCGCTCCCGAAACCGTGTATCAATACGAATACAAAGAGGCAACAGATCTTCCAACAAGGAAGGAGTCTTTGGACCGCCACAAGAGCCTCGTTGTTCCAGGAGACTTCTGCTGAGTGTGCGGAACTCAATGGCATAATGTCCAACAGAACGATTGCCCTGTTGTAGTTGCAACAAAACGGGTGGAAGCACTTATTTTACGACCAGGGGCGTTGAATACCTTCCGAATGTAGCAAGAAAATTGGTGATGTCAGATACTAATGGGTCATATTCTCCCACAATGGAGAGGCCCAGGCCAGGGCTCCACCTTCCAATAAAGCAACTATATAAACCACTTTTGCTCTATCTGAGACAAAACGGGAGGGTTGTAATTCAAATTGAATTGGCATTGATTAAGAAACCCTTACAGCCTGGGGGTTCCCATCATAGCGAGGAGGAGAAGAAATACGGGGTTCATGACCAACTTGCATTGCAGGTGCCGGATTAGACGGGGAGAGAAGGTGAGGTGTCAACAGGTGATAGGCGTGAGGCCAATGAGTCCATAAATGTGCCATACGGTTCTGTTGGTGTTCAAAAACGTCCATCCGGGTAGATAAGGCTTGGAGAGTTTTAGATAGTTCGGACATTACTCCCTCAGGGGCATCCATGGCCCGCTTGTACTGTAATGCTGCCCTGATCCGTTGGGGTAGAGTACAGGGAAGACTCACGTTTTAGTTGGATGAAGGAGGAAGTAGTGGGGGAACTAGGATGCTGGAATGCACTGGAGACCGGAGCTGGAGTGCTGGAGTACACTGGGAAACGATGGCTGGATACAATAGCTGGATAGATGGTAACAGGAACAGTGGCTGGATACAATAGAATGGTAACAGGAACAACGGCTGGATACAATGGCTGGATAGATGGTAACAGGAAAAGGCTGGATACAATTGAATGGTAACAGGAACAGTGGCTGGATACAATTGGCGGATAGATGTAACAGGAACAATGGCTGGATACAATGGCAACGGAACAAGGTGGATACAATGGCTGGTACAATGGCAACAGGAACAATGGCTGGATACAATGGCTGGATACAATGGCAACAGAACAATGGCTGGATACAATGGCGGATACAATGGCAACAGGAACAATGGACTGGAACAATGGCTGGATACAATGGCTGGATACAATGGCTGGATACCTTACAATGGCAACAGGAACAATGGCTGGATACAATGGCTGGATACAAATGGCAACAGGAACAATGGCAACAGCAACATGGCAGGATACTGGAAATTGGCTGCACGAGTCCAAACAGCAAAAAAAAACTAGACGCCGAAACAACTGACAAGCGGGCGTCTAGGGATGGAGCTGAGCGGCCTTTTAAACTTCACGCCGGCCGGCGCCCCTGCGCTGTGATGTCACGACGGCGCTCACGCAGGTCGCCGTGAGCGAGCGTCGGCGTCACTGGGGCCGGAGCGCCGCCCCGCGATCATCGCTGGAGCGGACACCCGGGTAAGTACCTTACACAGTCTACATAGGCCAGTACTGTTTGACCATTTAGATCAAAAGCTGGGATCATTAAAATTATTTAACACCACTAGTGCAGAAGCTAAGGCTAAGGAAATTAAAGATCTCAGAGAAAGCCAGCCAGATGAATAACAAAACATATTCAAGAATGTGCTTTTTCTTAGATTAGGGGGCTGGGGTTTTGGGTCATTTTTGTGGAGGGGTTAACTTAGTGGATGTTGTCTTTTCAACCAAAAAATCAATGTTGTAACTGTGAAAACAGTCCAGTTGATCTAAACTGAATATGTCAGATGATGCCATTCTTTCATACATACATGCGAATTCTGGACCCACTTCTATAGAATTTCATACTGTAGGAAAACAAATTAAGGAATTAGGGAAATGTTAAAATCTTGTGCAAACCCACACAATAAGGAAACATCACTAAATATCAATTTCCTACATATTATAAATCTAACAGTAGAAACTCCCTCACAAACAATATATTTTTACAAAATACAACATTTTTGGGAACGTAACCGTGCAAATCTTTATACATCCAAGCAAGGAAAAAAGTAGAGGAGCACACTACTAAGGTGAATGCTTCTTTATTAGTGCAAAAACAACAAAACAGTTTCGGGACTCAAGGGCCCTTCCTAGGTATTCCTCAGGGGCCTTGAGTCCCGAAACATTGTTTGTTGTTTTTGCACTAATAAAGAAGCATTCACTTAGTAGTGTGCTCCTCTACTTTTTTCCTTGCTTGGATGTTGAAGCCCGGAAGTAGGGGGCTGAGAGGATTGCACCTACTATACTTGTCTGGCCAAAGAGCCAACAGCAGTGTGCATTGTACGGTCTTGGAACTTTAAATCTTTTATACATACATGCAGAACTCCACAAACAGTTCTTTGTAGAATTTGTACTTTTCTAAAAAAAATCCACAATTAAGGTTCTAACTTGACCAAACCCCCAGAACAAATAAAAAACTCCCACATATCCCAAATAAAATCCCCTATAAAGTACCCTATGAGCAATATACACGCAAAGTCGGCAAGTAGCCACAAAGTGAGCAAGTACAAACCTGACTATTCACACTAAACACCCCATTACCCCATTACCTAGAGAAACAATTCCAAAAGCAATGCAATTCTTGTAGAAATAATAATGAAGATCATTCAAACTTAAAATCTTCCCAAACTCATATAATAAAAAGAAATAAAACAAATAAATATCAATCTCACATATTTCAGAAAAAATTATATGCCACATGTGTAGATGTGTACAAACATAGAAAAGATAATCACTGCACATTCTAGGGCCCATACAATATCATTATCTGTATATACAGTATATCATATATATATAAACATAGAAAAGTAATCAATGTACATTCCTAGGCCCCATACAATATCATATTATCTGTATATACAGATATCTATATATATATAAACATAGAAAAGAGAATCAATGTACATCCTAGGTCCCATACAATATCATATTATCTGTTATACAGTATTATATATATATATACAAACATAGAAAAGATAATCAGCACATTCTAGGCCCATACAATATCATAAATCTGTATATACAGAATATCTATATATATATAAACTAGAAAAGATAATCAATGTACATTCCTAGGTCCCATACAAATATATATCTGTATATACAGTATATCTATATATATAAACATAGAAAAGATAATCAATGTACATTCCTAGGCCCATACAATCAAATTATCTGTATATACAGTATATCTATATATATATAAACATAGAAAAGATAATCAATGTACATTCCTAGGCCCCATACAATATCATATTATCTGTATATACAGTAATCTAATATATATAAACATAGAAAAGATAATCAATGTACATTCCTAGGTCCCATACAATATCATATTATCTGTATATACAGTATATCTATATATATATACAAACATAGAAAAGATAATCACTGCACATTCCTAGGCCCCATACAATATCATATATCTGTATATACAGTATTATATATATATCAAACATAGAAAAGATAATCAATGTACATTCCTAGGTCCCATACAATATCATATTATCTGTATACAGTATATCTATATATATTACAAACATAGAAAAGAAATCACTGCACATTCCTAGGCCCCATACAATATCATATTATCTGTATATACAGTATATCTATATATATAAACATAGAAAAGATAATCAAGTACATTCCTAGGCCCCATACAATATCATTTATCTGTATATACAGTAATCTATCTATATATATATAAACATAGAAAAGATAATCATGCACATTCCTAGGCCCCATACAATATCATATTATCTGTATATACGTAGATCTATTTATAAACATAGAAAAGATAATCAATGTACATTCCTAGGCCCCATACAATATCATATTATCGTATATACAGTATATCTATATATATATAAACATAGAAAAGATAATCAATGTACATTCCTAGGCCCCATACAATATCATATTATCTGTTATACAGTATATCTATATATATAACATAGAAAAGATATCAATGACATTCCTAGGTCCCATACAATATAATTATCTGTATATACAGTATATCTATATATATATAAACATAGAAAAAGATAATCAATGTACATTCCTAGGTCCCATACAATATCATATTATCTGTATATACAGTATATATATATATATATAAAACATAGAAAAGATAATCAATGTACATTCCTAGGTCCCATACAATATCATATTCTGTATATACAGTATATCTATATATATATAAACATAGAAAAGATAATCAATGCACATTCCTAGGCCCCATACAATATCATATTATCTGTATATACAGTATATCTATATATATAAACATAGAAAAGATAATCAATGTACATTCCTAGGCCCCATACAATATCATATTATCTGTATATACAGTATATCTATATATATAAACATAGAAAAGATAATCAATGCACATTCCTAGGCCCCATACAATATCATATTCTGTATATACAGTATATATATATATATAAACATAGAAAATAAATCAATGTACATTCCTAGGTCCCATACAATATCATATTATCTGTATATACAGTATATCTATATATATAAACATAGAAAAGATAATCAATGCACATTCCTAGGCCCATACAATATCATATTATCTGTATATACAGTATATCTATATATTATAAACATAGAAAAGATATCAATGCACATTCCTAGGTCCCATACAATATCATATTATCTGTATATACAGTATATCTACATGTATAAACATAGAAAAGATAATCAATGTACATTCCTAGGTCTCATACAATATCATATTATCTGTATATACAGTATATATATATATAAACATAGAAAAGATAATCAATGCACTCCTAGGTCCCATACAATATCATATTATCTGTATATACAGTATATATATATATATATAAAACATAGAAAAGATAATCATGTACATTCCTAGGCCCATACATATCATATTATCTGTATATACAGTATATCTATAATATATAAACATAGAAAAGATAATCAATGTACATTCCTAGGTCCCATACAATATCATATTATCTGTATATACAGTATATCTATATATATAACATAGAAAAGATAATCAATGTACATCCTAGGCCCCATACAATATCATATTATCTGTATATACAGTATATCTATATATAAAACATAGAAAAGATAATCAATGTACATTCCTAGGGCCCATACAATATCATATTATCTGTTATATACAGTATATCTATATATATAAAACATAGAAAGAAATCAATGTACATTCTAGGCCCCAACAATATATCTATATCTGTATATACAGTATATATCATATTAAAACATAGAAAAGATAATCATGTACATTCCTAGGTCCCATACAATATCATATATCTGTTATATACAGTATATCTAAATATATAAACATAGAAAAAGATAATCAATGTATATTCCTAGGTCCCATACAATTCATATTATCTGTATATACAGTATATCTATATATATAAACATAGAAAAGATAATCAATGCACATTCCTAGGCCCCATACAATATCATATTATCTGTATATACAGTATATCTATATATATATATATAAACATAGAAAAGATAATCAATGTACATTCCTAGGCCCCATACAATTCATATTATCTGTAATACAGTATATCTATATATATATAAACATAGAAAGGATAATCAATGTACATCTAGGCCCCATACAATATCATATTATCTGTATATACAGTATATCTATATATATACAAACATAGAAAAGATATCAATGTACATTCCTAGGCCCCATACAATATCATAAAATCTGTATATAAGTATATTCTATATATATACAAACATAGAAAAGATAATCAATGTACATTCCTAGGCCCCATACAATATCATATTTCTGTTATACAGTATATCTATATATATATATAAAACATAGAAAATATAATCAATGTACATTCCTAGGCCCCCTACAATATCAATTATCTGTATATACAGTATATCTATATATACAAACATAGAAAAGATAATCAATGTACATTCCTAGGCCCCATACAAATCATATTATCTGTATATACAGTAATCATATACAAACATAGAAAAGATAATCACTGCACATTCCTAGGCCCCATACAATATCATATTATCTGTAATACAGTATATCTATATATATATAAAACAGAGAAAGATAATCAATGTACATTCCTAGGTCCCATACAATATCATATTATCTGTATATACAGTATATCTATATATATAACATAGAAAAGAATCAATGTACATTCCTAGGCCCCATACAATATCATATTATCTGGTATACAGTATATCTATATATATACAAACATAGAAAAGATAATCAATGCACATTCCTAGGCCCCATACAATATCATATTATCTGTATATACAGTATATCTATATATTATAAACAAGAAAAGATAATCAATGCACATTCTAGGCCCCATACAATATCATATTATCTGTATATACAGTATATCTATATATATACAAACATAGAAAAGATAATCAATGCACATTCCTAGGCCCCATACATATAATATTATCTGTATATACAGTATATCTATATATATATATAAACATAGAAAAGATAATCAATGTACATTCCTAGGCCCCATACAATATCATATTATCTGTATAACAGTATATCTATATATATATATATAAACAAACATAGAAAAGATAATCAATGTACATTCCTGGGCCCCATACAATATCATATTATCTGTATATACAGTATATCTATATATATAAACATAGAAAAGATAATCAATGCATTCCTAGGTCCCTACAATATAATATTATATGTATAACAGTATATCTATATATATATAAACATAGAAAAGATAATCAATGCACATTCCTAGGCCCCATACAATATCATTTATCTGTATATACAGTATATCTATATATATAAACATAGAAAAGATAATCAATGTACATTCCTAGGCCCCATACAATATCATATTATCTGTATATACAGTATATCTATATATATATATATAAACATAGAAAAGATAATCAATGTACATTCCTAGGCCCCATAACAATATCATATTATCTGTATATACGTATATCTATATATATTAAACATAGAAAAGATAATCAATGTACATTCCTAGGCCCCACAAATATCATTATCTGTATATACAGTATTCTATATATATAAACATAGAAAAGATAATCAATGTTCATTCCTAGGCCCCATACAATATCATATTATCTGTATATACAGTATATCTATAATACAAACATAGAAAAGATACAATGCACATTCCTGGGCTCCATACAATATCATATTATCTGTTAAGTATATCATTATATATATAAACATAGAAAAGATAATCAATGTACATTCCTAGGCCCCATACAATATCATATTATCTGTATATACAGTATATCTATATAATAAACATAGAAAAGATAATCAATGTACATTCCTAGGTCCCATACAATATCATATTATCTGTATATACAGTATATCTATATATATAAACATAGAAAAGATAATCAATGTACATTCCTAGGCCCCATACAATATATTATCTGTATATACAGTATATCTATATATATATAAACATAGAAAAGATAATCAATGTACATTCCTAGGCCCCATACAATATCATATTATCTGTATATACAGTATATCTATATCTATATAAACATAGAAAAGATAATCAATGTACATTCCTAGGCCCCACACAATATCATATTATCTGTATATACAGTATATCTATATATATATAAACATAGAAAAGACAATCAATGTACATTCCTAGGCCCCATACAATATCAATTATCTGTATATACAGTATATCTATATAATAAACATAGAAAAGACAATCAATGTACATTCCTAGGCCCCATACAATATCATATTATTGTATATACAGTATATCTATATATATATATAACAAGAAAAGTAATCAATGTACATTCCTGGGCCCCATACAATATCATATTATCTGTATATACAGTATATCTATATATATATATACATAGAAAAGATAATCAATGTACATTCCTGGGCCCCATACAATATCATATTATCTGTATATACAGTATATCTATATATATAAACATAGAAAAGATAATCAATGTACATTCCTAGGTCCCCATACAATATCATATTATCGTTTACAGTATATCTATATATATATATATATATATAATATATATAACATAGAAAAGAAATCAATGTACATTCCTAGGTCCCATACAATATATAATTATTGTATATACAGTATTATAATATAATTATATATAAACATAGAAAAGATAATCAATGTACATTCCTAGGCCCCATACAATATCATATTATCTGTATATACAGTTATCTATATATATTATATAACATAGAAAAGATAATCAATGTACATCCTAGGCCCCATACAATATCATATTATCTGTATATACAGTATATCTTATATATATAAACATAGAAAAGATAATCAATGCACATTCCTAGGCCCCATACAATATCATATATCTGTATATACAGTATATCTATATAATAAACATAGAAAAGATAATCAATGACATTCCTAGGGCCCATACAATATCATATTGTATATACAGTATATTATTAATATATAAAACATAGAAAAGATAATCAATGCACATTCCTAGGCCCCATACAATATCATATTATCTGTATATACAGTATATATTATATATATATATAATAACATAGAAAAAGATAATCAATGTACATTCCTAGGCCCCATACAATATCATATTATCTGTATATACAGTATATCTTATATATATAAACATAGAAAAGATAATCAATGTACATTCCTAGGGCCATACAATATATATATCTGTATATACAGTATATATATATATATAATAAACATAGAAAAGATAATCAATGTACATTCCTAGGCCCCATACAATATCATATTATCTGTATATACAGTATATCTATATATATATAAACATAGAAAAGATAATCAATGTACATTCCTAGGTCCCATACAATATCATATTTTCTGTATATACAGTATATCTATATATATAAAACATAGAAAAGATAATCAATGTACATTCCTAGGCCCCATACAATATCATATTATCTGTATATACAGTATATATATAATATATAAAATAGAAAAGATAATCAATGTACATTCCTAGGTCCCATACAATATCATATTATCTGTATCTACGTATATATATATATATATATATATATATAATATATATATATAACATAGAAAAGATAATCAATGTACATTCTAGGCCCATACAATATCATATTTCTGTAAATACAGTATATCTATATATATATAAACAATAGAAAAGATAATCAATGTACATTCCTAGGTCCCATACAATATCATATTATCGTATACAGTATATCTATATATATAAACATAGAAAAGATATCAATGTACATTCCTAGGCCCCATACAATATCATATTATCTGTTATATACAGTATATCTATATATATATAACATAGAAAAGATAATCAATGTACATTCCTAGGCCCCATACAATATCATATTATCTGTATATACAGTATATCTATATAATAAACATAGAAAAGAAAATCAATGCACATTCCTAGGCCACATACAATACATATTATCTGCAAATTTGCATACATGAATAGATTTGCACAAAGAGAGAGACACCAACTAACGATAAATGCCACCAATGCATAAGTGCAATTACAGAAAAAAATAACTAACTCTGTATTTTGACTAGTTGACTACTTGTCTGTGTTTACAAGTTGGGAAACTTGGAAAATGCCAATTTCTTTTCACGAACATGGTTTGATAGTGAGTGTGAGTATCACTTTAAATTGGACACATGTCTACTTTAGCCTACCCCTGAACCCTACCTAGTGGTTGATCCAGAGAAAGGCAATTAAAAACAGTATGAAGGAAGATGGAAGTTTACTACTGCACTATACCTAAAAGGGAAGAGATACAAGGGAGATCCCTGACATAAGAGGAAATGTATTTAAAATTCCAGTGTCCAGATAGTATAATTTACAATATGTGGCACTTAAAGGGTTTAGGAGCAGTGTACTAAGAGCTACTATTGTATTTTCTATCGTTAAAGTCATGGTAACCCGTTTATGTCACTTACATAGGGTTCATGCAAAACACAGTTTAAAATTGCAAACAGTGTGCTGTAGTTTCGAAAAACCACGGATGCAAAACACTGTACCAATCTAATTTTCATTTTGCATGACTTGTTAATGCTAGCAATTTCAGAACTGACTGTACAGAGAGATGTAATCAAATTGGTATAGCGAAAGCTGTACAGTTACCAGAGGTAATAATGAGCAATATTGTCTTGGTACATGTGTACACACACCATCAGTGTCAATGTTCTTTGGATTCCTCTATGATTTATTGTTATTTTTCTTACCCCTACAGACAGTGAAAACTGCATCAGATGCCCAGACTTGGAATGGCCCAATAATAATAAAAATCGATGTATTGCCAAGACAGAGGATTTTCTCTCTTTCAGTAATCATCTGATCTCTTGTTTTTATATCTGCAACAGTTTCTTTTCCTTTTAACCCTTTAATGTTTGGAGTTTACATTAAATTCTGGAATACCCCCATTGTAAGAGCCAATAACAGGAGCCTCAGCTTCCTCCTCCTGTCTCCATCAAGCTGAGCTTCCTCAGTGTGTTTCTGTTCCTTGGTCGCCCTGTGGATATAACCTGCATGTTACGTATAATCACTTTTGGAATCAACTTCTCCATAGCTGTCTATATCTCCTGCTTCTCTCCTGGCCAAGACTATCATGGTTTACATTGCATTCAAAGCCGCCAAGCCTGGGAGCTCATGGAGGAAATGGGTGGGAGTCAAACTGTCCTATTAATACCAGTAATTCTCAATATTATATAGTATCCCTGTACCAACGAGAACTACAATATATGTATTATTACCAGTGATTCTCAATATTATATAGTATCCCTGTACCAACCAGATTCTACAGTATATTATTAAATACCGTAATCCTATATAAAAAAAAAAATCAGTTTCCCTCTATTTCCCTCTACCAACCAGAACTACAGTATATGTATGAATACCAATAATTCTCAATATTATATAGTACTCCTGTACCAACTAGACTACACTATATGTATGAATACCAATAATTCTCAATATTATATGTATCCCTGTACCAACAAGAACTACAGAATATGTATTAATACCAGTAACTCTCAATATTATATAGTATCCCTGTACCAACCAGAACTGCAGTATATGTATGAATACCAGTAATTCTCTATATTATATACTATCCCCATGCCAACCACAACTACTGATATGTATTAATACCAGTAATTCTCAATATTATAGTATCCCTGTACCAACGAGAACTACAATATATGTATTATTACCAGTGATTCTCAATATTAATAGTATCCCTGTACCAACGAGAACTACAATATATGTATTATTACCAGTGATTCTCAATATTATATAGTATCCCTGTACCAACCAAAAACTACAGTATATATTAATACCAGTAATTCTCAATATTATAGTATCCCTGTACCAACCAGAACTGCAGTATATGCATTAATACCAGTAATTCTCAATATTATATAGTATCCCCATACCAACCAGAACTACAGTATATGTATTAATACCGGTAATTCTCATATTATATAGTATCCCTGTACACACCAGAACTACAGTATATGTATTAATACCAGTAATTCTCAAATTATATAGTATCCCTGTACCAACCAGAACTACAGTATAGTATAATACCTAATTCTCAATATTATAGAGTATCCCTATACCAACAAGAACTACAGTATATGTATTAATCCAGTATTTCAATATTATATGTATCCCTGTACCAACCAGAACTCAGTATATTTATTAGTACCAGTAATTCTCAATATTATATAGTATCCCTGTACCAACAAAACTACAGTATATGCATTAATACCAGTAATTCTCAATATTATTAGTATCCCCATACCAACCAGAACTACAGTATATGTATTAAACCAGTATTCTCAATATTATATAGTATCCCTGTACCAACCAGAACTACAGTATATTTATTAGTACCAGTAATTCTCAATATTATATAGTTCCTTGTACCAACCAGAACTACAGTATATGTATTAATACCAGTAATTCTCATATTATTAGTACCCTGTACCAACCAGAACTACAGTATATGTTTAATACCAGTAATTCTCATATTATATAGTATCCCTGTACCAACCAGAACTACAGTATATGTATATACCAGTAATTCTCAATATATATATTATCCCTGTACTAACCAGAACTACATATAAATATTAATACCAGTAATTCTCAATATTATAGTATCCCTGTACCAACCAGAACTACATATATGATTATATACCAGTAATTCTCAATATTATATAGTATCCCTGTACTAACCAGAACTACACTATAAATATTAATACCAGTAATTCTCAATATTATAGTATCCCTGTACCAACCAGAACTACAGTATATGTATTAATACCAGTAATTCTCAATATTATAAAGTATCCCTGTACCAACCAGAACTACAGTATATTATTAATACCAGTAATTCTCAAATTTTTTAGTTTTAGAACGTATCCAGGCCTTTTTTAAAGCTATTTAATGAACTTGCCATTACCACCTCTGCTGGAAGACAGTCCCACAATTTCACCGTTCTCACTGTAAAGAAACCCTTCCTAATCTGAAGATGAACCTTCTTTCTTCCAACCTTAAAGTGTCCACGAGTCCTCTGATATGACCTATTAGTGAACAATGCACCAGAGAGTTCATTGTATGGCCCATTAATATATTTGTATAAGGTTATCATGTCCCCACGCAAACGTCACTTTTCCAATGTAAACAGCCCTAACTTGTCTAATCTGCCTAAATATTTAAGCCCCTCAATTTATTTTTATTAGTTTAGTTGCCCTTTTCTGCTTCTATTTCCAACCTCTTTTCCTTAGAGAAGTGTTTCTCAACATTTATCCTTATTTCTCAGTCATTAACTCATCACAATACATAATTCATATGAATATAATAATCGATTAATACATATACGTAATAATATATCTGTTTTAGAATGGATGGATCTGTACAGTTCCTTTCATTGTCTCTTGAGGAACTCCTAGAATCCTCTAAGGGAACCCTATTGGTATCACTTTATCTATCACTCCCTAGTCCATTTGTCTACATTACAGTCCTTCTTGGGGCTGTTAAGTTGCCATTGCTTATCTCTTTAATGGAAAGAAGCTCAGTGCCAATTGACTAGTCTGGCTCCTTTTTCTGACTTCTAACCAGTGAAATTGGCAGTGAGAACTCCACCCAACTCTGATCAATGTAGGGTTTTGGTTCCCGCTCTTTCCTTGTATCTTTTCTGTGATTGGGTAGGATAGGTACAGTGCACTATTACAGGTATGACAACCCTATCCAGTCTTCTATTTAATGAAAGGGAAGGGAACCTACAAAGACATTTCTACTGATGTAACCCACAACCCTGGCACTTACTTAGATTCTTGTGACCTCGGCGGAACGTTTGCAAAAACAGTTCTTAAACAGGAAATAGAAATGGCCGAGGAGAATAAATGGCGGTGGAGCTGCAGGACGCTCATTATATTCCTTTATTAGCCCAAATCGATAGAACCTCCAGATCTGATCTGTCTGACGCTCCACTTTTTCAAATGTGTAACTAGAAGACATTAATACAGTATCAGCCTACTGTAGCACACACTGCAGGCCCAATTGTAGAGATGGACGTATATCATATATATAAAGGTGGATAAAGGTCCATCTCTAGAATTGTCATCAGATAACATTGGGCTGCTCCATTCAGAAACCCCAACATTCCTTTACACTTAATTTAGGAACTATAGTGAACAGCACATTATAATCTCAGACTGCAAATGCTCTGACTCCATTGGGAAGGGTTAATTGTAAATAAGCTTTTGCATCACTAGTCAACTTCTACAAACTATTCTCATTAGAAGATTCCTGAGCTGAACTAGATTACATACAGAAGATTATGTGTTCTCCCCTTACAGTTACTAGGTACAACACGCTAAATAAAGGTTCTTTTATTGCTGATGTAATAAAAATTCAGGGCAAAATGATGTGCAACTGTTATGGTAAATGTAGACACATTGTCCAAATGGACATAATAGGGGCAATTCCGTGTGAATTAAAGTAGGCATTAAATTGTTGTGCTGCTATAAGGGGTCTGTGTTGGGTAAGTGAATCTCTGCTGAAATATATTTGGGGTTCTAGTAGATAAAGACTATAGCAAGCAGTGCCAGGTAGCAATGGCATAGCTAACAATTATGTCTTGTAAAAGAGGGAATAGATTCAAGAGAGAAAATTATTCTCCCTCTTTACAAGGCACTGGTAAGGCCCATTTGGAATATGCAATGCAGTAGAATTTTGTATTCAAAAATTGGTTGAGGGTTCAGAGAAGAAGACTTCTTTTACTCAAATCTAACCCATAAAGAATTTAAAATCTACAATTATATTAATTGCAACACAATGCGTAATTTATTTGTTCTCATGCCTTATCTGTGGTAAACATTATGTGGGCCGTACAAATCTGTTCTTTAAAGGAACTGGGCCTTTATACCCTACCAATAATGCCTGTCTAACTGTTACGTAGTAACATGGTATTGGAGGTTGTATAAAGACATACGTCCGTCTAGTCCAACCTTCATACCCTACCCCTAATGTCTGTCTAACAGTTACATAGTAACATAATATTGGAGGTTCTATAAAGACATACGTCCATCTAGTCCAACCTTTTACCCTACCCATAATGTCTGTATAACAGTTACATAGTAACATAGTATTGGAGGTTGTATAAAGACATACATCGATTTAGTCCAACCTTTATACCCTACACATAATGTCTTTATAACAGTTACATAGTAACATAGTATTGGAGGTTGTATAAAGACATCCATCCATCTAGTCCAAACTTTATACCCTACCCATAATGTCTGTATAACAGTTACATAGTAACATAGTATTGGAGGTTGTATAAAGACATACGTCCATCTAGTCCAACCTTTATATCCTACCGATAATGCCTGTCTAACCATTACAAAGTATTGCAGGTTGTATAAAAACATATGTCCATCTATTCCAAACTTTATACCCTACCAATAATGCCTGTCTAACTGTTACGTAGTAACATGGTATTGGAGGTTGTATAAAGACATACGTCCGTCTAGTCCAACCTTCATACCCTACCCATAATGTCTGTCTAACAGTTACATAGTAACATAATATTGGAGGTTCATAAAGACACGTCCATCTAGTCCAAACCTTTACCCTACCCATAATGTCTGTATAACAGTTACATAGTAACATAGTATTGGAGGTTGTATAAAGATACATCGATTTAGTCCAACCTTTTATACCCTACCCATAATGTCTTTATAACAGTTACATAGTAACATAGTATTGGAGGTTGTATTAAAGACTACATCCATCTAGTCCAACCTTTATACCCTACCCATAATGTCTGTATAACAGTTACATAGTAAAACATAGTATTGGAGGTGTATAAAGACACAATCCATCTAGTCCAACCTTTTACCTCTCCCCAATAAGTCTGTTTAACAGTTATAGTAAACATAGTATTGGAGGTTGTATAAAGACATACGTCAATCTAGTCCAACCTTTATACCCTACCCATAATGTCTGTATAACAGTACATAGAACAATAGTATTGGAGGGTTGTATAAAGACATACGTCCATCTAGTCCCAACCTTTATACCCTACCCAAATGTCTGTTATAACAGTTACATAGTAACATGTATTGGAGGTTGTAATAAAGAATACATCCATCTAGTCCAACTTTTACTACCCATAATGTCTGTATAACGTACATTAGTAACATAGTATTGGTGTTGTATTAAAGACATCATAACGTCCATCTAGTCCAACCTTTATACCCTACCCATAATGTCTGTATAACAGTTACATAGTAACATAGTATTGGAGGTTGTATAAAGACATACGTCCATCTAGTCCAACCTTTATACCCTACCCATAATGTCTGTATAACAGTTACATAGTAACATAGTATTGAAGCTTGTATAAAGACATGTGTCCATCTAGTCCAACCTTTATACCCTACCCATAATGTCTGTATAACAGTTACATAGTAACATAGTATTGGAGCTTGTATAAAGACATAGTCTAATCTATAATAAAATAGCATTTGGAAGAATCTCTGGATTAACATGAACTATCTGTATTAATACTGCTAACCATTAATATTTTTGAAAGATCATTCAATCCAAACCCAATCAGATCTAAGTGCTCAGATTATATGTACCTTGGTATGACTGTATGTATGTTTATCTGAACAAACCCATTGAAAGGAATAAGTGTTTTTTCTTGTATTTCAAAACCTCTATAGGCTCCCTGGACCCAACAAGTTTCAGCTCTACAGTATACTCTACCTTTGCACACACTGTAATTTCTGTCTGCTGAATAAAACTATTTAATTTATATCTGTGGATCCAAAACCACCCAAGTTTGTTCGAATAAACGAATATGCAAGTAAAATGTCTATTATACCAATACACGAGTAAATATCGAATTAACGAATATGCGAGTAAAATGTCTATTATACCAATACGCGAGTAAATATCGAATTAACAAATACGCGAGTAAAATGTCTATTATACCAATACGTGAGTAAATATCGAATTAACGAATATGTGAGTAAAATGTCTATTATACCAATACGCGAGTAAATATCGAATAAACGAATATGTGAGTAAAATGTCTATTATACCAATACGCGAGTAAATATCGAATTAACAAATACGCGAGTAAAATGTCTATTATACCAATACGTGAGTAAATATCGAATTAACAAATATACAAGTAAAATGTCTATTATACCAATACGTGAGTAAATATCGAATTAACGAATATGTGAGTAAAATGTCTATTATACCAATACGTGAGTAAATATCGAATTAACGAATATACAAGTAAAATGTCTATTATACCAATACGTGAGTAAATATCGAATTAACGAATATGCGAGTAAAATGTCTATTATACCAATACGCGAGTAAATATCAAATTAACGAATATACAAGTAAAATGTCTATTATACCAATACGCGAGTAAATATCGAATTAACGAATATGTGAGTAAAATGTCTATTATACCAATATGCGAGTAAATATCGAATTAACGAATATGTGAGTAAAATGTCTATTATACCAATACGCGAGTAAATATCGAATTAACGAATATGCGAGTAAAATGTCCATATACCAATACACAAGTAAATATCGAATTAACGAATATGCGAGTAATATGTCTATTATACCAATACGCAAGTAAATATCGAATTAACGAATATGCGAGGAAAATGTCCATACACCAATACGCAAGTAAATATCGAATTAACGAACATGTGAGTAAAATGTCTATTATACCAATACGTGAGTAAATATCGAATTAACGAATATGTGAGTAAAATGTCTATTATACCAATAATCGAATTATCGAATATGTGAGTAAAATGTCTATTATACCAATACGCTAGTAAATATCGAATTATCGAATTCGCAAGTAAAATGTCTATTATACCAATACGCGAGTAAATATCGATAATGGTTCCTGGTTACCTGCATCAACATTACTTATTACACAGTTGGCCAACACAGGTTTTCTGCCCTGAATTTTGATGAGCAGTTTGTCCGAAACACTTTAAAAGATACCGGGTTTATGGTCAAGAGCTGTTTGTCCGAAACACTTTAAAAGATACCGGGTTTATGGTCAAGAGCTGTGACAAACTACATAAAATGCTCGATACTGACCTGACAGATTATGAATTCATAGAATGTATACTGTCAATCAAGCAAAGGGAAATTTAATGGGCGCAATCTAGTTCCAACCTTTATACATACCCATAACTGTACTGATATAACCGTACATAGATAACATAGTATAGTATTGGAGGTTGTATAAAAGAAATACATCCAATCTACGGTCCAAACCTTATACCCTACCACATATTCTGTATAACAGTTACATAGTACATAGTATTGGATGTTGTTAAAAGACTACATCACTAGTCCAACCTTTATACCCTACCCATAGTCCTGTATAAAAACAGCTTACATAGTTAAATAGTAGTTGGCAGTTGTATAAGACATACTGTCCAATCTAGTCCAAACTTTACCTCCTTCCCATAATGCTGTATATATAACAGTTACTGTAACATAGTATTGGAGGTTGTACTGAAAACATACGTCAATCTAGTCCAACCTTTATACCACTAACCCTAAGTTCGTATTAACAGTTACAATAGTAACATAGTTTGAAGTTGTATAAAGACAGTGCATCCATCTAGTTCCAACCTTTATACCCTACCCATAATGTCTGTATAACAGTTTCATTAGTAACATAGTATGGAGTGTTAAAAGAACTAGCTAATCATAATAAATAGCATTGGAAGAATTCTGGATAACATGAAACTATTCTGTATTAATTACTGCTCTAAACCATTTAATATTTGCTGAAAGATCATTCAATCCAAAACCAGAATATAGATACTAAGTGCTCAATTATATGTACCTTGGTATGACTGTATGTCTGTTATCTGAACCAACCATGATTGGAAAGGAATAGTTTTTTTCGGATATTTCAAAACCTCTATAGTGCTCCTGGACCCAAGCAAGTTTCACTCTCTACAGTATACTCTACCTTTGCACACACTGTAATTATCTGTATTGTCTGAATATAAACACTATTTAATTTATATCTGTGGATCCAAAACCACCCAAGTTTGTTTTTGCTAAGAAGTCACTAGTGACATAGCAGATCCTCAGCTAAATCGCTAATCATATGTTTAGAAAGTAAATTAAAACGTTCTGTTTGTTCATTAACCATCCAGTGTATTATGGTCTTGTGATATAAAGCCATTAAACCAAAAAACTTAAAGGGCAAACTCTGGTCTCAAAACAGTTAGGGGCAGAAAAGCCCTGCAGTATTTCCTTTAAAATGAGCCGACAATCACATTCTCTGAGCTTCAGCCTGTGAGGAATTACATTGGAGTGATGCTCAAACTTCCAGTAGGTTGAGATGACAATCACCTGACCTCTGCCCGCCCATTCGCCCCCGGGGAGAAGCATGCTCAGTAAAGACTTTAATGCTGGGGAAATCAGGAAGTACCTGGGGAACAATTGACAGTTAGAGAAGGGGAGCCTATTAATGCAGGACAAGGCTGGTCACATGACTACAAGCTGGTCACATGACTGAAAACGAAGTGTTCAGCAGAAGGAATAATATTGCTGAACCTTCCAGCATAACTTCTCACTAATTTAGAGATGTTGATTTAGGTTTTATTGAAGGTGTGTGATGGAAAGCTTATATATACTCCTTACTATTTGGAAGTATTCAAGACCAGTTACCTCCATTACCCTTAATCTATCTAATAACATTTAACTTTACATTTATCAGAAAATTGACTTATTTTTCAGTGTAATTGGAGAAACAGGAGGTAAGAACTTTGTTTACCTCCCATTCTTCAATTAAACGATCAGTGAGACAAGGCAGACAGAGAAGTTAGAGAAACTTACCTGCATCAGATCCTTTGCTGTTCCGATGGACCTTTGCAATGTATGTGGCAACCACCACAACGAATGTACGAGCCGATAGTGACTCTTTGTCCAAAATCTTTAAACCAGTTAACAGCTGATGTTAAATATTCGGAGTGGTTTACCCCCATCTCTATCTAAAGAGTTGCCGCTTCGGCTCGTGCAGTGCATTGCCTAAATGGTTCATAAAGCATCAGCAAAAGAGCTATCGTACATATTGGTCTCACAGAGTCTCCTCCTAACTTTGTTCATCTCATAATGCCACACCATTCCAAGAAATCATGTAACATCTGAGCTTGGTATCAGACTCTCTACAGAACAATAGAGACCAGCCTAGCCTATCATTCCCATTAACTCTCCATGGCGTGCAAAGCCTCACAATGCTCAAAATACCTATCTAATTGAATAGACCCCAACTACAACTACATAAATATGTTCATACTGTCTCTGAGAGATGTTGGTGATGTGGACAGGATAGTGGCACTATGTCTATGTCTGACATGTTCCCGTCAACCAATCATTCTGTAATACAATCACACAAACTTCCCACATACCACCACCTACTGGTCTCTCTAGATATGTCCAAACTATTTTATCTCTATGCTGCCAGTGTTCCACCTAAACAACAGAAAAGGGTCTTTACCAGCACTTTCCCACAGCGGGAAAAATATTCTATCTAGATTTTAGAGAAACAACACACCTACCCTACTAATTCAGCTGGGTTACCGTACGCTAAACCATGTTGTTGAATGAAGGCGCTCACCACTTCCAATAAATGGCGACATAATCAATTCCTGGAATCTGGACTCCATGGATCATATTCATGGAAATGGAAGCCTACATCTTTATTGATAACTTGATATTAATGTCTAGGTTGTTTGTTTTTATTTCACATGAACTATGGAAACATGCTTACTCTTTCAATGCGGACTCATGGTTTTATTTATTCTGTGTTATTTTGTATTTCACCGGTCTAATCAGGTGCACACTCAGCACCTGATTAGACCTTGTTTGCCTGATGGAATCTCTGAGTTTGTCCCCTTGTTCTGTCATTCAGTACTGAAAAACAACAGTTTCATAATAGCATGGCATATACAAGGCATCCTCTACAGATTGTAATGGTACCAGTTGTGTAGGCATTCTCACCTACAAGCACATGCCGTGTGAAATTGTTTCTATTGCACTTGGTTCTTTTGTATCCATTTTCTGCATTTTATTCACACTGCAATCAGAGGATTCTCTCATAGTAATATTTTTCAAAATCAACAGTAATCAACAGTCAACAAAGAGTGGAATCATGAAAGGCCAAGACTGAAATCACGATGGTGTCTCCATTCAGAGAACCTGTCTGGCAAATAATTTTGTTACATAATGAAATATTGTCATCACACTTTAGCACAACAAAAAAATTGCCCTTCACGCGAAATGCGTAGGAGGAAGATAGTTTCCCCATAAATAAATTATCAAAATTATTTTTGCAATTTTAGAACATTTGGGAAGTTTTTAGACCTGGGACACCTGTATTTTTAGATATGGTGGTTCCATTAACATAAAATATTGCTGATAATTCACCATGGATGGTGGCCATACGATGATATAATAATGGGTCTACACATCCCGGCCCTTGCATATGGCATGCATCATTGTTTCATATAAAATAGAAAGATAAATAAATCCTTTCTGAAACATATTCTACTTTTATTGTAAAATTGTATCTATATAAAGAATCACAAACAAACTAAAAATATCAGTTCAGTAAAACAATATTTACTGCTAATAAAATGGAAAAACTTTATATTTCTTTTTCAAACCTTTGCATGTGTACAGCCTTACACTTACATTGCAGGTGTGTCTGTCACGTGATCCCTATTTATAGGGATAGCGCTCATTTTTGGGGGTGCACTAAAGTAAGGTCCATTTTGGCTACAAAACTGATATTTTATGATGCAGCTGTAAAATAACATTTTGGTCATAAGAATTGATAGAGAACTTTATTTTGTAACTGCTTTATTAGATTTTAGACATTGATAAAGAAGTGATTGATCTGTATTTCCCAATATTGCTCCTTTAGAAATAACGCACCAGGATTTAAGGTTTGCAAATTGATTTGTGTTTATGTAATAAAAAATAAAATGTAATAAATTCAGGAGTTTCATTTTTCCGGACTCGCGGCTGTATTTTTGATAATTATTATAAATTCGATAATTATCCAATTTGCAGACTGTTCGCTACCCTAGAATAGAATGTATCGTTCGCTAATCCTCGAATGTAGCCTTCGATTTTCGGCAAACCCTCAAAAGTATCTTCATTTTCGGTAACCCTCGAATTATTGGTTCTAGTTTTAGTAACCCTCGAAAGTATTGTTCAGTAACCCTCGATTCGGCCGTAACCCTCGAATGTCAATCCATCTCTAGCTGTAATCATCAGAACTTTTCGAACTATCACTCCCCCATTGACTTTCTTGGGTTCGAATTCGAACTTCAAACTTTTACTGAAATTCGAAAGTTTGAAAACGGACCGAACTTATGAAGTTCAGCCACCTAGTCCTTACTATTAGGTAGTAAAATGATGTGTTGTAGCATATAAAAGGCACCACTAGATGCTGTGAAATAGTAGACTTATTGTAACAAACAAATGGCTACATGTTTCGGACCAACGTCCTTTCTTCAAGCCTGGAATTGTGCGTGGATTGGAGGAACCAGTGTAGCATATAGGAACTTTTCTTGCTACTGGTATAAAGGGTCCCTACCCCTACTTGTATTCCTTACTAGTGATGGCCAAGTTCGCGGATCCGAACCCGCATAAGCAGCGGATTTACCGCGTTCGTGGATGGCGGATATCACGGATTTTCCGGTTTTCCGCCTTCCAAACTTTTCCGAACTGCAATTTTGAAAATTTCCAAAATTGCGAGGATTTCTCGTATTTTCGGAAATGCGTGAAAATACGTATTTTCGAAAATTTTCAAAATTACGAGGATTTCACGCATTTTCGACAATACGCGAAATCCTCGTAATTTCGAAAACTTCCAAAATTACGTATTTTCACGCATTTTTCGAAAATACGAGAAATCCTCGTAATTTAGAACATTTTCGAAAATACGTATTTTCACGCATTTCTGAAAAATACGAGAAATTCCGCGGTTCGGAAGTTCGAAAGGCGGAAAATCCGGAAAAACCCCAGGGTTGCGAACGGGATAATCCACGGCGGATCCGAATTTTCGAAATACGAGAAATCTCGTGTAATTCAAGGATATTTTCCCTGTTTTAAAACGGGTCTGCTCGCGGATTTTCGAATTTTTTTTCGGAAATTCGCGGGTCCTCGAGCGGCGCCCGGATTTTTGCGAAAGTTCGGACATCTTCTAGTAATCAACAACTATAAGTAACGGGGACTAAGGGACATATTAGAAATAAGCTTTATTTTTGCCATACCACAATAAGTCTCTGCAAAATGTTTTGCCTTTGTATCCATCATAGGGAAAGTAGAAATAGGCCCCCCTGCGGTCACAAGGGCTTCTTCCCTGATAGTTGTGTACCTGTATATGTTGAATTATGACTTAAAAGCGAAGAACATGGTATTCACTTACACAACATCTGGACATGACTGACAGTCATTACTAGAGATGGGACTAGAACCCGAGTTCGAGCTGAACTATTCGAATTCGAATGGACTCTGAGTTCTCAAACTATCCTGGACCCGGATTTTTCGATATTTTACAGAACTTTCGATATTATCGAATGTTTGAAACGTTCTGAGGGATGTGAATATGCCGAGTAAAATGGTCTATTATACCAATACGCGAGTAAATACTTTTTTGTTACGATGTATATCGAATCTGTGAGTAAAATGTCTATTATACCAATACGCGAGTACGTAAATATCGAATTATCGAATATGCAGTAAAATGTCTATTATACCATCACGTGAGTAATATCGAATTACGAATATGTGATTAAATGTCTATTATACCAATACGTGAGTAAATATCGAATTATCGAATGTGAGTAAAATGTCTATTATACCAATACGTTGATAATATCGAATTATCGAATTCGAAGTAAATGTCATTATACATACGGAGTAAATATCGATATGGTATTGACTGAAAAGTTGTTGTAATGAGTATAGCAGAAACATGGAAAAATAATTCTCATGACGCTACTGTAAATTTAAAAGATTCCCCTTGTTAAGAATGTTAGAGAAAATAGGAAAGGTGGAGTATTGTATTTATATTAAAACAAGTGTTGAGCCAAATTCAAACGAAGTGATAACTATAAGTATGGATGTTAAAGTGGAGGCAATATGGGTGGAATTGGGCAATAGGAAGGGGGATTATAAAGTCATGTGGGGTCTGTTACAGCCACAAATGCTGGCATGGGAGGATTGAGTCAGTTTTATATTTATAGCTTTTTCTGCCAATACAGAAAAGGGTGATGAGTTCCTAAATTCATTACATGATATTTTCTCTTTGACCAGGAGTAAAAATATCTCATAGATATCATATATATATATATATATATATATTATAATTTATATATATATATATATATGTGTGTATGTAATATGTAGGACTTTGTAAACATGTATTACCCTGTATTTATGTATGACTAATGTACAAGATGTTGGCGCTATAAAATCAATAATAATATAATACTGAAACATAAGTAGATGTTTTTAAGTAGTTTTAAACACATTTCACTCTAAATACGTATCCTTGGGAAATAATGTAAAAAAAAATAGTCTATACCCAGGTGGCTATTTAATGATTGATGTAAAGAGGGAAATAGGAAGATAATGGCATTTATCGAATTTACGGACCGTTCGCTAACCCTAGAATGTATCGTTCGCAACCCTCGAATGTATCGTGTTGTTTTCATAATCCTCGAATGTAGCTTGCACAAAACCCGACAATTGCCCGCCGTGCTCCTGTTTAAAAGAGATGTTTTTAACAAGTTTTGGTGATAGTGACATGTTCCCCAGACCATTTCCCAGGTGCCACACCATTTACAAGTAAGTTACCCATTGTATAGTTTATGTACTGTAAATCATCCGAACTTTTTGAACTATCACTCTCCCATTGACTTTAATGGTCTGAATTCAAACTTTCGAATTTTACTGATGTTCAAAGATTCGAAAATGGACCGAACTTTAGAAATTCGTCCGTCCTCTCATTCAACGGCTTTCTATACACAGAAACCATAATAACTCTGGATGGGTAAATGAACAAATAGAACATTTTAGTTTACTCTCTAAACATATCATTAGCGATTTAGCTGACCAGGATCTGCTGTGTAACATGTGACACCTTGGGTGGTTTTTGATCCACAGATATAAATTAAATAGTTTGCATTCAGCAGACCGAATTACAGTGTAGATATAAGTTTATTGATGTATGGTTTTATAGTATTGAACCCGTCTCATTTTATTTATGACAGTAAAACAACTGTCATTTTCATAAGAGTTGTGACTAAAGAAACTTGTTAGCTGAAAGGATCCTTAAAATGGCCACCACAAAGCATAAGACTATCATGATGATGAGTATGATCCGTGTTGTGACTTTGAAACTTACTTTTGGGTCAAACAAGATTTTCAAAGAGGACCTATCGGAAGATGTTAGAAGATGGGTCTATAAGATATGGGTCTTCAGGTACGCCTCAACTATGTAAATAAGATGATTAGAAGTTATTAGTATCATCTGTAATAGTGCAGATTAAAACATAAAACAACAGATTATCTTGTTTAGTTTAATAAAAATACAATAAATTATATTAAAGAATAGTGTATTAATAGCTATTCAAGAACTACATTTCAAGTCCAGTTATACTAATTGAATACAACAGATATGTCAGCAGGTAAGTGATGATGTGGCCCATATTGGGTTTGATTCAATGACCGAACATCAAATTGACCTGCTGTTATACTGGACTGTGTATGGTCAGCAGAAGTTTTTTACTGCGTTTGCATTGGATTATGGTTTACAGATTTATGTTTGTATTCATGCAGGTTCTGTGGAAGGCGACACCATCATTGATATCAGTCTTGGTCTATTCATGTTTCCACTCTTTGTTGCTGTTGATTATGTAAAAATATTATTATGATAGAATCCTCGATTCAGTACGTTGGTAGGAATACAGCAAATGGATCAAAAACAACCGATGCCGTGGACACATCTCACATGGCCGCATTTGCTTGTGCACTTAAAGAGAAAAAGGTGATAATACCTACACAACTGTTTTATTATAATCTGTAGAGGGGGCCTTGTTTAACTTATTAACTATTGTAATAATCTGTTGTTTTTTTTAGTAACGGTTGGAAAGAACAAGAGGATATAATACTCGAAATGCCATCAAACAGGTTGTAAAATGGGATATCAGACCAAGAGAATCCACTGGGATCTGTTACATTGCCCCGAGCAGTTGCTGATCAGCTTCTGTACTTAGAAAGTGTGTGTAAAGATTACAATATGTATCGCCAACTCATGAAACAATTTTCATCTCTTCTGAAGACAGGAGGCCATCTAATCCTGGTTACCTGCATCAACATATTATTACACAGTTGGCCAACACAGGTTTTCTGCCCTGAATTTTGATGAGCAGTTTGTCCGAAACACTTTAAAAGATACCGGGTTATAGGTCAAGAGCTGTGACAAATACACACAAAATGCTCGATACTGACCTGACGATTATGAATTCATAGATGTATACTGTCAATCAGCAAGGGAAATTAATGGGCGGTCTTCCCAGTTCATAGAATGTATACTGTCAATCAAGCAAAGGGAAATTTAATGGGCGGTCTCTCCAGTTCTCATCATGTAATAACTAAGATCAATAGAAAATTGCTGGAATAATGAAAATAAAATTTCTATCGACTTTGGTGTCTCTTTTAGAAACAATCATGTGGAATTAAATATATTGGGGAGGTTTAGCAATTTAAACAAAATAAACCTATTAGTAGCCATTTTAGGCTACATAATCAATCTTCACTAAATTAGTTTTTCAATTTCTATCCATAATGAAAATACGGATCTACTTTCTGGGGTTACTGAGGCAATTTCCAGTGTTGCTGTGGCTACGTTGAAAATTACAGATATACAAGGCACTTTCGGTAACCCTTGAAAGTAGCCTCATATATTTGGTAACCCTTGAAAGTAGCCTCATATATTCGGGAACCCTTGAAAGTAGCCTCATATATTTGGTAACCCTTGAAAGTAGCCTCATATATTCAGTAATCCTCGAAAGGAGACTCATATATTCGGTAACCCTCCAAAGTAGCCTCATATATTCGGTAACCCTTGAAAGTAGCCTCAATATTAGTAATCCTCGAAAGTAGCCTCATATATTGGTAACCCTCAAAGATAGCCTCATATATTTGGTAACCCTATTGAAAGTAGCCTCATATATTTGGTAACCTTGAAATTAGCCTCAATATGGTAACCCTCGAAAGTAGCCTCATATATTAGTAGCCCTCGAAAGTAGCCTCATATATTGGTACCCTCAAAAGTAGCCTCATATATTTGGTAACCCTCAAAGTAGCCTCATATATTTGGTAACCCTCAAATGACAAAAGTAGCCTCATATATTTGGTAACCCTCAAAAGTCAGCCTCACATATTTGGAACCCCTCAAAGTAAAGTACGAGCCTCATATATTTAGCTAACCTCAAAAGTAGCCCTATATTTGGTAACCCTCAAGTAGCCTCTTCTTTAGTACCTCGAAAGTAGCCTCATATATTTGTAACCCTCAAGTAGCCTCATATATTGGTAACCCTTGAAAGTAGCCTCATATATTGGTAACCCTCAAAAGTAGCCTCATAATTCGGAACCTCTGAAAGTAGCCTCATATATTGGAACCCTCGAAAGTAGCCTCATATATTTGGTAACTGTGGAAGTAGCCTCATATATTGGTACCCTCGAAGTACCCATATATCGGTAACCTTGAAAGTAGCCTCATATATTTGGTAACCCTCGAAAGTTGCCTCATATATTTAGTAACCCTCGAAAGTAGTTCATATATTTGGTAAACCTCGAAAGTAGCCTCATATATTTGGTAACCCTCAAAAGTAGCATCATATATTTGGTAACCCTCGAAAGTAGCCTCATATATTCGGTAACCCTTGAAAGTAGACCTCATATATTTGGTAACCCTCGAAAGTAGCCTCATATATTTGGTAACCCTCGAAAGTAGCCTCATATATTCGGTAACCCTCGAAAGTAGCCTCATATATTAGTAACCCTGAAAGTATAGCCTCATATATTTGGTAACCCTCAAAAGTAGCCTCATATATTAGTAACCCTCGAAAGTAGCCTCATATATTTGGTAACCCTCAAAAGTAGCCTCATATATTCGGTAACCCTCGAAAGAAGCCTCATATATTTGGTAACCCTCGAAGTGGCCTCATATATTTAGTAACCCTCAAAAGTAGCCTCATAATTCGGTAACCCTCAAAAGTAGCCTCATATATTTGGTAACCCTCGAAAGTAGCCTCATATATTTGGTAACCCTCGAAAGTAGCCTCATATATTTAGTAACCCTCGAAAGTAGCTTCATATATTTGGTACCTGAAAGTAGCCTCATTATTTGGTAACCCTCAAAAGTAGCCTCATATATTTGGTAAACCCTCGAAAGTAGCCTCATATATTCGGTAACCCTTGAAAGTAGCCTCATATATTTGGTAACCCTCGAAAGTAGCCTCATATATTCGGTAACCCTCGAAAGTAGCCTCATATATTTAGTAACCCTCGAAAGTAGCCTCATATATTTGGTAACCCTTAAAAGTAGCCTCATATATTTAGTAACCCTTGAAAGTAGCCTCATATATTTGGTAACCCTCAAAAGTAGCCTCCATATATTCGGTAACCCTCGAAGTAGCCTCATATATTGGTAACCCTCGAAAGTAGCCTCATATATTTAGTAACCTCAAGTGCCTAATATTAGTACCTAAGTAGCCTCATATATGTGTAACCCTCGAAAGTAGCTCATATATTTCGGTAAACCTCGAAAGTAGCCTCATATATTGGTAACCCTCAAAAGTAGCATCATATATTTGGTAACCTCGAAAGTAGCCTCATATATTCGGTAACCCTGAAAGTAGCCTCATATATTGGTAACCCTCGAAGTAGCCTCATATATTTGGTAACCTCAAAGTAGCCTACATTATGGTAACCCTCAGCAAGTAAGCCTCATATATTTAGTAACCCTCAAAAGTAGCCTCATATATTCGGTATAACCCTCAAAGTAAGCCTCATATATTTAGTATAACCCTCGAAAGTAGCCTCATATTTTGGTAACCCTCCAAATAGCCTCATATATCGGTAACCCTCAAAAGCCTCATATATTTGTAACCCTCGCAAGTAGCCTCAATATTAGTAACCCTCAAAGTAGCCTCATATATTCTGTGTAACCCTCAGAAAGTAGCTCATATATTTGGTAACCCTCGAAAGTGCCTCATATATTTGGTAACCCTCGAAAGTAGCCTCATATATTTAGTAACCCTCGAAAGTAGCTCATATATTGGTACCCGGAAAGTAGCCTCATATATTTGGTAACCCTCAAAAGTAGCTCATATATTGTAACTCGAAAGTAGCCTCATCTATTGGTAACCCTCGAAAGTAGCCTCATATATTTGGTAACCTCGAAAGTAGCCTCATATATTCGGTAACCCTCGAAAGTAGCCTCATATATTAGTAACCCTCGAAGTAGCCTCATATATTTGGTAACACCTTCAAAAGTAGCCTCAATATTTGTAACCTTGAAAGTAGCCTCATATATTTGGAACCTCTCAAAGTAGCCTATTATTCGGTAACCCTCGAAAGTAGCTCATATATTTGGTAACCCTCGAAAGTAGCACCTCATATATTTAGGTAACCCTCAAAGTAGCTCCAAGATTCGGTTAACCTCAAATACCTCATATATTTGGTAACCCTCGAAAGTAGCCTCATATATTTAGTAACCCTCGAAAGTAGCTTCATATATTTGGTAACCCTCGAAAGTAGCCTCATATATTTGGTAACCCTCAAAAGTAGCCTCATATATTATATTTGGTAACCCTCGAAAGTAGCCTCATATATTTGGTAACCCTCAAAAGTAGCCTCACATATTTGGTAACCCTTGAAAGTAGCCTCATATATTTGGTAACCCCCGAAAGTAGCCTCATATATTTGGTAACCCTCGCAAGTAGCATAATCTATTTGGTACCCCCTTAAAAGTACCTCATATTTTTAGTAACCCTTGAAGTACCTCATATATTTGGTAACCCTCAAAAGTAGCCTCAATATTCGGTAACCCCTGAAAGTAGCCTCATATATTTGGTAACCCTCGAAAGTACCCTCATAATATTTAGTAACCCTCACAAGTAGCCTCATATATTGTAACCTCAAAAGTAGCCTCATATATTGTGTAACCTCGAAAGTAGCCTCATATATTTGGTAACCCTCAAAGTAGCCTCATATATTTGGTAACCTCAAGTAGCCTCATATATTTGGTAACCCTCAAAGTAGCCTCATATATTTGGTAACCTCAAAGTACCTCATATTTGGTAACCCCAAGTAGCCTCATATTGTTGTACCCTCTGAAAGTAGCCTCATATATTTGGTAACCCTAAAGACCTCATATATTTGGAACCCTCAAAAGTAGCCTCACATATTTGGTAACCCTGAAAGTACCTCATATATTTGGTAACCCCCGAAAGTAGCCTCACATATTTGGTAACCCTTGAAAGTAGCCTCACATATTTGGTAACCCTTGAAGTAGCCTCATATATTTGGTAACCCTCGAAAGAAGCCTCATATATTTGGTAACCGTCGAAAGTAGCCCGTGGAACCTTGAAAATATAAAAAGTTCATTTTATTAACATTTTGGTGATTTCTACTTGTTCCACAGACCAGTTCGCAGGTGCCTGAACCATCTACTTTAAGTTACCATGCCATATCAATCCTTACTGCCTAATTTCTGCATCAAAGCTACAGATATGATTCTATTTGTTTTAAAATAATCTCATTGTAAGTGTGTAAATGTTTTAATTATTGAGTTTTAATCTTTTCATATATGGTTTTTATCATTGATGTATCACGATTTTAAACTGATATTGGACACTTTTTAATACCATATATTTTTATTCTTTTTTAGTTTTTTTCTATCACACTAAGGGACACACAGACACACAAAACCCAAGATTCCTATATTCCTACAAGTGAAACCAGTGTTCTTGCAGCACTAAACCCCGACTGCTCAAAACCATTAAGTGCAGAAACATGACTGATGTTAGAGAGTTTATTATATGGCCCATTAATATATTTGTATAAAGTGATAATATCCCTGCACAATTGCTACTTCTCCAATGTAAACAGTCCTAATTTGTATAATCTGCCTTCATAGTCAAGCCCTGCATAGTCAAGGGATACATATTATTTTAGTATCCCTTCTCTGAACTCCTTCCATTTCCAAGATGTCCCTTTAGTTTATGGGATTCCCAAACAGCATATTCCAAATGAGGCCTTACCAGTGCCTTGTAAAGAGGGAGAATAATATTTTTCTCCCTTGAATCTATTCCCCTCTTTATACAAGAGAATATCTTTCTAGCTCTTGCCATTGCTGTCTGGCATAGAGATGGGATCCGGTTCCGACATGGAACCCCCTGGTTCCGAAATCTGAATGTTCCATCCAAAATCGGATGGATCATTTGGATTTTGGGACTTCGGAGCTCATTTTCTATAATTACTGAACATTCGAGGTTTATCAAAAATAACCTTAAACTAATTCAGAAATACTGGAAAATACATTCAAAAACTCAAAAAATAAGTTTCCAATCGTATTTTCGAGGATTATCGAACGTTCAAGGCTATTTCCGAAAAAGTCCCAAAATTATGTTTTATTTTCAGATTTTCGGATCTTCGGGATTTTCCTGAGATCCGTAAATCCGAAAACGGATTGCACATCATTTGAAGTTTACAAAGCTCTGCATAGTTTAGTGTCATCAGCAAACACAGAGACCTTGCTCTCAATGCCCCTTCTAAGTCATTTATAAACAGATTAAACAGAAGTGGCCCCAGTACAGAACCCACATAGATGTTTATACATTAGTCACCTATGTAGCACAGTATCAAAAGCTTTAGCAAAATCCAAGTATATCACATCCACTGCTATGTCTAAATCGAAATTCTTACTCACCTCTTCAGAAAAACCAAGCAAGTTAGTTTGACACAATCTACTTCTCATAAATCCATGCTGACTACCAGACTACTGATTTTTTTTCTCCCGTTGACTTCTATAGATTCGTTTTGAAATTTTCAAACTTTTCTGGAATTTCGAAAATTTTGAAAAATGGAACAAAACTCACCCTCTTCGAACATTTCTATTGACTACTACTTAGATCAGTTCTAAGTTCTAAGTCCAGAATATGATCCCGTAACAAGGTTTCCATAATCTTCCGTACTACTTATGTTAGATGGACAGCTCTTTTGTTACAAGAATGTGAACACAGTCTCTTTTTTTTCAACTTTGGCTTTTTTCCAATTGAGAGAAATATCATTCTGATTATAAAAATAAACATTTTTACCCTGTGAAAATAAACCTCTGGGGTTATTTAAATAAACATATATAAACTACATTGTTGTACAGAAGGTAGAACATTTCTGAGAAACTAGAGTAAAGGTAAAGTATTAATGGTACCTAAATGTGTTCCTGGCATCTTACATCTTGTGGAATTTGTAACTCCAAATTAAATTCCAATAGACTTAATAGATAAAATGGTTGTAGCCGTATTAGCCCAGTAGCATATACTAAGAGATGAGTACTGTAGGATAAGGTGATACCTTTTTATTATGGACTAACAGTTCGTTTTTACAGACAAGCTTCTAAAGCTTCTCTGTAAAAATGAAATTTTAGCCCATAATAAAAATGTTTCACCTTATCCTACAGTACTCATCTCTTAGTATAGACTTAATATCACCTGGATGAACAGTTGGGTATTATGGGTAGGGTGAACGGATTAAACTGGACCAATATTTTTATTAACACTTCATAGCTGTTTAACTGTACAATTTTATGGTGAAAGGATTCTACTCATACACTGGACATGTGTATTCATGCATTGGTGAATGTGTAAAAATGTGCTGAGTTTGTGTTCTCTGATTTTACTTAATATAATTATAATAAACTTGTTATTTTTATTCATTTACATTACATCTAAAATATCTTTGATTACAATTACATTCTGCTCAATGTTACTCTTTTTAGCTCTGTAAAATCATACGACATATTGGTCTATTTTTAATAAATAGCTCTCGAGTGTATGATGCCAGTATGTCTATGAGTAAGAGCAGAGTTCTGCTTGGAACAAGTAAGGCAATAGCTCTCGAGTGTATGATGCCAGTATGTCTATGAGCAAGAGCAGAGTTCTGCTTGGAACAAGTAAGGCAATAGCTCTCGAGTGTATGATGCCAGTATGTCTATGAGTAAGAGAAGAGTTCTGCTGGGAACAAGTAAGGCAATAGCTCTCGAGTGTCATTGTGCCAGTATGTCTATGAGTAAGAGAAGAGTTCTGCTGGGAACAAGTAAGGCAATAGCTCTCGAGTGCATGGTGCCAGTATGTCTATGAGTAAGAGAAGATTCGGCTGGGAACAATAAAGCAATACTCTCGAGTGCAATGTGCCGTAGGTCTATTGAGTAAGAGAAGAGTTCTGCTTGGCAGTTTTGTGTTTGCCTTATTTTGGACATATAAAAGATCTTTTTAACATTTTAACATATTGACACTGGCTGCTTCTTTTGTTACTCGGGCTGCACTAAAGCCTTTTGATTCTTGTTTCCAGCCTATTTTTAATTATGTCCATTTTCAAAATATTTGCTTTAAAGTCTATGCATTGTTTATTTTGTTCATTTAGGGAACCCACATAATGTCCGTCACAGAGGATAAACACTACCATGATGAAGAGTTTGATCCTTGCTGTCTTTGTGAAACATACGCTGGGTCTGATAGAATTTTTAATGAGGATGCAATGGAGAGAATTATGGAGAATGTTTATAAGAAATTATCTTCAGGTGGGTAAAAAAGAAAATAGGCAAATGTTGCATTGGAAGAAATACAGTATTAAAGTCAATGGTACAATACCGGAAAAAAGGAATTTGCGTTATACTTTCCCAAAGATGCTTTAAGTTACTCACAAAACTCAATCCCTTACCGGGAGTCACACCTCCTCTGCTGTTGTTGCAAACTTTTTTAGAGCTCACACAGCAGCAGAATAGGCAGCTTGAGTAATGACTGGTAGCCATTGGCTGTGAGATCAGCATCACGGCTTTTGACTGACGACCATTACCTAGAGGCTGAGAGGAGAAGAAACAGGTACAGCAAGGGATTGGGTTCTGTTATTTACTTCAGAAACATCTTTGGAAAGGATAATATTACGCAAAATACGCTTGGGGGGTCCTTAACCCGTATACAGTATTTTATTTAAAGGTAAGAGATATCATTAAAGTAATATAATATGTAAAATTTTAAATATCTTGTATGCTGAGGTACAGTAATAAGATAATTAGTCTTTACATTTCGTTTCGTTTACATTAGGTTTCGAGGGTCTACTGTATGAAAAAGTAAAGGGCACCTTAGTGCACCATACAAAAAAAAATTATTCCATGCCCTTTTTCTGCCCCAATTAAGCCTCACCCTTTAAAGGGTATCTCTACTTAAAATATAAATTTTGGGCATTTAGTTTTATTGAAGAATGGAAGGTAAGACACAGCTCCTTAACCTCCCATTCAATAAAACTAAATGCCCAAACTTTATATTTTCAGCGTGGAGATACCCTTTACGTACATAGAGATGAACAGAAAAAGAGATAGATAGAAAGATAGACAGATAGAGGGACAGATAGACAGATAGACAGATAGACAGATGATAGATAGATAGATAGATAGATAGATAGATAGATAGATAGATAGATAGATAGATAGATAGATAGATAGATAGATAGAGAGAGATAGATAGATAGATAGATAGATAGATAGATAGACAGACAGATAGACAGATAGACAGATGATAGATAGATAGATAGATAGATAGATAGATAGATAGATAGATAGATAGATAGATAGATAGATAATAGATAGATGATAGATAGATAGATAGATAGATGGATAGATAGATAGATGATAGATAGATAGATAGATAGATAGATAGATGATAGATAGATAGATAGATAGATAGATAGATGATAGATAGATGATAGATAGATAGATAGATAGATAGATAGATAGATAGATAGATAGATAGATAGATAGATAGATAGATGATATTGATATCGTAATTCGTAATTCATGATATTGGTACTGGTACAGCAGACTGAGACTGGTAAAGCAAATTTCATCATCCTTGAATTGGTACAGTAAACTGGTAAATTTCATGGTATAGGTACTGGCACAGCGTATTTGAAAGTTCTGCCTAAAAAAAGGTATAAATAGCAATGGTAATTTACTGTAAATGGCTCAGGGACCTAGCAAATGGTCTGGGCAGCACATATCAATGCCCAAAATCTTTAGAAAGCCCCTTCCAGTAATACCGGAAACGTTAACCAATTTCTGTTTTGGCAGTCCGCGCAGTATTTTCGAAAATTTTAGAAATTTACAAAATCAAACATTTTCTACATTTCTACATAAGAATTTTCGAAAATTTTCAAAAATAGTTCCGTAGTTCTGAAAAATCCAGAAAGTCAGAAATCCGCAAAGTAGAAGTTCTGTGAAATCCGCTTCGGAACCAGGTTCGGGTTCTGATTCGGCCCACTTGCTTTTTATAGTGAGGTATGAGATTTTCCATCCAGTGCTTGGCATTAAAGGCAAAGGACCTCCAATTAAAGGCCTGTGTTGCTACTTCCACAAGTATGAGGAATGCAAATGTTTGAGAAATACTTATAAGACAGGAAAGCTATATCTTTAAAAACTGGGTTCCATTAGAACCCAGTTTCGGATCGAATCTTTCGTAACTCCCGAATTTCACGGAACCTGAATTTTTGGAATTTTCGATTTTTTATCGAAAATCGAAAGTAGATAATTATCGAAAATCGAAAGTAGACGATTTTCGAAAATAAACTGCAGTCCCGCCCTGCTCAAGACGGGGCGTGTCTAAAACCCATGAAGTCCTGGTGCTACACACGCCTCACTGATAGGCCGTCTCTCCATCGGTTGAACAATGGCAGATAAGAAGGGGAATATGTGATATGAGGCAGGCAACCAGACTTGGAATGGATAAGTAAAAACAAAATTACTTTATTGGATACATTACAAACAGCATCATTGAAACAGACATACCCATGGACACACTCAGATAACTCCGCCCTACGCGTTTCGTGGAACCAATCCACTTCTTCAGGGGCTCTGCTGTGTTTTTAATGTATCCAATAAAGTAATTTTGTTTTTACTTATCCATTCCAAGTCCGGTTGCCTGCCTCCTATCACATGGGTCTTCTTCATCTTCTTATCTGCCAATTTTCGAAAATAGACGATTTTCGAAAATCGAAACTTGAATTTTCAAACTTTTTTCGAAATTTCCGAAAATTTTGAAAATTCGAAAACGAAACTCAACAGTTTCGAACATCTCTAATTGGAACTAAAAATTGTTCTTCCAAATTTAGCAAAATAAATAAATAAATAACTTAGATTTTAATGGATGATTAGGATTTTTTTATTTCATGTAGGTTCTGTGAAAGGCGACACCATCATTGATATCAGTGCTGGTCTATTCATGTTTCAACTTTTTGTTGCTGCTGATTACTTTAAAGATATTATTATGATAGAATCCTCTGATAGCAGTGTAGAGGAAATACAGAAATGGATAAAAAAGGAACCAGGTGCCATAGACAAATCTCACATGGCCATGTATGCCTGTGCACTTAAAGGAAAAAGGTGAGGATACTACAGTATATAACTATATAGAGTAACCTGTAGAGGATGCCTTGTTATAACTTACTAACTATTGAAAGAATCCATTGTTTTTTAGTACCGGGTGGAAGGAACAAGAGGATAAACTCAGAGGTGCCATCAAACAGATAATAAAATGGGATATTGAAGAAGAGAATCCACTGGGATCTGTTGTGTTGCCCCAAGTAGATTGTCTGATCAGTGTTGTGTACTTAGAAGCGGTGTGTAAAGATCACAATATGTACTTCAAAGTCCTGAAACACTTCTCATCCCTTCTGAAGACAGGAGGCCATCTAATTCTTATTGCTGCCATCAATGCAACATATTACATGGTTGGTCAACACAAGTTTTCAGCATTGAAGTGTGATGAAGTATTTGTACAAAAGGCTGTAGGAGATACAGGGTTTTTTGTCAAGAGTACTGATAGAATTGAAAGGAAATTTGACAATGCTGTAGTGGATTATGAATACCTGGCATTTATTGTAGCCTATAAAGAAAGAGAAATTTGAACAAGCAAGTTCATTTTTAGCTGGTTTGACTCATAGGGCCATATTTAGAAGGACTATTATTAACATTTTTGAATTGCCAGATCTAGCTATAAAAATAGTGTAAAAATATTGTAAAAATGGTGTAAAAATTCTAAATCTATGTTTTGCTTTTTCTAAAATAAAAAATATGAAAAATCTTTCAATAACCACCAGAACGATTTTTAAAATTATGTTAATAAGGAAACATACAATTGTTAACATGAATTGATTTTTAAAAAACTATCAGGGTTATTCAATAAAAGTTCTCATCGTTAAAAATTATGCTAATTTTGCCCAAACCAATCAGATGTTAGCTTTCAAATGGTAAATAATATCTGATTGGTTGGGGCAAAAGTAGCACCATTTTTAATGATAAGAACTTTTATTGAATCTCCCTGTATTTCCCTTCCAGAAAAGACCAGCAGAAATTATTTTTTTCGCCATCTCAGATTTGGAAAGATTTACCGAACAATTTCCCACTTTTTATAAATGCCGCTATGGTTTTCGCAAAGGTTTAACATAAAGAAAAGTGTATTTGCAATATATTTCATTTCATTGAGCTGTTGAAAAGCCTTTTTATAATATACAATAATTCATCTCTAGCAAAAATAGCAATAAAAATTCTTTATAGTTATGCCTCAAAGAGTTCCTTAAAAACTCCTTCCTCTCCAGTGCAGCAATAAATCTTTAACTATTAGGAAAACCAATTGAATATAATGTAGGGTGGCAGCATCTTGCAAATGGGAGCATAGTTTTTAAATATATATGGGGAATAGAGATGGACTAGAACTATACGTGAGATGTCTATTATACCTATACGTGAGTATCGAATCCACAAGTAAAATGTCTATTATACCTATACGCGAGTATCGAATCCGCGAGTAAAATGTCTATTATACCTATACGTGAGTATCGAATCCGCGAGTAAAATGTCTATTATACCTATACGCGAGTATCGAATCCGCGAGTAAAATGTCTATTATACCTATGAACGAGTATCAAATCCGCGAGTAAAATGTCTATTATACCTATACGCGAGTATCGAATCCGCGAGTAAAATGTCTATTATACCTATACGCGAGTATCGAATCCGCGAGTAAAATGTCTATTATACCTATGGTACATAATTGCCACAGATTCTTGTACAAGTCATTCTGAATTGAGAGATCCAGTCGTATGACTAGCGAAACGTCTTCAAGAACTAAACTTCAAGTCCAGTTGATCTAATTGAATACAACAGATATAGCTCAGGCAAATGTTTGCACATATTTAATAAGCCTGTTAGTGTGAAAGGGAAAAACTATTTCCTTACTGACTCCAAATGGCCATTGGAAAGGATCCCTGGACCAACAAGAACCAACCAGTAACTTTAAATTTTTTTGAATTTTAGAAAGTTATCCAGCTCACTATTGAAGCCATTTAATGAACTTGCCATTACCACATCTGCTGGAAAAAGGTTTTAGCATTCTCACTGTAAAAAAACCTTTCCTAACCTGAATCAATAGCAGTTTCTTCTAATTTTAAAGGGTGTCCATGGGTCTTCTGTGCAAACATTGAATCTCCAGTGTAAACTTCCTTAAATTCTCTAATCTGTCTACATAATCAAACAAATCAGTCTGAAAAAAGTCTTCCATTTCCAAAATGTCTCTTTTGAATATACAATTTCAAAACTGCACCGCATATTCCAAATGAGGCCTTACCAGTGCTTTGAAAAGAGGAAGAATATTTTTCTCCCTTTAATCTATTCCCCTCTTTATACAAGGCAATATCTTGCTAGCTATGCTGTAGGTGTTGCTGACTGGCACTCTTTGCTTCTGTTAAATCTGTTATCTTCAGTACTAGAGCCCCCAACTATTTTTCTAACAGAGATCCGCAGCACAGAGCCATTTATGTTGGAGGCAGAGTTAGGATTGTTAAACTACAAATGCATCACCTTTATATCACATTTATGACTATTGTCTCAAAAAAAATATATCTCATCTGCCAATCTGTTGTCCATATTGACAATTTATTTAGGTCCACCTGCAGCAATTAAAGTTTCAAATACTCTGTATAGTTTTGTGTCATCAGCAAATACAGAGACCTTGCTCTCAAAACCCACTGGAACTTAATTAAAGGGCATGTCCACCCTGAAAATGATCTTTTTGTATAAGGTAGGTACCAGCTGCCCACCCCAAAGCGACGTAATATCTCTTTAAAAATTTTTTAGAATGACACTTACAGACCCTTCTCTCCCACGATGTCTCTGATCCAGCTCCCTGCTTTCGGAAGTCCAAGCAGGGGCCATTCACAGATGCAGCTGACGTCATTGAAGACGCCGTGGGAGAGAAGGGTCTTTAACTAGCGATCTAAGCATTTTTTTAAAGAAATGTTTTGGTGGTTGGGGTAGGCAGGGGTCACTTACATTATGTCCCAAGGGATGCATGCTAGGGGACACACCTGCAGAGGATGGATCTGGATAGTGGGAGAAAGGGGGGGGAAGGGTCCCCTGCGCATGTCACAGTCCTTGTTGAGGTTAGGGAAATAGCAGAGACAGGATGACACAGTGACAGCTTCTACTCTTCACTTTCCTGGACTTTGAGAAGGCATTGCAGGAGAACCATAAGGAGCAGAGTTGTAAGGTTAAAAAAAAAAAAACAATTTAAACTACACAGTGGAGCCAGTATGGGATTAAATTTTAGTTTTGGGGGTGGACATGCCCTTTAATTTATATGCATATTAAATAAAAGCACCCCCCCTATATTAAACCCTGAGACACCCCACTTAGAACTTTAATCCACATGGAATTACTCTCTGTACGCAATATACTAACCAATTATTTATCCATGTACAAATGTGTTTTTAACCTTAGTTTATACATGTCACCTATGTGGCATAAAAAACTAAATTCTTACTTGCATATTGGTAAAAACCAAGCTAGCTACTCTAGTTTGACAAGCTCTATTTATCATGAATCTATGCTGATTACTACTTATAAGATCACATCTTGAGACACTGTCCAGAATATGATCCATTAACAATGTTTCCAGTATCTTCCCCACCACTGATGTTAAACTTACAGGGCTATAGGTGTGAATGAATACCCATTTTTAATATTGGCATTACATTGGCTTTTTTCCAATTCAGAGGCACATCTTTCTTAAGACATGTTGATTTATTTCATCAGGACTAAGAGCTTATTTACACCATGTAATTGTTTCTGTAAAATACCCTTTGTCAGTCAAAGTAAATAATTCTTTATTACAATTCTTTTTATTACAGTCTCTGCTATTAGGCCTAGGCTTCTGTATTGTGTATACAGAGGGGATTTTTTTGGACACATTTGCTTTCTCTGCATATACTATAACTATCATAACCCAATTATTTTAATATTGATATATATTAAAAAACTTTTTGGGGGTTAGTCTTGCTTTGTTCAGCTATCCATACTTCATTTTCTAATTTAACTAGCTTAATTGCTTTATTACACTTTTTTTTACAGCTTTTATAATTCATGAAGAATTGTTCTGTTCGCTTTGATTAAAGATTTGAAATGCCCCATTCTCTCTTTCATTTCCTTTTTTTCCTGAGCATTAAGCCATGCAAAGTACTGAATTATTTTTTTTACATTTGTTTCCTAAAGGTACACATTTAGATGTATAATAGTTTAATATACCTTAAGCAGTCCACTTCTGTTCTTTATCTAAGAACATTTCACCCCAGTATATGAGCTAATGAGATTTTTCTAATAGCATAAAATAGCATAAAAATAACCCTATCCTTTTTAAATAATTTTAATAGTCACCTACCACTACTTGTGTCTTGTCATTCACTGTCACACATATATGGTAGGTTGAGTCTCATGGGTTTAAATGTTTGGTGGTTTTATCACTCTGGTTATACCTGAGGAAGGGACAGGGCATCCTGAAACGTAGTCATTGTTTCAATAAAAGTTTTGGATTCACATTTGTAGTGTGCTCCCCTATCCTTTCTTGCCCTATCACTACTACCTGTCTAAACTTCCTGGCACTTGTCTCTTCCTCCCTTGTATTAGAGATGTTTGTACCCTTGGTGCTCAAGGGATTGGCCTGCTCCGTGCTACTTCTGACTTCACCTTTAGGTTCTGAAATTCAGATTCGAAAAGGGCAACCCACTCACAATTGACACATACTTAGGTCCCCTACTCCAAGATCTCACACATGCTCCAGGATGCACATTAGGAGACACACACAAAACTGCCTATCCTATATAGTAATACACAAACAAAGCTTAAACAGCAAACTTGTTTTGAACCCTTTCTTGTTTTAAATGCCTTTATTTTTTTTTATGCCCTTGCACTGACACACTTAAAACACATGCCCACAATACAAATGGACCACTTGCTTAAGATGAGTACACATGGGCAGATCCTTCTTCCTAATCGACCATTCAGCATTTCTGACCGCTCAGCCCGGATGAAGGACTGTCGGTTGAGGCAAAAGTACCCGCGGATGACAGTTCGCCACGACCATGGTATTGCGTCCGTTCGCCCATTTATCCGATTCAAACTAACGAACGATCGACCATCGGTCGCAGCCAGGCAAAAACCCACACAGTGTTTTCAACCTGATTGGTCGGTTGCTCTGAAAAACGGCAAGGTGCGTACACAGCCTTAAAGCTTGCTCTGATAAAGCAGATAAATATGCTGAGGTTTAATAACACCCAGTGTGTAGGCTATTTCAACAATTAACCACACCCTTTAAATCAGTGAAGACAGGTAAAAAAGTGACTTCTATTTTACCAACCCCTTATAACAATACACATGCAACCACTAAGTTATTTTAAAATACACATGCAACCACTAAGGTATTTTAAAAGCTAGTGCCAAAGCTTTACTAAACTTTTCCTAGTAATAAAAAGGGAAAAGTGGTTTTATTTATTTACACTTTGTCCCACTGCTGGCACCAATGTGTAGTGTTAAAAAATCCTTACCTTTCTCCTCTGCTCCTTATTGTTGTCCTGCATAGCCTGATTAAAGTCCAGAAAAGTGAAGAGTAGAAGCCTGACTGTGTGTAATCCTGTGCTTGTTACTTCCTGCTCCTCTTAGAGGAGTCTGACATGTGCAGTGGAGCTCTCCCCCCTCCCTCACTCCCTCCTACGGATCCCTCTGTGCTGCATCTAAGTTTTTTTTATTTTTTAATTCATACAAAGTAGGGGACCCCCCCAACCCTAATCTCTAGCTTGAAAACTTTAAAATTACCACCCAAATGTACTTTCACTACCTTGTTTCCTCTGCTCCCTCTGCTGACTGGCAGTCGCACCAGTGATTGGCTGACTCTCAGCCAATCACAGGTGTGGCTTTTGTTCTGGCCCCATCTTCTCTTCCGTTCCCCCAAAGTAGCAAAAGAAGCCATGACCAAGGGAACAAAGGCAGGTAAGTATATTTTGTTGATGAAGTTTTCATACATTATATGAGTTTTGGTATTTGGAGGTGGAGATACACTTTAACTGGTTTGCAGTCAGTGTGAATGCACTAACCGATCAGTTTTTTTATTTTTAGGAGTGTGCTTGAGTGTTTTTTTACTTTTAAACTACTGGAATAAGTTGGTTGTTTAATTAAATTGTAGGTACTGGGTTTCTAAAATAAATCGTTGTTTTCAGCTGGATTGCTACTTGTAAGGTGAGGGCTGGGACAGAGCAAAGAAAACCTTTTTTTTTCCCCTTTCCTCTCTGCACTGGTTAGAAGGGGTGATAGTGAATTAGTTTTAATTGCTTGTGCACTGTGTTGTCTTTGGTTTCAAACCTCACATATAAGTCCTGCTTGCAGAGCGATTGTCTGAGCTTTGAGAGATTAAAGGGGTCATTCTGTTTTAAAGGGGTTATTCTGATTTTAAGGGGGACATTGGTGCGTTAAGAAATGAAAGCACTTAAAAACAAGATTGCTATGTTTCTGTTGGTGTATAGTATAGACAGTTTTGTTGGGGTCATGCAATGTGCATCATGCTGAATGTTTGGGGTCGTAGAGCATGTGTATTTAAATTCTGAGGTACAGAATCTATAGGGGAAATTTTCAACTTTGTGTAAACTGGAAGGGGGGAAAGGGGCAGAAAAGTAGGCAGAGGAAGATAGATTTGTAAGGAAAGTATGGGACAGCTTATTCCCAGCTAGTTGATTCTAAAAGATTTTTCATACATTAACGAAGGTCCATAAATGAATTAAAAATGTGAAGGGGTGCCCTATAGTGTCAGGAATTAATGATCATTATGTTTAATGAAGAATTTTTTTCTCCAGAAGAGGAGGGGGGGGGGTGGCGATAGGAGCGCCATTTGCACCCTCATACGCCAACATCTTCATGGGATTCTGAGAACATAAACACAATTATGATGGAGTGAATCCCTTTAGATCAAAAATTATTATGTACATTAGAAGATACATTGATGATTTGTTGTTTCTGTAGGATGGAGACTCTGCAGATGCAGAAACATTTGTCCAATACTGTAATGATACTATTTGGGGTATTTCTTTTTCCTACCAATTACATGATACACATATGGAATTTTTGGATTGGCCAAGGATGGGTTGATATCGACTGATTTGTTTAGGAAACCCATCATAAGAAATGCAATATTACATGCAAATTCTGCACATAATAAAGCTGTTACTTAAGGCATACCCTACGGACAATTTGTCCATTTAAGACGGATATGTAATACTTGGGATAATTTTCAGTAACAGGCCATAAAACTGTGGGACAGATTGTCCCAGAGGGGATATGACATGTGTGTGATTAAAAAAGTATATGACAAAGCAGTCTCTCTAGACTGGGACAACATTATTAAAATCAATAAATGTCAAGATAAGAATCAAAACTAAACATGTAACTGCAGAGACCTAATGTACAGAGGAGATAAGGTGGAGAGTGACACACCATACTTTGTTAGTAGAGATGGACTAGAACTCGAACCCAAGTTCGAGCCGAACTACTCTAATTCGAACAAATTCGGACTTCTCAAACTATCCCGGACCTGGATTTTCGATATTTTCAGACTTTCGATAAATATATATAGTCATATAATAACCATAATATGACTAGGTTATTATATGGTTATTATAACCATATAATAACCTAGTAATATAATAACCATATAATATTATTTATAAAAATAAATAATAAGTAATATAATATTATATGGTTTTAATATTACTAGGTTATTATATGGTATTATAACACCCTAGCAATAAGTAATATTATATGGTTATAATATTACTAGGCTATTATATACCAAGGTTATTATAATAATCCAAACATTTGTATAGCTGGCCTAGCCAGGATTCGAACCCTGGACTCCCATGCCAAAGGCATATCCTTTAACCACTACACTATCTAAAGGTGGCCATACACCAGCACGATATTACTTACCCGACCGACCGCTCACGCGACGTTCCTGCGATCCTGCCGGAACCACCTCTCCCGATCTTATATATGACCGACACGTGATCGCAAAATCCCGTATATAAGATCGGGAGAGGTGGTTCCGGCAGGATCGCAGGAACGTCGCGTGAGCGGTCGGTCGGGTAAGTAATATCGTGCTGGTGTATGGCCACCTTTACATATATAATGAATGAATGTACCTTTTGCTAATAACCTAGATACTACCCTAGTAAAAAAATAAACATATAATAAACATATAATAACCATATGATAACCTAGTGATATATTAAGCATGTAATGTATTGGCTGGATAGTGTAGTGGCTAAAGGCACTGCCTTTGATTTGGGAGACCAGGGTTCAAATCCTGGCTAGGGGCAGCTATATAAATGTTTGGATTATTATAATAACCTAGTAATATAATAACCGTATAATAACTATATAATATTATTTATAAAAATAAATAATAATAAGTAATATAATATTATATGATTATAAAATTACTAGGGTATTATATGGTATAATACCCTAGTAATATAATAACCATATAATACCCTAGTAATATAATAACCATATAATATTATTTATAAAAATAAATAATAATAAGTAATAATCCAAACATTTGGATAGCTGCCCTAGCCAGGATTTGAACCTGGTTCAAAGGCGGTTCCTTTACCCACTACACTATCCATCCCTCGACCGTTCAAATGTACTGTTTGCTAAGCCTAGGAAGAACTGTATGCTGACAGGAATACAGTTCGTACATTCGTACATTCGATAATCACGACAATTGCCCGCCTGACTTGTTTTAAGAAGTTTTGGTGACAGTGACGTGTTCCCCAGACCATTTCCCAGGTGCCACAGCCATTTACAGTAAGTTACCACAGTTAGTTTTACTGTAATTTACTCGGACTTTTCAAACTATCTCTCCCCCATAGACTTGAATGGGTCTGAATTCGAACTTTCGAACTTTCAAACATTCTCTGAAGTTCGAAAGTTTGAAAACGGACCGAACTTTATATAGTTCGATCATCTCTATTTGTTAGTACCTTTTCCAGAGATAGCAAGAAGGTCAGGAATGTAATTAACAAACATTGGGGGATATTGATGCAAGATGCTAAATTACAAGGTATAGTGATGGAGAAACCAAACTTTTCCTATAGGAAAGGTGTTACAATAGGAACTAATTTGTCTCCGAATATGTTTATACCTGAGCCCAAATGTGATAGAATCGCCTTGTTGCGCTACAAGGGTTGCTTTAGATGTGGACGTTAAACGTGTGCATTATGCCCACTCCTAAATATATCACATAGCTTTGTAAGCACAACTGGCCAGAATTACAACATGAGGTCATATGAATTGTACAACTACCTATGTTGTATATCTGGCTACATGTTGGTTTTGCAATAAACAATATGTAGGGAAGATTCTGAGACCGTCCTACGGAAGGATTATGGAACATGTCAACTCAATCCGTAGAAGTGATCCGGACACTGCAGTTCCAGCCCACATGAAAGATATTATGGTAGACGGAATGACTGCATCCACTTGTATAGATATAAATGTGATATACAGATATATGTATGTTTTATTTACAGAGTGTCATTTTGATTGATTTATTTGTTTTAACTAATTTTCGCTAATTTGGTGGTTATACACTTTTTACCTTTTTATTTATGTATTCATATGAATAATAGATATAATAAGATAAAGATATTAATGTAGACATTAGTTTGGGATAATGTATCTATAACCTACCCCTGTGGTGAATTTCTATGGGAGGAACTGTAAGATTATAACCTTATAATCTTACAGTTCCAGGAGGAGAAGGAAACCAGAAGCCACAAAGGGATAGGTTATAATAAATAATGCACCCCAACTGTAAATTATAATTATATTAGAAGTCACCTTGGAATTCCGTGCCCTGTATAAAAGGTACTCTGCCTGCGGCCTCGTGCTTTTATATGGTCACGGAACTCCTCTGTGACTTCTAATACCCTTATAATTTACAGTTGGGGGTGCATTATCCACTATATAATATTAAATATGAAATATAAAATTAAATATCAACTGTATGGTGACGTACTAAAAATATGGTGACATTACCCAGAGCCTCACCCTCATTTACCCAGAGCGATTTAAGTAATTGAGTAAATGAGGGCGAATGTTTCTAATTTTACCTGTTTTTTTTTGTGTTAGAGCTGGTGGGTTTTCTTTTTCCCTTAAAGGGCATGTCCACCCCCCAAACAAAAATGTAACCCACTACTGGTCCCTCTGTATATTTTTAAAAACTCCTTACCTGATATTCCTGCTCCTTATGGTTCACCTGCAGTCCATGCCCAAAGTCCAGGAAACTGAAGAAAAGTGGCTGTCTTCCTGTCCAAACATCTCTGCCTCCTGTCTTGACTCCAGGAGGGATACTGACATGTGCAGAGGAGCCCTTCCCCCATCCCTCCTTCCCTCCTGATCCCTCCATGGCTGCCCCTCACCTAGTGTAAAATCATTTAGCTATACTGTAGTGTATACGTTCCAAACCCCAACTCCTGTTTTGCCTTGCTAATAAAAGAATCTAAACTGTACTTACATGCCTTTGCTCCTGCGGCACTTTTTATTCACAGCAGCCATGTCTGTGATTGGGTGCCTCTCAGCCAATTACAGCCGCAGCTGCTGGTCTGGCAGGCATGGAGCTGGATCAGATTGACGCTGGAGCGGAGGGGCTGTAAGTACTGTTTGGATTCTTTTTTTAGCAAGGCAGAGGGTGGAGATGTGCGGAGATGCCCTTTAAAGTTTCATAGGAAATAAACTGCAAAGTTTACTTTTGTTTTATGTATGAAAAGCAAAGGTCTGAGAGGCAGGATCTGCTGTAATATGATTGGCTGTCAGCTTCTAGAGAGCAAGTCCGTAGCTTCCTTGTTTTGATCTGTGGTGCACTAGAAAGCATGATCACTTACAGGGAATTTAAAGGGCATGTCCACCCTTATACAACATTTTTGCCATATGCTAGTATGCCTTCTCCAAGCCCCAACCGCTATAAAATAAATTTAAGAAAGTGCCCTGATCTTTACTTACCTTCCATCTCTCCTCCGACGCACGGCCCGGTCTTCTGCTTGCAATACACTGCAAGCAGGGGACGGGACCGGCAGCCGCGTCCGTGATTGGCTGAGAGGCAGCCAACCACGGACGTGGCTGCCGGCTTCTCAGAATGCCGGGGGAGAGAGGGAAGGTAAGTAGAGTTCGGGGGACTTTCTTAAAATAGTTTTTTAGCGATTGGGGCTGGGGGAAGGAACCCTAATATATGGCAAAGTGATTTTATGGTAGGGGGAGGGATCGCGAAACGGGAGGGAGAGGGAGGGGGAGGGAGGGAGGGGGAGAAGGGCTGCAGTACGCATGCCAAACTTCTCCCAGAGGCGAGACAAGAGGCAGATTCCTGTTTGGACTCTGCTATCCTCCTGGTGGGCAGTTTTTGGGACTTTGGGGGGGACTACAGGAGAACCATATGGAGCTGGGATGTGAAGTAAGGATTTTATTACACTACATGGTGGGGCCATTAGTGGGGGGGATTACAGTTTTGGGGGTGGACATGCCCTTTAAATACTTACGCACAAACAGACATGCAGCCTCTGGTAAATAGGGTTGTGACAGCTGCGCAAGAGTCCGGTTCTCACGCAGCTGACGCAAACTGAGGCTTAAAGTGGGGCTAACCGATTGTAAATCCATTAGCGAGACTTTAAGAGCAGGAGAGAGCGCAGCGTCCTTGGTACATGAGACCATGAGACTTCCTACAAAACAAAGAGGTGGGTTATGGGTTATTACCCACAGGTTAATTTCATAAATCACCACCAGACACAGCCTAGGGAAAGGTAAGACACGGCCTATTGTATCATTGTAAATGTGCTGTCTCTTGGTACAGTGTGAATGTGCTGTCTCTTGGTACAATGTGAATGTGCTGTCTCTTCGAACAATGTGAATGTGCTGTCTCTTGGTACAATGTGAATGTGCTGTCTCTTGGTACAATGTGAATGTGCTGTCCCTTTGTACAATGTGAATGTGCTGTCCCTTTGTACAATGTGAATGGGCTGTGACGGCTGTCCCTTGGTACAATGTGAATGGGCTGTCCCTTGGTACAAAGTGAATGGGCTGTACCTTGGTACAATGTGAATGTGCTGTCTCTTGGTACAATGTGAATGTGCTGTCCCTTGGTACAATGTGAATGGGCTGTCCCTTGGTACAGTGTGAATGGGCTGTCTCTTGGTACAATGTGAATGTGCTGTCTCTTGGTACAATGTGAATGTGCTGTCCCTTGGTACAATGTGAATGGGCTGTCCCTTGGTACAAAACATTTGTTCATGGATAGAGAACTGGTTATTGGACCGCAAACAGAGAGTGGTGGTTAATGGAGCTACATGGATGTGGGCTAAAGTTCTAAGCGGAGTTCCTCAGGGTTCTGTACTGGGGCCTTCTACTGGTAGGTCATGTCATGGAACTGTGCAAGGTTTTTACAACAGAAACCAAATTCTATGTCAAAACCGTTAAATGACTTTATTTCTATTGTCAAATGTTTGGCAGTTCAACAATTTTGCCTGTAATTTTCAACCAACAAAATTTTGCTTGACCCAAAACAAGGGTCATGTTGCAACTGATTCATTCCTACTAGAGAATATAGAGGATACAACAAAATTGCCCATTTGAAAAATCTTTTTATGCTCTCGAAGTCCTCCACTAGGGTGATCTGTACATTTAAAGTACATTGCATGTAAAAATGCCAGTTGTTCAGGACACAAAAAATGTCTAAAGCGATTGAAATAAACATTGAATTTCTTTACCCACAATTCTGGAAATGAGGATGTAGCCCCATATATCTTTATTAATGGTATTTTATAGAATGAGCATTCCTTTGCATTTATAGGATTAAGAGATGTATTACATTTTTTGCCTTCCTCTGGATCAACTGTTAGGTAGGGTTAAAAAAAAAAAAAAAAAAGGGAATAGGTTGGACTTGATGGACGAATGTCTTTATTCAACCTTAATTACTATGTTACTATTACTATGTTACATTAAAATGAGGCATTCATTGTTGTCTGGGCCCAGCAATTTTACCACATGATTAACAATAGGCATTTCATATACAGTATATATGAATAACCGATTTATCTAAAGCATACATAGTCATTGGATCATATATGTATGTTATGTATTCTTTTCAAGCCCTTATAACAGCAATCTGAAAAGCTAATAACATTTTTTATAAACTTGTTTCTGTAATCTGGGAAACGTTTTCATATCCCCTTTATTCAGAATAATAAAACACTTGTAAAATATGGGTTTCTGACCCTGTTTGGTGTTTCAAATTGAATGTAGCCTTTTCTTTTTAGTGCTGTGTAAACAAAACCTTTTGGTATTTGGAAAATGACCCTCATTAACCTGTGCTGCAAAAGAAAGGGTTGTACACTTATACCTTCTTATTGCTTTTGTTGAGAATTTTGCAGGCTGCTATAAATCTTTGCCATTAATGTCCACCAGAAGACTTCCCCAGAGATTTTATTTTACGTATTGTTTCTAGTTATTTAAACCATTGACTGCTGTTGCTGAATAATGTATGATGCCGAGTATATAAACCAGTTGAGAAGATAACTGTCTAACAGTCCACTTGAGACAGAGAATTTCCGTTTTCTGTCAGGTCAGAATACGCCACAGGATATGAAGTGAACAGGACACGTAAGCCAATCATTAAGCCAACAGCATGCAAGCAACAAAGCAAAACCGTTACTACACATGGACAGCATATAAAAAAGCCCAAAATCCCATCATTAAAACATGATGTCAAAATAAATTTCTATGATGAATTAATATATCTTTTCATTCATTTGCTCTAATTAACATTGCAATTACCAATACAGCTTTAAAGTTTGAGAAGTAAAATTAGAACATAGATTTGTCAGTCACATATAAGTATAGAATGGGTGCTAGGCTGAACTGAACATACTATATGTATGCAGATATTATAATCCAGCTAGAAAGCTGAAACATCCTTGCACCCAATGCATGAAACACACAGGAATGATGGACCTCATGTGTTTAGTTAGACAAGACAATCAGCAGAGTACAGTACGTCCCTTTTAGCAAAAATGAAATATTTTAATCATACAAAAGTAATCACTTATACAATGTGCAGCCTTTCAAATAGTGGTGATTACCAGAACCACCTAGAAAGCAAAAGGCAATAGAACATTTCCTGGTCATATTTTACTACCTGGGCAATTTAATTTTCTAATAGAACAGTACACCAAGAAGAATGTTGCTAGGTTTTGCATAAAGCCAAGTATGAGAAGAAAGTCAAGAAAGGTCAAATTAAATATATTAATCTTCCATGAGCAGCCAATTACTTTGTGTAAAATGAAACCACTCGATTACATCCTCTCTGTATCAATCTGTATAGTGATTATTTATTTTAGAGCTGACAAAAATAAAAAAACGAGTTTTAAATAATGGGCGGTGTATCAACGTTCTGGAGAACAGAAAAACCTTTAAGGTGATGCTAGAATCATTATCGAAACACAAATAGGACTATGTTGTTACTACATTGAATTTACCAAAACAGAGTTCCCATAACTGACAGTGAACAATGTCCGGCGAATTGTAACAAAGCTTGCAACATCTTGCTCGCAACCTTTTACAAAAATCAATTCGTCCAAAAGAAAGATAGCTGTACATATATACCAGGCAACATTACTGACTAACATCTCTATTGAGGCCATCCATTATTTTCTATATTATCTATATCAGGAATGTCAAATTTACAGCCCTGTCTGGTGGGCCACATGTTTGACATCCCTGATCTATAACTAAGTAAGCGTTTTTTTTAGCTTCGAAGCCACTTTGTTTAGTTTACAACCTTTTAATACACCTCTAGAGCAATTAGCTTATTATCTTCACCAATTTTACCATGCATTCTGCGCAAAAGCCTTGTAATATGCCTATGGGAAGGAATAATTGACTTTTCATGCATTAATGCAAAGTAGCCTTTGGTGTGCCTTATGTTGAAGCTAACCTAATGATGTAAGGTGCACACCAGCTGTAGGTCGGCAGATTACACATTTCCTAATGGTGTAGCGGAACACAATTTATAATGGGCTGAATGTCTAAGTCTATATCTAAATAGAATTTAAAATGAAAGAAACCAATAGATGAATAATCAATTTTCAAAAACTATCAACTAAAAGGAAGCAATAGGAATAATATTTATAAGCCTAGACAAAAGCAGCAATGCTAGGGGTAGATAAAGGACACTCTCTTGTATATGTACAGAGAGTGGGTAGGAACATTCCGCAATAAACTTCAGGTCAGGAAATGTTGATATAAATGGTTTTAATCTCTCAAGCCTGCAGAGATCATTTTCATTTTGCAAATCCATATGTATTAAAACCCATTAGCGATTAGTAATAGTACTATGCAGTGCAATGATGAAATACTAGAGAAACTGGTGAGACAGCATATGGAAATGTGCCTGGTATTTATTTCTAGCCTTGATTGATGAAATTACCCCAGAATACTTTGCATATGCCATTCAGCATGATTTACGTTTGTTTATACTACAACTGAGATCAATATTTATGATGCTTATTCATTACCATGAAGTCTTTAAGGAAAACATCACTCATTATTTTAATTAGTAATATTTCTTTCTGGAGTTTCAGATTCTGCAGTCAATATTTGTCTGAAAGTGAGAATTCCAACAGCAAATGTTCCAAGATGGTATTTTCAGTTTAAGCATTTAATGCGATTCATTTTATTATTTTTCATAATTTTTAATCATCATATAGAGAGCTGAAGGAGAGGGCTGTATTATATATTAATGGAAATGGAAAATTCTCATAATTATATGGCATGCTAAATCTAAGTGACTGCGCTGTCATCAACTAATACCTAGCAACCTTTGAAAATAAGCTGACTCTGAATGGGACTAACTAAAGTTTACCCATGCAAGAAATTTGGAAAGGGGCTATATCGGCTTTCAGTAAAAGACAAATTCCTCTGCAGAAAGTCAAATGCAGAGGCAGCATTATAATTCATTTGTATTTGTATAAACTTCTTTTCTGATTACAGGGTGCAAAACTATTTATTTTTCACTTAAAAAAAAGGTACATAAACAAACATTGATTAAAGGAGAACTAAAACTAAAATGGCTAAAATGGGATTTATTATTTTTAATTTAGCAGACAGCAACTTTATTGACTCCCCTTGGTATTTTGCAAACTGTAGATGGTAGTGTGACTGAAGTATTGTGTATATTTTTATGTATATGTGATCTTAACTTTATTCAGCTGCTTAGATCACCTTTTAATCTAATGTTATGATTGTAGTTTTGATTTGTTTTGTAATTGTAATTGTAATCTGCTGTTTGAATGAGAACTACATTTAATGCGATAAACTAAAGAATAAGGACATGTAGGAATTCTGACCAAAAGCTTCAACTGGAAAAACATTGTTCTGACAAAAAAACTTTGTACTTTTGCCGAGAAAATTTGGTTTGGGCAGTGACTGGTATCAAGTTTGCCCACAGTGATTGGTATTAGGTTTGCCCACAGTGACTATTATCAAGTTTGCCCACAGTGACTGTTATCAGGTTTGCCAACAGTAACTGGTATCAGGTTTGCCCACAGTGACTATCAGGTTTGCCAACAGTGACTGGTATCAGGTTTTCCAACAGTGACTGGTGTCAAGTTTGCCCACAGTCACTGGTATCAGGTTTGCCCACAGTGACTGATGTCAGGTTTGCCGACGGTGACTGGTATCAAGTTTGCCCACAGTGACTGGTATCAGGTTTGCCAACAGTGACTGGTATCAGGTTTGCCAACAGTGACTGGCATCAGGTTTGCCAACAGTGACTGGTTGCTGTTACTGGTATTAAGTATCAAGCAAGCAAGTTTTCATACCTGAAATCCCGGGCCCGGCACAGCGCAGCTATTTTTTCCTTTAAACCCGGCCCCTTCGCCTTTGGTGCGCACCTTTTATTAAGTACAAATCCGGTTCTCATGTCTGTGCGCCCCATAGCGCGCTCAGTCTCTTTTGCGCAAGAAGATAGGAAACACATCCACATAAGGTATGCAAAAATAACATTTATTAACTAGAAAGGGAAAGTTTAAGTATAAACTTTGAATTTGGCTTGAAGGGCTGCATTTTAAAAGGGAATATGTGTGTTTGCTGCAGATTTTAAAACTCAATAATGGGAATGATGAGTTTGTAGTGAACGCTTGTTTGGGACAAAAAAAACTTTTGTGTGTACCCAGCCCAAAGTGGTGCTAATTTCTGTGGATTCCTTAGCTAGAAGATAGCACACTTCTCCTTTATGCCCTGCACGTCCGTACCGTATTTCATGTCTCTAGCTCAAAAACTGTGGGAGGGGATACAGTCCAAAAAAGCGGAAGAAGAAAACGGAAGAAGAAAAAGAAGAAGAAATAGAAAGAACAGTAATTTGGCTTTTCCAAGCCAAATTAATTATTCACAGTCAAGACCAGCCACCAAAATGCTTTATACCACCCCCATATAGCCAGAGTGATAAAGAGCCAAATAAAATGTTGAAGTGCAAAATACATATACATAAAAAGATAATAAGACAATTCTAGAATCCCGGATCTATAAAAAAGTGGGGTCTAACAGGAGCGTCTAAAGTTAAACAAAGGAACTACTAAAAAACATGAGAGATATAATATCACCTGGTTCTAGACATGAGAATCCAAGTCTGTATGACCAATGTAGTACATTACCAGTTATCACAGACAGCCACAATCTTCACCCAGTCAGGAAGCTGACTTTGCTGTATGTGGATGTGCCATTATTGGGGAGCTTTAGGAAGCTTTACTTTTTTTTCCCTTGGTGTTTCAGATGGATAATGTGACCTGCTGTATGATTCAGAAATACATTTGTTTCTTTTTGTTCCAGGTATATTCAAATTGTTTTCTCTACTTGGATATCAACATTTTCTGTGCACTCTTCTATTTCCTTTCTCTATAGTGAACTATAGTGAAACAGATCATTCTTCTAAATCCATTAATCTAACTATACTTATATATATATAATCTAACTGTATACTTTAAATGGATTTTGAAACTGATTATTTCAGGTATTGGAGGCATCAAAAGTGTAGGTCTCCACCCAGACAATAATGATGTGTGGTGAGGATAAGGAGTCTGAGAATGTGTTTAATGCAATAAAACTGCAATATACAGTACTGTATATTCTAAGGGACCAACCATTTTATTTTTGTGACTGCACAATGTCATCAATCCCTAAAGCTGGGTACAGACCAGAAAGATCAAGAAAGATGACAGACAGGATCTGCAAGATCCTGTCTGTCATTTTTCAAATGATCGGGCTACACACAGTCCAGAGCACTCTCCCTATGCACAGCCACAGCCGCCTATAGGGAGTCTACTACGGTCGAGCGAAATTCCTCTTTTCCGAACAAGCGTTCGGCCGACCCGATCATTTGCCACACGCGCTCATTTTTAAAAGTGAGGTACACACAGTACCGATAAAGCCCTGATACCATCGGATCCAACAGTATTGGGGCTTTATTGGAACTGTGTGTACCCAGCTTAAGGGCTCGTTCACACCAGAGCGTGTTTTGGTGCGTTTGACATTGCACCAAAACACAGTGCACATAGAAATGAATTAAAAGCGCTGCGATGTCATGTGTGGCGTGCAACGCCCTCCATGCAGCATTTTGGTGCATTAACGCACAGCATTGCCATTGAAAATAATGGTATGTGTTGTGCATTCACGCAGCGGAATAATGGATGCAATTGCCAACATGATGTTCTGCTGCCTTCTAGTATGAACGAGTCCTAAGGGGTTACAATTCTAGGGGGAAAGGTTGTAGAATAATCATGCGGCTGGAAGTCCCTGGTATCTTTCAGTAATTAACGCCATGTTGTATAATTCTAACCCAACTGGTAAGAAGAACCTGTGGTAGTTTCATCAATGACTGAATTCACATGTTTATAAATATGCCCTTATATGTAAGCTGCATTAAAAAAACAGTATGTAGATAACAGTACGCATACTGTATATAATAACATTTGTTTAGTTACCTAATTTGTTTTTGCTGCTTTAAATTATTACCATTCATTGCCTCTACATTTCCAGAGCAGTTCTAATCAATTTATATTACCAAGTTTCACTGTAAATGGATATTTTCTGGCTACCCTTAATAGCTCATAAATACAGCAGGAGTCGGATCAAACTGCTAAAACTGCTGAATCATTTGAGTTTAGAATATTTTCTTAAAATTATCTTGCAGTTATTCCTGTGATAAAGAAAGTTTGTTGTATTTAGAAAAATACCCTACAGAACTAAAGCTAAAGATATTGCTATAGCTCTAATGAGCACCTTCTTAGAAATTTAAAGGCTACATATGGATGTTAGATATAAGTGTGTTGTGCCTTGACACATAAGGATTGAAATCCCTGCCCTGAAGAGCTTACCATCTAAGTTATAAATTTGACACTAATCATTTTTTTACTTACTTGTATGGAAACTAACTCCTGTACTGTGTGTCTGACAATCAGCAGCCAAAGCCTACTGATAAATAAGTTTATTATTTATATTCACATGAGGGAATGGGAGGGTTTATAAAGACAGGAAGTCAGTTATTCTTTGCTACTGACGAAGTACTGCATGACAGACAATACGTGTTTAGCTGTGTTTTTAATATGCTCCAGCTCCATGCCTCCAGACTACCGGTGTAGTGGTACAGTATTTCCCCCTTTTTTATTTAGTTTACCATGTTGTTACACCCCTGTTATATGATTTTGGGGATTGATTTAGGTGTATATGTTCTTTGGCCAACTCTAGTGTTACTTATATGCCCCAATCCCTTTAATGATATACCGGTATATCCATTTCTAAATGATTGTTTGTCATGGGTGCTTGTGTTTTATATGATACCTTTGTACTTCCTATTGTTATTTTCCCCACTTTTGTCTTCTTTGGTGATTCAACTTTTCCCCAATAAGTAGGGACATCAAATTTATTGTAAAGTGACATAGGAAACTTGTAACTACCGTACTTTCTTTTAACAAACAAAAGGTCAGGTTTGCATACAATAGAAAAAAAAATTCCTAGAGAATAAAGCCTCTGACAAACAATCTGGAATTTTTGTATTTATAAAATTTCAATGTTATAAATGTTCGAACTGTACAACTTATGATCTGTACAACAGATATATGCTTAAAGGGTCTGCAAACAGGGAAATGTATTAGAATTCACTATAGAAAGGCAGCGTCACAGATCCTTAAATTGTCACTTTGTAAAATCACATGTCTCTATCCTCTGAATTCAGCCTCCTGGTGTTCAAAATATTTGTAGAATATTTTAGGTTTTTCATTTCATGTATTGATTTAAAATTTACTGATTTCACTGCTGATTTCTAGTGTTGCCTCTTTCTGGCATTCTGGCAATTCTGGCATTCTGGCAAAACTCCTTCTGCACATGTTAACTAAGATCCTTGTATTTATATCCACATCCACCTTTGCCTTTAAGGCCCAAACACATATAAAAATAGACATGCTGCAAGGCTAAGCACCAGCTCATTAAATGTGATGCTGTATGGTGACACTGAAACCTATGTGGCTTGCAAATGCTTCTAATGTAAATACAGACTAATCTGTCACCATGTAGATTTTATGTGTTTGGTCTTGAAGATTAAGAGGACAACCCTAGTTTAGTGATAAATCCCAGTTTCAAAATGTTTCCAGCTTTAATACGGAACTGCCAGTTTTCTTAAATACCCGGATCTATCAAATTTTTCTAAATTTTCTAAACTTTTCATTGAAAATTCGAAAATCAAAACTACCAATCGATAAATCTTAAATTTTAATCAAAAATGCTATCGAAAATTCATAAAGATCAAATTCAATCTCGAATTGATAATAGAATGAAACTCACCAGTATATTGGTTTGTATATACAAAACCACGATTTCCCTACTCTTCATTATTCCCTTTTAATAAGGTACACTAATTAGAGATGCATTGTACAGAGCTGTGCTCAGATCAGGTTCACTGTCATTACCTCCTCCTGAAGCTCTGAACCTGTTGTTTCTACCCTTCAACATTCACCTTTAGATTATTAAAGAGTATGTACACTGTAAATCCAACTTAATGTTACTAGATAGCTTAGGCTTTAAATGTAAAGTGGGTGTTATTTTTTTTCTTCTAGCACCCTATATACCCTATATAGTATATATATATATTACCCCCCAAACCCCACTTTTGCATTATTTGTAGCTTCAAAAATGCTCCTGAACTTGCTTAGCTGAGCCGGTCCCCTGCTGCAACACTGCCTCTGCTGCTGACAGCCGCTCTGATTCCTGGCCGCAGCTGTCAGCTAAGGCATAGCATGACTTGACATCACACCCAATAGCCTGACAGCTGCAACCAGGAAAGAAGACGGCTGTCTGCACAGAAGTCCCCTGCTCCTGTTTTTGCTGAGAATGAGCTTTTTTGGAAGCGTGAAAGTGGGGTTTGGGGAGGTAATATACAATTTAGAACTTGCCCTTTAAGTTGGATTTACAGTGTACCTACCCTTTAAGTAATGCATTGCAGAGCTGTGCTCACTGAAACACTAAAATTATAGTGGGGCTACTGTGAAAATCAGTGAATATCAGTAAAGCTCTCTACACCTCGCAGCGTGTTTGAATGTTTTCTTTTTAGTATATTCACACATCACACAGGTGAAGAAGTGGGGTTGAGACAAATTTTCAGTAAATGTTATAAAGGTACAAGTAAAAAAAAAGTAAGCTTTCTTTATGGAACAAGCAGAACCTAAAGTGAGCTCATAAAGGAAAAGAAAAGGCATATGAATGGAATCTTCCATATTGAGGAGGCCAATACTTTTTTACCTTTTTTGGGTTTCATTCTATTTTATTTAATATATTTTATTACTTGACTGTGTACATTCTCTTATAAAGGAAAGAATAACACATTTTTGACAGCACATGGGAAATCTTTGTACAGTATGTAAATTCTAGCAGAAATTGTAAATCAATACCAGTTACCTGCCATTGGCCTGTCATTTAAATCAGCTATGCATAATTTGGCATCTTTGAAATGCTCATGGCTCCTGTTAGATAAATTGAAGAATGGGATGTAAGGCAGCATAGCTCTTTTACCTCCCGTTCTTCAATTAATGCAATAATAGAATAGTTTACTTTCTGAGTGAACTGTTCCTTTAATTGATCCTGATCAGCACATGTGATGTTTCCTCTGTGACATGATTTGCAAATTAACTTGTTATATGGCCATGGGAAGTATGTGTCATAGAGCATTGATCGATAACTGCTCAGTGGTGTAGCAGCAATATAGTGATCACTTTTAAGGGAGCACTCTGGATTGCTGGGGTCACCACACTGCCACCTGTACAGGAAATCTCAGTGAATTGTGTGAGATATCAATTCTTATATATATGATTTTAGGTCTGTTAATACCTTGACTAGAGATGTCCGAACTTCGAAAAATCCGGTCCGTGCGAGGATACGCGGATTTTCGAAAAAATCCGTAAATTCGAAAATCCGGGAGCGGACCCGTTAAAACGTATTAAAATGAAGGTTCTGCAAAATCCGCATTAAAAGGTCTAAATAGCCTTGGTTACGTACACTTAATTACCCAGGGACCTGGGTAATGACCTTAAGAACACGTATCAATGCCTACAATACCTAAAAATTACAGTCCGCTAGCGTGAATTTTAAAAAACGGTATTTTTCGAAAATACGAGGATTTCCGTAAAAACGGGGATTTCCGTAAAAACAAGGATTTTCGTAAAAACGAGGATTTTCGTAAAAACGAGGAACCGGAACCTTCTGCCTGCACAATGGCGAGTTCTGTAAGGCAGATGTATGCCACACAGTACCTCCTGGCCAGGGGGTACGATGATTTCCCCCCTGGCACCTATCATGTGCGGCGCCGAAAGCGCAGGATTATGGAGGGGCTCCAGCACCTGCTCCTGCGCTGCTTCGGCTACCAGACCACTGTCTCTACCCTCCAGAGAAAGTGGTCTGATCTGAAGAGGCAGAGGCCTCATTATGTTCAAGCCATGCGGCAACTGATGGAAGGCAAGTATACTTTTTATTATATTACTGTATTGTAATAAGTAGTAAAATATTTTAATTCACTTCTGACAAAAACATTTTATTGTATATACCTTGCCATTACACACACCACATTGGCCACATTCCCCTATATAGTAGTTTGCACACAACAAGGGAAAGAAGGCGATGGGGGTACTGGGTTACATAATGTCCACTGTGGTTTGCCACCATTTTTGTGGGGCCAGGCAGGCTTGGCCCCATTGGACATACCCCTCACCCCATTGGCTTCTCTCCCTCAGAGTATGCTTCGTGCAAGGGAAAGCGGGTGAACGGGTAGGAACAGCACCATTGAGTTACAGCTGGGCCCACAACAGTTTACCACCATTCTTGAAGAGCCAGGCAGGCTTGGCCCCACTGGACATACCCCTCACCCCACTGGCTTCTCTCCCTCGGACTTTGTGCAAGGGAAAGCGGGTGAAAGGGTAAGGCTTCGTAGGAACAGCACCATTGAGTTACAGCAGGCCCACTGCAGTTTGCCACCATTTTTGAAGAGTCAGGCAGGCTTGGCCCCACTGGACATACCCCTCACCCCATTGGCTTCAAACATCATTACTTACTGGAATGTTCCATTAACATGACTATTTCTTACACAGCACTATGGTATGTTCCCATATTAATGGAACTGGTTTGATAATTAGCTGCAGTTTGCTGAAAATAAGCAATTTTTAATTTTTTTTTAAAGGCACTTATTTTAAAACAGACAAACCTACACTGTGCTTTAACCATACGCCCATACGCCAGATTCCAGCAGTATTTCTTTTCAGGTTCACTTTGGTCTGGGGATCCGCCGCTGGATTGGAAAAAAGCCAATGTAATACCAATGTTCAAAAAAGGTAGTCGTTCACAGCCTGGTAACTATAGACCGGTAAGCCTAACATCAGTGGTAGAGAAGGTGATGGAAACTTTGTTACAGGATCATATCCTTGACTTTGTCTCCAGAATTGATCTTATTAGTAGTAGTCAGCATGGATTTATGAGAAATAGATCATGCCAGACAAATTTAATTGTTTTTTATGAAGAAGTGAGAAAGAATTTGGATTCAGGCACAGCAGTGGATGTGGTATACTTGGATTTTGCAAAAGCTTTTGATACTGTGCCACATAGGTGACTAATGTATAAACTGAGGACTGTTGGCCTAGAAGAAACATTTGTTCATAGATAGATAATTGGTTATTGGATCGCAAACAGAGAGTGGTGGTAAATGGAGCTGCAAAGAAGTTGGAGGAGCACACTACTACGTTTTCAGTGTTTATTTCAGCAAAATGCAACCATATATTTCTCGAATCCTCACACCTTTATCTACGAAATTCTGTAGTTTGTTCATTCGTACCATCAATGGTGTGGGCGCAGTTCTTCGTAGAAGTTCACAGTTTTATCAGATTTTCTAAACAAAATTAAAAAAAAAAACACTCTCAAAGGTAGAAATCATGCCAAAATCCCAAGTAATGTAAAAAAAAGTTACCAAATATCAATCTCCCAAATGTCCTGAATCAAACGGTATGCCCTATGTATGGTTACACGCGCAAACGTGGAATCAACTAGCCACAAAGTGAGCCAATGAACAATGGCTATTATTATTATTATTATTATTATTATTATTATTATTATTGAGGATTTATATAGTCAAACATCTTCCGTGGTGCTTTACAATTACATGTATAAATTCATATCAGGCCCTGCCCTGAAGAGCTTACAATCTAAGCACATTTATTTGACACATACAACTTATCAGTATGTCTTTATGATTGTGGGGGAAACTCAGTGGAAACCCACGCAAGCACTGGGAAAACCTACAAACTCCTTGCAGATGTGTCCAAGGGTGGAATTGAACGCAGGACTTCAGCGCTGCAAGGCATCAGTGCTAACCACTGAGCCGCCGTGCTTCCCCATCATTAAACATTAACAGGGTTATTCAATAAAAGTTCTTGGCAGGGAGTTAATTAGAACTTTTGCCATCTAATAGAATACAGCCCCCCAGCCTCAACCGCTATAAAAATAATTTCAGAAAGTGCCCAGATGTTTACTTACCTTCCCTCTCTCCTCCGAAGCCCGGCCGGCCTTCTGCTTTCGAGACACTGCAAGCAGGGGGCGGGACCGGCAGCCGCGTCTGTGATTGGCTGAGAGGCAGCCAATCACGGACGCGGCTGCCGGCTTCTCAGAATGCCGGGGGAGCGAGGGAAGGTAAGTAGAGTTCTGGGGACTTTCTAAAAATAATTTTTATGCGGTTGGGGCTGGGAGAACATATTTTATTATATGGGCAAGGGGTTTTATGGTAGGGGGAGGGATAGCAAAACGGGAGGGAGAGGGAGGGGGAGAAGGGCTGCAGTACGCATGCCAAACTTCTCCCGGAGGCCAGGTAGGAGGCAGAGTCCTATATGCACTCTGCTATCCTCCTGGAGGGCAGTTTTTGGGACTTTGGGGGGGACTACAGGAGAACCATATGGAGCTGGGATGTGAGGTAAGGATTAAACTACACTACGTGGTGGGGCCAGTATTGGGGGGGATTATAGTTTTGGGGGTGGACATGCCCTTTAAAAATGCTAATTTGCCCCAACCAATCAGATATTATTTAACATTTGAAAGCAAACATCTAATTGGTTGGGGCAAAATAAGCACCATTTTTAACGATACGAACTATTATTGAATAACCCTGATTATTGCATCCTTAAGGCTGAGGCCACACTACATGCACCAAGCGTGCACACTTTCACGTGCGTTATCGCGCCTTGTTTTCGCATTTGTACCCATGGTTTCGCTATTTTTAAAGCGAAAACGCACATGATGGCGTGAAAAAATGCTCAAACTCAAAACGCAAACGGACGCGCAATCGCATGTGCATCGCTAACATGGAAACTTTCATGTTCCCGCGATTTCCATGTTAGCCCAAAACGCAAAAAAAACACGCTAGTGTGGCCTAGCCCTAAATGTACATTTACAATCGCCGTAACATTCCTTAAAGGCATGGTATCACAAAATAGCAATACCACGCCTTTATAAATACACCCCATAGTCTGAAGTTGGCCTGCAGAGTATGAACCCTCCTCTGTACCAAAGTAACTGGTACGTTCCCTCAGTTTACGGATGGACCCGTCCGAGACACAGACCCTCTCACAGCATCAAGGAAGATCGTGACTGCACAGCTGGATGAGAAGCCGCATTACTCTTGGAGGAACTGCATACCAGGAGCCTAGTGAAAAGTGTGGCCGCTCGAATGAATCGTTAATTGGAGCAGGGCTTCTCATGTAAGTCCTGGTTAGGTTGATTTGCATGGGAATCTTTCAGCACCAAGGTATACTTGCTTGATACTTTGTATGATGCAATGATACTGGCTGCAGCTTGGAGCGGCTCTACTAGGTCGGGGGTGGTTATACCACGAGATATTAGTCCTCGGACTGTGAGGGTAATTAGATGGATTGATTCTCTAGCCTGGGTCACACTTGCCAGAACTTGCCATAAGGGGTCAGCAACGCATGATATGAATATCTACTGGTATAGTTAGAGAGTTAGATGGTATTAGGGGTGAATATTGAGGGATTTGTGCTCTAAGGGGCATATTTATAAAGGTTCATTACATTTTTCGCCAAATAAGGACTTTTTGCAATTTATAAAGCAGTTATAACCAGTGGCGAAAAGTCATTACCACCACCTTTCAAAATTTTGCTTTTCACCATACATCGCTCTGCGGTAACTGCTGGATCATATTTAGAAAATGGTTAAATGTGATTTATTGCGTAAGTTCAGCCAATCAAAATTGCCAAGTCTGAGGTGGCGAAAACACATAAGTGGCCATTTATCTACTCCATGGAAGGTGTCAGTACATTGGGGAGTGTTTATAATACGTACCATGGGTTGTAGGACTATTTTCCAGCATTTACTGTAATATGATTTCTTTTTATATGAAGCTTTTTTTTAAGGTTCTGATTTTCTTTATTTACCAATAAAGTCAAATCGGGGTCTAGGGACATATTTATTAAGGGGCATTTTTTTAACAACAATTTTTAAACTTTCAAGTTTTCTTTTCATCAAAGTTATTAAAAAGGCAAATTTTCATTAAAGGTAAAAATTACATATAAATAGTGTAATACTATTTTATTAAAGGGGAACTGTGGTCCAAAAATTACTTTAGGTAAATTGATAGGAATTGCTTTCCTGAGTATTTTTGCAATATATTTTCATTGGTTTTTTTTGCATAGTTATGAAGATATTTACATTTTTGTGTGTGATATGGCAGCAGCATCACCAGGTCCCCTGCACTTCCTGCTCTGAAACCATGTGACAGTCACTCTGCCCTGTGTTATCTCCTCCCCTTGCAGCCCCCTCCTCTTACAAGCCCCTTGGCACCTCCCCTTGCAGGACCCCCTTGGCACTTCCATTTACCACCTCACTTGGCCCCGCCCACCAGTGGGCTCAGAGGCTCCGCCCACCTGCTGGTGCTGTGGCCCTGCCCACTCACGGGTGCTGTGGTCCTGCCCACTTATGGGTGTCATGGCCCCGCCCACTAGCAGGTATCTTAGCTCTGCCCACTCATGGGTCTGTGGCCCCACCCACTCATGGGTGCCGTGGCCCCCTCCCCACTCAGACCCAACACCTCCATACAGATTGATTGGGATTGATTATTTGGATTGCGGTGATGATTCGTGTTTGTGGAGGGGTTGGGGGGTCATTTTTGTATCATGGCCCATAGGTCTGTAGTTACACCACTGGTGGTATCACAGTCAGGTGAGATGCACAGATTCGTGCCTCAATTCTATAGGTGTTATGTTTTGTACTACGTGGTAAAATTTAACTTAGCATTTATGGAATAGGCAACTTTGCATTATTTCCCAAAACTTACGGAAATAGCACAAGCAGCGCAAATTCAGTGTTAAACCCACAATAACCCAATAACACATTGGGTAGCATGAATTTAACACTGATTTGGCTGGTTTGCGGACAGCAATGCATCTCCCCTACCTCAGAGGAAAATTGAATCAAATAGCATCAACCCAGAATAAAGGATTAAGAATAAGAAACTCAAATTCTAGAAAAAAATAAATATGCTACTAAGAAAATCTTTAAAACTCTAACAATGCAAGAAATATACTACATTATCTAGAACTGTATTACTATGATAAGGAGGGGGGCTGGGATGTTCAAAGGGAGTGGGTGAGTGACAGTTCTTTACTGCCCCCCCTAAATAAGTAAACTCCAAGAGCTAAAAAGAAGGTAAAGGAGGGTCAGAGTAGGAGGGTGACAATCTTTATTGTATGATTTAGCAAAGTTTGAAAATCCCTTTAAGTCTGTAATCATTTACACACATTCCCAATTACCTTTTGCCGTAATTCTTCTTAATCAGTTATTGTTCTGGGATTTTACTTCTGTACCCATTTACTACAGATTGCTTTTTTGACTATAAGTAATTATGTTAAACTTCAATAGGAATTTTTGAGGAAATAACGTGTTATTTTTTTATCTCCTAAGTTATGACAAGGATGTGAGTATTTTTCGCAGGATAGAGAAAACTTCATGTACCCTTTTTGTGGAAACCAAGACCAAGCAGATACCACCTCTTCCCTTTAAAACTGAACACATATAAAATGATTGCTAAAAAGCTGGCTGGTATTTCCTTAAGCCAAAATCAGTCAGTATCAATAGATTAACTTCAATATATTGTCATATATTATTCAGGTCTCAGTCAACATTCAGTATGAACAAAAATGTAGCGGTCTCCCTAAAAAATATATAATCGCTTAGTCTTGCTTACAGGGGGGGGGGAACCTTAGGCAGGAGAATAACATTAGAAGACAATTAGAGGGGTCTGAAAAAAACTAGATTCTTATGAAGTTTAGTCAGAAATCAATTTCCCCTTCACAAACACTCGGTTTATGTAATAATTCAAGAACTTCTACCTCTTCTCACCTAGAACCTTATTAATTTGCTCTGATGCTTCAGACCAATGATATGGACTGTTATGTTAAACACTGCTGGTGGTAATGTGGGAAATGGCAGAACATCTGGGCTATTTGCTCAGAATTAATTAACCTGGCTCTTCACTTACAGATAAACCAGTTCCTCATGTCTCCTTGCCTGGGAATAGCCCGATATGTGGAAACTCAAACAATAATTGGCTCCTTATAAAAGCAGACAGCCCCAACGTAAGCCCAGCACCGTAATGTCTGGTGGGTGTGGGAAAATGACCATATACTAAATATATTAAAGTGGTCCTATACCCAATGTTGGCAAAATATGGGTTCTATTGATCTATGCTGTACTTTGTGGGGGGCAGGGGGATATGGGGGCTTCCTTACCACAGAAGCCCAACAGGGTCTCTCACAGTAGGTGGATAGGAGGGGGACACATACAATATTTATATAGATACAATTCTCGTCTTTAAGCACTGAGCCATATGTCAAAATGTCACTTTACTAAATATGGAATCACCCTAACAGACACATACCAGCCAAGAGACATCTGGAGTACAGAGTGCTAGTCCCTTACCATAAACTGGTTAAACTCACAATGACTCAGTAAACAGCTTTATTGTTGCCTCTGATCTATTTAATTTTGTTCTATTTTTTTTTTTTAAATTGCAAATGTAATATATGACGGTTGGTGATATGTCTAAAAGGAAAAATTAAACAGAAAAAAAAAATATATTTAAAAGGAATAAAAATAGATCAACTTCCTAGCTTAACATGTCTGTGTTCTGTGCATATCAATATTTTCTTTTTAATTGACCATTCTGAAATATGGATTTTTCTTTGCAACTCTTCTTAGAGGGACAATATCATGGAGTTGATACTTAGGTGAGCTGATGCTTAGACCAGCCTTTTGTACCTGCATTATAAGGAAAAGGACAGTTTGAAGTTGGTCAGTTTTTTCACTTACCTGAATGGAGCACTTGCCCTGACCAAAACATGTCCAGCGGCATAGGGATCCCCATAGCAACCATAGCTGTTATGGGTTGTAGCTGGGGGGTATTTCAACTTCTTCCCCAAGCCTCTCCAGTAAAAAGGTATTTCAATAGGTTTGCAATGTGAAATATATTCCCTTGATCCATGACAGACCTATAGGCCCTGATGCAACATTTGGACAAGCCCCCCAACCCAGCTGCAAAAACAAATCAGCACAGAAAACCAAATTACCATTCCCATAAAAAAAAATTTAAGACGTTTAAAAACACACTAACATACTTTACCCATACACCTAGCACAACTAAGAATCAGATTCCAACAGTGTTTCTTAACTTGGATCCTCAAACCTTACCCTTGTTAAATAACTGACAAACCAACACTGGTAAGAAGCTTGGCACATAGAGGCTGGTTAAATTGGTAAATTTTGAAGGTGAATGTTAGAGTGAACATACATACATAAACATACCTTCTGACAATCCCCTTTATAAGGGAACACATGGGCAGAGCTGCATAGGATGGGGCAATAAAAGTGAACTGATCTTAGCACAGCTCTGTGCAATGCATCTCTAATTAGTGTATTGTTTTAAAAGGGATTATTGGAGGGTATGCGTACATTAGGGTTGCCACCTCTCCCTTTAAGACCTAAACACATATAAAATCTACATGCTCAGTGGCGTAACTATGATGGGGCCCCTATTTGTGCTTCATACACGGTGGTTTTCTGTGGAGGTGGCTATATCTGTCATTAAAAAAAGTTGGGGTCCCACTGGCTACCAGGCTCCCCCGCAGTTGCTCATCCTGGTAGTTACACACTGTTCATGCTGCAGTGCTAACCAGTTGATTAAATGCAATGCTGTATGGCTACACTAAAAAATATGGCAGCCGTGCACATTAATCTAATGTAAATACAGACCAGCCGGTCACCATGTAGATTTTATATGTGTTTGGGCCAGATCTATTGACTTGCTTATTATAGGGAACTTGTAATGTAGGGATTGGGCAGTAAAATAGTTCATTGTACATAAGACCATGAGTTTGTGTAAGAGTTCAAACACCCCTAATTTTTTTTTTTAATAACTAGTAATCTATATGATTTGTGAAATATTTCTACAACATGTTGGGAATTATCTGAATTGTTAATTACTTTATACCTTACCCCTTAATCCCTCCTGTTCCAGATCAGTTACGGTGCTACAGACCCTTCCCTTAGTGACCGAACCACCTTCCCGTATCATTTTCAGACAGTTCAAAGTTCTAAAAGTGACGTTTTTGCTCTTGGAGAGTTGATCCATTATTTCGGTTGGAACTGGGTGGGAATTATTACGTCTGATGACGTCAGTGGAGAGAGAGAAATTCAACTGCTGGAAAAATATCTGTTGAAACATGGGATCTGCATTGAGTTAAAATTAAAGATCAAAAAGACCTTAACCAAAGAATTTATTAGTCAAGCAAAATTAATTATTGAAAAATCCTCCGTCATTATATTATGTGGAACTTTATATTCAAATTACATGGAATTATTTCATATGATGGGAGAGGAACTCAGTGAAAAAACTTTAGTTATTTCTACCAACTTGGCAAGAAAATTGATACCAATCGGTAATTACTACAATATGTCCAATTATAGGATTTTATTATTATTACCTTATTACCCTTACCAGATAGATGAGTCTGAAAGGAGGAACTTTGTAAAAACCTACACTACCGTACCATATCCAGAATATGATTTGATTGAAGATAATGTGATGTATGATAATTTCTGTTCATCTGAAGACCATAGTAGGAATCATGTACATGAATATTGCCTCAATATAACTCTCCATAATGGGATTTGTGTGAGAGAGGATATAACTACATACGCTCTCTATAACTATAGCAAAGATCCTTCAGTGTATATTGCAGTAAACATGATGTCCATTGCGCTACATAATATGCACACTGACCTTACTGATCCATTAACTGGAAAAAGAATGGAACAATACAATTATAAGCATAAGGTAAATAATGCACACTGAACATAATATCCAGTGCAGGTGGATATACTTTCACTTAGGCCACACTGTAGCAAATCAGAGTTCTCCAGAAGCGCATGCAGTTCCGGTTGCGCAAACAAAATGTAGATTGCATGCTCTCTGATTAAAAGATTGCAGCGTAGCACACAGCGGCAACAACTGGCCAACACTAGCGTGTGATTTTTAACATGTGATCGGATCGCAATCATGAACAGATCGCGTGTTAAAACACGGCAGTGTGGCCTAGCCCCAGTCACTTACTGATGCATGTGGCCATATAGCTTCAAATTATTAGTGGAAGTTCTGTGCAAAATATTTTTTTCATTTGCAAGGTAGATTTACCGCCCATGTGTAGAGATGGACTCAAACCCGGTTCCTAAGTGAATTTCGCGGATTGTGGATTTCAGATTTTTACGAAATTTTATATTTCTACCTCCTGTTTTGCTTTAAAGGGCATGTTCACCCTTAAAAAAACAAAAACTGTCAACTTGTTGGATACCTGCTCCCAACCCTATCTGAAATATTCAGCACATTATTAGATGGATTATTAACCAGATATTTCAGTATAATTATTGCCTCCATTCTGCCAGAGTAAGCTGGCTCCTCCCTCCTGCAGTCAATCAAGGCTGTGGCTGCTGACATCACAATGAATGATTCACTGCTGTTTCCCCTGCTGCCTCCACTGCACATGCTCAAACTTATGAGCATAAGGGAGGAGGCCGGTACCTTTGCCAGGTATCATTAAATACCTGGTTACCAATACATGTAATAAACTGGTAAATATAGCAGTTGGGGTTGCAGGCAAATAACTGACAAGTGACCAGGTTTTTGTTTTGGTGGACATGTCCTTGAATTTAAATGTAATTCGATTTAGAAATTCTGATTTTTATATGTCGAACTCACGATAATAGTTTTTATGATTGGAAATTGATGACTATTTATTGGAATTTTGAATTGAATTTTATTATACAAGCAGATGTAGGATTTGTTAATGTATTGTACACAATAAATGTTTTTCATTTTTTGTCATCTTTGTTGGGGCATTGTGTCCCTATGATCTTCATTACTATAATCTTGGCACTTGTATAAAACACCTTGGATTGAAACATTCCACGGATCATGTGTAGGTAGGTTGTGTACCTCCTATGCTATTCTGACAAACCAGGGCTTGTCCAGGAGTAGGAAGATAAAGGTGAACTGCATTGGTAACAAATATTTGTATTTGAAAAGAAAAACAAAAGGTCCCTAAAAGCAGAAATCATGGATGGGGTTAGGCTAAAGCCAGATGCAGGAGATACACAAAGTAGAGTGAAAGATTATTGGGGAGTAGATTGGATTGAGGGAGGTGACAAAATGAAAGAATATGGAAAAGAGGAGCAGTTTAACGGTTTAGCTCCTCAGCTTATTTGCTTTTTAATATTGACATTTACTAAGAAGGAAGTGAAATTTATGGTACTACAGTTGCAAGGCTAGAGGAGGACGGGACCCATTGGTCTCAGCATAGGTAGGTTCAATCCCTGCTGATCTCTGATATGGATGTTAGAGAAAGGCAAATGTCAATATTTAAAAAATGATCAACCAGTTCACTAGGCAGCCAATCAAATAACCAGCTACTCTAGTCTGTCAATGTACTAGCCCATCTGATAGCCTGCTAATCAATTCACCTACTGGCCAGTGCAGTTGCCATATATTCAAACTTGTCAGCCTGTCCACTACCCAGCAAGTTCCCAATCTAGTCAGTCTACCTACTAGCCTGTCCACCATACAGACAGCCTTTCAACCAGACAACAAAGTAATGATCAGGGGGAGTTTTGCTTCAAATAACTATAGCGTTTGGGCTTGGGGGATGGAGACCTGCACTACAGAAAAGGGGATTTACACTAGGGGGAGGAAGAGAGAAACGGTAGGGAGAGGGAGGGGGGAGGGCTGCAGTGCGCATGTCAATATGGACTCAGCCAGGCTCCTGGTGGTCAGTTTTTTGGACTTTACAAGGACATTACAGGAGAACCATATGGAGCTGGGATGCAAGGTAAGGATTTTACAACACTACACAGTGGGGGTTAAATTATTGTTTTGGGGGTGGACATGCCCTTTAATATAATAAAAATAATCCAGAATAATGGCAATATTTATAAAATTATTTAAAATTAAAATACTGATGCCTTTTGGATACAAAAAAATTCAATGGTACAGTTCATTGAATCTAAATAAACTTACCGGAACCACCAGGTTATCCTGCCACATTCCATTCTATGCTCATGCAGCATTTGACTTTTATCTTAGCAATTACAATAATTATTATAACAAATCATAAAAGAAAGATGATAAAGTTGTCAAAAAAGTTCTTAAACCAGGAACCTATGCAGTCGAGCCACTTGAAAGGAGTCCAGCCCTCTGCTGCAATGTTCCTTGTTTTCTTCTGCAGACTGTCAACTTTAGTCAGGTGGGCTTGTGTGAGTCATGGGAATCTTCAATCCAGCTACAGCATTCTGTACCGATTAGGGCACACACACCTCCTTTGGCTGCTAGGATGTAGTCCAATGCCATCCTGTTCTGTAGAGCCACTTTTCTGACCTGTGAAAATTCATAATTAATAACAGGCTGGGAACCACATCCATGCCTGGTTCTCTCTTTGCAATGTCATGTGATGCATGGTTGTCATGTGCTTTATCTAATATGTTAAGTGGATTTGAGGGCGTGGCAGGGTCAGGATTTGATACCTTACCCTTATTGCTTGGACCACAGCCCCTAAGGTGCAAATTCCCACACGCCTCTGGGTAGCCACGAGTATTCTTTGCTCTCACAGATGAAGTGTAATCCCTGTTTTAACACAATAGGGGCCATGTTTGAATGTTGCTAAAAATCCCAGCTCCAACCATTCAATGTTCTTCCGGCAGAGATCATTACAAGTTTAGGTGTCATGTCCTGTAGTGTCGGTCGTAGTTGTATTGCTCGCCAAGCATTACCAGGAATGTGGAATGTGATGTTATCAGTGTCTTTGAATGCCTTGGGAGGAACACATGGATGGTGTGCGGACTACACCAGCAATTTGAAGGAATATGCAATGTGTGGAGTTGACTTTCCTCGCAAAGTTCCTGTCGAAAATAAAGAAACCAAGCCTAAATAGAGGTGGGGGGGTTCGACACCAACTGTCTGCCATGTACAATGCTGTTTTAACACCTTACTCTGGGCGTTCCTATAACACCTCTTAGCCACTATCCAATCACACCCTTAACACCTGGCTGTGATATGCTAATTGGGATTTTCCAGGGTACATAATTGCCACAGATTCTTGTACAAGTCATTCTGAATTGAGAAAGCCAGTCGGATGACTAGCGAAACGTCTTCAAGAACTAAACTTCAAGTCCAGTTGATCTAATTGAATACAACAGATATACCATGACCTGGATGAATGAGAACCTTCACAAGCAAAGTTCCTGTCGAACTTTAGTGTCGATGTGTGCACATAGTCTATTTTGTTGAGGTCATGTCTGGTGATAGGGGCACTTCCTTATTGTTAATGGGCAGATGTTAACATAGCCAGCTGTTAGTAACCTCTAGGGCTTTAGTTAACTGATGATATAATAACCAAATGGTTAGCTTGCCATTCATAGAGGTTAGCTTGCCATCCATAGAGGTTGGCTTTCCCTGGTCTTGCACGGCAGCGGTGACGAATGGGTTAACTTCCCATACTTGATAGAGTGGACAGGCCCCTCCCCCAAGCTAATAAAAACCCTGATTGGGCCCCTCACCTTTACCTTTTTTCTTCCTGTTTTCACGAGTGGCAGGTCTTAGGCTCCCTCCGGCATTGTGGGGTCTCTCTCTCTCTCTCTTTCCCCATCTCTGTCTCTGCACTTAATTCGCTGGCGTGATGTGCAGTAGAGGGTGACATGCGCCAGGAGCCAGTTTTACTCCGGTATGGACTTCCGGGTCTACCGCAAGTTCCCACGAGTTTACGATGACATCATCGCGCACGCTAGCGTTTTCGGATTTCCGCGAAAATTTTACATTTCATTTGGAAGCAGGTAATCTGGCACCAGGTTTGGACACTCCTGCCTGCAGCAGTCTCCTATGCGCCGTTGGTTTCCATCTGCATGTTGTATTGTGAGTAATACAATGTATTGGCTTCAGTCCCAGTACTCTGCTGCTGAAGATCTCTAACTTTTAATCTCTGTGTTCCTTTTCAGATGAGATGAGCTCATTGATCGCAATTCCATTCGCAAGTCCCTTCCCTCATCCAGACCTCTCAGGGGAGCATCATCTTCTTCCTTCTCTTCAAATCCAAGCTTAAGAGAGGCAAAGTAGTACCGCCCTGGCAGACCCTTTTCTCAATCTCTCTGGAGGGGAAACTCCTCCACACAGTCCTTTCGGGGCAGGGGTTCCAAGTCCAGGAATTGGCAATTCTGAAGGTTTGCAGACCCTTCATCTTCTTGTGGGAGGGAGGCTCTTCTCCTTCAGGGAGGTGTGAGGCCAGACCACGACTGACTCTTGGGTGCTGAATGTCTTACAAGAAGGTTAACAGACTGAAATTTCTCTATTCTCCGAGAACAAGCAATTTCACCCCTTCCAGTTGCCCTCATTCTCCAAAGGCAAAACCTATTAGGTTTTTTACAGGAGTTACTGGACAACATCATTATAGAGAAAATACTTCCATCTCAGAGAAATTCAGTAATATTCTCAAACCTCTTCCTCAAAAGAAAGAAAAACAAAGATTTTCGTCCCATCCTCAATTTCAAACAAGTCAACTCTGTATTTTTAATAAAGAAATTTAAAATGGAAATTCCTCAGGTTCTCTATCCTCAACTCCTTCTTTCAATAAAAAGTCCTTCCATTTAGTCTTGCCACGGCGCCTTGAGTATTCACGAAAATCCTGATACCTGTAATAAATACGGCCGGGGTACAGGTACGCTTTCAGGAGGAGACCCAAGTCTGTAAGTTTGGATACTGTAGCAGATGAGGCTGATGGGAATTGTATGCAGGATACTCATGCACTACTGGAAACTGGATACCAAGGAGAAGGTGCTGCTGGGAACTGGGATGCTGGAACAGGCTAGGTAAGTCTCTTATGCAGAAACAGGTAAGGTAAGTCTCTGGAACTGGCAAGGTAAGTATAGTCTCTGGAACTGGCAAGGTAAGTATTGTCTCTGGAACTGGCAAGGTTCAGGGGGAGTTTTGCTTCAAATAACTATAGCGTTTGGGCTTGGGGGGTGGAGCCCTGCACTACAAAAAAGGGGATTTACACTAGGGGGGGGGAGAGAGAAACGGGAGGGAGAGGGAGGGAAGGGGGGGAGGGCTGCAGTGCGCATGTCGTTTTTCTCCCGGAGGAGAGACAGGAGGTCCTATATGGATTCGGCCATGCTCCTGGTGGTCAGTTTTTTGGACTTTACAAGGACATTGCAGGAGAACCATATGGAGCTGGGATGCAAGGTAAGGATTTTACTACATTACACAGTGGGGCCAGTAGGGGGTTAAATTATCGTTTTGGGGGTGGACATGCCCTTTAATATAATAAAAATAACCCAGAAAAATGGCAATATTTATAAAATTATTCAAAATGAAAATACTGATACCTTTTGGATACAAAAAAATTCAATGGTACAGTTCATTGAATCTAAATAAACTTACCACCTGGTTATCCTACCACATTCCAATAACAGTTTGGTCTGATCATTTTACGATAGATATTACAAACAGGATCCAGCTGGAAAACATCACCAGATTTGAATGTTCAATCGCTGTAATGTCAAGGTAGTGTATGGCCATAAAAAACAGAGTTGGGTTAAGACCAAATGGGGATTATAATTCATGAGACATGGATTGTTTGTCTGCAGTTATGTTTTGTTTTATTTTTTATGTCTGATTCTATATAAATGTTTAATTATTATTTAAAAAAACTCAAATAGGGCATTGTTTTCAAAATTTTCTTCTTTATCTATGCATAGTGTTATATTTACAAGGATATGTATATTATTCTTTTTAATTAAAGGGAAACTAAACTTGTGTAATTACTTATGTAATCCTAATATAAAAGCTTTTATTTTGTTGCCAGAACAACAGCCATGTAGTCTTCAAATAGCCTTGTGAGCATGTAGCCATGCTACCTTGTAGCTTTCTTGGCTGGACAGGCTACATTATAGCTCTGTTGGGATAGTTGTATAATGGTTTCCTTTTAGCAAGACAGAGTACATGAGGTTACAGGTTCCATTCCCTAGACTTACTTTTATTATTTGCCTAATTGGATGGCTGTGTACCCCAGACAGGTAGTGAAATTATGCACCACCCCACTGCGAACAGGTGGTGTGAGGGTCACAATATGTGTGAGATATTTAATGCAATTGTGGCAAGTGAAGATATGGTAGGCAGACCATGCAGTAATGCTGCAGTAAAAGTAATACACAGCATGCCAGAACAATCTAACCTCCACGTGTCATGTACTATAACATAAACTTAAAATCACTGCAACCTATATATGGTTAAAATCAGCAAACCCACTGCAAATTAAAGCTATGGTCAGTGTGGGAGGTGGGTGTATGACACTAGCACCCTATGCTCATGCAGCATTTGACTTTTATCTTAGCAATTACAATAATTATTATAACAAATCATAAAAGAAAGATGCTAAAGTTGTCAAAAAAGTTCTTAAACCAGGAACCTATGCAGTCGAGCCACTTGAAAGGAGTCCAGCCCTCTGCTGCAATGTTCCTTGTTTTCTTCTGCAGACTGTCAAATTTAGTCAGTTGGGCTTGTGCGAGTCATGGGAATTTTCAATCCAGCTACAGCATTCTGTACTGATTAGGGCGCACACACCTCCTTTAGCTGCTAGGATGTAGTCCAATGCCATCCTGTTTTGTAGAACCACTTTTCTGACCTGTGAAAGTTCATAATTAATAACAGGCTGGGAACCACATCCATGCTTTGTCTGCATGAAGAGTTCTGTCTTTGCAATGTCATGGGATGAATGGTTGTCATGTACTTTGTCTAATATGTTAAGTGGATTTGAGGGAGTGGCAGGGTCAGGATTTGATACCTTACCCTTATTGCTTGGACCACAGCCCCTAAGGTGCAATTCCCCACACGCCTCTGGGTGGCCATGAGTATTCTTTGCTCTCACAGATGAAGTATAATCCCTGTTTTAACTAAATAGGGGCCATGTTTGAATGTTGCTAAAAATACCCACTCCAATCATTCAATGTTCTTCCGGCAGAGATCATTACAAGTTTAGGTGTCACGTCCTGTAGTGTCGGGATTAGTTGTAATGCTCGCCCAGCATTACCAGGAATGTGGAATGTGATGTTATCAGTGTCTATGAATGCCTTGGGAGGAACACATGGATGGTGTGCGGACTACACCAGCAATTTAAAGGAATATGCAATGTGTGGAGTTGACATTCCTCGCAAAGTTCCTGTCGAACTTTAGTGTTGATGTGTGCACATAGTCTATTTTGTTGAGGTCCTGTCTGGTGATAGGAACTCCTACTAGGGGCACTTCCTTATTGTTAATGGGCAGATGTTAACATAGCTAGCTGTTAGTGACCTCTAGGGCTTTAGCTGCCTGATTATATAATAACCAAATGGTTAAAGGTTAGCTTGCCATCCATAGTTGGTTTTCCCTGGTCCTGCACGGCAGTGGTGATGAATGGGTTAACTTCCCATACTTGATAGAGTGGACAGGCCCCTCCCCCAAGCTAATAAAAACCCTGATTGGGCCCCTCACCTTTGCCTTTTTTCTTCCTGTTTTCACGAGTGGCAGGTCTTAGGCTCACTCCCTCCAGCATTGTGGGGTCTCTCTCTCTCTCTCTTTCCCCATCTCTGTCTCTGCACTTAATTCGGTGGCGTGATGTGCAGTAGAGGGTGACTTGCTCCAGGAGCCAGTTTTATTCCGGTATGGACTTCAGGGTCTACCGCAAGTTCCCACGAGTTTACGATGACGTCATCGCGCACGCTAGCGTTTTCGGATTTCCGTGAAAATTTTACATTTTAGTTGGAAGCAGGTAATCTGGCTCCAGGTTTGGACACTCCTGTCTGCAGCAGTCTCCTATGCGCCGTTGGTTTCCCTCTGCATGTTGTATTGTGAGTAATACAACGTTTTGGCTTTAGTCCCAGTACTCTGCTGCTGAAGATCTTTAACTTTTATTCTCTGTGTTCCTTTTCAGATGAGATGAGCTCATTGATCGCAATTCCATTCGCAAGTCCCTTCCCTCATCTAGACCTCTCAGGGGAGCATCATCTTCTTCCTTCTCTTCAAATCCAAGCTTCAGAGAGGCAAATGAGTACCGCACTGGCAGACCCTATTCTCAATCTCTCTGGAGGGGAAACTCCTCCACACAGTCCTTTCGGGGGAAAGGGTTCCAAGTCCAGGAATTGGCAATTCTGAAGGTTTGCAGACTCTTCATCTTCTTGTGGGAGGGAGGCTCTTCTCCTTCAGGGAGGTGTGGGGCCAGACCACGACTGACTCTTGGGTGCTGAATGTCTTACAAGAAGGTTAACAGGCTGAAATTTCTCTATTCTCCGAGAACAAGCAATTTCACCCCTTCCAGTTGCCCTTATTCTCCAAAGGCAAAGAAAGCCCTATTAGGTTTTTTACAGGAGTTACTGGACAACAACATTATAGAGAAAATACTTCCATCTCAGAGAAATTCAGGAATATTCTCAAACCTCTTCCTGAAAAGAAAGAAAAACGAAGATTTTAGTCCCATCCTCAATTTCAAACTAGTCAACTCTGTATTTTTAATAAAGAAATTTAAAATGGAAACCCTGAAATCAGTATGTCTATAGATAAATCAGGGGGATTGGATGGCCAAAGTGGACATCAAAGATGCCTATCTTTACATACCAATATTTCCACCCCACAAGAAATTCCTCAGGTTCTCTATCCTCAACTCCTTCTTTCAATACAAAGTCCTACCGTTCGGTCTTGCCACGGCGCCTCGAGTATTCACGAAAATCCTGATACCTGTAATAAATACGGCCGGGGTACAGGTACGCTTTCAGGAGGAGACCCAAGTCTGTAAGTTTGGATACTGTAGCAGATGAGGCTGATGGGAATTGTATGCAGGATACTCCTGCACTACTGGAAACTGGATACCAAGGAGAAGGTGCGCTGGAAAATGGGTGCATACAGGCTAGGTAAGAAGTCCTTAGCAGAAACAGGTAAGTGTAGTCTCTGAAACTGGCAAGGTAAAGTATAGTCTCTGGAACTGGCAAGGTAAGTATTGTCTCTGGAACTGGCAAGGTAAGCAAGGGTAAGATGTCTCTGGAACTGGCAAGGTAAGTATTGTCTCTGGAAACAGGAGAGGTAAGTAGAATCGGAGCCTGAGCCTGGGGTAGCAAACGTTACAATTGGGCGCCAGGTCTAGGAGGACGCCGGGACCGGAGCGGCAGGTAAGTTTGTGATGGTACAAAAAACAGGATTCTAGTGCACAAACAATTTTAATTGCATATTGGCTTCCTTAATATGGTTGCTACTACAAACAGTCTGCTAAACCCTGGATATATAAAAGCAATTAGTTCAATAAGTTGGCCAAATTATTTTAAGCCCAGTCATCATGTCAAGGTTGTTTTCTTTAACTGGGTCCTAACCTACTGGTACTTTTTGGCTGCATGAGCTGACAACTTCTCCTTTGTGGCCTGGATGCTTGAAGCTGACTCTCTAGTTTAAAGTACTTTGCTCAAAGAGCACATGACCTAACTCTACGGGGGGGCCACCGGACCGAATGGTGTTTCTCTGGAAAACACCTGTGAAAAGCTTTGACCAGTTGAGGAGCATGCAATTCCGAATGTTTAATCCAGACTCTTTCTTCTGGACAAAAACCTTTCCAGTGGATCAGATACTGACTAAATCTTCTAAAGAATCTAAGGCCATAATTATAAACCCGCGGTATCGCTTTTTAGCGATCGTGCTCGTAAATGTACAATCGCGATCAGACATTTACGACCGAACGTTCGGTAATTACCGAACGTTCGGTCATAGAACACCATGCGGTAGTAAACTACCGCAATAGTATTCTATGGGGATCGTAAATCTATGATTTTGTTATCGTAGATTTACAATCGGTATTTTCAACTTATGATCGATATAGTAAAAGTACGACAACGATCGTAAATTAATGATCGTTAAACTGATCAGAAATTAACGATCGGTTTAACAATGATTTTACCGATCGTTAAAGGTGCAGTATCGATAAAAAGCTATACCGTGCCTTTACAAATATGGCCCCTAGAGTCTCAACCTCAAATTCTTGTTGACCATCAATGGAAATTGGGGCAGGAGATAGAGGCTTGGAATATTGATTAGATCATACTGGTTTGATGAGAGAAATATGAAACACATTAGGAATCCGCATGTTGGAAGGAAGCTGGAGGCAAACAGCAACCGGGCCCGCTAATTCCAGAATAGGTAAAGGACCAATGAATTTGGGTCCCAATTTGGAGGAAGGGACACGTAGATTAATATGAGCAGAGGAGAGCCACACTTTATCTTCAACGGAGTAAGATGGTGGTTCTCTACGTCTCCTATCAGCAGCATTTTTTTATACAAGAGCAGACCTCCGAAAGCAGATTTCCGTAGAATGCCAGATAGCCAACATCTGGGAAGCTGTGTCATTGGCAGCGGGTACTGGTGTGAAGAGAAAATCTTGGGGAAAACATCTAGGATTAGTTCCAAAGACACACAAAAAAGGAGATTACCCAGTAGAGGCATGAGGTGCATTTCTATGGGCAAACTCAGCCCAAGGCAAAAGGTCAGACCAATCATCCTGAGTATAGGAAATGTAACAACGAAGGTATTGTTCAAGAGACTGGCTAGTGCGTTCAGTAGCCCCATTGGACTGCAAGTGGTAAGCCTAAGAAAACTGTAACTTGATACTCATGGATTTACATAGAGCTCTCCAAAAATTGGAAATAAATTGAGTACCTCTGTCAGACACTATTTCAGAAGGGAGTCCATGAAAGCTGAAAATGAGAAATAAATAGTTGTGCTAACTTCACAGAAGACTAATAACTGTGTTTTTCTTGGAAGGTGGAAGTTCAACAATAAAGTTCATAGATAAATGGGTCCAAGGTCTGGATGGAATTGGTAGGGATTGAAGAAGACCACAAGGTAGAGTGCTAGAAGATTTGGATTGAGCACAGCTGGTACAAACTTGAATAATGTCTTTAACATCTTTCCTCATACTGGGCCACCAAAGGGAACAGGTAAGAAGGTCAAATGTTTTATTAACACCAGGATGTCAGGCTTGCTTGGAACAATGAGTATGTTGAAGGATAGTTTTCCAAACCGGTTGAACCGGGAAAAGAATAAGGACCCCCGTGTTTGGTGGGGATTTAACCTTTTAAGATTCTGAATATATTCGAGATTCTTATGATCGGTAACGATGGTGATAGATAAAGAGGTGCCTTCTAATAAATGATGCCACTGCTCGAGGGCCAGCTTGATGGCAAGAAGTTCCGGATTACTGACATCATAGTTCCATTCGTTGGGTTTGAATTTCTTAGAAAAGTAAGTACAGGGATGGAGGTTCCCTTTAATGCCTTGTCTTTGGTAAAGGACAGCTCCTGCACCCAAGTCAGAAGCGTCAACTTTGATATAAAAGGGAAGGCTAGGATCCGGATGAACTAAAACTGGTGCTCCGGCAAAAGCTTCCTTGAGCTGTTTGAGCTTCAAGGGCTGCAGGAGTCCATGAATTAGGCCTACCTACTTTTTTGATCAGTGCTAAAATTGGAGAAATTATAGAAGAGAACCCTATAATGAATTGTCTGTAATAGTTGGCAAAGCCGATAAATCTTTGAATGGCTTTGGTTCCCACAGGAAGAGACCAATCTTGAATGGCTAAAACTTTAATAGGATTCATCCGGAAACCTTGCGCAGACACAATGTAGCCAAGAAAGGAAACTTGAGAACATTCAAAGAGACACTTTTCCAGTTTGGCATATAAATTATTTTCTCTCAGATGCAGTAACACCTGTTTGACATGGAGGCGGTGTGAGTATAGATCTTGAGAGAAAATGAAAATGTTGTCAAGATATACGACTTCTGAGACCCCAACAGGTCTCGGAAAATGTCATTCACAAACTCTTGAAACACCGCTGGAGCCTTACAAAGGCCAAAAGGCATTACTAGATACTCGTAGTGACCGTCCCGGGTGTTAAAAGCCGTTTTCCACTCATCACCTTTGCGTATACAGATTAGGTTGTATACCCCACGAAGATCTAGTCTGGAGAATTTCTTTGCCTCTTTGATCTGGTCAAACAGTTCTGAGATGAGAGGAAGAGGATGACGATTTTTAATAGTGATCTTATTTAGACCCCGGTAGTCTAAGCAGGGACATAGACGTCCATCTCTTTTTTCAACAAAAAAGAAACCTGCTCCAGCCAGGGAAGTGGAAGGTTGAATGAACCCCCAAGACAAATGGTCTTTAATGTTTCATGGCTTGAGTTTCAGAGGAGGACAAAGGATATGTGCGTCCTCGAGGTGGCATTGTACCAGGGAGAAGATCAATGGGGCAATCATAGGATTGGTGTGGTGATAGTTTCTCAGCTCGTTTTTTACAAAAAACATCAGAAAAGTCAAGATAACATTCAGGGATTTAATAAATCCACAGATTTTTTTTCACAGTTAATGGCGGAGATATGAATTGGGGAAGTAGGAAGGCAATTATCAAAGCAGAAAGGACTCCAAGACTTAAGTTCATTGGAAGTCCACAGATCAGGGGGGCAGATGGACTTTGGATAACCAGAAAGGATAAACGTTCTTGATGAAATATGCCTACACGGAATAGGACTTCAAAGGTAGACTGGGAGATAAATTCTGAGGCCAGGGGTTTATTGTCTATTGCCAGAACCCGTAGAGGTTGATGTAGATGAAGAAGGGGAATACCCAGTTGTGAAGCAAAGGTAGAGTCAATAAAATTCCCAGCTGCCCCGGAGTCAACAAAGGCCTGAGTGGAAAATGATTGAGAATTAAAACACATAGTGGCAGGCAGGTAGAGTTTAAGCGGATCACAACTAGTAGGAGACTTGAGATTACCTAGAAGGAGTTCCTCCTTAACTTCTAGGTCCTGGAGCAATTTTTTTTTTTTTTGCCCTTGTCCGGCACAATAATGGCAAAGTCCATTTGTGCGTCTTTGGGATTTTTCTTTGGGAGAAAGATGAGTGCTGCTAATCTGCATAGGCTCATCTGCAGAGTGGACTATGGGTATAAAGGGTTGAACAGGATGGGTGAAGGTTTTAGGAGTGTTGTAGCGAGCTGTAGATCTCTCTGCCTGTCACTCACGGAAACAGGTGTCAATTTGGATACAGAGGGTAACCAGCTCTTCCAAGGGGGCAGGCATTTCCATAGAAACTAGATCATCATTCAAGCGATCAGAGAGTCCTTGCACAAAGGCTGCACTTAGTGCTTCGCTATATATACAGGATGTCTCCGCAGCGAGAGTAAAAAGTTCTATGGCGTACTGTCCCACTGAACGAGAGCCTTGATGGAGTTGCATCAAGCGGGACGAGGCAGCCAAAGTTCTTCCAAGAGCATTGAAGACCTTGTAGAACATATCCAAGAAGGTGGTGATATTGTTGATGATGGGATCGTCTTTTTCCCATAAGGGGGAGGCCCGGGCCAAAGCAAGCCTTCAAGCAAGGCAATGAAATAACCTACCTTGGCCCGGTCAGAAACAAAATGGGATGGCTCAAGTTCAAATTGAATCTGGCACTGGTTTAAGAATCCTCTGCAGGCTTGGGCATTACCATCAAAATGGGAAGGTGGGGGCACATATGAGGTGCAGGGTCAGCAGGACCAGATGGCATCGGAGCTGGGGGAAGTCGGGCTGCCAGAGAGTACATGTATTGGGCCAACTTCCCCTGATGATGTTCAAATAAGTTAATGCGTTTTGAGAATGCCTGGAGGGTTTTACCCAAATCTACCATGGCCTCCTCAGGCATTTCTATGGTCCGATTGTACTGTAACGGCCAGGGTACTCACAGGTACACTTTCAGGAGGAGACCCAAGTCTGTAGGTTTGGATACTGGAGCAGATGAGGCTGATGGGAATTGTAGGCAGGATACCGAGGCACTACTTGAAACTGGATACCAAGGAGAAGGTGCTGCTGGGAACTGGGATGCTGGAACAGGCTAGGTAAGTCTCTTATGCAGAAACAGGTAAGGTAAGTCTCTGGAACTGGCAAGGTAAGTATCTCAAGTCTCCTACTATAGACATCAAAAAATCCATCCTTACTCCATCACAAACAATACAGTTCCTGGGTTAAATTCTAAACTCATCAGAACTATCAATCTCTGTCCCAGACTCTCGGAAACAGGAGATAAGAAGAGAAATAAAAAACCTTATAGCCTGCCCCATAACTACAGCTTGAATATGCCAACATGTTCTGGGGAAATGGGCAATGATTTATATCAGAAATCTTCAGTCACTCTTTTTAAATCAGATTTGTCAAGAACAAGGGCCAAACCAACTGATATTCCTTTCTCACCCGTTATTGACAGAATTAAGATGCCATGAGGTCAGCCAACTTAATTACACAATCTGTGCATCTCCAAAGTCAGACTCCACAATCGCAACACCTCCTTAATTCTCCAATGAACAATGTATTGGTGGCCATACTCAAAGCTTCCTGGATAGATGCCGCTATAGTTCAATCAACAAGTTCAAGTCTAAGGTAGGGCTCCTCCGCCATTAGACCCTCAGCTTCACCAAACACCAACTACTGTCTCTCAACTGTCTATCATTTTCCAACCAATGCCACTGTCTCAATACTGTTGAAATATCTTGCCACTGTTGGTTATACCTGGTAATCACTCTTAATTTATTATTAGTTGTTTTATTATTTTTGTATACAAGTAGATACTCCCTAGGTGTATATTTTGCCCGGTTGAAACCCTTATCAATTACACTATTAGAGTAGCCTCTCTCTTGGAATCTGTGTGTCATTTCGACCGCCTGCTCCTCAAAATTACTGTATTTGCTACAATTCCTCCTAATTCTCAGAAATTCCCCTACTGGTATTGCTTTAATTTGGTTATGCAGATGGTGGCTGTCAGCTCTTAAAACAGCATTAACCGCTGTAGTTTTTCTATATCCTTTTGTAACTAATCTACCAGCCTCCTTGTATATTTCTATATCCAAAAAGCTGACTTCCTCTTTACTCCATTCCATTGTCAACTTAATGTTGAATAAATTATTATTGAGACTGTGGATGAAGGTTTCCAGGTCATAGACAGTGCCCCTCCATAGCATGAGCACGAAATCCACGTATCTCAGCCATAGAAGGACACTGTCTCCCCATCCCCCCTCATCCACAGTCTCTGTCACCACTGACTGTTCCCATCTGCCCAAATTAAGACAGGCGTATGTGGGGGCACAAGTCTCCCCCATCGCCGTGCCTCTAAGTTGGCGATAATGCCACCCATCAAAAAGAAAAACATTGTTTTTGAGAATGAATTCCAAAAGTTTCATGGCTAAGTCACTATGGGCATCATATTGATTCCCTCTAGATCTAAGGAAGTACTCACAGGCCTCAAGGCCAACCCAGTGTGGGATGGAGGAATATAAACTCTCAACATCTAAAGTTACCATTATTGTATCATCATCTACTTCCACATTGGCTAAATGGCGCAAGACATCCCCTGTGTCTTGAACATAAGATGACAAAGAGCCCAAAAAAGGGCGTAAAATTTGATCAACATACTGACTAATTTTTTTCGTGGGTCCCTCCATCCCAGACGCAATGGGCCTCCCTGGAGTCCTTGTGAGACTCTTGTGAACTTTTGGAATAGTATAAAATGTGGGGAATCTTAAAGAAATTCTCTTTCTTTGGGGTCCAGTACCTTATCTTCCAAACCTTTATTTAATAGCTTCAGAAGGCTGTTTTGTAATGCAGGTAAGGGGTTAGCATTTAATTTTTCATATTGGGTCTTATCCCTCAATTGGCGCATAACCTCCATATGATACATTGTCTTGGTCATCACGACCACATTCCCCCCTTTATCTGCATTACGTACAATCCAACCCTTCCTAAACCGTATATACTGAATAACTTTTCTCTCCCCTTTGGACAAATTATGTTTTAAGATTGTCTGTTCCCCCAACTTTTCAATATCATCAATAACATTATTTACAAAATTTGAGATATTAGGGAAGCCCTGTATGGATGGAAACCATGCTGATTTCTTTTTCAAAATAGAGTGTCTTGTTATTTCAGGGTCCACTCCTGGGCCCTGTGCTAGTTCATTATTTAATGCCTTCAAAGTCTCTAATGCAGGTAAATCCTGCCTGGTTAACATCTCCATACTTGGCTTCCCCTCATAGATTTTAGTTAATACACATTTCCTTGCAAACAAATGAATATCTTTAATGAGTTCAAATTACCAGAATTACAATTCATTCTTCTGAAAGGGAAAAGAAGCCATGGTAGCCTCTTGGGCCTTCCGTGCTCAATCAATTCCAGAAGAAATTTGCCAAGCAGCAACTTGGTCTTCTATGTCCACCTTTTTAAAACATTATACTGCAGCTCAAGCTAATTTTGGGAGGAAAATCCTCCAGTCTGCTCTCTCTAATAATTACAAGTTGTGCATCATATTCTGTGTCCCGCCCTGCTTTTAAAATCCCATTTGTCACCACTGCCGTGCAGGACCAGGGAAAACTGAAAATCCTATCATACTTACAGTGATTTTCTTTTCCTGGTCCATAGAATGGCAGTGGTCCAATTCCCTCCCTTCCTTCTATTCTCGCTCAGACAGTCATCCAAAGTCAAAGGTGAGGGGCCCAATTAGGATTTTTATTAGCTTGGGGAGGGGCCTGTCCACTCTATCAAGTATGGGAAGTTAACCAATTCGTCACCACTGCCGTGCTACGGACCAGGAAAAGAAAATCACTGTAAGTATGATAGGATTTTCAGTTGTCTATGTGTGGGTACGTTCTGTGGTTTACGTTCTCCTTTTTGCCACGTGTCATTTTCTCGACAGCTTTGTTTAGCTATTGTAATAATTATAGATGTTTCCCCATAAGCATTTTTAATTGTGTGTGAGATTGTGAAACCTTCGTTCATCTTGCTACTATAGAATTGTTTGGTGAGGTATCTTGTTATCTGCATGTTTAGATTGGTGTGTGTGTGTTACTCTGTGGCCACAGGCCGTAGAGTGTTACAATGAACTGTGGGTCTGTGACATTGTATGTTGTGACAATGCATGTGGTGGCTGGCTGGTTAGTGTAATATTTAAAAATGTGATGTTGAATCTTCCCAGGTTTACATGTCCTGTGAGATTGTGCAGTCCACTGTCTTTTTATTATACTGTGCCTTATCTAAAAGAAGGTTCTTTACAGCTTCCATACCCTTAATGTGGGGGGTATTTAGAGTATAGAAGCTATAGAAACTATACATACATACATAATGAAGAGACAGTAGACTATTTTATGAGACTGCTGAAATTTATTTTATGTGATAACTAATTTTCTGGTAAATGCCATGGGATCCAATGCTGCTCCTGCATATGCTAACATCTGTATGTGTTCTTTTGAGGAAAGACACATCTATGTACACACCAATGTCTTCCTGATTTGGGGGGGGGCAGCATTAGATCCCTTCAGGACTTTATCAGTAGTCTAAATATGTGTGATCTATTTCAGGATGTGCCACTTACAGCTTGTAAAAAAATCTACTACATTAAAGGGGAACAGTCGTCCAAAAATGACTTTAGGTAAATTGATAGGAATTGCTCTCCTGAGAATTTTTGCATTGTATTGTCATTGTTTATTTTGCATCGTTTTGAAGATATTTACATTTTTGTGTGTGATATGGCAGCAGCATCACCAGGTTCCCTTCACTTCCTGCTTCCTGCTCTGAAACCATGTTGACAGTCATTCTGCCCTGTGTCTCCTCCTCCCCTTGCAGCCCCCCTCCTCTTGCAAGCCCCCCCTGGCCCCTCCCACTCATGGATCCAATGGCCCCTCCATTTGCAGGCCCCCCTTAGCCCCTTCCCGTACAGCCCCATGTGGCCCCACCCACTTGTGGGTGTTTTAGCCCTGCCCACTCACGGGTTGCTTAACTATGCCCACTTGCGGGTATCTTAGCTCAGCCCACTCACAGGTGTCTTGGCTCCGCACACTAGCAGGTATCTTAGCCCCACCCACTCACAAGTGCAGTGGTCCTGCCCACTCGCAGGTGCCGTGGGCCACTCAGACACCCCTCTCTACAGAAAACAGTGTGAAAACAGCCTTTTCAGGCAGAGTGAGAACAGAGTGAGAACTCTGCCTGAAAAAGGCTGTTTTCACATAGTGAGAGAGAAGGGCTGTTGATTCTCTTACCTACTTTGCAGCTGCACAGCAGGCAGGGGGAGAGACTTCCTGTCTCCCTCACACACTGAGGGTGTCTGAGGCTGTGCTTGCCGGCGGCGAGGTGGAGGAGCAGCCTTAGGAATGTCACAAATCAGCCTCCCACCCATTAACATTCTGGTCAGTAATTTCTTTATATCTTGGGCTGTGGAGCACGTAGAGAGGTGGTCGTTTTAAAGGTAGGACACTAGCCTTTCATTAGAAGACAATTCCCCTTTAAAGGGCATGTCCACCCCCAAAACTAAAATTTAACCCACTGCTAGCCTCACTGTGTAGTGTTTATCGACTGCTCCAAATGGTTGTCCTGCAGTGTCTGCCTAAGCCCAGGAAAGTGAAGGGTAGGAGCATGTCTGTGTGTGTGAAAAGGTTTCTGCTTCTTCTCTGTCCTAACTGTAGACTGGCATGCGCTGTGGGGATGATTCTCCCCCTCCCTCCCTCCATCCACATCCAGATTCATCTGTGCTGCAGTGTTTGTTAAAATAAATTATTTTCTGTACTGTAGCCTTTTCCCTCCCAACATAACTGCATGGTGTATTTGTAAAAAAAAGTAGCAGGTAACTTATTTCTAGCCTACTTTACAGAGGTACAGTAACATTACAGACAGAGGTCGCAGAGACGAACGCTGGTAAGTCTAAATTTTTTGGACAAATAACACATGCGATTAGGGTTGGCTGGGGGGAGGCTACACTGCAGAAACATGTTTAATTTCAGGCGGACATACCCTTTAAAGGACAGGTTAGTCAAGGCTGACTTACTTGTCAAACAACATACCTATTTTAGCACAGATTGTCCATTAATTGCAAACATTTACACGATAGTGACCAGCTGCCATTTTTGTATTGGAACAAATTAACAAGTTATCCAAGTGCCAACTAAAACATCATGATCTCTGCTTGAGGAAAAATACATGGTTTTCCTCCTTTTGTCAGGATCCCAGCCCCCACTCTCTCCATTCCTTCCTTCCATGATCAAGGAGGGGATTTTTCAGTCACTCCTCAGCTGGCACCCAGAAGCATGTATCTGGAGTGCAGAGCTAAGGAGAACGAACTTGGTATACCAGCAGAGATGTATGATCTCATGCTGTACAGTGTCTGCACTCTAGTTTCTCAAGGAAATTTTCCCCAGTATGTGCTTTCACTTTCAAGATGACCACCTTTGCTGGCAAGGGGACCCACTCGAACAGGGCCTTGATTTAAGTCCAATATTTGGCAGGAGTGTGGTTTTGAACCCTCTGTTTTTCTAGATAAGTCCAAATTCCACTTGCTGGGCTGAATAAGAAGGTGTCAATTGGCCAGCCTCTAGTGTGATGAACCCCCCAGCTGTTTGAGATATAATGGCATAGAAGGAGCTTCATCTACATTTATATTGCCTGGATCAAACCACTGAGTGAGATCTGGATCGGGCAGCAACTACTTACTTACCAGAGATAGATGTCTGGTTTTCTCTTCATTTAGCTGGAGGCAGTCATAGTCCTCGGAATCACTGTCCTCTGGAGGGAGGAAGGTGGCTAGATTGAGGACTGTGCAATCTTTAACCTCTATTTCCCCAGATTCCAACAGGAAGGACTAATACTTGCCTAGGCGTGCCGAGTAGAAGTAATGTGTCTTCACTCGTTGCATAGTTTCCGCAGCCGTGTGGGAAGTATACACAGTTAGTAATTGCCCTAGGCGAATGACTGATACCTTTTCGGTGAGAAGTGCTGCTGCCACTACCACTCTGACATAGGTAGGAGCTCTTCGAATGACGGAATCTACCTGGACACTCTTGTGAGCCACCGCAAGTTTCCTGGAAAAGGACGCCATTCCCTGTTTTTCCTGAAACAGCACAGAACAATTGGAAAGGTTTAGTTGGGTCAGGACATTTTAATGCTGGTGCTTGTGTAACTAAGTGCTTCAAAGTTAAGAAACAGGTCTGCATTTCCTCTGTCCACTGAAATTCCTGAGACAGTGCAGCATACAGAGGTTTTAAAAGAGTGTTGACATCTTAAATAAGTTGGCGACAGTTTGAAACTGTCCCAATGACTTGTGGTTAGTGGGAACTTTAACGTGTTCGATTTTTGACTTCCTGCCTGGGTCAATATGCTTTGTTCCAAGGCCAAGAACATGGGACTTGCACCATCTGGAGAAGCGAGCAGTAAGGAGTGAAGTAGAACTTGCACTGGGTGTTTCATGTTGTCTTCTTCGGGTGCAAACAAATCAGCTTCATCAGCAAAGCACTGGAGTAATGGGGATCATCTACTTTTTATCCAATTCAATGTTATCCTTGTTTCTATAAATAGAACATTTCAAAATGTTACACTGTAGTGATGGTCTTAGAAAAAAACTCCTACTTTCCTCCTCCTCCAGTGACTATGCAGGGCAAGGAGAGTGGTTGAGTGTACGTTTGGTATTTTTGTGAATGGCAAATACTTAGTGGTGCATTATGTAGGTGCAAGCCCAAGCGTGTTGTCACCATTATCAAAGCAACCTGTATTCTCATAATTATTGAGAAGAGGGGAACATATGGAGAGAACACAGAGAACACTAACTACCCTCAACATCATGGACCAGTACCAAGAGGCACTTTGAGTGCATTAAATATAACAAAAAATCCTGAACAATACTTTATCTGCCCACTTGGAGTAGTTTCATGGCAAGAAAACTGCATTTTTTCCCTTTACTATGTGGGGGTCAGAGTGCCCTTTACTATATGGGGGTCAGAGTGCCCTTTACTATATGGGGGTCAGAGTGCCCTTTACTATGTGGGGGTCAGAGTGCCCTTTACTATATGGGGGTCAGAGTGCCCTTTAGGGGTCAGAATGCCCTTTACTATATGGGGGTCAGAATGCCCTTTTCTATATGGGGGTTAGAGTGCCCTTTACTATATGGGGGTCAGAGGGCCCTTTACTATATTGTGGTCAGATTGCCCTTTACTATATGGGGGTCAGAGTGCCCTTTACTATATGGGGGTCAGAGTGCCCTTTACTATATGGGGGTCAGAGTGCCCTTTACTATATAGGGGTCAGAATGCCCTTTACTATATGGGGGTCAGAATGCCCTTTGCCTGCTGAATCTACCGGTATGCCATATGCGTGGATGTACACAGGGACATGGCACCAACAGCTCCAAATGGGACACGGGCCACAAGTGTAATTACAAGAAAAAAATCAAAGGCTCTGTAATTTCAAACAGGCCCCAAAACTGGAAATGCCCCCCACAAATAAAACCCCCAACTAAAAACATCTCCCAAACGTGTTCTGAATCAAACGTATGCCATATGTGGTGGAGCACACAGAGGTAGCCACCAACACGCTCAATGGACGCATGCACAAATGCAATTACAGAACAAAATCAAAGTTGCTCTGTATTTGAAACAGCCTTACACTTTTTCTAAGGAAACGTCCAGAAAACATGGAAATTCCCCCACAAAATATTAATTGTTGGGAATCTACACACCTTCAGCTACGTGTACGTGCCATGCTTCATACATACACGAAGAATTCCAGACCCAGTGATCAAAGAACTCTGGTTTTTAGGAGGTTTGTGAAAAAATAAATGATTGCAGGATTGAAATCCTACCTAAACCAACTTGACAAGCAAAAAAAACCCACTAAATGTCAATCTCCACATATCGGCATCAAACGGTATGCCATATGTGTGGGTGCACACAGAGAGTGGCACCAAACTAGCTCAAATGGGGACACATGCACAAGTGTAATTACAACGAGAAAAAGTCAAAGTGTCTGTAAGTTTCAAACAGCCCCAAAAACTTGGAAATGCCCCCCACAAATAAACCCACCCACTAAATATCAAATCTCCCAACATGGTCTGAATCAAAACGTTTATGCCATATGTGGGGTGCACACAGAGACGTGGCCACCAACTAGCTTCAAATGGACACTGGCACAAGTGTAATACAAGAAAAAACTAAAGTGCTCTATAATTTTCAAACAGCCCCAAACTTGGAAATTGCCCCCAAATAACCCCCCCCACTAAATATCCCTCTCCCACATGTTCTGAATCAAACAGTATGCCAATGTTGCGTGATGTTACACCAGAGACGTGGGCCACCAACTAGCTTCAAATCGGACGCATGCACAAGTGTAATTACAAGAAAAAAAATCAAAGTGCTCTGTAATTTCAAACAGCCCCAAAACTTGGAAATGCCCCCCACAAATTAAAACCCCCCACTAAATATCAATCTCCACATGTTCTGAATCAAACGTTATGCCATATGCGGGATGCACACAGAGCGTGGCCACCAACTGCTCAAATGGGACGCTATGCACAAATGCAATTACAAGAAAGAATCAAAGTGCTCTGTAATTTGAAAAGCCTACACTTTTTCTAAGGAAACAGTCCCAAAAACATGGAAATGCCCCCCCAAACTATATTTTTGGAATCACAACCTCATCTACGTTACCCATGCCATGCTTTCATACAAATGAAGAATTCCCAGACCCAATGACCAAAGAAGTCCGTGCTTTTAGGAGATTTTGTGAAAAAATAAAATAAGAGGACTCAATGTTGAAATCCTACCTAAACCCACTTGGCAAGTAAAAAACCCACTAAACGGCAATCTCCCACATGGCCTGAACAACGGTATGCCATATGGGTGGGTGCAAACAGAGACGGGGCCACCAACTGCTCAAATGGGATCCATGCGCAATTGCAATTACAAGAAAAAATAAAAAAAACGCCACAACCACTCACCCTATCCCCACTCCCCCTTTTAGTGGTATTTTAGTGAAAAGCGGGTTAGTACGGAGAATCCCACAAGTTTTTGCACACTTTTACTGATCCCAAAAGGTAAATCTGGTCTTTTTTTGGTACCTCTGCAAAATTCCCTACTAAAATAGGCTTAGTTTTCTTGAAATCGAACAAATAATGATCGCGTTTACTTTAGCGATATCACCGGGGACATTGGGAAGCTTGGGAAGACAATTTTTTTTTGATAATTTACGTTTTTAGGTTAAAAAAAAAAAAGGTGTGTGTATCACTTTAAGATTTTATTTTGTGCGCATTTCCCCTATTTTTTGGGGTCATTCCCAAAGATGATCATCAAATCATCTTAGGGAATGATACGAACTTGGAATACGGGGCATAAATGCCCGTTTTCCAATTCGAATCCGATCGGAAAATCACTTCCGGAAATCATTTCCAGAAGTTGATTTTTATTCATTGGCAAAGATCAATAATGGTGATCAGAAGTGATCACCAAATTTTGATCTCTGTCCCCATTTTTTTCTAAGTCTTTGCTAAGTAGCAAAGACTTAGAAAAAATACATTTGTGAATGGAACTTTGAGTTCCATTCACAAATGTATAGTAAAGCTGTTCAGCTTGAAGATGTACTATACTTAGGGACTGCAGCATGATCTCCATAGATCATGCTGCAGTACCTCCATGGACCACCGTGGGCAAGCAGTGTACCTCCATATGGGAAGACCCCGGTGAAGAGGAAGTTCTGTGATGTCACCGGGGTCTCCCATTCAGTTCCTCCTCCGGACCGGCAGCTTCAAGGTAGGGAAAACTTCAATGCAGGATATCTCCTGATCCCCCCCTCGGATTTGGACGAAAAACCGAGGGGCGATCGAGGGGACAGGGGGCAGTTGAATGCTGCCCCCCGATCGGCCCTAGCAGGGGGAAAAATTTTTTGGAGGGGGGAAGCACAGATAGTAATTCACGATCTGTGGCAGTTTTGCCATTCACTGCACAGATCGTGAATATACGATCTGTGGCATTGATGAAAAGGAGTATAATCTAACGTATTATTATATTATGTATGATTATTATTATTGAGGATTTTATAGTCAAAACAACTTCCGTGTGCTTTACAATTCAAGTATAAATTCATATCGGCCCTGCCCTGAAGAGCTTAAATCTAAGCACATTTATTTGACACATAAATTATCAGTAGTTTTATGATTGTGGGGAAAACTCAGTGGAAACCCACGCAAGCACTGGGAAACCTACCAACTCCTTGCAGATGTGTCAAAGGGTGGAATTGAACGCAGGACTTCACGCTTGCAAGGCAGTGCTAACCACTGAGCCGCCGTGTTCCCCATCATAAAACATTAACAGGGTTACATAAAAGTTCTGGCAGGGAGTTAATTAGAACTTTTGACCATCTAATAGAATAAAAGCCCCCCCGCTCAACCGCTATAAAAAAAAATTTCAGAAAGTGCCCAGATGTTACTTACCTTCGCCTCTCTCCTCCGAAGCACGGCCGGCTTCTGCTTTCGAGCACTGCAAGCAGGGGGCGGGACCGGCAGCCGCGTCTGTGATTGGCTGAGAGGCAGCCAATCAACGGACGCGGCGCCGGTTCTCAGAATGCCGGGGGAGCGAGGAAGGTAAGTAGAGTCTGGGGCTCTAAAAACATAATTTTATAGGCGGTTGGGGCTGGGAGAACATATTTATTATATGGGCAAGGGTTTTATGGTAGGGGGAGGGATAGCAAAAACGGGCAGGGAGAGGGAGGGGGAGAAGGGCTGCAGTCGCATGCCAAAACTTCTCCCGGAGGCCAGGTAGGAGGGCAGAGGGCTATATGCACTCTGCTATCTCGGGAGGGACGTTTTTGGTGACTTTGGGGGGCTACAGGAGAACCATATGGAGCTGGGATGTGAGGTAAGGATAAATACATACGTGGTGGGGGCCAGTATTGGGGGGATTATAGTTTGGGGGTGGAAATGCCCTTTTAAAATGCTAATTTGCCCCAACCAATCAGATATTATTAACATTTGAAGCAAACATCTAATGGTTGGGGCAAAATAAGCACCATTTTTAACGATACGAACTATTATTGAATAACCCTGATTATTGCATCCCTTAAGGCTGAGGCCACATACATGCACCAAGCGTGCACACTTCACGTGCGTTAATCGCGCCTTGTTTTCGCATTTGTACCCATGGTTCGCTATTTTAAAGCGAAAACGCACATGATGGCGTGAAAAAAATGCTCAAACTCAAAAACGCAAACGGACGCGCAAATCGCATGTGCATCGCAACATGGAAACTTTATGTTCCCCGCGATTTCCATGTTAGCCAAAACGCAAAAAAAAACACGCTAGTGTGGCCTAGCCCTAAATGTACATTTACAATCGCCGGACATTCCTAAAGGCATGGTTATCACAAAAGTAGCAATACCACCTTTATAAAACACCCATAGTCTGAAGTGGCTGCAGAGTTAGAACCCTCCTCTGTACCAAAGTAACTGGTACTTCCCTCAGTTTACGGATGGACCCGTCCGAGACACAGACCCTCTTCACAGCATCAAGGAAGATCTGACTGCACAGCTGGATGAGAAGCCGCATACTCTGGAGGAACTGCATACCAGGAGCCTATGAAAAGTGTGGCCGCATCGAATTGAATCGTTAATTGGAGCAGGGCTTCTCATAAGTTCCTGGTTAGGTTGATTGCATGGAATCTTTCAGCACCAGGTATACTTGCTTGCATATGTATGATGCAATGTACTGGCTGCAGCTTGGAGCGGCCTCTACTAGGTGGGGGTGGTTATACCACGAGATAGAGTCCGGACTGTGAGGGTATTAGATGGATTGATTCTCTAGCCTGGGTCACACTTGCCAGAACTTGCCATAAGGGTCAGCAAACGCATGATAGAATATCTAATGGTATAGTTAGAGAGTTAGATGGTATTGGGGTGAATATTGAGGGAATTGTTGCTCTAGGGGGATATTTATAAAGGTTCATTGACATTTTCGCCAAATAGGACTTTTGCAATTTATGAAAGCAGTTATAACCGAGTGGCGAAAAGTCATTACCACCACCTTTCAAATTTTGCTTTTCATCCATACTCGCTCTGCGGAACTGCTGGATCATATTAGAAAATGGTTAAATGTGATTTATTGGTAAGTTTCAGGCCAATCAAAAATGCCAAGTCTGAGGTGGCGAAAACACTAAGTGGCCATTTACTACTCATGGAAGGTGTCAGTTACATGGGAGAGGTTTATATACGTACCATGGGTTGAGGACTATTTTCCAGCATTTACTGTATATGATTTTTTTTATATGAAGCTTTTTTTAAGGTCTGATTTCTTATTTACCAATAAGTCAAATCGGGGGTCTAGGGACAATTTATTAAGGGGCATTTTTTTAACAACAATTTTAAACTTCAGTTTTCTTTTCATCAAAGTTATTAAAAAGGCAAATTTTCATTGAAGGTAAAATTACATATAAATAGTGTAATACTATTGTTATTAAAGGGAACTGTGGTCCAAAAATTACTTTAGTAAATTGATAGGAATTGCTTTCTGAGTATTTTTGCAATATATTTTATTGGTTTTTTGCATAGTATGAAGATATTTACTTTTGGTGTGATATGGCAGCAGCATCACCAGGTCCCCTGCACTTCCTGCTCTGAAACCATGTGACCGTCACTCTGGCTGTGTTATCTCCTCACCCTTGCAGCCCCCTCCTCTTACAAGCCCCCTTGGCCACCTCACCCTTGCAGGACCCCCTTGGCACTTCCATTTACCACCTCACTGGCCCCGCCCACCAGTGGGCTCAGAGCTCCCGCCCACTGCTGGTGCTGTGGGCCTGCCCACTCACGGGTGTGTGGTCCTGCCCATTATGGGTGTCATGGCCCCCGCCCACTAGCGGTATCTTAGCTCTGCCCACTCATGGGTCCTGTGGCCCCACCCACTCATGGGTGCCGTGGCCCCCTCCCCACTCAGACCAACACCTCCATACAAGATTGATTGGGAATGATTATTTGGATTGCGGTGATGATTCGTGTTTGTGGAGGGGTTGGGGGGGGTCATTTTTGTATCATGGCCCATAGGTCTGTAGGTTACACCACTGGTGGTATCACCAGTCAGGTGAGATGCACAGATTCGTGCCTCAATTCTATAGGTGTATGTGTTTGTTACACGTGGTTAACATTAACTTAGCATTTATGGAATAGGCACTTATGCTATTTTTCCCAAAACTTACGGAAATAGCACAGCAGCGCAAATTCAGTGTAAACCCACAATAACCAATACACATTGGGTAGCATAATTTACACTGATTTGGCTGGTTTGCGGACAGCAATGCATCTCCCTCTACCTAGAGGAAAATTGAATCAAATAGCATCAACCCAGAATAAAGGATTAAAATAAGAAACTCAAATTCAGAAAAAAATAATAGCTACTAAGAAAACTTTAACACTCTAACAATGCAAGAAATATACTACATTATCTGAGAAACTGTATTACTATGATAAGGAGGGGGCTGGGATGTTCAAAGGGAGTGGGTGAGGTGACAGTTCTTACTGCCCCCCCTAAATAAGTAAACTCCAAGAGCTAAAAAGAAGGTAAAGGAGGGTCGAGGAGTAGGGGTGACAATCTTTATTGTATGATTTAGCAAAGTTTGAAAATCCCTTTAAGTCTGTAACATTTACACACATTCCCAATACCTTTTGCCGTAATCTTCTAATCAGTTATTGTTCTGGGATTTTTACTCTGTACCCATACTACAGATTGCTTTTTTGACTATAGTAATTATGTTAAACTTCAATAGGAATTTTTGAGAAATAAGTGTTATTTTTTTTATCTCTAAGTTATGACAAGGATGTGAGTATTTTTCGCAGGATAGAGAGAAAACTCATGTACCCTTTTGTGGGAAACAAGACCAAGCAGATACCACCTCTTCCCTTTAAACTGAACACATATAAAATGATTGCTAAAAAGCTGGCTGGTATTTCCTAAGCCAAAATCAGTCAGTATCAATAGATTAACTTCAATATATGTTTCATAATTATTCAGGTCTCAGTCAACATTCAGTATGAACAAAATGTAGCGGTCTCCTCTAAAAATATATAATCGCTTAGTCTTGCTTACAGGGGGGGGGGAACTTAGGAGGTGAGAATAACATTAGAAGACAAAGAGGGGTCTGAAAAAAACTAGATTTTTATGAAGTTTAGTCAGAAATCAATTTCCCCTTCACAAACACTCGGTTTAGTAATAATTCAAGAACTTTACCTCTTCTCACCTAGAACCTTATTAATTTGCTCTGATGCTTCAGACCAATGATATGGACTGTTATGTTAAACACTGCTGGTGGTAATGTGGGAAATGCGCCAGCAGAACATCTGGCTATTTGCTCAGAATTAATTACCTGGCCTTCACTTACAGATGAAACCCAGTTCCTCATGTTTCCTCCTTGCCTGGGAATAGCCGATATGTGGAAACTCAAACAATAATTGGCTCCTTATAAAAGCAGACAGCCCACGTAAGCCCAAGCACCGTAATGTCTGGTGGGTGTGGGAAAATGACCATATACTAATATATTAAGGTGCCTATCCCAATGTTGGCAAAATATGGGTTCTATTGATCTATGCTGTACTTGTGGGGGGGCAGGGGGATTATGGGGGCTTCCTTACCACAGAAGCCCAACAGGGTCTCTCACAGTAGGTGTGGATAGGAGGGGGACACATACAATATTTATATAGATACATCTCGTCTGTTAAGACTGAGCATATGTCAAATGTCACTTTACTAAATATGGAATCACCCTAACAGACACATACCAGCCAAGAGACATCTGGAGTACAGAGTGCTAGTCCCTTACATAAACTGGGTTAAACTCACAATGACTCAGTAAACAGCTTTATTGTTGCCTCTGATCTATTTATTTTGTTCTATTTTTTTTTTTTTAAATTGCAAATGTAAATATGACGGTTGGTGATATGTACTAAAAAGGAAAAATTAAACAGAAAAAAAAAATATATTTAAAGGATAAAAATGATCAACTTCCTAGATTAACATGTCTGTGTTTTGTGCATATCAATATTTTCTTTTTAATTGACCATTCTGAAATAGGATTTTTCTTTGCAACTCTTCTTAGAGGGACAATATCATGGAGTTGATACTTAGGTGAGCTGATGCTTAGACCACAGCCTTTTGTACCTGCATTATAAGGAAAAGGACAGTTTGAAGTTGGTCAGTTTTTCACTTACCTGAATGGAGCACTTGCCTGACCAAAACATGTCCCAGCGGCATAGGATCCCATGCAACCATAGCTGTTATGGGTTGTAGCTGGGGGGATTTCATTCTTCCCCAAGCCTCTCCATAAACAGGTATTTCAAAGGTTTGCAATGTGAAATATAGTCCCTGATCCATGAAACCTATAGGCCCTGATGCAACATTGGACAACCCCCCAACCCCAGCTGCAAAAACAAATCAGCACAGAAAACCAAATTAACCATTCCCATAAAAAAAATTTAAGACGTTTAAAAACACATAACATACTTTACCCATAACACCGAGCACAATAAGAATCAGATTCCAACAGTGTTTTCTTAACTTGGATCCCAAACTACCCTTGTTAAATAACTGACAAACCACACACTGGTAAGAAGCTTGGCACATAGAGGTGGTTAAATTGGTAATTTTGAAGGTGATGTTAGAGTGATACATACACTAAACATACCTTCGACAATCCTATAAGGGAACACATGGGCAGAGCTGCATAGGATGGGGCAATAAAAGTGAACTGATCTTAGCACAGCTCTGTGCCAGCATCTCTAATTAGTGTATTGTTTTAAAAGGATTATTGGAGGGGATGCGTACTTAGGGTTGCCACCTCTCCCTTTAGACCTAAACACAATATAAAATATACATGCTCAGTGGCGTAACTATGATGGGGCCCCTATTTGTGCTTCATACCGTGGGTTTTCGTGGAGGTGGCATATCTGTCATTAAAAAAAGTTGGGGTACACTGGCTACCAGGCTCCCCCGCAGTTGCTCATCCTGGTAGTTACACACTGTTCATGCTGCAGTGCTAACCAGTTGATTAAATGCATGCTGTATGGCTACAACTAAAAAATATGGCAGCCGTGCACATTAATCTAATGTAATAAGACCAGCCGGTCACCATGTGATTTTAATGTGTTTGGGCCAGATCTATTGACTTGCTTATTATAGGGAACTTGTAAATGTAGGGATTGGGCAGTAAAATAGTTTCATTGTACATAAGACCATGAGTTTTGTGTAAGAGTTCAAACACCCCTAATTTTTTTTTTTTAATAACTGTATCTAATTGATTTGTGAAATATTTCTACAACATGTTGGGAATTATCTGAATTGTTAATTAACTTTATACCTTACCCCTTAATCCCTCCTGTTCCAGATCAGTTACGGTGCTACAGACCCTCCCTAGTGCCGAACCACCTTCCCGTATCATTTCAGACAGTTCAAAGTTCTAAAGTGACGTTTTTGCTCTTGAGAGTTGATCCATTATTTCGGTTGGAACTGGGTGGGAATTATTAACGTCTGATGACGTCAGTGGAGGAGAGAGAGAAATTCAACTGCTGGGAAAAAATCTGTTGAACATGGGATCTGCATTGAGTTAAAATTAAAGATCAAAAGACCTTAACCAAAGAATTATTAGTCAAGCAAAATTAATTATTGAAAATCCTCCGTCATTATATTATGTGGAATTTATATTCAAATTACATGTGGAATTATTCATATGATGGGGAGGAACCAGTGAAAAAACTTTGTTTTCTACCAACTTGGCAAGAAAATTGATACCAATCGGTAATTACTACAATAGTGTCCAATTATAGGCTTTTATTATATTACATTATTACACTACCAGATAGATGAGTCTGAAAGGGGAACTTTGTAAAAACCTCCCACTACCGTACCATATCCAGAATATGATTTGATTGAGATATGTGATGTATGATATTCTGTTCATTGAAGACCATAGTAGGAATCATGTACTGAATATTGCCTCATATAACCTCCATAATGGGATTTGTGTGGAGAGGATATAACTACATACGCTCTCTATAAACTATAGCAAAGATCCTTCATGTATATTGCGTTAACATGATGTCCATTGCGCTACATAATATGCACACTGACTCCTTACTGATCCATTAACTGAAAAAGAATGAACAATACAATTATAAGCATAAGGTAAATAATGCACACTGAAACATATATCCAGTGCAGGTGGATATACTTTCACTTAGGGCCACACTGTAGCAAATCAGAGTTCTCCAGAAGCGCATGCAGTTCCGGTTGCGCAAACAAAATGTAGATTGCATGCGCTCTGATTAAAAGCTTGCAGGCGTAGCACACAGCGGCACAAACTGGCCACACTAGCGTGTGATTTTATAACATGTGATCGGATCGCAATCATGAACAGATCGCGTGTTTAAAACACGGCAGTGTGCCTAGCCCCAGTCACTTACGATTGCATGTGGCCATATAGCTTCAAATTATTAGTGGAAGTTTCTGTGCAAAATATTTTTTCATTTGCAAGGTAGATTTACCGCCCATGTGTGAGATGGACTCAAACCCGGGTTCCTAAGTGAATTTCGCGGATTGTGGATTTCAGATTTTTACGAAATTTTATATTTCTACCTCCTGTTTTGCTTTAAAGGCATGTTCACCCTTAAAAAACAAAACTGTCAACTTGTTGGATACCTGCTCCCAACCCTATCTGAATATATTCAGCACATTATTAGATGGATTATTAACCAGATATTCAGTATATTATTGCCTCCATTCTGCCAGAGTAAGCTGGCTCCTCCCTCCTGCATCAATCAAGGCTGTGGCTGCTGACATCACAATGAATGATCACTGCTGTTTCCCCGCTGCCTCCACTGCACATGCTCAAACTTATGAGCATAAGGGAGGAGGCCGGTACCTTTGCCAGGTATCATTAATACCTGGTTACCAAACATGTAATAAACTGGTAAATATAGCAGTTGGGGTTGCAGGCAAATAACTGACAAGTGACCAGGTTTTTGTTTTGGTGACATGTCCTTGAATTTAATGTATTCGATTTAGAAATTCTGATTTTTATATGTCGAACTCACGATAATAGTTTTTATGATTGGAAATTGATGACTATTTATTGGAATTTTGAATTGAATTTTATTATACAAGCAGATGTAGGATTTGTTAGTATTGTACACAATAAATGTTTTTCATTTTTTGTCATCTTTGTTGGGGCATTGTGTCCCTATGATCTTCATTACTATAATCTTGGCACTTGTATAAAACACCTTGGATTGAACATTCCACGGATCATGTGTAGGTAGGTTGTGTACTCCTATGTATTCTGACAAACCAGGGCTTGTCCAGGAGTAGGAAGATAAAGGTGAACTGCATTGGTAACAAATATTTGTATTTGAAAAGAAAAACAAAAGGTCCCTAAAGCAGAAATCATGGATGGGGTTAGGCTAAAGCCAGATGCAGGAGATACACAGTAGAGTGAAAGATTATTGGGGAGTAGATGGATTGAGGAGGGAGGTGACAAAAGAAAGAATATGGAAAAGAGGGCAGTTTAAACGGTTTAGCTCCTCAGCTTATTTGCTTTTTAATATTGACATTTACTAAGAAGGAAGTGAATTTATGGTACTACAGTTGCAAGGCTAGAGGAGGACGGGACCCATTGGTCTCAGCATAGTAGGTTCAATCCCTGCTGATCTCTGATATGGATGTTAGAGAAAGGCAAATGTCAATATTTAAAAATGATCAACCAGTTCACTAGGCAGCCAATCAAATAACCAGCTACCTCTAGTCTGTCAATGTACTAGCCCATCTGATGATGCTATCAATTCACCTACTGGCCAGGCAGTTGCCATATATTCAAACTTGTCAGCCTGTCCACTACCCAGCAAGTTCCCAATCTAGTCAGTCTACCTACTAGCCTGTCCACCTACAGACAGCCTTTCAACAGACAACAAGTAATGATCAGGGGTTTTGCTTCAAATAACTATAGCGTTTGGGCTTGGGGGGTGGAGCCCTGCACTACAAAAAAAGGGATTTACACTAGGGGGGGAGAGAGAAAAGGGAGGGAGAGGGAGGGAAGGGGGGGAGGGCTGAGTGCGCATGTCGTTTTTCTCCCGGAGGAGAGACAGAGGTCCTATATGGATTCGGCCATGCTCCTGGTGGTCAGTTTTTTTGACTTTACAAGGACATTGCAGGAGAACCATATGGAGCTGGGAAGCAAGGTAAGGATTTTACTACATTACACAGGGGGCCAGTAGGGGGTTAAATATCGTTTTGGGGGTGGACAATGTGCCCTTTAATATAATAAAAATAACCCAGAAAAATGCAATATTTATAAATTATTCAAAATGAAATACTGATACCTTTTGGATTCAAAAAAATTCAATGGTACAGTTATTGAATCTAAATAAACTTACACACTGGGTATCCTACCACATTCCAATAACAGTTTGGTCTGATCATTTTACGATAGATATTACAAACAGGATCCAGCTGGAAAACATCACCAGATTTGAATGTTCAATCGGTAATGTCAAGGTAGTGTATGGCCATAAAAAACAAGAGTGTGGGTAAGACCAAATGGGGATTATAATTCATGAGACACTGGATTGTTTGTCTGCAGTTATGTTTGTTTTATTTTTTATGTCTGATTCTATAAATGTTTAATTATTATTTAAAAAACTCAAATAGGGCATTGTTTCAAAATTTTCTTCTTTATTCTGCATAGTGTTATTTACAAGGTATGTATATTATTCTTTTTATTAAAGGGAAACTAAACTTGTGTAATTACTTATGTAATCCTAATAAAAGCTTTTATTTGTTGCCAGAACACAGCATGTAGTCTTCAAATAGCCTTGTGAGCATGTAGCCATGCTACCTTGTAGCTTTCTTGGCTGGACAGGCTACATTATAGCTCTGTTGGGATAGTTGTATAATGTTTCTTTTAGCAAGACAGAGTACATGAGGTTACAGGTTCCATTCCCTAGACTTACTTTTATTATTTGCCTAATGGATGGCTGTGTACCCAGACAGGTAGTGAATTATGCACCCACCCCACTGCGAACAGGTGGGGTGTGAGGGTCACAATATGTGTGAGATATTTAATGCAATTGTGGCAAGTGAAGATAGGTAGGCAGACCATGCAGTAATGCTGCCAGTAAAAGTAATACACAGCATGCCAGAACAATAACCTCCACGTGTCATGTACTATAACATAAACTAAAATCACTGCAACCTATATATGGTTAAAATCAGCAAACCCACTGCAAATTAAAGCTATGGTCAGTGTGGGAGGTGGGTGTATGACACTAGCACCATAGTCATGCAGCATTTGACTTTTATCTTAGCAATTACATAATTATTATAACAAATCATAAAAGAAAGATGCTAAAGTTGTCAAAAGTTCTTAAACCAGGAACCTATGCAGTAGAGCCACTTGAAAGGAGTCCACCCTCTGCTGAATGTTCCTTGTTTTCTTCTGCAGACTGTCAAATTTAGTCAGTTGGGCTGTGCGAGTCATGGGAATTTTCAATCCAGCTACAGCATTCTGTACTGATTAGGGCGCACACACCTCCTTTAGCTGCTAGGATGTAGTCCATGCCATCCTGTTTTGTAGAACCACTTTTCTGACCGTGGAAAGTTCAAATTAATAACAGGCTGGGAACCACATCCATGCTTTGTCTGCATGAAGAGTTCTGTCTTTGCAATGTCATGGGATGAATGGTTGTCATGTACTTTGTCTAAATGTTAAGTGGATTTGAGGGAGTGGCAGGGTCAGGATTGATACCTTACCTTATTGTTGGACCACAGCCCCTAAGGTGCAATTCCCCACACGCCTCTGGGTGGCCATGAGTATCTTTGCTCTACAGATGAAGTAAATCCCTGTTAACTAAATAGGGGCCATGTTTGAATTGTTGCTAAAATACCCACTCCAATCATTCAATGTTCTTCCGGCAAGATCATTACAAGTTTAGGTGTCACGTCCTGTAGTGTCGGGATAGTTGTAAGCTCGCCCAGCATACCAGGAATGGGAATGTGATGTTATCAGTGTCTATGATGCCTTGGAGGAACACATGGATGGTGTGCGGACTACACCAGCAATTAAAGGAATAGCAATGTGTGGAGTTGACATTCCTCGCAAAGTTCTGTCGAACTTTAGTGTTGATGTGTGCACATAGTCTATTTTGTTGAGGTTCTGTCTGGTGATAGGAACTCCTACTAGGGGCAACTTCCTTATTGTTATGGGCAGATGTTAACATAGTAGCTGTTAGTGACCTCTAGGGCTTTAGCTGCCTGATTAATAATAACCAAATGGTTAAAGGTTAGCTTGCCATCCATAGTTGGTTTTCCCTGGTCCTGCACGGCAGTGGTGATGAATGGGTTAACTTCCCATACTTGATAGAGTGGACAGGCCCCTCCCAAGCTAATAAAAACCTGATTGGGCCCCTCACCTTTTGCCTTTTTTCTTCCTGTTTTCACGAGTGGCAGGTCTTGGCTCAACTCCCTCCAGCATTGTGGGGTCTCTCTCTCTCTCTCTTTTCCCCATCTCTGTCTCTGCACTTAATTGGTGGCGTGATGTGCAGTAGAGGGTGACTTGCTCAGGAGCCAGTTTTATTCCGGTATGGACTTCAGGGTCTACCGCAAGTTCCCACGAGTTTACGATGACGTCATCGCGCACGCTGCGTTTTCGGATTTCCGTGAAATTTACATTTTAGTTGGAAGCAGGTAATCTGGCTAGGTTTGGACACTCCGTCTGCAGCAGTCTCCTATGCGCCGTTGGTTTCCCTCTGCATGTTGTATTGTGAGTAATACAACGTTTTGGCTTTAGTCCCAGTACTCTGCGCTGAAGATCTTTAACTTTTATTCTCTGGTGTCCTTTTCAGATGAGATGAGCTCATTGATCGCATTCCATTCGCAAGTCCTTCCCTCATCGACCTTCAGGGGAGCATCATTTCTTCCTTCTCTTCAAATCCAAGCTTCAGAGAGGCAAATGAGTACCGCACTGGCAGACCTATTCTCAATCTCTCTGGAGGGAAACCCTCCCACACAGTCCTTTGGGGGAAAGGGTTCCAAGTCCAGGAATTGGCAATTCTGAAGGTTTGCAGACTCTTCATCTTCTTGTGGGAGGGAGGCTCTTTCTCCTTCAGGGAGGTGTGGGGCCAGACCACGACTGACTCTTGGGTGCTGAATGTCTTACAAGAAGGTTAACAGGCTGAAATTTCTCTATTCTCCGAGAACAAGCAATTTCACCTCCAGTTGCCCTTTTCTCCAAAGGCAAAGAAAGCCCTATTAGGTTTTTACAGGAGTTACTGGACAACAACATTATAGAGAAATACTTCCATCTCAGAGAAATTCAGGAATATTCTCAAACCTCTTCCTGAAAGAAAGAAAAACGAAGATTTTAGTCCATCCTCAATTTCAAACTAGTCAACTCTGATTTTATAAGAAATTTAAAATGGAACCCTGAAACCGTATGTCTATAGAAATCAGGGGGATGATGGCCAAAGTGGACATCAAAGATGCTATCTTTACATAACCAATATTTCACCCCACAAGAAATTCCTCAGGTTCTCTTCCTCAACTCTCTTTCAATAAAAGTCCTACCGTTCGGTCTTCCACGGCGCCTCGAGTATTCACGAAAATCCTGATACCTGATAAATACGGCCGGGGTACAGGGTACGCTTTCAGGAGGAGACCCAAGTCTGTAAGTTTGGATACTGTGCAGTGAGGCTGATGGGAATTGTATGCAGGATACTCCTGCACTACTGGAAACTGGATACCAAGGAGAAGGTGCTGCTGGAACTGGGTGCTATAACAGGCTAGGTAAGTCTCTTATGCAGAAACAGGTAAGGTAGTCTCTGGAACTGGCAAGGTAAGTATTGACTCTGGAAACTGGCAAGGTAAGTATTGTCTCTGGAACTGGCAAGGTAAGTATTGTCTCTGGAACTGGCAAGGTAAGTATTGTCTCTGGAAAACAGGAGAGGTAAGTAGAATCGGAGCCTGAGCCTGGGGTAGCAAACGTTACAATTGGGCGCCAGGTCTAGGAGGAGCCTGGGACCGGAGCGGGCAGGTAATTTGTGATGGTACAAAAAACAGGATTCTAGTGCACAAACAATTTTAATTGCATATTGGCTTCCTTATATGGTTGCTACTACAACAGTCTGCTAAACCCTGGATATATAAAAGCAATTAGTTCAATAAGTTGGCCAAATTATTTTAAGCCCAGTCATCATGTCAAGGTTGTTTTCTTTAACTGGGTCCTAACCTACTGGTACTTTTTGGCTGCATGAGCTGACAACTTCTCCTTTGTGGCCTGGATGCTTGAAGCTGACTCTCTAGTTTAAAGTACTTTGCTCAAAGAGCACATGACCTAACTCTACGGGGGGGCCACCGGACACAGAATGGTGTTTCTCTGGAAAACACCTGTGAAAAGCTTTGACCAGTTGAGGAGCATGCAATTCCGAATGTTAATCCAGACTCTTTCTTTGGACAAAACCTTTCCAGTGGATCCGAGATACTGACTAAATCTTCTAAGAATCTAAGGCCATAATTATAAACCCGGTATCGCTTTTAGCGTCGTGCTCGTAAATGTACAATGCGATCAGACATTTACGACCGAACGTTCGGTAATTACCGAACGTTCGGTCATAGAACACCATGCGTAGTAAACTACCGCAATAGTATTTCATGGGGATCGTAAATCTATGATTTTGTTTGTAGATTTACAATCGGTATTTTCAACTTATGATCGATATAGTAAACGCGACAACGATCGTAAATTAATGATCGTTAAACTGATCAGAAATTAACGATCGGTTTAACAATGATTTTACCGATCGTTAAAGGTGCAGTATCGATAAAAAGCCTATACCGTGCCTTTACAAATATGGCCCCTAGAGTCTCAACCTTCAAATTCTTGTTGACCATCAATGGAATTGGGGCAGGGATAGAGGCTTGGAATATTGATTAGATCATACTGGTTTGATGAGAGAAATATGAACACATTAGGAATCCGCATGTTGGAAGGAGTGGAGGCAAACAGCAACCGGGCCCGCTAATTCCAGAATAGGTAAAGGACCATGAATTTGGGTCCAATTTGGAGGAAGGGACACGTAGAATTAATATGAGCAGAGGAGAGCACACTTTATCTTCAAGGAGTAAGATGGTGGTTCTACGTCTCCTATCAGCAGCATTTTTTTATACAAGAGCAGACCTCCGAAAGCAGATTTCCGTAGAATGCCAGAAGCCAACATCTGGAAGCTGTGTCATGGCAGCGGGTACTGGTGTGAAGAGAAAATCTGGGGAAAAACATCTAGGATTAGTTCCAAAGACACACAAAAAAGGAGATTACCCAGTAGGGATGAGGTGCATTCTATGGGCAAACTCAGCCCAAGGCAAAAGGTCAGACCAATCATCCTGAGTATAGGAAATGTAACAACGAGGTATTGTTCAAGAGACTGGCTAGTGCGTTCAGTGCCCCATTGGACTGCAAGTGGTAAGCCTAAGAAAACTGTAACTTGATACTATGAGTTACCATAGAGCTCTCCAAAAATTGGAAATAAATTGAGTACCTCTGTCAGACACTATTTCAGAAGGGAGTCCATGAAGATGCAAAATGAGAAATAATGGTGCTAACTTCACAGAAGACTAATAACTGTGTTTTTCTGGAAGGTGGAAGTTCAACAATAAAGTTCATAGATAATGGGTCCAAGGTCTGGATGGAATTGGTAGGATTGAAGAAGACCACAAAGGTGGTAGAGTGCTAGAAGATTTGGATTGAGCACAGCTGGTACAAACTTGAATAATGTCTTTAACATCTTTCCTCATACTGGGCCACCAAAGGGAACAGGTAAGAAGGTCAAATGTTTTATTAACACCAGGATGTCAGGCTTGCTTGGAACAATGAGTATGTGAAGGATAGTTTTCCAAACCGGTTGAACCGGGAAAAGATAAGGACCCCGTGTTTGGTGGGATTTAACCTTTTAAGATTCTGAATATATCGAGATTCTTATGATCGGTAACGATGGTGATAGATAAGAGGTGCCTCTAATAAATGATGCCACTGCTCGAGGGCCAGCTTGATGGCAAGAAGTTCCGGATTACTGACATCATAGTTCCATTCGTTGGGTTGAATTTCTTAGAAAAGTAAGTACAGGGATGGAGGTTCCCTTTAAGCCTTGTCTTGGTAAGGACAGCTCCTGCACCCAAGTCAGAAGCGTCAACTTTGATATAAAAGGGAAGGCTAGGATCCGGATGAACTAAAACTGGTGCTCCGCAAAGCTTCCTTGAGCTGTTTGAGCTTCAAGGGCTGCAGGAGTCCATGAATTAGGCCTACCTACTTTTTTGATTCAGTGCTAAAATTGGAGAAATTATAGAAGAGAACCCTATAATGAATTGTCTGTAATAGTTGGCAAGCCGATAAATCTTGAATGGCTTTGGTTCCACAGAGAGAAGAGACCAATCTTGAATGGCTAAAACTTTAATAGGATTCATCCGGAAACCTTGCGCAGACACAATGTAGCCAAGAAAGGAAACTTGAGAACATTCAAAGAGACCTTTTCCAGTTTGGCATATAAATTATTTTCTCTCAGATGCAGTAACACCTGTTTGACATGGAGGCGGTGTGAGTATAGATCTTGAGAGAAAATGAAAATGTTGTCAAGATATACGACTTCTGAGACCCCAACAGGTCTCGGAAAATGTCATTCACAAACTCTTGAAACACCGCTGGAGCCTTACAAAGGCCAAAAGGCATTACTAGATACTCGTAGTGACCGTCCCGGGTGTTAAAAGCCGTTTTCCACTCATCACCTTTGCGTATACAGATTAGGTTGTATACCCACGAAGATCTAGTCTGGAGAATTCTTTGCCTCTTTGAATTGGTCAAAGTTCTGAGATGAGAGGAAGAGGATGACGATTTTTAATAGTGATCTTATTTAGACCCGGTAGTCTAAGCAGGGACATAGACGTCCATCTCTTTTTTCAACAAAAAAGAAACCTGCTCCAGCCAGGGAAGTGGAAGGTTGAATGAACCCCCAAGACAAATGGTCTTTAAGTTTCATGGCTTGAGTTTCAGAGGAGGACAAAGGATATGTGCGTCCTCGAGGTGGCATTGTACCAGGGAGAAGATCAATGGGGGGAATCATAGATTGGTGTGGTGATAGTTTCTCAGCTCGTTTTTTAAAAAAACATCAGAAAAGTCAAGATAACATTCAGGGATTTAATAAAATCCACAGATTTTTTTCACAGTTAATGGCGGAGATATGAATTGGGGAAGTAGGAAGGCAATTATCAAAGCAGAAAGGACTCCAAGACTTAAGTTCATTGGAAGTCACAGATCAGGGGGGCAGATGGACTTTGGATAACCAGAAAGGATAAACGTTCTTGATGAAATATGCCTACACGGAATAGGACTTCAAAGGTAGACTGGGAGATAAATTCTGAGGCCAGGGGTTTATTGTCTATTGCCAGAAACCGTAGAGGTTGATGTAGATGAAGAAGGGGAATACCCAGTTGTGAAGCAAAGGTAGAGTCAATAAAAATTCCCAGCTGCCCGGAGTCAACAAGGCCTGAGTGGAAAATGATTGAGAATTAAAACACATAGTGGCAGGGGTAGAGTTTAAGCGGATCACAACTAGTAGGAGACTTGAGATTCCTAGAAGGAGTTCCTCCTTAACTTCTAGGTTGGAGCAATTTTTTTTTTGCCCTTGCCGGCACAATAATGGCAAAGTCCATTGTGCGTTTTGGGATTTTTTCTTTGGGAGAAAGATGAGTGCTGCTAATCTGCATAGGCTCATTCGCAGAGTGGACTATGGGTATAAAGGGTTGAACAGGTGGGTGAAGGTTTTTAGGAGTGTTGTAGCGAGCTGTGTAGATCTCCTGCCTGTCACTCACGGAAACAGGTGTCAATTTGGATACAGAGGGTAACCAGCTCTCCAAGGGGGCAGGCATTTCCATAGAAACTAGATCATCATTCAAGCGATCAGAGAGTCTTGCACAAAAAGCTGCACTTAGTGTGTTCGCTATATATACAGGATGTCCTCGCAGCGGAGTAGTAAAAAGTTCTATGGCGTACTGTCCCACTGAACGAGAGCCTTGGGAGTTGCATCAAGCGGGACGAGGCAGCCAAGTTCTTCCAAGAGCATTGAAGACCTTGTAGACAAATCCAAGAAGGTGGTGATATTGTTGATGATGGGATGTCTTTTCCCATAAGGGGGAGGCCCGGGCCAAGCAAGCCTTCAAGCAAGGCAATGAAATAACCTACCTTGGCCCGGTAGAAACACAAATGGGAGGCTCAAGTTCAAATTGTCTGGCACTGGTTTAAGAATCCTTGCAGGCTTGGGCCTTACCATCAAAATGGGAAGGTGGGGGCACATATGAGGTGCCGGGTCAGCAGGACCAGATGGCATCGGAGCTGGGGGAGTCGGGCTGCCAGAGAGTACATGTATTGGGCCAACTTCCCTGATGATGTTCATAAAGTTAATGCGTTTTGAGAATGTGGAGGGTTTACCCAAATCTACCATGGCCTCCTCAGGCATTTCTATGGCGATTGTACTGTAACGGCCAGGGTACTCACAGGTACACTTTCAGGGGAGACCCAGTCTGTAGGTTTGGATACTGGAGCAGATGAAGCTGATGGAATGTAGGCAGGATACGAGGCACTACTTGAAACTGGATACCAAGGAGAAGGTGCTGCTGGGAACTGGGATGCTGGAACAGCTAGGTAAGTCTCTTATGCAGAAACAGGTAAGGTAAGTCTTGGAACTGGCAAGGTAAGTATCTAAGTTCCTACTATAGACATCAAAAAATCCATCCTACTCCATCACAAACAATACAGTTCCTGGGTAAATTCTAAAACTCATCAGAACTATCAATCTCTGTCCCAGACTCTCGAAACAGGAGATAAGAAGAGAAATAAAAAAAATTCTAGCCTGCCCCATAACTACAGCTTGAATATGCCAACATGTTCTGGGGAATGGGCAATGATTTATATCAGAAATCTTCAGTCACTCTTTTTAAATCAGATTTGTCAAGAACAAGGGCCAAACCAACTGATATTCCTTTCTCACCCGTTATTGACAGAATTAAGATGCCATGAGGTCAGCCAACTTAATTACACAATCTGTGCATCTCCAAAGTCAGACTCCACAATCGCAACACCTCCTAATTCTCAATGAACAATGTATTGGTGGCCATACTCAAAGCTTCCTGGATAGATGCCGCTATAGTTCAACAACAAGTTCAAGTCTAAGGTGGGCTCCTCCGATTAGACCCTCAGCTTCACCAAACACCAACTACTGTCTCTCAACTGTCTATCATTTTCCAACCAATGCCACTGTCTCAATACTGTTGAAATATCTTGCCACTGTTGGTTATACCTGGTAATCACTCTTAATTTATTATTAGTTGTTTTAATTTTGTATACAAGTAGATACTCCCTAGGTGTATATTTTGCCCGGTTGAAAACCCTTATCAATTACACATTAGAGTAGCCTTTCTCTTGGAATCTGTGTGTCATTTCGACCGCCTGCTCCTCAAAATTACTGTATTTGCTACAATCCTCCTAATTCTCAGAAATTCCCCTACTGGTATTGCTTTAATTTGGTTATGCAGATGGTGGCTGTCAGCTATTTAAAACAGCATTAACCGCTGTAGTTTTTCTATATCCTTTTGTAACAATCTACCAGCCTCCTTGTAATTTTCATATCCAAAAAGCTGACTTCCTCTTATACCATTCATTGTCAACTTAATGTTGAATAAATTATTATGAGACTGTGGATGAAGGTTTCCAGGTCTATAGACAGTGCCCCTCCATAGCATGAGCACGAAATCCCAGTATCTCAGCCATAGAAGGACACTGTCTCCCCATCCCCCCTCATCCACAGTCTCTGTCACCCATGACTGTTCCCATCTGCCCAAATTAAGACAGGCGTATGTGGGGGCACAAGTCTCCCCCATCGCCGTGCCTTAAGTTGGCGATAATGCCACCCATCAAAAAGAAAAACATTGTTTTTGAGAATGAATTCCAAAAGTTTTCATGGCTAAGTCACTATGGGCATCATATTGATTCCCTCTAGATCTAAGGAAGTACTCACAGGCCTCAAGGCCAACCCAGTGTGGGATGGAGGAAATAAACTCTACATCTAAAGTTACCATTATTGTATCATCATCTACTTCCAAATGGCTAAATGGCGCCAAGACATCCCTGTGTCTTGAACCTAAGATGACAAAGAGCCCAAAAAAGGGCGTAAAATTTGATCAACATACTGACTAATTTTTTTCGTGGGTCCCTCCATCCCAGACGCAATGGGCCTCCCTGGAGTCCTTGTGAGACTCTTGTGAACTTTTGAATAGTATAAAATGTGGGGAATCTTAAAGAAATTCTCTTTCTTTGGGGTCCAGTACCTTATCTTCCAAACCTTTATTTAATAGCTTCAGAAGGCTGTTTTGTAATGCAGGTAAGGGGTTAGCATTTAATTTTTATATGGGTCTTATCCCTCAATTGGCGATAACCTCCATATGATACATTGTCTTGGTCATCACGACCACATTCCCCCCTTTATCTGCATTACGTCAATCCAACCCTTCCTAAACCGTATATACTGAATAACTTTTCTCTCCCCTTTGGACAAATTTGTTTTAAGATTGTCTGTTCCCCCAACTTCAATATCATCAATAACATTATTTACAAAATTTGAGAATTAGGGAAGCCCTGTATGGATGGAAACCATGCTGATTTCTTTTTCAAAATAGAGTGTTTGTTATTTCAGGGTCCACTCCTGGGCCCTGTGCTAGTTCATTATTTAATGCCTTCAAAGTCTCTAATGCAGGTAAATCCTGCCTGGTTAACATCTCCATACTTGGCTTCCCCTCATAGATTTTAGTTAATACACATTTCCTTGCAAACAAATTAATATCTTTAATGAGTTCAAATTACCAGAATTACAATTCATTCTTCTGAAAGGTAAAAGAAGAGGTCTCCAACCTGAAAAATCCACCATAGCCTCTGGATTGCAGCATGTATTCGAAAGGTATATTCCAACAAGGCAGAACCTCAACCCAACAAGGTTGCGGCGCATTCTACTAGAGCCATGGCAGCCTCTTGGGCCTTCCATGCTCAATCAATTCCAGAAGAAATTTGCCAAGCAGCAACTTGGTCTTCTATGTCCACCTTTATAAAAAATTATACGGTGGACTTGTCTTCTGCAGCTCAAGCTAATTTTGGGAGGAAAATCCTCCAGTCTGCTCTCTCTAATGATTACAAGTTGTGTGTTAGCATTGTATTCTGTGTCCCGCCCTGCTTTTAAAATCCCATTTGTCACCACTGCCGTGCAGGACCAGGAAAAACTAAAAATCCTATCATACTTACAGTGATTTTCTTTTCCTGGTCCATAGAACAGCAGTGGTCCAATTCCCTCCCTTCCTTCTTTTCTCACTCAGACAGTCATGCAAAGGCAAAGGTGAGGGGCCCAATTAGGATTTTTATTAGCTTAGGGAGGGGCCTGTCCACTCTATCAAGTATGGGAAGTTAACCCATTCGTCACCACTGCCGTGCTACGGATCAGAGAAAATCATTGTAAGTATGATAGGATTTTCAGTTGTCTATGTGTGGGTACGTTCTGTGGTTTACATTCTCCTTTTTGCCACATGTCATTTTCTCTACAGCTTTGTTTAGCTATTGTAATAAGATAGTAGATGTTCCCCATAAGCATTTTTAATTGTGTGTGAGACTGTGAATCCTTCGTCCATCACGCTACTATAGAATTGTTTGGTGAGGTATCTTGTTATCTGCATGTTTAGATTGTCGTGTGTGTGTTACTCTGTGGCCACAGCCCGTAGAGTGTTACTATGAACTGTGGGTCTGTGACATTGTATGTTGTGACAATGCATGTGGTGGCTGGCTGGTTAGTGTAATATTTAAAAACGTAATGTAGAATCTTCCCAGGTTACATGTCCTGTGAGATTGTGCAGTCCACTGTCTTTATTATACTGGCCTTATCTAAAAGAAGGTTCTTTACAGCTTCCATACCCTCAATGTGGGGGTATTGAGGGTATAGAAGCTGTAATGAAACTTCTTTTAGATGAGGCACAGTATAATTTATTTATTTACGTATTGAACTATCTATGTATTTGTTTCCCTTGTATGACTTTAATGTATTTCATTACTGTACAGCGCTGCGGCCCCAAGTGGCGCTTTATAAATAAACTATACATACCGTATATACTCGAGTATAAGTCGAATTTTCCAGGCTTTAAAGTTAGCCTGAAAAACCTAACCTCGACTTATACTCAGGTCAAGTCCTAATTTAGATCCAAATTCTGCAATTGCAGATAGCAACCAGTAGGTGGCGCTGTGTTAACCTGCATAGAAAGTTACAGGAGCTGATCTGCCTTTACACTCCTTCCTGTCACTGCTCATCTGGATGCTGTAAATCTGATGGGTCTCCTCAAAAAGCAGTGCAAATGACAGCTTGAAACTACAACTCTCTGTGACTTTTAACTATTGGGGTCAGAGAGTCCTTTACTATATGGGGGTCAGAGAGTCCTTTACTATATGTGGGTCAGATTGCCTTTTACTATTGGGGGTCAGAGGCACTTTACTATATGAGGGTTCAGAGTGCCCTTTCTATGGGGGTCAGAGTGCCCTTTACTATATGGGGGTCAGAGAGTGCCTTTAATATGGGGGTCAGAGGTCCTTTACTATATGGGGGTCAAAGTGCCCTTTACTATGTGGGGGTCAGAGTGCCCTTTACATGTGGGGGTCAGAGTGCCCTTTACTATTGGGGGTTAGAGTGCCTAACTATGTGGGGTCAGAGTGCCCTTTACTATGTGGGGATTAGAGTGCCGTTACTATATGGGGTTGAGTGCCCTTACTATAGGGGGTGAGTGCCCTTTACTATATGGGGGTCAGAGTGCCTTTTACTATATGGGGGTCAGAATGCCCTTTACTATATGGGGTCAGAATGCCCTTTCTATATGGGGGTTAGAGTGCCCTTTACTATATGGGGGTCAGAGGGCCCTTTACTATATTGTGGTCAGATTGCTTTACTATATGGGGGTCAGAGTGCCCTTTACTATATGGGGAGGTCACAAGAGGCCCTTTACTATATGGGGGTAGATGTCCCTTATATATAGGGGTCAGAATGCCCTTTACTATATGGGGGTCAGAATGCCCTTTACTATATGGGGGTCAGAATGCCCTTTACTATATAGGGGTCAGAGTGCCCTTTACTTTATGGGGTCAGAGTGCCCTTTACTATATGGGGGTCAGGAGAATAGTAAATGAGAGAATTTATAAATGGCTGTAAATAAAAAAGTGACAAAGATAACTCTGAAATTACACTAGAGAGCAATCTCTCTTTTCGCAGTGATACCACACTTAACGCAATGAATAAGGTAAAAACTATCGCCACATCGATACTTTTCTGCAAAGGCGAAAGCGAAAATGAGCTAGTTTATAAATAAGGCGAAAATAGCGCTTTTTGTCATTGCGATGTCATGCGATAGCGAAATGGCGAAAATATCGATCCTTTATAAATATGCCCCTAAGTTTTGTCCAATTTGAACAATGGTTGGAGGTGACTGTGGTGAGGTTTAATGGGTTGTGCAGTGCACTGCCAGTGTTGTGGGCCAGTGCAGTTTTGGGGTGTCTGAGGATGTAATTGTGTTAGTGCATGTGGACTCAGAATCTTGCCTGGGTGTAGGGGCCAGAGGCAGGTAACTCATTGTACCTGTCCCATTGGTAAGGGTCTTGCATGGGAACTTTATAATATCTGTCCCGTGCATAGGGGCCCCGTTCTCTCTGGCATTTGGCCAGCCTGCAGTTCCTTGCCAACACGGCCACAATTGAAGCACTTGGTCTTTTCCTCTTCTGTGTAGAGGGCTTTGTTCTTGATTTTGGAAGGGCAGGCTTGCTCAATGCTTGCACACAAATCTCATAAGGCACCCATGTTATGTCATGTACTTTTCTCCCCCCAGAGCAAGAGACTATGAAGACTCCTGCAACAACAACTATTATACTCCACATCTATTTTAACTGTGGTAGGATGTATGGCAATTTTATAAAGATCTCTCGGCATGTGTTGGTTTACCCACAGGTGTGTCATGTTCCCCGGTGTCTAACTTCGATTGACAGCACTGACCTCCCGCTCACATTATAGATACCTACTACCTTTGGCTGTTACTGGGAGTGCCCTCCATTTGCAAAGATTAGAATTTGGGCAATAGCATAGTATATACATCTGAGGTTTCCCCCCCACCCTAGTTATAAGGAGTTAGGCAATTTCAGGAGTGGTATGACTATTAGCATGAGATATGAGTTAGTACTTACTTAAGAACAAGAATGATAGATGCATATGTAACTGAGAACATTGTCACAACTCAATTATATTCTTTAGGACGTACTTCGGTGTAGCAAGCCTACTGGCTTTCTTGATGCTAGGGGCATTTTGACTTGCCTCGTACGACCTGCTCTTGCATAACAAAAGCCATACCTTTTAATGAGGCTATTCGTAAGGACGCCATGACTGGTTTTATGCTCAGGCAATGTTTTAACACCTTGAATGGAGACCCACATTTGTAAATCTCTAGTCCGGGGACATTTCTGTATCCAAGCACCATCTGTCGGTGCTTTGACCGTCAGCTGGCCAGTGGACTTTTCCAGCAGTGTTGCACAGATTTACATCTCACACGCAGAAGTTTGTTAGTGTTATGACGAAATGACAAAAAACTCCAGTGTTATTCACCTCTCTGAAGAGTCAAGTCTTAACAGGGGGACACAGGCAGTTGGAGATAAACTCTTAGACAGTACCGATCTGTACATAGCAATTGTGTATAGCAAGTCCAATTATAACAGGGACTGTTTATACTTATATAAGCAAAATTTGATATCAAATAAACCACGCAGATTAGAATATACATATGTGTCCTGTTGATACCTTGGTCTGCGTACAACTGGGAGGGTCTTGAAGTTTCCGATAAGAGCTGAAGCTTCTGGAAATGTCCCTGGTGATCTGCCCAGTAGAAATCTATAACCTTTACAGTTATACACTGAAATGTTACTTGCAGTTTTATTATTGCTGGTTTATATGAGGCCCTTATGTCACTTTATTTTTGGCCTTTTTATTAGCAATATTTTATTGATTATCACATTAAATATCATTATTAAGCATTATCACAGGTATAATTAAGGAGCCCTGTTAATAAGTATGATTTATTTCAAGGATTGGCTTCTCAGACTGAATTCCCAGGTATATTCTTTCCCAGGGGATATATTTCAGTTATTAATGTATTGGAGATGACAGTTTAAATGCCTGGTAGGGAATATCCCTGTCTGGATGGAGACATTTTTTGTCATTGTCTATATATAACATATTTTTTAGTGCTGCAGGGGGACATAAGATGAATGCTGCCAGATGAGTGTTTAGGCCATGAGGAACATGCAGTTGGTGGTGAGTGTTCACGTCTGGAGGTACATGAAGTTGGTGGTGTCTGTTCATGTCTGGAGGAAGATGAAGTTGGTGGTGTGTTCACGTTTGGAGGAACATGCAGTTGGTGGTGAGTGTTCACGTCTGGAGGAACATGCAGTTGGTGGTGAGTGTTCACGTCTGAAGGAACATGAAGTTGGCGGTGAGTGTTCACGTCTGGAGGAACATGCAGTTGGTGGTGAGTGTTCACGTCTGGAGGAAGATGAAGTTGGTGGTGTGTGTTCACGTTTGGAGTAACATGCAGTTGGTGGTGAGTGTTCACGTCTGGAGGAACATGCAGTTGGTGGTGAGTGTTCGCATCTGGAGGAACATGAAGTTGGTGGTGTGTGTTCACGTCTGAAGGAACATGCAGTTCGTGGTGAGTGTTCACGTCTAAAGGAACATGAAGTTGGTGGTGAGTGTTCACATCTGGAGGAACATGCAGTTGGTGGTGAGTGTTCACATCTAGAGAAGCGAGCAGTAAGGAGTGAAGTAGAACTTGCACTGGGTGTTTCATGTTGTCCTCTTCGGGTGCAAACAAATCAGCTTCATCAGCAAAGCACTGGAGTAATGGGGATCATCTACTTTTGATCCAATTCAATGTTATCCTTGTTTCTATATATAGAACATTTCAAAATGTTACACTGTAGTGATGGTCTTAGAAAAAAACTCCTACTTTCCTCCTCCTCCAGTGACTATGCAGGGCAAGGAGAGTGGTTGAGTGTACGTTTGGTATTTTTGTGAATGGCAAATACTTAGTGGTGCATTATGTAGGTGCAAGCCCAAGCGTGTTGTCACCATTATCAAAGCAACCTGTATTCTCATAATTATTGAGAAGAGGGGAACATATGGAGAGAACACAGAGAACACTAACTACCCTCAACATCATGGACCAGTACCAAGAGGCACTTTGAGTGCATTAAATATAACAAAAAATCCTGAACAATACTTTATCTGCCCACTTGGAGTAGTTTCATGGCAAGAAAACTGCATTTTTTTGTATACTAGATTATGGCCTGCTATTTCTGAAGATTAATAAAAGCTATGGCTCTTGGGAAAAAGCTATTTAAATGTCTGTAGTTGTCCTTAGTGCTCTATAATGTTTACCAGATGGACGTTTTTGGAACAAATAATGGGCTGGATGAATTTCATCCAAGATTATCTTATTTTCCCATTTAAGAAAGCAGGATTGGTACAGGTCGGTAATTGTTTCTATGAACATTCAGTTGCCATACCATACCACACTATAATAGATGAGGAAATAATACTTTCTGCAATTGTTTTATAAAAATGATTGAAAATATGTCTAGTAATCCCCATTTTACTCAGCTGTAATTATCCATGAATTAAATATTTTTTACTGATGAAGAATAGAGATGGACTAGAACTCGAACCCGAGTTCGAGCCAAACATATCAAGTTTGAATGAACTCAGACATCTCGAACTATCCCGGACCCGGATTTCTCAGACTTTTGAATTTTCGATAATTATCGAATTTGAAAACCGAACGATCTTCGAAACGTTTATGGGATAATTATAGAATGTTCGAATCATTTATGGGATAATCATCGAATGTTTGAATCGGTCATGGGATAATCATCGAAAATCAAACGCTGGACCTCAAAAGTATAGTAAGAGTATAAAATCGATTTTTGAAAGTTCTGGATATGCAAGTGTGCTCCCCCGACCATTTCCCAGGTTCCAGAGCCATTAAGTTACCATTGATATTTTATTTGTATTTCATTAGAACTTTTTCAAACTATTTGACTCCCCTTGACTTTAATGGGTCCGTTTTTGAACTTTCCATATAGTTCGAAAACGGGCCGAACTTTCGGAAGTATGGCCATCTCTAATGAAGAAGAGGATCTAAAATTATCGGTATATAGAGAGTACAAGAGTAGTTATAACATACAACCCTGAAGTACTCCACTGTGGGTTGGGCGTACACCCCTGCCCCAACCCCTGGCGATCTCGGGTGAGATTAACGCCGTGTTAATGCCACGCATCAGTTACCACCGCTTTATAAATAGAAGTGAGTGGTAACTGATGTGATCTAGACCACTGTTTCTTATCTTTTCAGATTCGCTTTGGTCCGGTGATGTGTCACTGGATTGGAAAAAAGCTAATGTAATACCAATATTTAAAAAAGGTAGTCATTCCCAGCCTGGTAACTGTAGACCTGTAAGCCTAACATCAGTGGTAGGGAAGGTGCTGGAAACTTTGTTACGGGAACATATCCTTGACTTTGGGGCATATTTACAAAGGGCCGTTAATAATTACTGCCGCACATTGCAATGGCGAAAAAAAGTTCTCGCCATATTTATAAAGGCGAGCTACATCGCCACGAAAAGCATTACCGCGTCGATGTGCGGCGATAATTTGAACTCCCTTCGGTGATACTGTACTACATTGCAGTGGATGTGGTATACTTAGATTTTGCTAGTTTTTGATACTGTGCCACATAGGCGACTAATGTATTAACTGAGGACTCTTGGCCTAGAAAAAAACATTTGTACATGGATAGAGAACTGGTTATTGGATCGCAAACAGAGATTGGTGGTCAACGGAGCTACATCTATGTGGGCTAAAGTTCTAAGCGGAGTGCCTCAGGGTTCTGTATTGGGGCCACTTCTGTTTAATCTGTTTATTAATGACTTAGAAGGGGGCATTGAGAGCAAGATCTCAAGGCTTGACTGTGCAGGCAGATTAGAAAAATTATGGCTGTTTACATTAGAGAAGCAACGTTTGCATGGAAATATGATCACTTTATACAAATATATTGATGGGCCATACAATCATTTCTCTGGTGCATTGTTCACTAATAGATCATTTCGGAGGACACGTAGACATCCTTTAAAATTAGACGAAAAGTTTCATCTTCAGGTTAGGAAAGGTTTCTTTACAGTGAGAACGGTGAAACTGTGGAACTGTTTTCCAGCAGATGTGGTAATGGCAAGTTCATTGAATAGCTTTAAAAATGGGCTAGATAAGTTTCTAAAACTAAAAATAATTGAGAATTACTGGTATTAATACATAAACTGTACTTCTGGTTGGTACAGGGATACTATATAATATTGAGAATTACTGGTATGAATACATATACTGTAGATCTGGTTGTTACAGGGATACTATGTAATATTGAGAATTACTGGGATTAATACACATACTGTAGTTCTGGTTGGTAAAGGGATACTGTATAATATTGAGAATTACTGGTATTAATACATATACTGTAGTTCTGGATGATACAGGGATACTATATAATATTGAGAATTACTGGTATTAATACATATACTGTAGTTCTGGTTGGTACAGTATACTATATAATATTGAGAATTACTGGTATTATTACATATACTATAGTTCTGGTTGGTACAGTATACTATATAATATTGAGTATTACTGGTATTAATACATATACTCTAGTTCTGGTTGGTACAGGGATACTATATAATATTGAGAATTACTGGTATTAATACATATACTGTAGATCTAGAATGAACCTGATTCTATACTATGAGAATGATCTGATAACATAAGAATGAAACCTATATGATTTGTACCATGATTCGACATGAAGATAGAACCAGGATTCTGATACAGAAGAATCATGGCAATCGGAAAGTATCCCTGGGATCAACCAGACACTATAGTAAGTATAATACCAGTAATTCTCAATATTATATAGTATCCCTGTACCAAACCAGAACTACAGTATATGTATTGATACCAGTAATTCAATATTATATAGTATCCCTGTACCACGAGAACTACAGATATGTATTAATACCAGTAATTCTCAACTATTATATTGATGTGTACAACCAGAAACTACAGTATATGTATTATACCAGTATTACTCATAGTTATATAGTATCCCTGTACCAACCAGTCTACAGTATATGGATTAATACCAGTAATGTCTATCAATTATATGTATTCCTTGTACCAACCCGAACTACGAGTATATGTAATATACAGTAATTCCAATATTATATAGTATCCCTGTACCACCAGAACTACAGTATATGTAGTTAATACAGAATTCTCAATATTATATAGTGGCCCATATATATATAGTATGGATATCATATATATGATATATTAGTATATATATTTATATATATATAGATGAGGGAAATAATAGAGATATATGCGATGATATAGAATAGATATGATATAGAGTTTAGACTGATGAAGAACTTATTGTATATAGATATATATATATATATATATGTATAGATATATATAATATATATATAATATATATATTTAGATATATTTATATATAGTGTATATAGTTATGTACCAACCAGAAATACAGTGTATCTATAATACCAGTAATTCTCAATGTTATATAGTATCCCTGTACCACACAAACTACAGTATATGTATTAATACCAGTAATTCTCAATATTATTTAGTATCCCTGTACCAGCCAGATCTACAGTATATGTATTAATACCAGGTATATTCTAAATATTATTAGTATCCCGGTACCAACCAGAACTACAGTATGTGTATTAATCATTCAATATTATATAATTATCTCGTACCAACAAGAAACTACAGTATATGTTAATACCAGTAATTCTCCAATATTATATAGTATCCCGTACCAACCAGAAACTACAGTATAGTATTATAACATTAACATCTCCAACATTAATAGTATCCCTGTACCAACCAGAAACTACAGTATATGTATTAATACCAGTAATTCTCAATGTTATATAGTATACCTGTACAACCAAAACTACAGTATATGTATTAATACCAGTAATTCTCAATATTATTTAGTATCCTGTACCAGCCAGATCATATTAGTATATGTATTAATACCAGTAATTCTCAAATTAATAGTATCCCTGTACCAACCAGAATACAGTTAGTGTATTAATCCCACTAATTCTTCAATATTCTATAATATCCTCGTACCAACCAGAAAACTTACAGATATGTATTAATACCAGTAATCTCAATATTATTTAGTATCCTGTACCAGCGCCCGATCTACAGTATATGGTATAATACCAGTAACTCCAAATTATATACTATCCTGTCCAACCACGAAATACAGTATTGTATTAATACCAGTAATTCTCAATGTTATATACTATACCTGTACCAACCAGAACTACAGTATATGTATTAATACCAGTAATTCTCAATATTATTTAGTATCCTGTTACCAGCCAGACTACAGTATATGTATTAATACCGTAATTCTCAATATTATTATACTATCCTGTACCAAACAGAAACACAGTATATGAGTTTAATACCAGTAATTCTCAATGTTATATAGTATCCCTGTGACCAACCACAACTCAGTATATGTATATACCAGTAATTCTCCAATATTTATTAGTATCCCTGTACCAGCAGATCTTACAGTATATGTATTAATACCAGTAACTCTCAACAATAGTATACTATCCCTGTACCAACCAGAACTACAGTATGTATTAATAACCAGTCATCTCAATGTTATATAATATCCCTGTTACGCAGACCCAGACACTACAGTATATGTATAATAACAGTAATTATCAATATTATTTAGTATCCCTGTACCAGCCGGGATACTAAATAATATTGAGAATTACTGGTATTAATACATATACTGCAGTTGTGGTTGGTACAGGGATACTATATAACATTGAGAATTACTGGTATTAATACATATACTGTAGTTCTGGTTGGTACAGGGATAGTATATAATATTGAGAATTACTGGTATTAATACATATACTGTAGATCTACTGGATTGGAAAAAAGCTCATGCCGGAGGAGTATAACCAGGGGGAGCGAAAGTTTAAAAAAGTAGCAGTCCCCATCGAATGCCCATGGTGACTGGTAACCTGTAAAGCGACTGTAGCTCCTCGTGGAGGAAAGGTGCGGGAACTTGTTTACGGGAACATCTCCTTGACTTTGGGGCATATTTACAAAGGGCCGTTAATAATTACTGCCGCCATTGCAATGGCGAAAAAAAGTTCTCGCCTATTTATAAAGGCGAGCTACATCGCCACGAAAAAAGCATTACCGCGTCGATGTCGGCGATAATTTGAACTCCCTTCGGTGATACTGTACGTACATTGCAGTGGATGTGGTATACTTAGATTTGCTAGTTTTTGATACTGTGCCACATAGGCGACTAATGTATTAACTGAGACTCTTGCCTAGAAAAAAACATTTGTACAGGATAAAGAACTGGTTATTGGATCGCAAACAGAGATTTGGTGGTCAACGAAGCTACATCTATTGGGCGAAAGGTTCTAAGCGGATGCCTCAGGGTTTCTGTATTGGGGCCACTTCTGTTTAATCTGTTTATTAATGACTTAGAAGGGGGCATTGAGAGCAAGATCCAAGGCTTGACTGTGCAGGCAGATTAGAAAAATTATGGCTGTTTACATTAGAGAAGCAAGTTTGCATGGAAATATATCACTTTATTCAAATATATTGATGGGCCTACAATCATTTCTCTGTGCATTGTTTCACATAATAGATCATTTCGGAGGACACGTAGACATCCTTTAAAATTAGACGAAAAGTTTCATCTTCAGGTTAGGAAAGGTTTCTTTACATTGAGAACGGTGAAACTGTGGAACTGTTTTTTCCAGCAGATGTGGTAATGGCAAGTTCATTGAATAGCTTTAAAAATTGGCCGCCCCCCCCCCCCTATATAAGTTTCCTAAAACTAAAAATCGGGCTGCTGGTACATGGATACTAAATAATATTGGTAGACATTAACTGTAGAATACAATATACTGTAGATCTGTGTGTTTGTACCGGGATATTATAGAATATTGAGAATTAGGGGATTAATACACATACTGTACTTCTGGGTAGGTACTAGGATACTATATAATATTGAGAATTACTGGTATTAATACATATAATATGATCGGCTGGTACAGGGATACTAAAATAATATTGAGAATTACTGTATTAATACATATACTGTAGTTTTGGTTGGTACAGGTAATACTATATAACATTGAGAATTACTGGTATTAATACAATATACTGTAGTTTCTGGTTGTTACAGGGTATACTATATAATGTTGAGATTAATGTTATGAATACCATCATACTGTAGTTTCTGGTTGGTACGGGATACTATATAATATTGGAGAATTACTGGTATTAACATATACTGTAGTTTCTGTTGGTACGAGGATATTATATAATATTGAATGCATTATACCAATCTGTAGTTCTGGTTGGTACCAGGGATACTAATAATATTTTAGAATATAACTGGTATTAATACATATACTTAGTATCTGGCTGGTACCAGGGATCTAATAATATTGAGAATTACTGGTATTAATACATATACTGTATTTTGTGGTACAGGGATACTATATAACATTGAGAATTACTGGTATTAGTAGATACACTGTTCTTTTGCTGGTTTGGACGACGATATACACTATATACTATATATAATATATATCATATAGATATATATTACGTATAATATATATATTACATATATGTATGTCTAATACACTTATATATATATAATTTAAAAAATATATATATATACTGTTAAACTATATTGTTCTCCTCTCTAGTCTAACTCTTCTCCTCTCTTCTCACTACTCATCTCGGCTCCATATATAGACTCTGATTATCTCTCCCTCATCTAGTATATATATAGTATATAAGTAACTATATCATATATGATATATTCTGTATTCTTATTACTATTTGTGGATCAGGATCTATATAATTTGAGAATTCTGGTATTAACTACATATACGGTAGTATCTGGTTGTACAGGGAACTATATAATATTGGCATTACTGTATTATACATATACTGTATGTTGCGGTTAGTACAAGAATACAATAATTGAGAATTACTGGATTAATCCATATAATTGTAGACGTCCGTTGGTACAGGATACTATAAAGCTTTGAGGAATACTCGGTATAATACATATAACTGTAGTTCTGGTTCGTACACAATCAATATAAATAGTTGAGAATTACTGGTATTAATACATTCTGTAGTTCTCGTGGTACAGGGATACTATATAATATTGAGACTTACTGGTATCAATACTATACTGTAGTTCTGGTTTGGTACAGGGATACTATATAATATTGAGAATTACTGGTATTATACATTACTATAGTTCTGGTTGATCCCAGGGATACTTTCCGATTGCCATGATTCTTCATGTATCAGAATCCTGGTTCATTCTTCATGTCTCAGAATCATGGTTCATTCTCATTTCTCAAATAATGGTTCATTCTTACTGTAGATCTGGCTGGTACAGGGATACTAAATAATATTGAGAATTACTGGTATTAATACATATACTGTAGTTCTGGTTGGTACAGGGATAGTATATAACATTGAGAATTACTGGTATTAATACATATACTGTAGTTCTGGTTGGTACAGGGATAGTATATAATGTTGAGAGTTACTGGTATTAATACATATACTGTAGATCTGGCTGGTACAGGGATACTAAATAATATTGAGAATTACTGGTATTAATACATATACTGTAGTTCTTGTTGGTACGAGGATATTATAGAATATTGAGAATTAGTGGGATTAATACACATACTGTAGTTCTGGTTGGTACAGGGATACTATATAATATTGAGAATTACTGGTATTAATACATATACTATAGATCTGGCTGGTACAGGGATACTAAATAATATTGAGAATTACTGGTATTAATACATATACTGTAGTTGTGGTTGGTACAGGTATACTATATAACATTGAGAATTACTGGTATTAATACATATACTGTAGTTCTGGTTGGTACAGGGATACTATATAATGTTGAGAGTTAATGGTAATAATACATATACTGTAGTTCTGGTTGGTACGTGGATACTATATAATATTGAGAATTACTGGTATTACATATACTGTAGTTCTTGTTGGTACGAGGATATTATATAATATTGAGAATTAATACACATACTGTAGTTCTGGTTGGTACAGGGATACTATATAATATTGAGAATTACTGGTATTAATACATATACTATAGATCTGGCTGGTACAGGGATACTAAATAATATTGAGAATTACTGGTATTAATACATATACTGTAGTTGTGGTTGGTACAGGGATACTATATAACATTGAGAATTACTGGTATTAATAGATAACTTGCTACAAGCAGAGATTGCCCCAGCCTCTGCTACATGCTGCCAATGCTTCTGCTCCCTGCCGAATTGCCCCCTGATTCTGATTACTGAAGCCTGCACCCTGGACCTCTGCTCCCCGCCGAGCTGCCCGCATTGGCTTCTGCTCGTCCCTGCCGCGAATGCCCTCTGGTTCTGCCCCTGGAGTCTGGCCTCTGCCTGCTCCTGCCGAGCCCCCGCCCCTGATCTGCTCCCTGCCGCCGCCCTCTGATTCTGCTCCCTGCAGCTGCCCCCCTGATTCTGCTCCCTGACGCCTGCCCCATGATTCTGCTCCAGTGCCGAATGACCTGCTTCTGCTCCCTCCAGCCTGCCCCCCTGCTTCTGCTCCCTCCAGCCTGCCCCATGCTTCTGTCCCTCCCGCATGCCCCCCTGTCCTGCTCACCTCCCGCCTGCCCTCTGCTTCTGCTCCCTGCCGCACTGCCACTGCTTTGCTCCCTGCAGCCTGCCCCCCCGCTTCTACTACCTGCCGCATGCCCCCGCTTCTCCTCCATGCCGCCTGCCCCCCTGCTTCTCTCCCTGCCGCATGCCCCCTGCTTCTGACCCCTCCGCCTGCAGCCTGCTTCTGCTCCATGCAGACTAACATATTCTGAGACGACGCCTGCCGCCTGCTCTGCTACATGCCGCCTGCCGCACTTGCCCTCTGCGACCTGCCGCCTTGCCCCTGCCTCTGATCCCTGCCGACTGGCACCAGCCTCTGATACCTGACGCCTGCCCCATGCTTCTGCTTCCTGACCGCAGACCCCTGACTGCTCCCCGCCGCCTGCACCTGCTTCTGATAATGCCTGCAGACCTGCTTCTGATCCCATGTCGCCTGAACCCTGCTTCTGTCCCGCCAGCATGCACCCTGCTTCTGCTACCGACGATCGCCCCCCTGATTCTGCTACCTCACGCCTGCCCCCCTGATTCTGCTACCTTCAAGCCGAGAGCCAACCATGCTTTGCTCCCTACCGGCCTGCACCCTGCTTCTGATCCCTAAAGAAGACCTAGGCGTCTGATACCAGGAAGAATGCAAATGATTTCTTGATCCCTGCAGAATGCACACACTGCTTCTAATCCATGAAGAATGACTCCATCTTCTAATACCGAAGAATGCACCATATTTACTACATGAAGACTGAACCATGATTCTGATACATGAAGAATGCAGCCTGATTCTGATCCTGCCGAATGACATGATTTGAGCACATGCCGATGACCCTTGACTCTGCTACATTGAAGACTGAGCCTGCCTCTGCTCCATGCACGCCTGAACCCCTGACTCTGATCACTGACCATGCACCATGCTCTATACATGCCGCCTGCCCCCTGCTTCTGATACCATTGCAGCCGGACACATGCCTGCTACATGCGACTGCCCATGATTTCTGAACCTGACTGACGCCTTGATTCTGCTACATGGAAGCATGAAGCCTGATTTGTATAGCCGCCCTGAACCCCTTGACTCTGCTACCTGCAGCATGACCCCTGCCTCTGATACCTGCCGCCTGCCCCATGATTCTGATCCATGCAGAGAAACTATGCTCTGCTCCATGACGCCTGAACCATGCCTCGCTCCCTGCCGCCTGCAATGCTCTCTCCATGACGAATGAAACGATCTGATACATGCAGCCTGCAACCTGCTTCTGATACTGCAGCCTGCCACTGCTTTTCTGATACTGCCGACTTGAAGCATGCTTGGTCTGCCCCTGCCGACTGCACCCTGCTTCTGTCCCTGCCGCCTGCACCCCTGACTTTTTCGTTGGGATGTTTGCTACCACAGATCGCCAGAATGCAATACATGCTACTGAGATACACAAACAGAAAGGCCCCAACCCCTCCATGAGAAAGAGGCCAACGACCGAAAAATGACAATGTAGAGACACCATGCAATTCGGGGATCCAACGCCAGGCACCCACTACGAGCAAGTAGTAGCGTGCAAAACTCATGACCAGGAACCTTCGCCCATACAATTCGCTCAAGATGTATCCCAGCACAGGAACCATGATAAAGCTGAAAGTACAGTGAAAGCAAAAGATATCAAGGAAATCGACCACTAATGTTCTGAATCCAGAACCAACCAGTGCCGACAGAAAACGCATGAAACACCCCATGAAATATGCGGATAACCCATGACAGATATCAATAGACACGGGGGGCAATCAAGGAGACAAGTATCACCTAGAGGAGTCAACCAAAGAAAAAATCCAACAACATCCAACCAGAACTACAGTATATGTATTGATACCAGTAATTCTCAAGTATTATATAGTATCCCTGTACCAACGAGAAACTTACAATTATATGATTAATACCAGTAATTCTCAATATATATGTATGTTGTACTAACCAGCACAGTCAGTATATGTATTAATACCAGTAATTCTCAATATTATATAGTATCCCTGTACACAACCAGATCTACGTATATGTATTAATACCCAGGAATTCTCTAAATTATATAGTATCCTGTGACCAACAGAAATACAGTATATGAAAATAAACAGTAATTCTCAATATATATAGTATCCCTTGTACCCACCAGAACTACAGAATGATGGGTAAATAATACAGTAAGGTCTCAAAGTGATATGGGGCCAGAGAGTAGAAGGAGAGAGAGGAGCGAGGAGAGAGAGATAGAGAGGAGAGAGGAATAGATATGTTATATATAGATATATATAATATATATTTATCTATATATATTTATATATATATATAGTTCTATATTTAGAACTATAAACATATATTTATATATATATATATATATATCATATGTAAGATATATAATTATATATATATATTATATATTATATATAGTGTATATCGGTCGTCCCAAACCAGCAAAAGAACAGTG